>CAWUFW010009979.1:0-736799 GCA_963921515.1 Calotriton arnoldi | reverse complement strand
AGCAGGGGCAGGTAGTCCCTGAGCCGGTTTGAACTGGGGTATGCACAGAGGAGCCTTCTGCTCCCCCAGTGCAGGACTTCAAAGCACTCCAAGAGTGCACCCACCCATCCCCAATACACTAAACCCTGTCTGGAAGGTGGTCACACCCCCTTGGGACAGGATATCTATTGTTGGGCTTCCTCCTCTGCGAGTGTTGGTCATCAGCAGGAGGGAAGCCCAGTGTCTGTGACTGGTGGCATCCATTTTGTGATGCCAGGGCTCTGCAGGATTCTAAAGCGTTTCCACAGTAGGTACATGTCTATCCCTCTAGAAGGGTGGAATGCTACCCCCGCCGCCAGGACTGGCGGGGGGGGGTAGTATTCCAAGATGTTTGACACCAAACACGACATGTTTCGATGCAGCCATTCCAAAGTTAGCATTCTACCGCGAGGATATAATGCACTTAAAAGTATATGGTTTAACCGCATCCACAAACAGCCCCAGAGAATGGACTCTGAGAGCTGCAGAGGGGCCCTGCTCAGGCAGAGGCACCCCCTCACATGGAAACTAAGCACCCTGCCCTCAGGATTGATAGGGCCTGCTTTAGGGGTGACTGATAAGTCTCAATGTGTGTGCAGGAGAGTTATAGGGGACCTATATCTCAGTGAGGGCTGCTAGCACTTCCTCACCCAGGCTGCAGTAGCAGGCCTGTGGTGTCAGATTTAGTCTGCTTCCCAGGGGTGGCATAATACATGCTTCAGCCCCTGGTAGGCCTGTGAAGTACCTATGCCCTTGGTACCTAAGGTACCATATACTAGGGTCTCATAAGGTACCACAGTATCCAATCACTAGTGCACCTAGAGTGCACTCCAAATCGTTTAGAGAGAACAGAGAGGCTGGGGCCCTGATTGGCAGGGTCCCAGCCAGACTATAGCCAGAAACCAGGGTAAACATCAGAAAAAAAGTGGGGGCAACATAAGAGGCAGATCCTACTCTCCTACACCTGCCAAGCAGGGGAGTCACTCCTCCAAGGGAGATTCTTCAGTCTTCCAGAGGTAGTGGAACATCGAAGGTCCAGGATTCTTCTTGAGAGCGTCGTCCAGGGAGATCTGGGTTGCAATGCACAGGTTCCCCCTCTTATACTAAAAAGAAGGGAGGGACTAGCTCTATGACCCCACCTATGGGAGGGTCAGGGGAGTGGGTGGCTACACCCACTTCCCTTTGTCCAGTTTCGCGCCAGAGCAGGGGCAGGTAGCCCCTGAGCCGGTTTGAACTGGGGTATGCACAGAGGAGCCTTCTGCTCCCCCAGTGCAGGACTTCAAAGCACTCTAAGAGTGCACCCACCCAGCCCCAATACACTAAACCCTGTCTGGGAGGTGGTCACACCCCTTGGGACAGGATATCTATTGTTGGGCTTCCTCCACTGCGAGTGTTGGTCATCAGCAGGAGGGCAGCCCAGTGTCTGTGACTGGTGGCATCCATTTTGTGATGCCAGGGCTCTGCAGGATTCTACCGCGTTTCCACAGTAGGTACATGTCTATCCCTCTAGAAGGGTGGAATGCTACCCCCGCCGCCAGGACTGGCGGGGGGGTAGTATTCCAAGATGTTTGACACCAAACACGACATGTTTCCGTGCAGCCATCCCAAAGTTAGCATTTAACGGGAGGTTATAATGCGCTTAAGAGTATATGGTCAGGCTGCACTACAAACAGCCTCAGAGAAGGGTCTCCGAACGCTGCAGAGGGGCTCTGCTCATGCAGGGGCACCCTCTCACATAGGAGCCAGGCACTCTGCCTTCAGGATTGATAAGGCCTGCCATAGGAGTGACGTATAGGTTTATATGTGTGTATCTATGTAGTGATATAGGTAGCCTACATCACAGTAAGGGGTGCATGCACCACCTTACCCAGGCTGCAGTAGCAGACCTGTGGTGTCAGATTTAGTCTGCTTCCCAGGGGTGGCATAATACATGCTTCAGCCCCTGGTAGGCCTGTGAAGTACCTATGCCCTTGGTACCTAAGGTACCATATACTAGGGACTCATAAGGTACCACAGTATCTAATCACTAGTGCACCTAGAGTGCACTCCAAGTCGTTTAGAGAGAACAGAGAGGCTGGGGCCCTGATTAGCAGGGACCCAGCCCGACTATAGCCAGAAACCAGTGTAAACATCATAAAAAAAGTGGGGGCAACATAAGAGGCAGATCCTACTCTCCTACATGCAGAAAAAAGAAGGGTGCAGAAAGAAACAAGAGAAGTGCAGAAAGAGGCAAGTGAGGTGCAGAAGGAGGCAAGAGAACTGCAGAAAGAGGCAAGAGAGTTGCAGAAACAGGCAAAAGGGGTGCAGAAAGGGGGAACAGGTGTGCAGACAGAGGCAAGAGAGGTACAGAAAGAGGGAAGAGGGATTCAGAAATTTGCAACAGAGGTGCAAAAAGAAGCACGTGTAGTGCATAAAGAACCAACAGAGGTGCGGAAAGAAGCAAGAGGGGTACAGAAAGCGGCAAGAAAAGTGCAGAAAGAAGCAAAAGAGGTGCAGAAAGAGGCAAGAGAACTGCAGACAAAAGGCAAGAGAGGTGCAGAAATGTGCAAGAGAGTAGCAGATAGAAGCAAGAGCAGTGCAGAAAGAACCAATAGAGTTGCTGAAAGAGGCACGAAGGGTGCAGAAAGAAGCAAGAGAAGTGCAGAATGAGGTAGGAGAGGTGCACAAAGAGGCAAGAGAGGTACAGAAAGAGGCAGGAGGGGTGCAAAAAAAGGAAGAGAAGTGCAGAAAGAAGCAACAGAGGTGCTGAAAGAGGCTCAAAGGGTGCAGAAAGAGGCAAGAAAAGTGTAGAAAGAAGCAACAGAGGTACAGGAAGAAGCAAGAGCAGTGCAGAAAGAACTAACAGAGGTGCAAAAAGAGGCAAGAGGGGTGCAGAAAGAGGTAGGAGAGGTGCACAAAGAGGCAAGAGAGGTACAGAAAGAGGCAGGAGGGGTGCAAAAAAGGAAGAGAAGTGCAGAAAGAAGCAACAGAGGTGCTGAAAGAGGCTCAAAGGGTGCAGAAAGAGGCAAGAAAAGTGCAGAAAGAAGCAACAGAAGTACAGAAAGAGGCAAGAGAGGTGCAGAAACAGACAGGAAATGTGCAGAAAGAGGGAACAGGGGTGCAAAAAGAGGCAAGAGAGGTGCAGGAAGAGGGAAGAGGGGTGCAGAAAGAGGCAAGAGGAGTGCAGAAAGAAGCAAGTGAGGTGCAGAAAGAAGCAACAGAGGTGCAGAAAGACGCAAGAGAGGTGCAGAAACAAGCAAGAGAAGTGCAGAAAGAGGCACGAGAATTGCTGAATGAAGCAACAGAAGTTTAGAAAGAAGCAAGGGAAGTGCAGAAAGAGACAAGTGAGGTGCAGAAAGAAGGAAGAGCAGTGCAGAAAGAACCAACAGAGGTACAAAAAGAGGCAAGAGGGGTGCAGAAAAAGGTAAGAGAGGTGCACAAAGAGGAAAGAGAGATACAGAAAGAGGCAGGAGGGGTGCAGAAAGAAGGAAGAGAAGTGCAGAAAAAAGCAACAGAGGTGTGGAAAGAAGCAAGAGATTGGCAGAAAGGGGCAAGTGAGGAGCAGAAAGAGGCAAGAGGGATGCAGAAAAGGGAAGAAGGATGCAGAAAGAAGCAAGAGAGGTGCAGAAAGAAGCAAGAGAGGTGCAGAAAGAAGCAAGAGAAATGCAGAAAGAAGCAAGAGAGGTGCAGAAAGAGGAAAGACAAATGCTGAAAGAGACAACAGGGGTACAGAAAGAGACAGCAGGGATGCAGAAAGAAGCAAAAGAGGTGCAGAAAGAGGCAATAGAAGTGCAGAAAAAAACAACAGAGGTGCAGAAAGAGGCAAGAGTGGTGCAGAAACAGGAGAGAGAAGTGCAGAAATAAGCAAAAGAGGTGCACAAAGAGGCAAGAGGGGTGCAGAAAGAGGCAAGAACAGTGCAGAGAGAACCAAGAGATGTGCAGAATGAGGCAAAAGAGGTGCAGAAAGAGGTAAGAGATGTGCAGAAAAAAGAAGAAGGGTGCAGAAAGAAGCAAGAGAAGTGCCGAAAGAGGCAAGTGAGGTGCAGAAGGAGGCAAGAGAACTGCAGAAAGAGGCAGGAGAGTTGCAGAAACAGGCAAAAGGGGTGCAGAAAGAGGGAACAGGTGTGCAGACAGAGGCAAGAGAGGTGCAGAAAGAGGAAAGAGGGGTACAGAAAGATGCAAGAGGGATGCAGAAATTTGCAACAGAGGTGCAAAAAGAAGCAAGAAAAGTGCAGAAAGAAGCAAAAGAAGTACAGAAAGAGGCAAGAGAACTGCAGAAAAAGGCAAGAGAGGTGCAGAAAGAGTCAGGAGAGGTCTACAAAGAGGTAAAAGGGATACAGAAATAGGCAAGAGGGGTGTAGAAAGAAGCAAGAGAAGCGCAGAAAGAAGCAACAGAGATGCCGAAAGAGGCAAGAGAGGTGCACAAACAGGCAAGAAAGGTACAGAAAGAGGGAACAGGGGTGCACAAATAGGTAAGAGGGATAAATAAATTTGCACGAGAGGTGCAGAAATAAGCAAGAGCAGTGCAGAAAGAAGCAAGAGAAGTGCAGAAAGAAGCAAGAGAGGTATAGAAATAGGGAATAGGGGTGCAGAAAGTGGCATTAGGGATGCAGAAATCTGCAAAAGGAGTGCAGAAAGAGGCAAGAGAATTGCTGAAAGAAGCAACAGAGGTGTAGATAGAAGCAAGATAAGTGCAGAAAGATGCAAATGAGGTGTAGAAAGAAGCAAGAGCAGTGCAGAAAGAATCAACAGATGTACAAAAAGTGGCAAGAGGGGTGCAAAAAAAGTAGGAGAGGTGCACAAAGAGGCAAGAGAGGTACAGAAAGAGGCAGGAGGGGTGCATAAAGAAGGAAGAGAAGTGCAGAAAAAAGCAACAGAGGTGTGGAAAGAAGCAAGAGATTGGCAGAAAGGGGCAAGTGAGGAGCAGAAAGAGGCAAGAGGGATGCAGAAAAGGGAAGAAGGATGCAGAAAGAAGCAAGAGAGGTGCAGAAAGAAGCAAGAGAGGTGCAGAAAGAAGCAAGAGAAATGCAGAAAGAAGCAAGAGAGGTGCAGAAAGAGGAAAGACAAATGCTGAAAGAGACAACAGGGGTACAGAAAGAGACAGCTTGGGTGCAGAAAGAAGCAAAAGAGGTGCAGAAAGAGGCAATAGAAGTGCAGAAAAAAACAACAGAGGTGCAGAAAGAGGCAAGAGGGGTGCATAAACAGGAGAGAGAAGTGCAGAAATAAGCAAAAGAGGGGCACAAAGAGGCAAGAGGGGTGCAGAAAGAGGCAAGAACAGTGCAGAGAGAACCAAGAGATGTGCAGAATGAGGCAAAAGAGGTGCAGAAAGAGGTAAGAGATGTGCAGAAAAAAGAAGAAGGGTTCAGAAAGAAGCAAGAGAAGTGCCGAAAGAGGCAAGTGAGGTGCAGAAGGAGGCAAGATAACTGCAGAAAGAGGCAGGAGAGTTGCAGAAACAGGCAAAAGGGGTGCAGAAAGAGGGAACAGGTGTGCAGACAGAGGCAAGAGAGGTGCAGAAAGAGGAAAGAGGGGTACAGAAAGATGCAAGAGGGATGCAGAAATTTGCAACAGAGGTGCAAAAAGAAGCAAGAAAAGTGCAGAAAGAAGCAAATGAAGTACAGAAAGAGGCAAGAGAACTGCAGAAAAAGGCAAGAGAGGTGCAGAAAGAGTCAGGAGAGGTCTACAAAGAGGTAAAAGGGATACAGAAATAGGCAAGAGGGGTGTAGAAAGAAGCAAGAGAAGTGCAGAAAGAAGCAACAGAGGTACTTAAAGATTCAAGAGGGGTACAGAAAGAGGCAAGAGAAGCGCAGAAAGAAGCAACAGAGATGCCGAAAGAGGCAAGAGAGGTGCACAAACAGGCAAGAAAGGTACAGAAAGAGGGAACAGGGGTGCAGAAATAGGTAAGAGGGATAAATAAATTTGCACGAGAGGTGCAGAAATAAGCAAGAGCAGTGCAGAAAGAAGCAAGAGAAGTGCAGAAAGAAGCAAGAGAGGTATAGAAATAGGGAATAGGGGTGCAGAAAGTGGCATTAGGGATGCAGAAATCTGCAAAAGAGGTGCAGAAAGAAGCAAGAGCAGTGCAGAAAGAACCAACAGAGGTGCTGAAAGAGGTGCGAAGGGTGCAGAAAGAGTCAAGAGAAGTGCAGAAAGAAGCAACAGAGGTACAGAAAGAGGCAAGAGAGGTGCAGAAACAGGCAGGAAAGGTGCAGAAAGAGGGAACAGAGGTGCAAAAAGAGGCAAGAGAGGTGCAGAAAGAGGGGAGAGGGGTGCAGAAAGAGGCAAGAGGGGTGCAGAAACAAGCAAGTGAAGTGCAGAAAGAGGCAACAGAGGTGCAGAAACAGGCAGGAAAGGTGCAGAAAGCACCAAGAGAGGTGCAGAAAGAGGCAAGAGGGGTACAGAAAGAGGCAAGAAAAGAGCAGAAAGAAGCAAAAGAGGCACAGAAAGAGGCAAATAGAACTGCAGAAAAATGCAAGAGAGGTGCAGAAAGAGTCAGGAGAGGTGCACAAAGAGGCAAAAGGGGTACAGAAAGAGGCGAGAGTGGTGTAGAAAGAAGCAAGAGAGGTGCAGAAAATAGCAAGAGAAGTGCAGAAAGAGGCAAGAGAATTGCTGAAAGAAGCAACAGAGGTGTGGAAAGAAGCAAGAGAAGTGCAGAAAGAGGCAAGTGAGGTGCAGAAAGAAGCAAGAGCAGTGCAGACAGAACCAACAGAGGTGCTTAAAGAGGCAAGAGGGGTACAGAAAGAGGCAAGAAAAGTGCAGAAAGAAGCAACAGAGGTGCCAAAAGAGGCAAGAGAGGTGCACAAACAGGCAAGAAAGGTACAGAAAGAGGGAACAGAAATTTGCACACGAGGTGCAGAAAAAAGCAAGAGCAGTGCAGAAAGAACCAACAGAGGTCCAAAAAGAGGCAAGAGGGGTGCAGAAATAGGTAGGAGAGGTGCATAAAGAGGCAAGAGGGGTACAGAAAGAGGCAGGAGGGGTGCAGAAAGAAGGAAGAAAAGTGCAGGAAGAAGCAACAGAGGTGCTGAAAGAGGTGCGAAGTGTGCAGAAAGAGTCAAGAGCAGTGCAGAAAGAACCAACAGAGGTGCAAAAAGAGGCAAGAGGGGTGCATAAATAGGTAGGAGAGGTGCATAAAGAGGCAAGAGGGGTACAGAAAGAGTCAGGAGGGGTGCAGAAAGAAGGAAGAGAAGTGCAGAAAGAAGCAACAGAGGTACTGAAAGAGGCGCGAAGGGTGCAGAAAGAGTCAAGAGAAGTGCATAAAGAAGCAAGAGAGGTACAGAAAGAGGCGAGAGAGGTGCAGAAACAGGCAGGAAAGGTGCAGAAAGAAGGAACAGGGGTGCAAAAAGAGGCAAGAGAGGTGCAGAAAGAGGGGAGAGGGGTGCAGAAAGAGGCAAGAGGGGTGCAGAAACAAGCAAGTGAGGTGCAGAAAGAGGCAACAGAGGAGCAGAAACAGGCAGGAAAGGTGCAGAAAGAGGGAACAGGTGTGCAGAAAGAGGCAAGAGGGATACAGAAGTTTGGAAAAGAGGTGCAGAAAGAAGCGGGAGCAGTGCAGAAAGAACCAACAGAGGTGCAGAAAGAGGCAAGAGGGGTACAGAAAGAGGCAAGAGAAGTGCAGAGAGAAGCAAAAGAGGTGCAGAAAGAGGCAAGAGTACTGCAGAAAAAGGCAAGAGAGGTGCAGAAAGCGAAAAGAGGGGTGCAGAAAGAGGCAAGAGGGGTGCAGAAACAAGCAAGCGAGGTGCAGAAGAGGCAACAGAGGTGCAGAAAGACGCAAGAGAGGTGCAGAAACAAGCAAGATAATTGCTGAAAGAAGCAACAGAGGTGCAGAACGAGGCAAGAGAGGTGCAGAAACAGGCAGGAAAGGTGCATAAAGAAGGAACAGGGGTGCAGAAAGAGGCAAGAGGGATATAGAAATTTGCAAAAGAGGTGCAGAAAGAAGCAAGAGCAGTGCAGAAAGAACTGTCAGAGGTGCATAAAGAGGCAAGAGGGTTGCAGAAAGAGGTAGTAGAGGTGCACAAAGAGGCAAGTTGGGATACAGAAAGAGGCAAGAGGGATGCAGAAAGAAGGAAGAGAAGTGCAGAAAGAAGCAACAGAGGTTCTGAAAGAGATAAGAAGGGTGCAGAAAGAGGGAAGAAGAGTACAGAAAGAGGCAAGAGGGGTACAGAAAGAAGCAAGTGAGGTGCAGAAAGAGGCAACAGAGGTACAGAAAGAGTCAAGAGAGGTGCAGAAAGTAGAAGAGATTTACAGAAAGAGGCAAGAGAAGTGTAGAAAAAGAAAAAAATTTGCAGAAAGAAGCAACAGGAATGCAGAAAGAGGCAAGAGAGGCGCAGAAGGAAGCAAGAGTGGCTTGCACACCATTAGTACCAATTTAACATCCACATTTAGCAATAAGTTCTAGGTTTGCAGAGGGCCTTCCACCACTCTGTAACACTTGTTGCTGCATTTTTGGTAATGTTTGAGCTAGAAACAAGGCTTTTTTTGTTCAAATGTGCAGATTAGGGAGCAGATGATGGATTATGTGGCTAATGCGGAAAATGAATAATTGTGCGAAAGTCGGTGCAGCCAAACTGTAGCAAAATTCCAGTGGCCCTGCTCATACCTCTGACTAGGTCCACAAGTGCTCCTCAGTGATTACTTCTTTTTTTGTCTCACTGAGTTCATAGTTGAGCTTCGATGGAAACGAGGAAGACTAAACCTGAGGTTACCACTCCACAACAAAGACTAGCATACCACATAATTACTCTTTATAACACATAATCCCACTCTACATAATTCCTACACACTAAATACCACATACTTTCTATCCACATAATTTCACTGCACAACCTACCACATAATTCCACTACACACAACGTACATCCACTCCACTCCAAAAAACATTATTAAAAAACTTTTACATTTACAACGGCAATAGCCCTAACTCTCGCAAATGCAAAACCTATTGCATTGCAAACACTTCTTTAACTAGTAGATGCGTTTGCAGAGAGGAGGAGAAACGGTGCTGGGCCTCCGACCAGCGCTCAGGAATTCTGCTGCGTAGGACTTACAAGAGGTACCAGGAGGGCTTCTTGGCCCCCAAAGTCCCTCAGGAGTAAAGTGGACTTCATCCCCCATCCCGTAGTCTGCTAGGAGATGCATTTGCAGAGTGGTGGAGAAAGGGGGGCGTGGCCTCCAAAGACGTTTTAGCAATCCCACTGTGTGAGACTTACTGGAGGTAACAGGAGGGGTAGTTGGCCCCAAGGACAACCTTGGGGCCAACTACCCCTCCTATTACCTCCAGTAAGTCCCACACAGCAGGATTGCTAAGTTCTCATTGCAGGCCACACCCCCTTTGCCCACCACTTTGCAAATGCACTCTCTGGCATGCTCTTGGATGGGGATTGAAGTCCCCTTCACTGCTGGGGGTCCTTAGGGGCCAACTAGCCTACCTCTTACCTCCAGTAAGCCCCACACAGTGGGATTGCTGAGAGGTAGACACAGGCCACGCCCCCTTTCTCCACAACCCTGTAAACGTACCTCCTGGTGCGTTCTAAGTTGGGGTATTAACCCCCCTTCATTGCTGAGGGTCCCTGGGGGCCAACTAGCCCAGCAGGTACCTCCAGTAAGCGCCACACACCTGGATTGCTGAGAGTGGTCCGAGGCCATGCCCCCTTTTTACACCACTCTACAAACGCGGCTCCTGGCGCACTGCTGCTCGGGGCATGAAGTCCACTTGTGTCCTGAGGTCCTCAGGACACAAGAGGACCTCATCGCCCCACCAGCACTGGGCCAAGAGCCGTGTTTGCAGAGTGGTGTAAAAAGGGGCATGGCCTCGGACCACCTCTCTGCAATCCAGCTGTGTGGCACTTACTGGAGGTACCTGGTGGGCTAGTTGGCCCCCAGGGACCCTCAGTATTCAAGGGGACTTAATTCCCCAACTTAAAACTCACCAGGGGGTGCGTTTGCAGAGTGCTGCAGGGAGGGGGCGGGGCCTCCGGCGAGATGCCGGCTTTTTTAAAATATACTTTTAGAAGGGGGGCTGTGTAGCCCCCCTTCTTTTAGTATTTTTGGGGCCCTGGGGACCCCATTCCCCAGGGCCTGACCTTTTTTTTTAAATTTAAAAAAAAGGAAAAAAACAGAAAGGGGGCCGCGCAGCCCCCCTCCCGAGGCCGATTTCGGCCACGGGGACCCCATCTCCCGGGGCATGGCCTTTTCTTTTTTAAATATTTAGAGGGAAGGTGGGCCACATGGCCCCCTTCCCAGGGCCACTATTGGCCCCGGGGACCCCATCCACCGGGGCTTGGCCATTATTTTAAATATTTTTATTTGAGGTGGGGGGCCATGCGGCCCCCCTCCCCAGGCCGATTTCAGCCTCGGGGACCCCATCTCCCGGAGCCCGAACCATTCTTTTTTTTAAGTAAAGGGAGGGGGGCCGCGTGGTCCCTCTCCTGGGCCACTTCTGGCCCCGGGGACCCCATCCCCCGGGGCCAGCCCTTAGCATTGGGGACAGTGGGGGAGCCCCAATGCCCCTATGGTCCTAGCCGGTTCCCCACCTCCTGTGGGAGCCCGCATTGTTTTTGAGCAAGGGGAGCTGCTAACATGCAGCTCCCCTTGCTCAAAAGTAATCCTGCTTTGCTTTGTTGAAGCGAGAGCAGGTTTCATGCTCTCGCTTCAACGAAGCAAAGCAGGGTTTGCTGTGGCAGGTCGGGAGCCGTGCTCCCGCCCTGCCATAGCAAACAGCAATGTCCCGGGGGTGGGCACCCCGGGACATTGCAGGAGCCGGCCCTGGGGGGTGGCGGTCCCCAGGGCCATCAAGGGCTCCAGGAGGGGGGCCACGTGGCCCCCCTCCCTTAATTTGCATAGCCCCGGGGAGGTGGTGGTCCCCGGGGCCGGGTGTCCATAATGGACCCCCACATTAACATAATTTGCGCCCCGGGGAGGTGGTGGTCCCCGGGGTAGTGTGGGGAGGGGCAGGAGCCCCTCCACACTTTCATTTATTTCGAGCCCAGGGGAGGTGCCGGTCCCCGGGGCAGCGGGGGGCCGCGTGCCCCCGTGCATAATTAAATAAAGCCCTGGGGAGGTGGTGGTCCCTGGGGCTTGGGGGGGCCTGGGAGGCCCCCCCACATCTTATTAAACAAGCCCCGGGGAGGTGGCGGTCCCCAGGGCTGTGGGGGGCTGCATGCCCCCAGCATATAATTAGCCTAGCCCTGGGGAGTTGGTGGTCCCCGGGGCTGCGGGGGCCCCTGCAGGCCCCCACTAATTAACTGGACATTGCCCCGGGACCTGGCCCACCCAGGGGCTTACAGATAATGAAGCGCTTTTTTTTTATTTTCTCGGCAGGATTCGCGCATCCAGCGCGAATTCTGCTGATTTTTTTATTTTTAACAGTTCTATTTTTGGGCCGTGGGGTCCCTGTGGGACCCCCTGAGCAGGCCTAGGGGTCAGGGTCTTTCTACCCTGCCCCCTTTCCTTGATTTTTGTCCTTTTTTCACCCTTTTTCTTGTGACTCGGTTTTACCGAGTCACAAGATGGCTGCCAACACTTCCTGGTTTGCAGTGTTGGCAGCCAATGAGAAGTCAGCTCGTGCTCAGGAGGAGTCGCGATTCCTCCTCGGTGCTCAGATATATACATTTTTTATTTCTTGAATTTCTCCATAACTACTGAATGGATTTACACCATTTAAAAAAAAGGGCGCTTTCTGAACCAAGAGCTACCATTTTGCCAAATTTGTTATAATTCCGTTCAGCAGTTCGGGCTGCAGCCGTGTCTAAAGTTTCCTATGGAAATTAACATGGGGAAAACGCGTTTGGGACCCCCTTTTTCTCGACCCCCGCTTGACGAATCACCCCGAAACTTCCAAGACAGAAGCTGACCAAAGCGGGCCATTAGTTTTGAAACTTTTGCGAAGATTCTTCAAACGGCGCCAAAGATATTGGCAAAAGAATAAACGCTTTTTGAATAGAAACAAGGCCCTAACTATAACTACCGACTGCCAGTAGGTAATATATATATATATATCGCCAGTAGGTAATATATATATATATATATATATATATATATATATATATATATATATATATATATATATTACCTACTGGCGGTCGCCAGTAGGTAGTTATAGTTAGGACCTTGTTTCTATTCAAAAAGCATTTTTTCTTTTGCCAATATCAAAACTAATGGCCCTCTCAGGTCTCCTCCTGTCTTGAAATTACAGGGTGATTTGGCAAGCGGGGGCCGAGAAAAAAGGGGGGTCCCAAAATGCGTTTTCTCCATGTTAATTTCTGTAGGAAACTTTTGTCGCAGCTACAGCCCGAACTGCTGAACGGAATTACCCCAAATTTGGCAGAGAGGTAGCTCTTGGTCCAGAATGCACTGTTTGAATTAAATGGTGTAAATCCGTTCAGTAGTTCCTGAGAAATTATATATAAAAAAATTTAGTATTTGTAGACCGCGGGGATTTGCGAACCCTACTGAACCGAGTCAGAAGGAAAAAGGTGAAAAAAATGATAGAAAATAGGAAAAGGGGGCAGGGTAGAAACACCCTGACCCCCTAGGCCTGCTCAGGGGGTCCCACAGGGACCGCTAGGGCCCAAAAAAGCTTTTTAAAAAACATTTCAGTGCAATTCCCATGGGTCCACAAATCCCGCTGAAAATTAAAAGAAAAACAAAGTGCGGTCTCTCGCGCTTCATTTCTTTTAAGCCCCCAGGTGGGCCAGGTCCTGGGGCAATGGTTAATTATTATGGGGGGACCGCGTGCCCCCCCACAGCCCCAGGGACTGCCACCTTCCCAGGACATTTCTTTATTATGTGTGGTGGGGCCTCACAGGCCCCTCCAAGCCCTGGGGACCACCACCGCCCCGGGGCTTCAAACTTGATGGGAGGGGGGCCGCACGACCCCCCTCCAGGAGCCATCCTTGGCCCTGGGGACCGCTACCCTCCAGGGCCAGCTCCAACAATGTCCTGGGGTGCCTACCCACGGGACATTGTAGTTTGCTATGGCAGGGCAGGAGCACTGCTCCCACCCTGCCATAGCAAATTTCTGCTTTGCTTCATGTAAGCGAGAGCAGAAAAACTGCTCTTGCTTCCATGAAGCAAAGCAGATTTGCTTTTGTGCAAGGGAGCTGCATGTTAGCAGCTCCCTTTGTCCAAAAGCAATGCCGGCTCCCACAGGAGGTGGGGAGCCGGAAAGGACCATGGGGGCATTGGAGCTCCCCCCGTGGTCCCCAACATGAGGCCAGGCCCTGGGGTATCGGGTCCCCGGGGCAAAAATGGCCCAAGAGGGGGGTCACTAGGCCCCCCTCCCTTTTTTATTCATTTTTTTTATTTTATTTTTTTTAAACGTAAGGCCGGCCCCGGGGCATGGGGTCCCCGGACCATAATTGGCCTCAGGAGGGGCGCCATGCGGCCCCCCTCCAAAATGTATAAAAAAAAGAAAGGCTGGGCAGGCACCCGGGGATGGGGTCCCTGGGGCCAAAAGAGGACCACAGAGGGAGGGCCACGCGGCCCCCCTTCCATAAATACATTTTTGCCGGGCCCAGGGGATGGGGTCCCCGGGGCCGAAATCGGGTAATGGAACTGAGGGGCATTAATTTTTTTTTCTCTCGTCATAGGAATCGCGACCCCATTGCGGCTCTCAGCGCGGCCCCCAGTGTAACATCGTGGTGGATTTGTGGATCTACCATAAATAAATAATTTTGTATTACATAATTTAGAAGGTAGTGTTGCATTTCTGAACTTTTTTATAGAGTTAGTGAGATTGAAGTTAATAATCACTATAAATTTGATAGAGTTAGTAATAATATAATAATACAAAAAAGTTACACTTGAAAAGTGTATTGTGTTGTAGTACACTGAATTCATGCTTTTGTTTTGCGGATTGGCGACGGGTTCACGAATCCACAAAAAATTAAAAAAGAGTATGTATGTTTTAAAAATAATAAGATTGACTGTTGGGTTATAGGGTGGCTCTAAAAAGAGCCCTTGCTTTCAATAAGACTTTGCTGGAGCTACATGTAAGCGTGGATGCACAGCTTAAGGTTGTTGAGAAATACTCTGTTTCCTTCATCTGTGAAGTGAACTCCATCAGTTCTGTAGATGTCATCCATATCAAAATGTAGATTTTGTTATAGATCGAGCCCATACTATGGTCTCTGAGGTAAGCAGAAACAGCTTTATTGACATTCTTCCTAGCTTTCTCAAACTGTGGACAGAATTGATTTGACCACTACCATTTCTGTCTTTGGGATATAGTAGAGCATACAAAGACAGTTTGAGGCAAGAGCAACATCAATTGTGCAAAGGTATCCTTCATTAGCATTTCCAGACCTACCCCAGAATCACAATCATGAGGTCAGGGGGTTGGAGATGCAAAAAGGTTTTAACCAAAGGCATCAATTGGTGCCACTTTACATTTCTCTGTGCAAGCCATTTAATATCCACATTTTGCAAACCTAGGTCTTGGGCAATACCACTGTGTTCAATATACTTTTTGCACCAGAAAACATAGCTGTGCCCTACAATCCATACTGTAAGCATCTTGAAGGGATGTGTGGAAGGAATGAAAAGATGTCTGTAGCTCAGGTAGTCAGTTGGTAGAATGAGGGGTATCTAAAATGGTGGAGAAGATGCTGTTTTAGAAAAAGCCGATAAGTGATTGGTTGTTCATTTACACTATGCACTCAAAAATAGAATGCATGTTATTTTCCTGAAGAAGCATGTTTCGTATTGGTTATTAAAAAATGTTTGAAAGGTACAGTAGATAGGATAAGGTAATATTTTGCAAACGTCAACCACACCTGTTATTGCATTTGTAAGCTACAGTGCTGAACTTGAAAAAATGGTAAACTTTGACCTCCCAGTACAGTTGAATGTTGCAGGAACTGTTACTATGGGAACTGGGATTAAGCAGAATGGGGAAAGGGTTGAAAGTTAACTGTGGATTTGAAATGTGAAATGGTAACTTATATAAAAGTGATATGTTACTAAATTAAGGTTTTTCTAAGTCAGTAGTATGTGTAGAAGTAGTCTGTTGTTTTAAAAAAAACTAGTATTATTAGTAATAGGTTTTTGAACTCCTGTATGGATTCGCGGCTCCATCGCGACGCTACACTGGGGCACCGCGGTGGAGTCGCGACTCCAGAAAATTACAGAACCAGTTTTGGCACTTTTAGAAGACAGTTAGAAAGGGTTAATATGTCTAACCAATAGAAATGTGTTTCACAATTTGAAATGACGTAGAAAGTAGTTTCATTTGTTACTTACATTTATTTGTGTGCAGAAAGAGAGGGAAAGTTTGCCATTACTGGTTTTACCTTGTTGAGAGTGGTGCATTACATTTAATGTGTGCAAAAGTAAATCTTGTATGAGTTTCTGATATTTTATATTCTACAATACTATTTGAAAGGTGAGTTACAAATTTGTAAGTTGTGTTATATATTATGTAGTAGTGCTTCACTCTTTGTAGTGATATTTTTATATTTGAAGAGCATTATTTTCAAAGTTTTTAAATTATTAGAGAAGTGTGATGTTTGAAATATGTTACAAAATGTATAGATGTGTATTGTACTTTGTTTCATTATGCTGAAATGATTGAAATACTTTGTGCATAGTAATATGTGTACATTGGTAGATGGATTAGTGATTATGGTAGTTTGTATGAGTCTGTGGAAAGGTACAGTTGAAGTATGCTAGATAATTTTAGGTGTCTCTTTCAAATTGGAAGAGCAGTCTGTCAAGTTTTATGGTCTGCATGGACTTGTGACTGAGGTATGTGTGTAGTTGCACATGTATTCTCATATGTGTTATGCATCTGAAGATGCTAGATGTATAAAACACAGGTATACGTCAATTTGTATGTATCTTTTACATATGATGCCACTAGGAAAAGGTGCAGACACACACATGCATGCTTTCAGGATTATGGTGAGACTTACAACAAAGTTATGCAAAGGGTTACTGCTTTATATTTGGCTAGGCCGAACACCTTGAGTATATCCGAATAGTGAAGCTGAAGTACAAAAGTGAGGTTTAAGACATTTTGGCAGAGGGATTAGTGATTAGGCTACTTTGTATAAGTCTGGGGAAAGGTATACTTGAAATATGCTGCATAATTTTAGGTGTCTGATTGAAATCGGAAGTGTAGTCTGTGAAGTTTTAAGGTCTGCATGGTCTTGTGACTGAGGTATGTGTCTAATTCCACATGTATTCTCATACGTCTTATGCATCAGATGATGCTAGATGTATAAAACACAGGTATACGTCTGTTTGTATGTTTCTTTTACATATGATGCCACTAGGAAAAGGTGCAGACACATGCATGTATGCTTTCTGGAATATGGTGAAACTTACAAGAGACACATGCAAAGGGTTACTGCTTTATATTTGGCTAGGCCCAACACCCTAAGTAGTTGCAGAATGGTGAATGTGCAGCTCAAAAGTGAGGCTAAAGACATGTTGGTAGAGGGATTAGTGATTAGGCTTCTTTGTATGAGTGTGTGGAAAGGTATACTTGAGATACGCCACATAATGTTAGGTGTCTGCTTGAAATGGGAAATGCATGCTGTGAAATTTTAAGGTCTGCATGGTCTTGTGACTGAGGTATATTTGTACTTACACATGTATTCTCATACTTGTTATGCATCTGAAGATGCTAGACGTATAAAACACAGTTATACGTCTATTTGTTTGTTTCTTTTATACATGATGCCACTAGGAAAAGGTGCAGACACATGCATGTATGCTTTCTAGAATATGATGAGACTTACAAGAGAAACATGCAAAGGGTTACTGCTTTATGTTTGGCTAGGCCCAACACCCTAAGTAGTTGCAGAATGGTGAACGGGCAGCTCAAAAGTGAGGTTTAAGACATGTTGGTAGAGGGATTACTGATTAGGCTACTTTGTATTAGTGTGTGGAAAGTTACACTTGAAATACGCCACATAATTTTAGGTATCTGCCTGAAATGGGAACTGCATTCTGTGAGGATTTAAGGTCTGCATGGTCTTGTGACTGAGGTATGTCTGTACTTCCACATGTATTCTCATACGTGTTATGCATCTGAAGATGCTAGACGTATAAAACACAGGTATACGTCAATTTGTATGTTTCTATTATATATGATGCCACTACGAAATGGTGCAGACACATAAATGCATTCTTTCAGGAATATATGGTGAGACTTACAAGAGACACATGCAAAGTGTTACTGCTTTATATTTGGCTAGGCCCAACACCTTGAGTAGTTGCAGAATGGTGAGGCTGCAGCTCAAAAGTGAGGTTTAAGACAAGTTGATAGAGGGATTACTAATTAGGCTACTTTGTATGAGTCTGTGGAAAGGTACACTTGAAATACGCCGCATCATTTTACGTGTCTGCTTGAAATGAGAGGTGCAGTCTGTGAAGTTTTAAGGTCTGCAAGGTCTTGTGACTGAGGTATGTCTGTACTTCCACATGTATTCTCATACGTGTTATGCATCTGAAGATTCTAGACGTATAAAACATAGGTATACGTCTATTTGTATGTTTCTTTTACATATGATGCCACTAGGAAAAGGTGCAGACACATGCGTGCATTCTTTCAGGAATATGGTGAGACTTACAAGAGACACATGCAAAGGGTTACTGCTTCATATTTGGCTAGGACCAACACCCTAAGTAGTTGCAGAATGGTGCATGTGCAGCTCAAAAGTGAGGTTTAAGACATGTTGGTAAAGGGATTAGTGATTAGGGTACTTTGTATGAGAGTGTGGAAAGGTACACTTGAAGTACGCCGCATAATTTTAGGTGTCTGCTTGAAATGGGAACTGCATTCTGTGAAGTTCTAAGGTCTGCATGGTCTTGTGACTGAGGTATGTCTGTACATTCCACATGTATTCTCATACGTGTTATGCATCTGAAGATGCTAGATGTATAAAACACAGGTATACATCTATTTGTATGTTTCTTAAATATACAATGTCACAAGCAAAAGGTACAGACACATGCATACATGCTTTCAGGAATATAGTGAGAGTTCCAACAGATAGATGCGAAGGGGTGCTGCTTTATATTTGGGTAGGCCCAACACCCTAAGTAGTCGACGAATGGTAAAGCTGCAGCTCAAAACTGAGGTTAAAGAAATGTTGGTATACGCCGCATGATTTTACGTGTCTGCTTCAAATGGGAAGTGCAGTCTGTGAAGTTTTAAGGTCTGCATGGTCTTGTGACTGAGGTATGTCTGTACTTGCACATATATTCTCATACGTGTTGTGCTTCTGAAGATGCTAGATGTGTGTAACACAGGTATAGAACTATTTGTATGTTTCTCTTATGTGTGATGCCAGCAGCAAGACGTAGAGATGCATGTATGCATATATTTAGGAACATGGTGAGACTTATAATAGTAATATTTCAAAGATTGATGTTTTGCAATTCTGCATTCTGCACTTTTCTTGACTATTCCTTCACCTCTGTTGCTTCTTTCTATATTTATTTAGCATCTTTCTGCACCTGTCTTATCTCTGTTGCTTTTTTCTGAACATCTCTCGTTTTTTTCAGTACCTTTTTTATTAGTTATAAAGAGAATAGCAATGTAATTGTATTTAATAGTTTACTAGTTCCTATTAATGTTGACATGTAATTAATTTAAAATAATTAATTGATGTAAGAAACTAGTGAAACTATTCTTTCTTTTTTAGAAAATGATTTTGTTTGGATTAGAAATTGAAGATGGCAAGAAAACATGAAAAGAGAAGACAACAGAGAAAACAGAACTACTTAAACCAAAGTAAAAAGAGTGGACTACAAAAAGACCAAAATGTTACTCAGGATAAAGTGTGTTCTGGTAAGAGTACTAAACAATTTCTTACAACAGTTGCAGAGAGATTAAAGAAAGACAATAGTAATGAAAGCAAAAAGGATTTTTTTACAACAAAGCACAAGGAAACGAACACTTGTAATGGAAAAAAACATTCATTTTTGGAAAAACAACACATGTCACAAAAAGACAAATACAATTTAAAGAGATACTTGTACGAATGTTTCGAAATAGAGTAATTCAAAATGTATTAAAAGATTGTAAAAAGTATAAAAGAAGATCAGCAGCGTACATGAAGAAGCAACACATTGAAAGTGTTGTAGATACTGCTTTTGAATTGAAACAACAATTATTTATATTAGTATTGAAGAGAATGAAAACATTGAATAAAACAATGCACTTTATGAAGGAGAAAAGCAAAAGAAAAAGACTTGTTAACCCCTTCCGTGCTTCCGTCGGCCAACGGCCGTCGCGAGCACTACCTCGCTAGTGCTGCGCACGTCCGTTGGCCGACGCGGCCCCGCCCACTCTTTTAAACTGCTGCACCGCGGCGGAATTCGCGCCGCGGTTAAGTGGTTAATAGAAGTAACATTTGTAAAACTTTTACTGGTGAATGGAAGCACACTTATAGTACTGAGCCTTTCTTTAATGAAGAAAGCTATTTTCAACAGAACACATTAGTTCATGCAGTTGATACTAGTGGTCGATGCTCTGAGATAAAAGATGGTTGTCCTATTCCAAAATAAAAAATGGTTGTTAGAAGTGTGGAAGAAGTAATAGCTGAAGAAGTTCAAGGGAAGCGTACACAAGCTCTGATATATAAGTGGGATTGTAGTAATATTTGCAGTATTCGACAGGAATCTATTGACATATTACATTTATTTTACAAGGATATGCCAAAAAAGCCTTAAACAGAAGATTAAGATGTTACAAGGATTAGATCATGTAAAGTAAGAAAATATACTAACTTGCGGGGTCATTCTCTGGCTTGTCTTTCAAGAAAAGTGTGTCAAAGTACTTTTCATCATTTAAGAATGCTAGCAGTAGACCACTCAGAAATGCGAAAGTTAGTAAGGAAACTCTACTATGTAAACAGACCTGCATTATGTTTAAGTGAAATGAACACAGCTCTTTTGCACGTTTCAGTATCAGATGTGAAAAAAGTTTGTGATGATATGCAGTTTCGTTTTTTGGTTCACAAGAGGAGTGTAGAGAAAGTGAGAGCTTGATAAGTGCAGGTGTTGAAGAACCGGTTGAAGATATTAGTATTGATGAGTTTGCAGAAGAAATTACAAAGTTTAAGAAAGTTTCATCCGAAAAATCAAACTATGTTTGTATTTGTTGTTGATGTACTTACTATAGAAGTCAAACTAGGAATGTTGATTTATATTTAAAAAGTGAAAAGGAAAACAATGATAAGTGGCAATAATTTGGTGCTTATTTGTTGGTAGAAGGTTGGTTTGAGTAGTCTATTGATCAACTTATTTGCAAATATTCTTATAACAAATTTGAAGAGAACAAAATGCCAGCTAGAGCAGTACATAACAACTTAGAGTTGGTAGCTATTCCTCAGGAACTGGCATATTTGAATGCATATGAGTCTATTCTTATTCAATCTGTGTACCCATTTCATGCTATAGTTCGTATGGAGCCTTAAACAGGTCAGCTGCCACCAACGGATTTACAAAGAGGTCTGAAAGGAAGAGTTGGACTTACCTTTAGATTTTAAGGAAAATATTGAAACTGTTGGTGTAGACAGGGAGGAAAATGAGCCAGTAGTTATTCTAGTTAATAGTGTACCAACAAAGAGGCGAAAAATATGGCAAGATTTTGTAGATGTTAAAAACTTCAAAAGGCTACATTATATCTGGGGGTGCTAGAGGGTGCACGGCAAGATGGCCGCTCTGTAGAGCAGCTCTGCCGGCCGAGTCATTAATCCGCCCAATATCCTTGCCTTCCTGCATGTAGCGGATGCCCCAACTACAAGAAAACGTAGCGGAACACTGCGGGCGACCCTGGGCGTATTCATTTTGCTGCTGCACGACCAGATGGCTGAGTGAGAGATCGCGAACTACCGGACCCGCGCTCGCAGCATGGCGGCCTGAGACGTGTTCCTGGCACAGGACTGTGGTGAGCAACGAGCGGCGCCAGCTGCGGCTTGCGGACATCGGACGGGGATCGCGCTGCAGTGCATGTTACCGGTGCAACTCTGAGGGCCGGTGTGGGAGCAGCAGACGGCCCGGTGCTGGATGCCATGCCATGGGGGAGCGGGCCTACTCTTGACCCCGGCCCAGACGAGGCACAGGAGAGGGCCATCGGAGATAGCGCGGACCAGTCTGCCGACCTGGAGTACTGGTTTGGCCTGCGTTGAGGCTGCTGTGAGCAGGCACTGTGGGACAGCTCAGCCAATTAGGTGAGTGCCGCGGTGCGGCAAGACTTCGAGTGCGGCCTACATCACGGCTACCTACAGACAGGCCTGCTTTCGCCGCCATCGAGAGGCCTCTGTTGATCGCTGCTGCGAAGCACGGGGGAGAAAAAAGGAAAAACTGCCCGTGAGGATAATCTAACAAGCACAGTTTGTGCACCAAGACTGCACTGATTTTCGCCCGGTGGAGGGGAGCAGTGACTCTGCAGTGGGATCTCACTATTAATTGCTCAATGCCCTGTTGATTGGGTCAATAAACGCCGCAGCTCCTCTTCCTTATCTCCTAGTGTTGCTGCGCGGCGTTGTGCGGCCTTGCGTGGGTTTGGGATTGCCTGTCTGCACTTCCTACTGCGGCAGGGCAGTCTTGCCGGGGTGCGGCTGGGCCCTACTACCGCTCATGATAATCTGAGGCATGGATCGTTTGTGGCTTGACGAGTGGAGCCCACACTGAACAGCTTCGCTAGTAAGGACACACGCACACCCCTCATTAATAGCGACTTCCTCTGTGTGCCACAGGGCTACACTGTGGGCTGCGATTACCTGCGGAGACTGCAGGCACTCCATTGCGAACAGTCTTTGTGTATACTCCCACCCTATACCAGCTGGCCAGTCTTTGTCTCCACTGAATATTATTACAACTCGCTGCTGCATAGCGGAGCGATTAAGTGCTGTGTACTCTTCATTACTTTACGGACTAGCGCAGTTTGTGAGACGGCCAACTTCCTCGCGTGCTTTGTTCCTGTGGTGCCAATATGGGGAAAACAGAGCGTAGTCAGTCGCGTCTCACATTTGAACCCCGCAAAGCGGGTAAAGCCCATCAACAGACAGCCTCTGACTCGGAGGTGGATGCACCAAGTGATAATCTAATGAACATTGAAAAAACGCTTCTTGCGGTACAAGCCAGTTTGCAATCCATCGATGGCAAAATTGATAACTTAAACTTACGGATGGACCACATGTCCACAAATCTGGATAAGCATGCATTACACCTGGGGGAGGCAGAAACGCGTATCTCAGATGCAGAAGATGGTTTGCAGCAAGTGACCTCCAAGGCGCTATCTATGGAAAAAGTGCTGGCTGTGATACAAGCCAGGAACGAGGACTTAGAGGCCAGATCCAGGTGCAATAACGTGCGTATCACTGGCCTGCCAGAATCTACAAACACGGGCCGCCTGGAGACCTATGTAGAAAAGCTCCTTCAAGCAATTTTCGGGGCACAACACCTGTCTCAGGTATTAATAGTAGAGCGGGCACATCGTTCTCTGGCAGTTCGTCCTCCCCCAGGTGCCCCACCGCGCCCTATAATAGCCCGTTTATTGAACTATAGGGATCGGGACGCTATCCTCCACATGGCTCGAGAAAAGGGCACCATCACCAACGAGGGTAACACCCTTGCCTTCTATCCAGATTTTACGGCAGCTGTGCAAAAAGCGCAGAGAGAATACCAACCTGTCAAACAGCTTCTTATAGCTGAACAGATACCCTATGCAATGCTCTACCCAGCGCGCCTGCGCATTGAAGTAAATGGGAAGCCCAAAATATTCACCACCCCTAAGTCAACGATGGACTTCGCTAAGACTCTTAAGCGACGTAGCCGGGACTCACCCAACACGGCGGATGACGACAGCTGGGGCTCCAGTGCAGCGGTAGCTGAACAATAAAATACCTGGATGAACGAGAGTCTCTGGCAACTGTACACTTCAGCTCTGTTTTGGGATTCAGGGTGATCTGTGTATGATTACCTGTTGTGGAAGGTTATAGGCACATACGGAGTGGACTGGCTGCAAGAATTCGAACTATTCAGATAAGATTTTCATTACTACTTGAACTCAAATCACTCCATGTTTTTTGATATCCTTTGTACTGTTTTATGTTGTCACAGTGATACGGGTAGGAAATGTTATTATCGTTACTCGCCCACCTCCTTCTACATCGGGAGGGTACTTGTGCTCCAGCGCTTCCCCCATGGGTGCTCCCCATAGCTGTTTACACCCCGGGTGTTCCACTTGGGATTCGATCTGGGAGGTTCGGGATGGCTTTGGCAAGTTGGGGATGCTAAAGTGGGTGGGGGGTGATGGTGAGAGGGTGGGGGTTGGGGGGTTGGTTCTTGTGGCTAATTGTGGTTCAGTTATTGTGAGGTGTGCACGGAGAGCGACTCGCACTAGGGTCAAAACATGCTCGATGTATAACACAGTACCTTTTTGCATCAGGACACTGTACTAATTACCTGCTTAACATAGAATGTACAGGGGCTCAATTCACCTAAAAAGATACGTCAGGTCTTAGTGTACCTAGATCGCCATGAGGTAAACATTGCCCTTATACAAGAAACACATTTGAAAAAACAGTCCGAGATACACGTTGGGGCACAGTGGGCCGGTTATCTATTGGCTTCCTCCTACTCATCCTATGCCCGAGGGGTGATCACGCTTATCAAAAAAAGTCTTCCCTTCACCCTGATTAAAACCTGTATTGACGATGCTGGACGGTATGCCATAGTCCATGGGAAACTAGCAGGCAGTTTAATTACCATTGTAAATACCTATGGCCCAAACACGAATGATCCTGCTTTATTCGAACGCATCATTTCCACTCTGCGGGACTGGCCCGAAGCTGCGATCATATGGGGGGGTGACCTCAATACACATCTAGATCCTAGCAGAGATAAATCGAGTGGCAAAGGGGGACACTCACCCGGGGCGGCCCGGGTCATCAATGAGGGGATGACCAAACTGGGATTTCTAGATGTGTGGCGCCAGCGAAATGCGTAGAAATTGGAGGGCATGCACATTTCCACTGCGTATGGTAGCTGGTCTCGGCTGAACTACTGGCTGTTGAGTGAGGGTGCGGTGGGCTGGGTGTCCACGGTAGAGAGGTTACCCGGAACGCTGTCCGACCATAACCCTGTTCAACTCATATTACACATCCCGCAAACCGTCCACCGGTCATTTACATGGCGCTTCCGTTCTGAGGCGCTGCTGGACCCACTCTATGTCGAAACATTTCGTGAGGCCATTGTACAATACTTTGACCAGAACAAAGGCTCAGTTGACAGCGCTAGGACCCTTTGGGAGGCGTTCAAGGCCACTATCTGAGGTACCTGCATTGGTACATCAGCTGGCATATTAAAAGACCTGCGGGGTCAATTAGCTAGGGTAGAATCTACTTTGCAGCGACTTGAGCGGGATTATGAGATCTCACCTTGTGCACAGACATTGGCGACCATTAAAGAATCCACACTAGAATTTAATGAGCTGGCAGAGGGGAAGGCCAGGTACCTCTCCAGACACCATGTGGCTCGTCCCTATGGGGAGGGTGGCCGACCGGGACACCATCTAGCCAATAAGATTAAAGCTCGCATGGACCAGCACACTATTACCAAGATCACTGATGTGACCGGCCAGGATTACTATACTACTCAGGACATTGCTGCACAGTTTAGAAGCACATATGCAGAATTATATACCTTGCAGGGTAGGACTGACACTAAGGAGTTGGATACATATTTATCGGATGTGGCCATTGCATGACTATCCGACGGTCAGAGGGAGTTCCTCAGTCAGCCAATCACAGCGGAAGACATCCGTGCGGCGATTAAAACTCTTCCAAATAAGAAAGCTCCAGGGCCTGACGGATTCCCCTGCAAGTTCTATAAAGAATATGCAGAAGAAGTAACCCCCCATTTGTTAGAAATGTATGCCGAAGCCTATGACACAGGCACATTGCTGCCAACCCTTCGAGAAGCATTGATTATCACTCTAATAAATCGCCATCTCGCTGTGACTCATATCGGCCACTGTCGCTTATCAACACGGATGCGGAAATCTTAGCAAAAATCCTGGCCACCAGGCTCCAGCCTCTCATGCAGAACCTGGTACTTCCAGATCAATCTGGTTTCATCCCCACTAGGTCCACGTCCCATAATCTGCGCACCCTCTTCGCAATGTTTCACATTCTTGATCCTGGGCTCCAAGCGGCGGCTGTGATGCTTGACGCAGCCAAGGCCTTCGACTCTATAGAGTGGGGCTATTTATTCTACATTTTGCAAAGAATGGGATTTCCTCCCAGCTTTATCAGTTGGGTGTGTCTACTTTACACCGACCCCATGGCACGGATCCGTGTGGAGGGCAGCACTTCAGACCCTATACGGATCACTAGAGGGACCAGACAGGGGTGCCCCCTCTCGCCGCTCCTCTTTGCGTTAACGCTGGAGCCACTAGCCTGCATTATTAGGCAGCGCCATGGAGCCGCAGCCCTTCGCTTTGTTCACCGCCCAGTAAGCATTTCACTATATGCGGATGATATGCTGCTTTTTATAAGGGAACAGTGCACCTTTATGGAACCGGTCCTACGAGAATACATTTGGTTTGGACTGTTCTCGGGACTAAGTATTAATTGGACCAAATCTGTGGTGGTTCCGCTGACAGAGAGCACCCTCCCTCATGAGCTTGAATTCCCGCTTATGTGGTCGGCAGAACCTGTAAAGTATCTGGGGGTGTGGGTTCACGGTGATCCCGAAACAGTCATCCGTGCGAACTATGGAGCTGCTTCTACGGCTTTGGAACAACAAGTAGATAGGTGGGTGAAACTTCTGTTGTCGCTGGCCGACCACATAGCCCTCATCAAGATGGTTGTGCTGCCTAAATTTTTATATCTTTTTAGCAACATACCGATACCGCTAACCCAAAAATTTTTTAAAACTATGCGCTCTCTGCTCATCCGGTTGATTTGGGGAGGCAGGCAAGCTCGTGTGAGCTGGGAGACTTTAACTTTGGATTACAAGAAGGGGGGCTTCAGTGTACCTGACATATATCTGTATTATCTATGCGCCCACGCACAATACGCGCACTATTGGTTCGGCTCCCACAACTTTAT
Source organism: Calotriton arnoldi (assembly GCA_963921515.1). Lineage (NCBI taxonomy): Eukaryota > Metazoa > Chordata > Amphibia > Caudata > Salamandridae > Calotriton > Calotriton arnoldi. The sequence goes on along the minus strand of CAWUFW010009979.1, from coordinate 710,742 downwards.
CCCACATATAGCAGTAGAGGACAGTGACGCACATCCCATCCCATTAAGTTCCATACTGACTCATGCCCGCAGGAACACGCCCCGCACTGAAATCAACACAATTGACACAACGATAGCAGCCTGGCAGGCGCTAGGCAGTATGGCCGGGAAACTGCCACTTTATTCCCCTCAGTTACCAATTGCTTACCACTAGGACATGTCGGTGACACATGAAGCAGGTGCTATGCGCACTCTGAAACTAGCAGGGATTGATAGAATGTAGGACTTATATCCCAACGGTGCATTCTTGACGGATGATGACCTCAGTTATGTGCGGAATAAGATGCCACTGTTCATATTTCTGTTTCACAGATTAAAAAAAGCGATGCAGGCCCACTATTCTACATTCGCTGCAGAACCTCTGACGCTGCAGACCCTGCATACTCTGCTTGTCAGCCCAACACGACATAAACTTATCACCAAACTCTACCGCGCCTCTAGGGATGAGAAGGTCTCGCCACACAACAGGAGTTTGGAGAAATGGAACACATATCTGGACCCACAACTCACGCAACAGGAAGGGGAGCATTGCTGTCAATTGACCAGTGCCCTAACCTCTAATGGCATCCTAAGAATAATTCACTTTAAATACCTCCATCAGGCCTATTACACCCGCATAAATTGTTCAAATATGGGCTTAGAGACACTGATGCATGTAAACAATGCGTAACTCTAGGTGCTGACTTTTGGCATCTAGCCTGGGCATGCAGACAGGTGGCGGTGTTCTGGGCGGATGTGATCTGCAAACTGTATAAGATGGTTGATATTGTTTGCAGTGCTCTCCACAAGTGTGTTTACTGGGCCTGGTGCCGTTCCTGAAGGGTGCAACAGGTAAATTTGTGCGGGTGGCTCTGCTCCTCGCCAAGAGATGGGTGGCGATGACATGGGAGGGCACAGCTGGGCCCTCGGCTGCACAGTGGCTTAAAGATCTTGTGTATTGCAGGGAAAATCTAGTGCTATATGCAGAGGAGCTTCCTGCCCCTTCTAGGCCTAAAGACATCTGGGAGCCCGTGGTGCAATACCTACGTTCCATTGAACAGGACAAGTCCCCCCAAAATGTTGAACATTAAGCATGATTTTACTTTATCTACGTGTACGATGCCTCATTATGTTGTAAAGCTTAGATATTTGTCACTGATACTTGACATGTGCAGTATAGCCACGGGTTGTTTATGCTGTTCATCAGTTGAATGTGCTTTTTGCTGCTGTCTCTGTAATCTGCATGAGATCTAATAAAAATCTTTAAAAAAAAAAATGCTACATTATATCTGGTACAGAATAATATTTATTATAAGTATGTAAATGTTGATGAACAGGTAATGTGCTTAGAAGATGACACATAAATTTCAAGTGGCCAAATAGAAAAAGTGTAAAAGTCTAGGAGAGAAGAGTTTTATGAACATTATAGTATACATCCTCTACATTCAAAAGAAGTGATAGGGAACAGTATTGAATTATTTCAAATTAAGAAAGCAAAGGGAACTCCCATGAGTGTATGGGAAAAAAGTTTAGAAGCTCATTGTTTTCCACAGCTATTTCCCACCGGAGAAGGTGGACGATTTGATGAGCGAGCTGTACGGATTCCAGCTTCAGAATACCACTAGACAACATTGTGATCTGAAGATCCAAGATTTCGACAGTGCATTCGATATATATTTCATCTTCTATTTGAAAGTGATTTGTCTGCACTTTCATATGCAGTGAATCACATATTAAAAACAAGAGTTCCTTTTCCACATGTTTCTGCAAATGAATTCATGGACAAAGTTCAACAAAGAGATGAACATTTAGAATCTCAGTTAATTAATTGGATGGCGTGTCAACGTGGTACCAATGAGTATTGGTATCGTCGTCATGGAGAACTCAAATGTATGTTAAGAAACTTAGGTACTCCTACATGGTTTGTAACACTTTGCTGTGTTGAATATGCATGGGACGATTTACTTGAATTTCTACGAGTAGCAAATTCAAATGTTAAAAACATTGAATTGAAGACAGCTGGAGAACTCTGTTCCTTGGTTCCTGAAATGTCTGCAGGTATTTTAACCATAGGTTTCAAGCTATGATGTCATTTATCTGCAATAAAAATATTCCACCTCTTGGAGAGGTAACAGATTTATTTTGGAGAACGGAGTACCAAGCCAGAGGTGCTCCTCAGATACACATGCTATTATGGATCAAGAATGCTCCAAAATTTGGAACTGGATACTGTTGAAAGTGTTTTATCTTTCATCGTACAGTATGTTACCTGTGCCATTCCAAGAGAAGGAGGAGAAAAAAGCTTCAGACAACAAGTTTTATGGTTTCAAAGTCATCGATGTGGAAAATACTGTCAACGAAAATACAAGTCTAAAGGGAAATTTTATACAAAATGCCGTTTTGGATTCCCACGTCCAATAATTTCTAAAGAAAGAGTAAATAGTTTTATGTCAGCAGTAAGGCATACAATAACTCGGAAATCTCCGAAGAATACATATAACTTAAAAAGAACCGAAGATTCAAAGTATATTAATGACTACAATCCAGCGATTTTGAAAATGTGGAATGCAAACATGGATATTCAATATGTTGCAGATAATTTAATTGCTGTTGCTCACTTTGTTACATCATATATAACCAAATCTGAAAAGACAGAGATGAAAGAAATGTGGGAAGAAATTTTACAAGAAAAGAGTCTTAGCAAGAAATTGTACAGCTTCAGATTAAAAATGCTTTCACATCAAGAGATTGGATCCTATGAATGTTCGGATCGCTTGAGCTCTGCCAGTTTATATTCAAAGTCAAGAGGAATCATTTGGGTAAGTCTAGGTCTTGCTGCCACAAGAAACAGAGTATTGAAATCTTTGCAAGAAATCGAATACTTAGCACAGAATGAACCAGAAAGTACAGATATTGTTAAAACTAATATGTTGGATAGATACTATCCGAAAAGGAGTCCACATCTCGAAAATATATGTCTGTATGAAATACTTCAACATTACAGCTTTAACAGAAAAGTTACAGAAAAAATAAAAGAAGAAAAATATGCAGTAATTGGATGTGACGGATGTTTGGTAAAACATGCCAAAGGAAATCTTATTAACCACATAAAACTGAGTTGTGAAAGTCCAGATAAGAGGGAATTTTTCTATTTAGCACTTCTGCAACTGTTTAAGCCTTGGCGTAGCGAAACAGAATTACTTGGAGATTATGACTGCTATGAAGATTCTTTTAATGCAAGTAAAGATAGTATTCAGCGCACAATTTTCCCTATATATCTACAAATGTTAAATGATGAGATTGAACAAGAAAGTACTATTGCAGCTGAAATAGCTAGAGAAAGGGGGGCGTGGCCAGGCTGCCGACCAAGATGGCCGCGCAGCGCTGAAGCTCCGCAGGACGATCCCAGCAACTACGTACTGTCGGATGAATATGCACGATTAATGAAGCCAGAACGGATGCCCACATAACTTCAGACGCAGTGATCCCTTGGAGCTGTAGAAAGGGCGGAGTCTATCGCTGTGATGCAGAGCGGCCTAGAGGAGGCCCTGCCTCTGCCCATGCTCGATTAGACGATCCAGGGCTACTAAATCGAAGGTGCGGGGTCCCGCCCTCACTGCGAGCGAGGTGAGTGCTCCTGGTGCGCGTCCTCCCCACCCCCGTTCCCTCCAAGCGCCCTTCCATCTCGCTTTGGTTGGTGCGGGCTTACCCGTTCTATATTGCTCCCAGAGGGCCTGCGGTGATAGGCACCGCGTGTGAGCCTGGGAGGCAGCTGCCCGGCTGCTCGGATCGGCCTGCAGGGGGGGCAGCACCACAATCTGGGACTGCGTCGCATGCTTTATAGGGCGGAATTATTTATCATTCTGGGAGCCGCAAGGAGACATCAGTGGAATATGATGGCCCGAGACACTGATTGGCATAAACAGAAATCCTTGTGCAACTTTGGAGGTTGGTCACCACATGAACACTACAAGCGATGGCAGGGGGGCTTTGAACCGACGCGCTGAGGACCTGCTAGCTACACATATGGCTGGATCGGGGGCATGAAGGTGGCCACAGCGTGATAACTCCCCATAAGAGCTGGAACGGGATGCGTTGCTGGATAGGACCTTGAGACCCCCCCATGAACTTCCGAGACAGGGACACTGCACTGCGCCTGGCAAGAGAGCGCAGTGTGATTACTTGGCAGGGATCGACATTAGCTCTGTTCCCGGACTTTACAGAAATGGTTCAAGAAGCGAGGCGCAAGTACAATGGCGTCCAGGCCACTCTTAGAGATTTGGGTCTTAAGTACGGCATGCTATATCCAGCGCGCCTTCGAGTGCATATTGAGGGCAAATCTTGGATTTTCGATATGCCCACCGCTGTGCAGGAATTCTGTAGAAGCTACAAAAACAACAGCAGTCAAAAGAACGCAGATGCATCGAGGTCTTCCCCCCTTCACAGTGGCTCGTTGGCCAGCGTGGAACTCTTCTCCTCTGAATAATCCCGGGACTATGTCCTGAGCTTCTGTGGCTCCGATCTGAATGCTTTCTTACTGCATTGTGATATGATAACTAACATGTCGAGTTGATTTACTACAATGTTGGGAGTCTGACGGGGCGTTGCCTCTCCCCTGTGTGTTTAGCACGGTAAAGGTGTTCTTAGATTGGAATGTATCTTACTTACCTCCTGCTTATATATCTAGGATGTTTACATGATGCATTTGGTTACCGTTTGAATGGGGAGGTTCCTTGCGTAGGGTTGGTCAAGGATGGGGGGCGAGGTGGGGGGGAATGGTCACGGCCTTTGGTTACTACGAACTGTATACCAGTATGCTCACTGTTTAATGAAGAGTTTTTATTATGACGCAATACATCATTATTATTATTATTATTAATATTATTGAGCATTTGTACAGCGCATAGCTACCCTCGGGTATCCCAGCGCTAGCGACCGAGCAGACAACCATTAAAGTTATGGGGCTATTTGTTGGAATAGCCAGGTTTTTAAAAGTTTACGAAATGGTAGAATGTGGGCTTCAGAGCGGAGGTGTAAAGGTAAAGTGTTCCAGAGCTTTGCCACATTATAGGCAAAGGATCTTCCTCCACTTCTTGTCCTCCTGATTTTGGGGATAACTGCAAGATTAAGGTTGAGAGATCGAAGATCCCTCCTGGGGCGATAGGGGATAATGAGGGATTTGTTGATAGCCGGGCCCGTTCCCCATATAGTCTTATGGGCAATACACAGGGCCTTACATTTTATTCTTTCAAGGATTGGCAGCCAGTGAAGGGTTTTAAGGCTGGCTTGTCTGACTGGGTTTTGGGATTCCAAGTAGCATCCTGGCAGCACAGTTCTGAGCAACTTGGAGTTTCCTTAGTGTTGCCTTGGGCGCCCCCAGATAGAGGGAGTTGCCATAGTCCAAGCGTGATAAAACCAAGGCCTGGATCAGGATTCTGTTAGCGGCCATTGGAAGCAACGGGAGGACTTTTCCGAGTGATCTAAGTATACCAAAGCAGGCCCCTGACACCTTCACTGCTTGGTGGTCAAACTTAAGAGAGTTATCTAACCAGACACCCAGACTCTTTATCCTGGTTTTGGGGGTTGGGGGGGGACTGAGGCACCTTTGCCAAGTCTGACCAAGGTCTGTGCTAGAGTGGTTACCTAAGAGCATAAGTTCAGTTTTACCTCCGTTGAGTCTGAGACAGGAGTCTCTAGACATGTTTTAAAGTCCGAGGGGAAGTTGCGGGCCCCATTAAGAGCTATGACCAGCTGTGTGTCATCCGCATAGGTCACAATCTTAATACTGCGAGGTAAGATGATGTCAGCCAATGGCCGCATATACACATTAAAAAGTGTAGGGCTCAATGAGGAGCCCTGCGGGACTCCACAGCTGAGCTCCAGTCTCTCAGAAGTGGCGTCCCCTGAGAAAACTTGAAAGGTTCTTTTATCGAGGTATGATTGTACCCAGGAGATCACCTCATCTTGGATCCCCAGCCTCCTAAGTCTCTCTACTAGGATGGAGATGTTAACTGTGTCGAAGGCTGAACTTAGATCAAGGAGGATGATGGCAACTGCTCCTCCCTGATCCAGGATCTGCTTGGAGTCCTCGACCACAGCAAGAAGGGCGGTCTTGGTTCCGTGCTTGGGACGGAACCCCGTCTGAGTAGCATGCAGAAGGTCATGGGTTTCCAAGAAATTAGAGAGAAAGGAGTTGACGTATTTTTCCAAAATCTTTACAATTGCTGGCAACAGCAAAATTGGGCGGTAATTGCCCAAATCTGATGGGTCCAGGCTAGGTTTTTTCAGTAAAGCCTTGACCATTGCATGCTTCCATGGACCTGGAACAGATCCTGTAGACAAGGAAAGATTTATCACTTCCAAGATACTAGGAAGAATCACATTTCCAGCTTTATGTAAAATATATGGGGGGGCTGGCTCTAAAGGGGAGCCTGATTTTATTTGTAAAAAGATTTCTGTCAGCTTATCCAGATTCATAGCTGTGAATTCTTTAAGCACGAGTTCTGGATGGTTTAAGAGCGCTTCGGTGTCTGCCAGGTCACTAGGGCAAGGGGAATTGGGGAATGTGGTATAGAGCTTTTTCATTTTCCCCTGAAAGAAATCTGCAAGTGCATTACACCGTTCTGAGGAAGCCTCAAGGGCTAGATCATTTTTTGGGAGCTCTAGAAGATCCTGTGCCACCCGAAAGATTTCCCTAGGGGTATTGGTGACAGAGGTAATGATGCCTTCATAGTAGGCAGCTTGCACTACTCTTATTTCTTTTTGATACATTTTTATAGCTTCTCTATATTTTCGTTTACCTAGGTCCTGATAATCTTTCCTCCATTCCCTCTCGAGTCTTTTACATGTCTGCTTAAGTCTTCGCAGTTCGGGGGAGTACCATGGAGTCTTTTTGTCTCTGATTTTGTGACTGGGTTTAATTGGTGCAACCGTGTCGAGTGAAGACTCAATCCAGCGAGTAAAATTTGCTGAGGCTTCGGTAAGATTTAAATTAGGTACGGGTTTAAGGTTGTTAAGTGCTATAATCCAGGAGTCTACCGGAGGTTTAGCCCAAAGGCGTGCTTTCCTCTCCCTGGTTTTGATGCTAGGGATTTGCAGAAAGGATGCTATGTGGAAAGGGATCAAAAAATGGTCAGACCAAGGGATACATCTAGGCTCGCTCACCAGCATTCCAGGGTGGTTGCTGAAAATGGGATCTAAGGTATGGCCTTTCGTATGTGTGGGACTTAACACTTTTTGGGAAAGTTGGATCGCCAAAAGATCCTGTGTGAGCTCACTTGCGTCCACCTTATTGGATTAATCAAAATTAATGTTGAAGTCTCCCAAAAGAGTGGTGTAGTGGGATGTGGCCACTAATGTAGCAGCGACCTCCGGGAGGGATTTAATAAAGTGACTGCATCCTCCTGGGCTACGATAAATAAGGACTCCACCAAAGGAGTGGGTTGCAGAGAGTGCCATATTGAATGAGAGACTTTCACAATCAAGGATGATGTTGGGTTCAACCTTACATTTAATCGTGCTTTTATGGATTATGGCAATGTCTCCTCCTTTCCTTATATCGCGGTCATTCCGCTTAATGGTAAAGCCTGGGGGCAGAGTTTGTACCAGGTCAGGTTCTGATGCACTATGTAACCAGGTTTCCGTAAGGAATAGTGCATCTGGGTCTTCGTCTTCACTGAAATTTCGGTTAGATGGCAACATTGAATAACTTGTCCGCCTTCTCCGACCTGTCGCTGATCACATGGAATGTCAGAGGCCTCAATAATGCTAGAAAAGGGAAGCACATACTACATTATTTGCAGAGACATGACATAGACATCGCATTTTTACAAGAAGCCCATTTACTCAAAACAGACGTCACCCATTTCACGTCTAGCTGGGGCCCACAACGATACTTTTCAAACTACAGTACATACACGAGGGGCACGGCGATATTGATACATAAGCGACTCCCTTTCCATCTATAGAAAACCCACTGCGATAGGGAAGGTCGATATATCTTAGTAGTGGGGCGGTTGATGGGCCATGGCATGGCATTTGTGTGCGTATATGCACCTAATACCGACTGCCCAGAGTTTTTCCATGACCTACATTCTCAAATCTTGTGGCTAGATGCAGAGCACATATTTATGGGGGGTGATTTTAATCTTTTGTTAGATCCTTCCTTAGACAGCTCCTCTACCTCCCTCGACACGAAACCGCGTGCGCCCCGAGCATTGTTGGAATTGTGCGACTCAGTGATGCTGTTAGATGTTTGGAGACGGCGCAACCCGACGAGATGCGCTTATTCTCACTACTCAGCCCAGTATGATACATGGACCAGATTGGACTACTGGCTGATCTCCTCGGGGCTGTCTACGTGGTTAGAAACACCCTGGTACTCCCCAGAACATACTCGGATCATTTCCCGGTTGTGCTGAGGGCTTGTGTTCCCAGACCAGAGGGATGTGAGAGGCAGTGGAGATTCCCGGGGCGGGCCCTTAACGATGATATGTTCCAATACGAACTTCGGAAAGCAATAGAGGATTATTTCTAGCTAAACACTGGGTCAGTCGAGTCCTGGGCCACGCTTTGGGAGGCCTTTAAGATCTATATGCGGGGTGTGTGTATTTCTAAACATGCTGGGGTGTTGAAGGATCTCAGGGCCGCACTGGCTCATATTGAACAGAAACTAGAATTGGTGGACAGGGAGCTGCTTAATTGCCAGAACCCTGCTGGACTTAGCCAACGTTTAAATCTTCTGACTGAATTCAGGGAAGCGGTGGAATGGGAAACACTTTTTCTAAGCAAATACGCCACCGCTCGCCGGTGCGGAGAGTGCGAGAGACCTGGCCGCACACTATCACAACTATTGAGGCCCCCATATGGAAGATCTTGCATCACCGGAATCAGATCTTCGTCAGGCCAGATCCTCACAGAAACTCTAGAAATGCGAGACGAGTTTTTAACATACTACGACACACTATATAAATCCAGAATAACCCACAATGCATCAGACCAGGAGGAATATCTGGCGGAGATAGCCTTGGTCTACCTGGAAAGATTTATGCAAGAGTTCCTAGCGGAACCTTTCTGAACTGAGGAGATCATAAGTGCTATAGACGCCCTGAACGGCTCCACGGCCCCGGGGCTTGATGGCTTTATGGGTGACTTCTACAAGTCTTACAAGGATCTATTGGCGCCGCGCTTACTTGAGGTGTACAATGAGGCGCTCGAGCAGAAAAAGTTGCCCCCCACTCTGAGAGAAGCAGTAATTATCCTACCACCTAAACTGGGAAAAGACCCACTAGCATGCGGGTCCTACAGACCACTTTCCCTTTTGAATTTAGATTATAAAATTTTGGCCAAAATGATTGCTTTAAGGCTTGCCCTGTTGCTAGACAGAATAATTTCCCCGGCTCAGTCGGGATTCGTCCCCCACAGATCAACCTCCCTAAACTTGAGAACTTTGTTTGCGGTATTGCATAGGATAGCTCCAGAAGTCCCAGCTGCGGCAGTCCTCCTAGATACCAAAAAAGCCTTCGACTCCCTAGAGTGGCCCTTTTTCCTTGCGGTGATGAGGAGGATGGGTATGCCCAAAGGTTTTATTGACCTTACAGCGTTGTTATATGCCGCCCGACTGCAAGGCTACTCTTAAATGGTACATTATCACGTTCCTTTACTCTCTCATGTGGCACTAGGCAGGGCTGCCCTCTATCGCTGCTACTTTTTATATTAGCTATGGACCCTCTAGTCAGGCATTTTCAGGAAAGACATATGCAGAGAGGACTCCAGTTCAGGATGGGCCCTCTCCTTATATCTCTAAACGTGGACGACATTATCCATTATGTTCGGACCCCACAGAAGAACATAGAGCCTCTGATCAGAGAAATTATACAGTTTGGCTGGTTTTTGGGCTTGGGCATCAATTGGAATAAGTCAGGGATATTCCCTCTCACCAGCAGCGCCAAGCAGTGGAGCTGTGAATTCCCTCTCGAATGGTGTGAGGACTCAGCCAAATATTTGGGAATATACATACATACGGATACAGAACAAATAATTTGATTGAATTACGGCCAGGCCATACATAAACTAGAACTGCAGGTGGAGAGATGGTTGCAGCTTCCTCTCTCGATTGCTGGTCGGGTCTCGTTAATAAAAATGATAGTCCTCCCAAAATTTTTGTATTTATTCACTAATATTCCCATTCCGCTCCCGAATAGATTCTTTCTGACGTTGCCCTCTCATCTTATTAGACTGGTTTGGGGGGGCAAGAGACCTAGGGTTAGCTGGGATGTTATGACCCTGCCGCATGATAGAGGGAGATTTAATGTTCTGAACCTCCAGTTATACTACCTGGTTGCACAATGCAGTTATGCGCATTCCTGGTTTTACCCAGATGCCAGGATTCCATACCTTAGACCGGAGGCTGACTTAGTCCTGCCTAGCTCTCTCAACGTTGTGCTGCCTCTGGGATTCCCGAGGGACCCCCGGGACATTCAAACTGTATCGACTACCTGCTGGGCCTGGAAAAAATTGATTAGAGCCACCGGAGCCCACATTTTATACTCTCCTGAGATCCCGATCACAAATAACTCATGGATACCCATTATGGAGGCGAAATTGGTGCAGCGCTCACTTTCCAAATATGACATAAGTAACAAGCATTGGCATAGCCAATAGGTCTCGCCTTTGGGACCTTATAAGTATTTAATTATGCAGCACAATTTCCTTGGTGCAACATCAACTGTTGCATGGCTAAACACTTATAATGTCCCAAAGGCGAGACCTATTGGCTATGCCAATGCTTGTTTTTTAGTTTCGTCATTTATATGTCGATCAAAGCGAGTTGCTGTGTGCTCCTAAACAAGAAACTCATGACACAGTTAGATTTAATAGGGAACATGTGAATATTGTTGGGAAAGTGACGTTCGCCAAAGCATGTTACAAAACCAAGAAATACACTTCACTGAGACTAAATCACTAAACGTTTTTAAAATTATTTAAATAACCGCTAAGATACCTCAGTTAATTAAGGCATGCTGCTGAAATCAAAGTGCAACATGCAGCTCAATAGTTTAACTCGAGTTGAGCTTTCTCTGCCTTTCATCCTTTTGGGGCAGATACATTAAGAACCACCGAATTGGATGCCAAATAAAACAATTTTTTCTCTCTATTATTATCGCTCTTGCAGAGCTAATCTGACGCGCGTGAACCGGGACGTCAACACCACCTAAATTTAGACATTTATATTCTCACACACAAAGACTCAAACACGCTTAAAGGCAAACTGCCTGCAGCTTTATGTGAAAGTCAATCTGTTTTTTAACTGCCAAAATATACAAAGCGCTTTATGTGACTACATAAGGTTACTCAGTTGTGTTTTCACAACAATCACTCAGTATCTTAAAATAGCCCTGCCCTTAAGAGACGAGTCCGGCGATTCTAGCACAACAGCATGGCTTGTAGTAATGCAAACTAAAACAGGAAGGACTTTAGTCGGCACAAGTCTTATCCACTACAAGGGACAAGAACAATGTTGTACTTTTAGCAGCGCTTCCAAGTGAGCCATGATGCGGTTTACAAATTAGATTCGAAATGCGCCGTTTATAGATTTTTGGCAGAAACCATTGTTGCAAAACTTCTTTTTTGAAAATAAAAAAAAAGGGAAATCAATGCTCAGATTGACTTTTGCGAAAATGTGAAAACCGAGAGAGCAGATGCAACCCGGGCAGGGGCTCACACACAGCAAGGCAGGGGTTTAAATGCATCAGCGACAAAAGTGTAGACAGGTCGGGGCGGCAGCCTCGGTGGGAAACAAACTGAGGCCATGAATGATGTTAAAGAAGCAGAGGCGAGCAGGTAAAGGTGTCACCAGCAGCGCGTGTGTTTTCAGTCCGTGACACGAGCTATTCTTTTAAGTGACCCCTCGCCTTGCCGGAGTCACTCCTCACTCACTCCACTGCTACATTCAGTGTGTCAGTGCACTCACAACCTACAGAGGGTTCATGTCAACAAAGACGCGTCACTTGAGTTCGGGACAGTAAAACGGACCTCCAGCAAACCGTCTCTTAAAGAGAAATACTACAGAACTACGTCACTGTTTAAAAAAAAACACACACCTTCTAGAGTCATTAGCAGGGTACACGTCTGATCCCCACGCATGCTTTGAACCGCTGGCAACAGATGTGCTCAGTTGGAGTTATTTCCTCACTCGCCTGACAAATGCGGGTTTTGGACGCCTGTGAGCGGGAGGGGGCAGAGGAGGGCCTCAAATAAAGCCTTATGATAACCGAAGCTGGTCATGGTTTTTTCTTCATAACAAGGTCACCGAGCTCTCTTTCTGTTCAGTGGGTAAAACTTGCTTATTAAAGGGGAACCAAACAATTGGCAGTAAAAAGAGAGCGAGCCATTGGAAGGGCCGCGAAGACCTCACATTACAAGTAACTCTGGGCTTCAGGGAGCTAGCAGGGCTCTCTGCTTTGTACTGTGGAGACTGCTCGATTCACAGAAACAGAAGCCTCGGTGTCTTCAACCAAAGTGACAGTAATATTTATTTTCCAGGCTTTGGTGGTGGTGGAAATAAAATGAAAGTAGAGCGCCGAATCTCAAGGCTTTAAAGCCGAGGAGGCGCTTCGAGTCTCGGTGGAGGCTGCAATGCAACTGGTGCTCACCTAAAGCGCCTCGATACTGCGGTGGAGTTAGTGCTATACAAGCGCAGGCACTGGCATGGAGTACGGGGAGAAAAGTAAAACACGCACTTCAAAAAGGAGGAGGAATATGTGAAAGGCAGAGCTGCACAAATAACATGAGTGACAAACGCTTGAGCACAAAGAAAAAACAAGCCCGGCTGCGCGTGCCAGGTGGGCGGCGAAAGTGAAAGCGCCATGTTTGCCCATCTGTTTCCAATTAACGCGACCGCGAGACGCGGGCGCGATAATTGGAAACAGATGGCGCTGCTGCTCGCTCCCGAGCACCCTAGGCCAGGGGACAGAGAAGGCGGGACATGCACCCGCCTTGGGCCAATTGCGTGCTGTCTTTCTTAGAAAGACACATGCAAAGCCCAATAGCGGGTGTTCAGAGTTTTAAAGCCCTTACTAAAGCCTCGCAGCGCATGCGCGCTGGCTCAGGCGAGACCTAAAAATGGGGACCTATTTACTGGGGGCCACGCATTCTCTAGCACAGAAGAGGAGAGATTCAGTGAGACCCCTTTCATGGATCATTTTATCGTAAACCGGGTTCGCTCCCCACTAAGAGCGGTAATTTGGGTTCCCTCTGGAGCCCGAGTCCTTTGTCCCACTTCCCACGGTAATAGGGAGCCCAGGGGGAGAACATCTCATTTCCAAACTGTACGGGGCATGTGCTGCATTGGTTCCCACTAGTGACGCTAAGGTCCAAGAAGCTTGGCAAATAGATCTAGGGCATCTCATCCTGGATGAGCAGTGGTCTTTTTGCTGCACACAAACTAAAGAGGTCTCCCTGAACAGCCAACACAAATTGATACACTTGAAATTTTTGCAGAGAATTTACTTAACACCCGAGAAAATGCACACTATTGATCCTGGTAGACCACACTGATGTCTGAAATGTGGGGCGCCACATGCCGACTTTGCACATCTCACTTGGAATTGTGTTAAAAATAAGAATTATTGGCGTGAAGGGTTCAGAGTAATTGGGGAAATGGTAGACCTGGAGATTGCACCAACGCCTGAAACTGCGTAGCTGGGCTATGTGTTTGGCTTCACGAAAGGGGTTCGTAGGTTTCTGGCAATTGTGCTGCTGCTGGCAAAGAGAGAGATAGCTCTTAAATGGGGCTGTAAATCCTCCACAACATTAAAAAGCTGGCTCAATAGTCTAGTATACTGCAATACAAATAGTGACTTATATGCTAGCACCCAATCACGGGCATCCCACCCGAAAGATATCTGGGGGCCCCTCAAGCGTTATTTGCTGACATCAAGCACTCCATCTGACTTGCAACAAACACATGGGATTGTTCCCACTGGGGTGGGCTAAACTGTTTCAAGCTAGGCTCCAGATAGTATGTTTGCAAGATGACATCACTAGCGAAAAGGCAGATGCTATATATGGATCAGTTGGGAATGAGAAATTTGTGGTTAGGTGGGACCCGGTGGTGGGCAGGACTCACATGAAATGTAATTGTTGTCTATCATGCATCGCGTTTTGTTGAAATTCAAAATACAGTGAGTAACCATGTATTGAATGTATCTCTTATGAAACTGGTAAATAAAGTTTAAAATATATATATATAGATATATATATTGGCTAGAGAAATTTCTCAAGATAGTCAAAGTTCTGGTCCACTAAGTCAAGATCCACTGTGACAACCAATTATCCAATATGAAGCAGCAATAGCCGTGAATGAGGTAGAAACTGCAATGCAACAAGCACAACACGATATTATTCAGTTGGAAAATTTAGAAGAACAACTAAATATTAAACAGAAATAAATATATCTACAAGTGAAAAAACTGTTACAACATGATTTGCTACATGAAAAAAAAGAATTTAAACCTATTCTACTGTACATCAGCGATCAAGCTGGAACAGGAAAATGTTTCTTAATTAAAGTTTTTACCAGTTATCAACACAAAACTACAGAATCACATTTATCTTGTGTTGTAACAGCTCCAACTGGATTAGCAGTACACAGCATTAAACGGATTACTTTACATTGATTACTTATGCTACCAGTTGAACATGATAATAAATTGGAATATCAGAAGCTATCTGGAGAAGCTTGTTATGAAGTCTCCAGAGTACTGAAGAAAAATAAACTTTTAATCATTGATGAGGTGAGCATGGTCTCAAACTTAATGCTTGCCTTTGTACATTTAAGAATGCAATAGATTTTAAAAACAAATTACGATATTCTGTTTGGAGGAAAACATTTATTGTGTTCGGAGGTCAACTACAACTTACTCCTGTAAAAGGACAACCTGTTTTTAAAACATTTGTCCATGAAGACACTTACATTTTGAAAATAAAGAACTTGTTAAGAAAATGCGACAAGCAAGTGATGAAGATTATGGAAATATTCTTCAAGACATAAGAATTGGTGTTTTTTTTAGTCCTCATACACCTTGGATAGAAAAACAGAAGATATAAAACGTGCTCTAGGGTCCCTCTGGACATAGCACCAGCCAGAGATCTTTGTTTTGAGCCAAGGATGGATCACTTTACAAATAACATCTCCAACAGTGATTAGCTCAGTCTAATACAGCCATCTGTGGAGCCACCACTGGAGTAATGAAGCAATACAGTGTAAAGGCCTAATCATAGGACTATATTTGAACAGAGGATTTAACCCAGTTTTCATAAGGAAGTCAAAACTCATTCGTCTTACTTTCTGATGCCCTGTCATTCGGATTGTATATTTTACGGAAATCATCCAATCCACCTTAGTCGGGGGGTTGATTTTATCCAGTTCTTACATATCTCTCTACGAGCAAGCAATATCAAATAAAAAAACAGCTTTCTTGTGTTAATTGGAAAAAATTCATAAAATTCCGGGACCCAAAAAAAGACAAGTGTTTTGCTTACCTGAAGTGCCTCACCCAGTATCGCAGACATACAATTACTCATGTCTAACCAGAAACCTTGGATCTCGGGATACTCCAGAAACATGTGGATATCATCCCTCTTTTCCTGGCCATATTTTGGACTTTTCGGCGTGGGGCCTTTTCCCAATTTGGAAAGTCTAAGCGGAGTCCAATAAACCCTGTGGAGACATAAAAGGTGGTTTCTCGTTAAATTTGCAGCGGGCACTGTGGAGTATAAAATGTTGCAAGATACTTGCCAAAGGTCTTCTAGCTGCATCCCCGGCAAGCTCTTCCCCCACAGGTCTGTTGGTAATTTAAAGTTTCCATCCCATAGGTCCACCAGAAGCTAGTCCCAATTCGCCACCTCCTTTTTTCTTGTAACACTACCGACTATTCGGGACTCTTAATCGTTTGAAGAACCAATGTCCGCCCCAACAGAAAGACTCCAACTTTTTATTTGAAGATACTTGAATCTCAATAGCCTGTTGCTGGTAATCTCCTGCCCCATATTCCAAGGAATCAGACTACCGTTGTCGACCAGTTGGCCCCAGGTCATTATCCCTGCTTCCCTTAATGGAATGGCCAGGCTGTCTTTAGACCACTCTGGAGAACCCGGGGAGTCCCATATTGGTGCCAATTCACTGTAGTAACTGAGTTTTGACTCTTTTCTGATTTTTTGCCACGTACCTGCAAAACACTGTAGGGTCTTGAGATGCAATTTAAAAAAAAAATCTGATGTCTCCAAATTTATGTATGAAACCTTGCTCGCCCCCTTTCATGTCAGATAACACCACCCTGAACATTTTCCCAGTATCTGAAACATCTGGACCATTAAAGAGCATCTTCCCTCCTTTTAACAGAAAGATCCAGGTATAATAGGATAAATCGGGTAACCGCAAACCCCCTTATCGTACTTCCATCTAGCTTCTTCCATGCAATTCGAACCCCCTTCGAGGCCCTAATAAAGCTGCTAATTTCAGACTGTACCCTTTTAAGCCAGTTTCCTTAAAAACCATAAGGATGTTCTGAAATAGGAAAGTAAGCTTAGGGAGAATCGTCATCTTCACAAGGTTTGCTCTACCATAGATTGTTAAAGGGAGATGAGACCAGCTTAGTTGTATCTTCCCCACTTCCTAACTAGCTTTTTGGAAATTAACTCCGGGAATTTTCTCTATATTTTGTGTAATTTTAATACCTAAGTATCTCATTTCCCTTTTAATACAATCCTGCTGTAGATTGGTGTTCCAGGCCATTATCACCATTTTATTCTCATTCACTTCATAGCCTGAAATGCACCCAAATTGAGATGACAACTCATATACTAGAGGCAAAGAGGTACATCAATCGGATGTATAGACCATTAAGTCATCCGCATATACTCCCACCTTTCTCTCCCATCCCCTAAACTTGAAAGGAAGTATTCCCTGGTGATTTCTGATTTTCACCGCTAAGGGTTTGATATATAGGTTAAATAAAAGGGGGGATAGTGGGCACCCCTGTCTGGTTCCCCTGGAGATTTTAAATGGCCTTGAAAGATTCCCATTTACCAAAACCCTGGCTGTTGGGTTGTTATATATCAGCTCTCGAGACCTACAGAAATTTTCACCCAGATTAGTTAACCTTAGAATTTTCTGGAGATAGTGCCAATTCACCCTATCAAAGGCCTTAGTCGCATCCAAGGTAGTAACTGCTAGGGGCACTTTATAGACAGATGCTATGTCTATTGCTCCAATTAGGTTATATGTAAGATCTTTAACCCCCTTCCCTGCACAAAGCTCTTCTGGTCTTCATGTAAGAGGTCCCCCACAACCCCATGCAACCTTTCTGCAAGTATGTTTGCAAAGATTTTATAATCGCAATTCAGTAGTGAAATGGGCCTGTAGGAGTCACAAACATTGGGTGGTTTGTCTGGTTTTGGAATCAAGGTTACTATGGCCTCGTTCCAGGAAGTAGGGATCTCCCTTCCACTCTCACATATAGCTGAGAACAACCTCACCATTACTGGAATAATAAAACCCCCAGTTTTTTATATATCTCGGAGGGAAGGCCATCCGGACCTGCTGCTTTGCCTGATTTCCCTGCCATGATTGAGTTCCTGATCTCACCTTCTGACATAGAGTTACATCTCCTTTAGCTTCACTGACTAGGCGGGGAACATCCTGACCTAGCCAGCCCTCCACCTCTTCCTCCGTTGTTACTAAATCCTCCTGATATATCTTTTCAAAATGATTTAGAAAGGCCATTTTAATACCCTCCCTTGTTGGAAGAGAGTTTCCTGAAACCTCACATTTAACCTCCTTTATAAAGCATCTTGTCTGATCGTTCTTCACTTTCCAAGCAAGTAACTTGCCACACCCTTCTCCATATTCAAAGTGGGCAAGCCTACTTACTTGCCATCTTTTCTGTAATCTCTCTTCGACTACCCCTACAAGATCCATCTTAAGGGCTTGAAGAGAGGTTTGGAGCGGCCCCTGCCCCTGCTCTGCTCCACTCGCTGATAATTGCTTGTCCAGCTGCTGTATATTACTCTCAATTTCCACAACCTCAGCTCTTTTTTTTTTGCTTTTATAGGATTGGATTGAGGTTATTTTCCCCCTCAGAAAAGCCTTGTATGCGTCCCAGACAACCCCTAAAGGTGTGCTATCTATGTTAGCCGCAAAAAACTCCTGGGACTCTAGACCAAGCTTCTCAACTACGGCGTCGTCTAGTAATATAGTGCGATCCATTGTCCTTCTCCTCTGTACCGTGATCTTTGAGAGAGCTAACACTAGAGTTACTACAGAATGACTTCTTGAACCTGATCCTTTAGATCTTGGTTAATCAGGAAAAAGTCAATTCTTGATTGGTGACCGTATTTTTTATTGTTAAATGTAAAGCTCTTCAAGACGTCCTTTTTCTTTCTCCATATATCACACCATCCTAGTTGCTTAATAGACATTTTTATCAATGACTGCATCCTATTTTTTGTTACAGCTCTACTTTTAGAAGAGCGGTCCAAGTTCCCATCACGCACTACATTGAAGTCCCCAGCTAGGATGATCGGATCGGAGAAATCTAGGAGCTCTGTCAGCATATTGCTAAATGGGGCAGGGTCGTCTAAGTTAGGACCATAGTATCTGACTACAGTATACATCTGAAGGTAGCAACTTAATTTATCAATAACCCATCTACCAGCATTGTCCACTCTGCTGTCCTCTATTGTAATATTGGGGTTATTTTTTACCAAAATTGCCACCCCTTTTATGGTTAATTGTTGATCAGAGAAAACAACCTTTTGTACTCACCTTCTAGATTTAAAAATCTCTCTCATTTCCACACTAGTCAAATGGGTTTCTTGGAGAATTATAATCTGGGCAGGGGCATCTCCCAAATATTGTAGGATCTTTTCTCTCCTATGCTTCACTCTAAGCCCGTTCACATACCAAGATAAAATCTCTATCTGTACATTCTGGCTAGCACTCATCTCTTACTCCATAAACTAGATACCATGAGGGAACCGGAGCCCCAATTTGGTCGAAGAGGACATATGTTTTTTATATTTTTTCCTACTGCTCCTTACCCAGTGAACCCAACCCTACCAGTGAACCCTTCACCCCCACCCTGGAGAACACTCCTTTTAGCTCCTTCATGGCTCAAGCCTAAGGGGGCCCCCCCAGAGTCACAAGAAACATAACAACTTACAAAATTTTGTATCGCTAAAGCTATCCAATTCACTATGTCTGCTCAAGGATAAGAGAAGGATAAAACAAACAATACAAACAGCATAAGAGAAGAAAAAAGAATGAAGGGGAGGAGATTAGTGGATGCCATCGCCCAGTGCCCTCACTAACTTATTCCTGCCTCAGAGATGGATTTAATGAATTCCTCCACTTCCTCTACTCGTCGGAAATTCTGCATCTTGTTATTATACATTATGCGCAAGCTGGCAGGAAATCTCAGCTGCACTGTGGCACCCAATTTTTTTAAAGGATCTATCACATAGTTTGTTAGCCGGATCTGGGAAAAAGCTGATGCCATCCCCTGTTAGTGTCCTCATTTTTAGGGCCTCTGTAAGAATTTCTTCCTTGATTTTATGTGTGGAAATAGACTAAAATCTTCTTCGGTTTTGTCTTATTCGGAGCTAGCCTGAATGGATTTCTGTGGACCCTCTGCATGTCATTCATAAGGTCCTGTTCCGTACAATCAATGTGGGCTCCTAATTTAATCAGTCTTGCCACAAACGATTTCACGTCATCCACCTCCGCCCCCTCAGAAACTCTTAACAAGCGGAGGTTGTTCCTTCTTTGGTTATTCTCCAAAGACTCCAATTTGTCTTTAATAATCACTTTGTTGCCCCTTAAGAGCGAAATCTCTTTCTTATTAGCCTCCGATTGAAGGGTCAAATCTCTGACTGAGGTTTCCAACAGTAAAGTCCTGGCTGCGAGATCATCTAACTTCCTTTCCAGCTTATCACAAGCTGACCTAATCTCCATTTTATTTGTCTCTGTAGTTTCAAATCTACTCCTAACTTCAGATGTTAATAGCTGGATTAAGTCTGAGACTGATTGGGGCTGTGATTGAGTTTGGGAGACAGCTACTAAGTTGGTTTCCACCACCTGATCATGCTGTTGAACTGAATCACTGTGTGGTGTTGGTCTGATCTGGGGGCTTCCTGCCCGAATGGGACAGGGGATCCATGCCTTTAGCAAACAATAGATTCTCCTCCTCCAACCTCAAAATGCTAGAGGCAGCCCCTTCTGGGGACTGTGGAACACTTGCCAGGGCTTGAAACCTATCCGGACTTATGATAGCTTCTCCTTCTGGAGATTGCAAACCATTCATTAGAGGGACTGTGGCCAACTTTTTTAATATTAAGGTTTTTGGCATCACTTTAAAGAAAGTTCGTAATGAAGGCGTAATTTTAAGACTCTGTGTTTGAATACCTGCCTTTTTCCTCCTCTGTCTTCCCTTCTGGGACTAACCCAGTCTTCAGCAATTACGTGGTCTAGCTTTGATACTGTGGGTTTTTTAACTGGATCTATCCCTGCTGTATTACCCTCTGTTGTCTTAAAATGCTTATTACTTTTAGCCAGAATGGAATCTCTTGCCGCTAGGCTTCTAAGAAGATATCTGCCCTGATACCTTTCGATGCCTCCTCCCCATTATCTGATGCCTGAGTGGCCACTGTGTTCCGTTGGGCTGGCCTCCTTTTTATTGCCAAAGTAACCCCTTTTTGCTAGGAGAGCCAGATTTTTAAGAAAAGTGTTACCTCTTTTGTCCTTTCTCCTGGCTTCCGACCCCCATACAGCATCTCCCACTTTACTGGGGCTCTGACCTGCTCTCTCCGAGGTCTCAGTGACTTCGCCGTATCCTGGATTAGATGAGGATCCTCCCGCACTTGTGCTCCCTTTACCAAAATTCTCCCGGATGGAGCACTGGGCGACCGCCCTCCACCCTCTGCTGAGCTCGCGAGCTGCTCGAGCCCAGCAGGAGTTCCGGCTGGGTGATCCCGAGAATTCCTCCGATGCCATTAGTGCGAACAGAGCCCACCAACGCGGGGCAAAAAAATAGGGGAAGGAAGAGAAACAAATCGTCAACTCAGGCAGACGGTAAATTTCCCTGTGAAACTAGCATGATAGCCCTAACGAGAACCAAGAAAAAAGCTTGTGACTCCGGGAGCCTCTGCGACAGCTTCTAGCCGGCCGCGATGTTCTCCCCCGAGAATTGGTGTTTTGACAAAACATGGTAAACAAGGTTGGTTATTAAGGAATTTGTTTACAACTGGAAACACAGCAGCTGAAGTAATATACAACATGCTTGGAGAAAAGCAGTCTATAGTTAGCCTATAAAATAGTGGAAATTAAAGGTATCGATAAAATTGAACAACAGGGAGTGACTATTCTTCTTACAGAGAAACTACAGGCTAAATTGGATTCTTTGGAGAAGTCTGTATCTAAAACTGCAGGCTTAGAAAAGACTTTACATGTATGCATAAACTGTCCGGTAATTTTACGGCGTAATTTGAATGTAGAAGAAGGTTTAGTGAATGGAGCAATGGGAAAAGTCATTAATTTTGTAAAATTTAAGATTAGAGATGGAATAGAATTTTTGATTCTAAAATTTGATCAGATTAAAGAGGTAAAACAGATTGGGCGTTGTGTTGTACGTTTTTTTCTTGTAAAAGAATTGTATGTTCGTAGACAACAGTTTCCTGTGTCTTTAGCATATGCAGTAACTATTCATAAATCTCAAGGTTTAAGTATAGACACTGCTTTTGTAAATATGGGAAGTTCAGTGTTCAAAGAGGGAATGGCATATGTTGCATTGTCTTGAGTAAGAGCATTGTCTGGTTTGTATTTGATAGATTTTGATGACAAAAGGTTAGTGCTGATGCAAATTGTGTAAGAGAGTACAATCGTTTAAGAAGACTTTATGCTCCTGGTTTAGGTGAATATCCTATATATGAGAAACGAATAGTGTGTCCAAAACGGAAATATGTCAAAGATGTAATTCAGGTTCAAAAAAAGAAAACAAATGAAGAGAAACTTGAAGGTGTAAAGAAAAAGAAAATGGAAGCTGTTGATGACATTGTAGGATACCAGTTGGAAAATAGTTCAGGTATCAACTGTTATGCTAATGTGATTCTGAATGTTGTGTTTTATGTACAAGATCTTCATCATGAAATCATGGGAAATTGTGTAAAAAGATTCTGTTCTTTACTACATCATGTATTTCAGCAGTTAGTAACTGACAGAAGTAAAATCCATACTGTTTCTGGTATTCAACATCTTTTGGATATATGTACTGGTTCTTTGACATTTACTCTTAATATACAACAAGATGCACAAGAAATTCTAATCCTTACGCTTAGAGTATTAGAACATGAAGGAATACAGATTGAAAACCTATTTGGTCTAAGTTACAGATGGGATCATAAATGTGAAGAGTGTTCATTTACTTCAACCACTGAAATAGAAACAGAACGGTTCATATACTTGACGATACCAAACTGCAAATCAGTACCTTTTTAACAAATTGATAAAAACAGCCAATCAGGATATGAGATGTTCACATTGTAGATCAGAGATGTTGTCTACATTACATATAGAAAGATTTCGAAGATATCTCCTCTTAATGCTACAACGTTGTAGAGCAAATGGAAGAAAATTGGAAACGAAAATTAAAAGTGTTAATGCAAGTCAAATATCAATTTCAGGAAGAACTTTTATAGCAGTGGCTATTATTTTCCATGATGGACCTACTACAACTTCTGGACACTATACTGTGTATTTAAAGTGTAATAAAAGATGTACACATTTCAATGATGCCCACTTGGAATTCAAACCTAGATTGCCTTTTGAATTACCAAATTCATATTTGTTATTTTTGAAGCCAAAGTTTTGAGTACATCATTCGGCCTATTGGGAAGTTGTGAACAGAACTGAGACAGGAGTGCAAACTATTAGTATTTATAAAGGAAGTAATTAACAAAGTGTAGATAGAAAAACACATAGCTACACACATTGAAAATGATGCTCTACGCTGATTAGTTTTTTTTTCTACAATCAATTTGATTGTTTTTTTCCCCGCTGTTCAATGATGATACTACATTGAAATCACTGTGTATGGTGAAGTTAAGTGGAATCAAAAAAGGGAATCTGAAAATGTTATGTTATTCTAAATTTAAGTTGAGTTCCTTAAAATATAATATTATAATTTCTGTAATATATTATCATTCAATAACAGTTTTCTTCTTCTTCTTTATAGTAGGTACTGTTGAAGTTTGAAAAGAGTTTTAATGCTGTTTAGGAGAATACTATTCTAAAATACTTCCAGTGAGTAAAGTATCTAAATTAATTAAAAGGTAAGAATACATAATATAATATGAATGATAATGTGAAAAAATGTTTAAAGTTTAATTATATGTTATTTGTTTCTAATATAAATAATGTTGGTCCTTTAGACTACTTGAAAATTATCATTATGTTGCTCATGTAATCAGGCAGACAGTCATCTTTTCACGTAGACACTACCCATGCACTTATCCATTCTCTGAAGCACAAGTCTTGCACTAATAGGAAAACACAGTCATTACTCTTGTATTCTTTCTTTCACACAGGTACTACCCATGCACTCATCCAATCACCCAGGCAGTACCCCTGCACTTATGCAATCACCCAGGCACTGCCCATTCAGTCATCCAAAACCACAGGCACTACTCTTGCATTCAACCATTCACTCAGGCAGTACCCATGCACTCATCCATTCACTCAGGCACTACTCCTGCACTCATGCAATCACCCAGGAACTACCCATGCACTCATGCAATCACTTAGGCACTACCCATGGAGGTATGCAATCACTCAGGCACTACTCTTGCACGCAACCATTCACTCAGGCACTACCCGTGCACTCAACCATTCATTCAGGCACTTCCCATACACTCATCCAATCAGGCAGGCAGTATCCTTTCATTTATTCTTTCATTTAGGTACTTCACATGCACTAATACAATTGCCAAGGCACTATCCCTGCACTCATTCAATCATCCAGGCACTACCTATGTACTTATGCAATGATTCAGGCACTACTCTTGCACTCAAGCATTCATACAGGCACTTCCTATGCACTCATCAATTCCCTCAAGGACTACCCATGCACTTATCCGATGATCTAGGCATTGGCCTTGCACCCATACGTTCACTCAGGTACTTCCCATGCACTCATCCATTCACCCAGGCACTACCCCTGCACCCATGCAATCACCCAGGCACTACCCATGCACTCATGCAATGACATGCGCACTACTCTTGCACTCAACCATTCACTTAGGCACTACCCATGCACTCATCCAATGACCCAGGCACTACTCTTGCAGTCATCTTTTTACTCAGGCAGTACCCATGCACTGATCTAAGCACCCAATCATTACTGTTGCACCCATAAAGTCACTCAAGCACTACCCATGCACTCATCCAATCACCCAGGCAGTACTCCTGCACTCATGCAATCAACCAGGCAGTGCCCATGCACTCATGCAATTACTCAGGCACTACTCTTGCACTCAAGCATTCACTCAGGCACTACCCATGCACTCATCCATTCACTCAGGCACTACCTATGCACTCTTCCAACGACCCAGGCATTACCTTTGGACCCATGCTTCCACTCAAGTACTTCCTATGCACTCATCCAATCACCCACACACTATTCCTGCACTCATGCAATCACCCAGGCACTATCCACGGACTCATGCAATCACCCAGGCATTACCCATGCAGTCATGCAATCACTCAGCACTACTCTTGCACTCAACCATTCACTCAGGCAGTACACGTGCACTTAGCCATTCCCTCAAGGAATACCCATGCACTCATGCAATGACTCATGCACTACTTATGTACTCATCCAATGACCCAGGCATTACTCTTTGTCATCCTTTTACTCAGGATGTACCCATGCACTGATCTAAGCACCCAGTCATTACCCTTACACTCACAAAGGTACTCAGGCACTACCCATGCACTCATCCATTCCCTCAAGGACTACCCATGCACTCATCCAATGGCCCAGACATTAGCCTTGCACTCATACTTTCACTCAGGTATTGCCCATGCACTCATAGACTCACCCAAGCACTACCCCTACAGTTATTCAATCAGCAAGGCACAACCCATGTACTTATGCAATCATTCTGGTACTTCTGTTGCAGTCAACGATTCACTCAGGCACTACACATTCACTCATCTATTCACTCAGGCACTATCCATGCAGTCATCGAATGACCCAGGGATTACTCTTGCAGTCATCATCATCATCAAGAAACTTTATTCAGCTTTAAATGTAAAACCATAAAAGTCAAAACAGCCTACAAGGTACCATCATACAGGTTATAAAATCACAAATATACTAAGATCCGAATAGTCAAGACACAAGATAAAATACATGATATGCAATACAAATATTAGTTGCAGGTTTTCCTAAGTCTAATGGCTTCCCGTAAAAAAGTAAGAGTGTACAAAACAGTAAAGCTGGAAAGAAGTTGTAAAAAGATCAAAACTGGTCTCACCCTCCTAAAACCCAGTTTTTTTAAAATGGGGATAATAAATAACTTTCTGGGTACAACATAAAAAGTGCAAAACATTAAAAAGTGCATCATGTCCTGAGGAGACTCGCCATCGCAGCCACAAGGCATGAGGCACTGACCTCTGTGGGAGCCTTGGGGGTACGCCAATAAGTAGTGAAAGAGGTTGAGCCGGAACCTACAGTCATTCTTTTACTCAGGCACTACCCACATACTGATCTAAGTACCCAGTTTTTACCTTTACACTCAGGCACTACCAATGCACTCTTCCAATATCCCAGGCAGAACCCCTGCACTTATGTAATCACTCAGGCACTGCCCATGCAGTTATGTAATCACTCAGACACTACTCTTGCACCACTCAACACTTCACTCAGGCACTATCTGTGCACTCATCCATTCACTCAGGCACTACCTATGCACTCATCCAATGACCCAGGCATTACTCTTGCACCCATCCTTCTACACAGGCACTACCCATACACTCATGGTACTACGTCTCCAGTTATGCAATCACCCAGCAATTACCCATGCACTTATCCATTCTCTGAAGCACAAGTCTTGCACTAATAGGAAAACACAGTCATTACCTTTGCATTCTTTCTTTCATAGAGGCACTACCCCTGCACTCATGTAATCACCCAGGCTCTACTGTTGCACTCATCCATTCCCTCAAACACTACCCATGCACTCATCCATTTACTCAGGCACTACACATGCACTCATCTATTTACTCAGGCACTACCCTGCAGTCATCCAATGACCCAGGGATTACTCTTGCAGCCATTCATTTACTCAGGCACTACCCACGCACTGATCTAAGTACCCAGTTATTACCTTTGCACTCAGGCACTCTTCCAATCACCCAGGCAGTACCCCTGCACTTATGTAATCACTCAAGCACTGCCCATCCACTCATGTAATCACTCAGCCACTACTCTTGCACCACTCAACCATTTACTCAGGCACTATCCATGCACTCAACCATTCACTCAGGCACTACCTATACACTCATCCAATGACCCAGACATTACAGTTGCACCCATCCTTCCACTCAGGCACTACTCATACACTCATCAAATCACCCAGGCACTACTTCTCCAGTTATGCACTCACCCAGGCACTACCTGTGCACTTATCCATTCTCTGAAGCACAAGTCTTGCACAAATATGAAAACACAGTCATTATCCTTGATTTTTTTCTTTCACATAGGCACTGCCCATGCATTCATCCAATCACCCATGCAGTACCCCTGCACTTATGCAATCACTCAGGTATTACCCATTCATTCATCCAATCAACCAAGCACTATTCTTTCATTCAACCATTCACTCAGGCAGTACCCATGCACTCATGCAATCAACCAGGCATTACCCATGCATTCATGCAATCACTTAGGCACTACCCCTGCAGTTATGCAATCACTCAGCCACTACTCTTGCACTCAACCATTCACTCAGGTACGACCCATGCACCCATCCGTTCCCTCAGGCACTACCCATGCACTCTTCAAATGACCCAGGCATTGCTCTTGCAGTCATCCTTTTACTCACACAGTACCCATGCACTGATCTAATCACCCAGACATTACTCTTTCACTCATGAAGTCACTCAGGCATGACCCATGCACGCATGCAATCACCTAGGCAGTACCCCTGCACTTTTGCAATCACCCAGTCACTACCCATGGACTCATGCAATCACTCAGGCACTACTCTTGCACTCAACAATTTACTCAGGCACTTCCCATGCACTCATCCATTCACTAAGGCACTACCTATGCACTCATCCAATTACCGAGGCATTATCCATGCATCTATCTTTCCACTCAGGCAGTACCCATACACTCATCCAATCACCCAGGCAGTACCCCAGCACTCATGCAATCATTCAGGTACTACTGTTACACTCATCCATTCCCTCAAACACTACCCATGCACTCATCCATTGACTCAGGCACTACCCATGCACTCCTCCAATCACCCAGGCAGTACCCCTGCACTCACGCAATCACCCAGGCACTATTCATGCACTCATGCTATCACTCAGGCACTACTGTTGCACTCATCCATTCCCTGAAACACTACCCATGCACTCATCCATTCACTCAGGCACTAACCATGCACTCCTCCAATCACCCAGGTAGTACCCCTGTACTCATTCAATCACCCCGCCACTATCCATGCACTCATGGATTCACTCAGGCACTACTGTTGAACTCATCCATTCCCTCAAACACTACCCATGCACTCATCCACTCACTGAGATACAATTCTAACATTAATAATACACACATTCATACAAGTATCACTTTCATTACATACAAGTGTTCCATTTTTTACCAGTTTAGGTGGTTCCATTAGAACTTTATTTTTCTTTTTGGAACAATTTTATATTTTTTTGTATTTCCTCAAATGTCTTTTTTTGTTGTTGTTTTTTTTTCATTTTTTAAAAACAAAAAAGAAAAGTAAAAGAGTCCAACTCTGCTCTTTCTGTTCAACATAGAAACATAAGCAACAAAACAAAAACAAAACAAATTAACATTTGTGAACTCTGAGGAGTGTCTTGATGGTGTCAATAGACAGCTCTCCCACACACAGAGTTGTTAGGCATTTTCAGCAGTGGATGGCAGCATCCGCCAACTCTGGAACTATGAGGGGTTGTGGAATGGTCAACACAACCCCTGCAGATGTTGATGGTTGTGTTCCAACATCATTGGCTGCTTCTTCCCTTCTTTGGTGCTCCACCTCTTGTGCCAGACAAACAGGATGTATGGTGTCGAGATGTTTTCTCATGGAAGAAGTACCACAAGAGTACTTCTTCTCAGAGCCTCTTGATAAGACTTTGTGACAAATATTACAGGTCACCTTACGTGCATTTACTTTTTTTTCTCCTTTAGGCACAGTGAAGAAAACCCACATGATGCTTTCCTTCCTCTTCATCACTGGCTCCTCCACCGCCTCCATCTCCTCCTCCAGCTCTTCAGGGAACGCTGATGACATTTGTTTTGTAGGAAAATGAAAAACACCACAAAAAAAATGAAAATTGACAGAGCCTACAAAACAGGTAGTCTTCAAGCCAGACACACGCAAAAAGAAAGGACTGTAAGAGGTCTTGGTTCCACCCACCAAGAGAATGAAAAGATGTTCAACCAATGACAAGCTTTTTTTCTGTCACATGGAGTCGCGGAGGTGTCACGCACCAAACCCGTATCCGTCGTGCACCCCTAAAATGTGATAAATGTCATTTAAAACTGTAAACTGCTATCAGGATCTTGTGTTTCAAAGTATTTCAATAAAACTCTTTATGCAAAACAGATATTTAAACTAGAAACATTCATATTTCATACTTTTGAAAATACGCCAGAGTCGCATCTCCTACGCAAACCAGGAAATACGTGACAGCAGGATTCGCGACCCGTACGCGTCCGGTGCGCGATGGTACCGCATACACCAAAATGTGCTTTAAACATCTTAAAAATATTGACAAGAGCACTAATAGTAATTTATAGGATTGATTAATAAACCTCTTTGTTTAGCAAATATATTATTTGTGCATAAGTATGTATATTAGGGTTACATTTGTGTAACGGATTCGCACACCCAAGGCGTAGATCCATGCCCGGTACGCAATACCTTTGCGTTCACAAAAGTCTGTTAAAAACAGTTTAAAACTAATTTATGACTTCTTTATTACTATTTTTATGTACTCTGTAATAAAGCTCTACGTCAAAAAAATGTATTAATTCATTTGTAAATATGTTTTTAGAGTGATATTCGTATAATGGATCTGCACACCCACCGCGTAGATGCGCGTACGTACACGACCCTTTTATTAATTTAAAAATGAAATATATATATAAAGAAGATAGTTATCATAAGAAAAGAACAAAACAACTTTCATACTATTAAAAGTAATCATACAAATTTTAATTTAGCAAAGAAATCCTTAAAAAATATGTTAAACATTTTTTTAATTTTTCTTTTGAATTGAAGATTCTATTATGTAATATCACACTGTACAAAATTAAAAACAAGAAAACAATGTTAATTCAAATAAATAACAGTATACATCTTTTATCAGCTATGTTATATATATTTTTAAAAACATATTATAGTTGTTTTATTTTAAAACTTAATAGAAATACTTA
This sequence comes from Calotriton arnoldi, assembly GCA_963921515.1. NCBI lineage: Eukaryota > Metazoa > Chordata > Amphibia > Caudata > Salamandridae > Calotriton > Calotriton arnoldi. The sequence goes on along the minus strand of CAWUFW010009979.1, from coordinate 680,968 downwards.
AAAGAACATAGAGAAAAAATTAAAAAAATAGTTACAAACATCTTTTCATAAATAAAATGATCTACAAAACCTTAGAAATTCAATGAAAAAACCATAGGTTTCAGGGACATTATGGTTAAGAATTAGCATTTAAAAAACCTCACAAATTCACTGAAAAAACAAGAGGTTTCAGGGACATTATAGTTAGGAATTAGCATTTAAAAAACCCTAGAAATTCACTGAAAAAACCATAGGTTTCAGGGACGTTATATTTAGGAATTAGCAGTTAAAAAACCTTAGATATTCACTGAAAAAACCACAGGTTTCAGTGACATTATAGTTAGGCTGACATTTCACTTATACAAAACCAGAGAAATTCAGCTTTTATAGTTAGCTGAGCTAACTATAACTCACGCCCCCGCAATGCACTGACATCCCTGAAACCTCTGGTTTTTTCAGTGAATATATATATATATATATATATATATATATTGCAAGAACAGTCCAGCCTTACTTCCGATTGCTTCCACCTGATGGGGTTGGTGCTGACCGGCGGGCGCTGGACCCGCTGTAATTTTTGAAGTATTCTCGCGCTGCCAGAGCGTAAGAAAAGGTCGCCAGCAGGTATATATATATTACCTGCTGGCGGTCGTCAGTAGGTAGTCATAGTTAAGACCTTGTTTCTATTCAAATAACTTTGGAGCCATTTGATGAATCTTCCCAAAAACTTATGCCTTGCTCAGGTCAGCTCCTGTCTTGAAAGTTTTGGGGTGATTTGTCAAGCAGGGGCTGAGAAAAAGGGGGTCCCAAAACACATTTTCTCCATGTTGATTTCCATAGAAAAGTTTAGACAAAGCTACAGCCCAAACTGCTGATTGGAATTACACCAAATTTAGCAAAAAGGTAGCTCTTGGTTCAGAAAGCGACTTTTTTTTAAATGATGTAAATCCGTTCAATAGTTTCTGAGAAATACATACATAAAAAAATATTAGTATCTGGTGACCGCGGTGGATCCGCGAACCCTCGCAAGCACGAGCTTCACTCTGATTGGCTGCCAACACTTTAAACCAGGAAGTGTTGGCAGCCATCTTGTGACTCGGTAAAACCGAGTCAAAAGAAAAAAGGTTAAAAAAAAGAAAAGGGGGCAGAGTAGAAAGGCCCTGACCCCCTGGGCCTGCTCCAGGGGTCCCACAGAGACCCCGAAGCCTAAAAAGCATTATTTAAAAAAAAAAATGGAAGCGGGATTCGCGTAGGGTGCACGAATCCCGCTGATTTTTTTTTTTTTAAATGAAGCTCCCACGCTTCATTTCTTTTAAGCCTCCGGGTGGGCCAGGTCCCAGGGGCAATGGTTAATTGTTATGCGGGGTCCACGGGGCCCCTGCAGCACCGGGGAATGCCCCCCTTGGGCTTTTTATTAAAATGCTTGGGGGGCTCCTGCCCCCCCCACACTGCCCCAGGGACCACTTCCTCCCTGGGGCATTGAGTTATTAAAATACGGGGGTCCATAGCGGACCCCGGCCCCTGGGACCACCACCTCCCCCAGACATTTAATAACTAACAAACCGGGGGGTCCGTAGTGGGGTCCCGGGGACCACCACCTCCCTGGGGCTTTAAACCTGTTGAGGGGGGCCACACGGCCCCCCTCCTGTAGCCCTCCTTGGCCCTGGGGCTCCCCCACCCCCAGGGCTGGCTCCATCAATGTACCAGTGATGCCCACCCCCGGGACATTGCAGTTTGCTATGGCAGGGCCGAAGCACTGCTCGCGCCCTGCCATAGCAAACTTCTGCTTCGCTTCATGGAAGCGGGAGCAGGAAAGCTGCTCTCGCTTCCATGAAGCAAAGCAGATTTGCTTTTGGGCAAAGGGAGCTGCATGTTTGCAGCTCCCTTTGTCGAAAAAGCAATGCCGGCTCCCGCAGGAGGCGGGGAGACGGCAGGGACCATGGGGGCATTGGGGCTCCCCCGCTGACCCCAGAGTGAGGCAGGCCCCGGGGGATGGGGTCCCCGGGGCCAAAAGTGGCCCAGGGAAGGGGGGGCCACATGGCTCCCTCCCATTAAATAAAAAATTTAAAAAAAATTAAAAAGAGGCAAAGCCCTGGGGGATGGGGGGCCACTCGGCCCCCCTCCCATTTTTATTTATTTATTTATTTTAAACACCATGCTGACCCCGGGGCATGGGGTCCGCTGTGCCATAATTGGCCTGAGGAGGGGGGCCATGTGGCCCCACTTCCTTTTTTTTTTTTAGAAAAAATGGCCAGGCCCCGGAGGATGTGGTCCCCGGGGCCAACATCGGGTAATGGAACTGGGGGGCATTACTTTTTTTTTTACTCTCGTGATAGGAGTAGCGACCCCATCGTAACATCGCAGTGGATTCGTGGATCCCCTTTAAATAAATAATTTAGTAGCATATAATTCAGAAAGTAGTGTTGCATTTGTGAACTTTTTTTATACAGTGAGTGAGATTTAAGTTAATAATTATATTAAATTTGATAGAGTAAGTAATAATATAAAAAATTAAAAATTTAAAAATAAAGTTGAAAAGTGTATTGTGTTGTAGTACATTGAATTTGTGCTTTTCTTTTGTGGATTTGCGATGGGTTCGCCAATCCGGAAAATATTAAAAGAGTATGTATGTTAAAAAATAAATAAGATTCACTGTTGGGTGGTTGGGTTGGGTGGCTCTAAAAGAGCCCTTGTTTTCATTATGACTTTGTTGGAGCTACATGTAAGTGCGAATGCAAAGCTTAAGGTTGTTGAGAAACACTCTGTTCCCTTCCTCTGTGAAGTGAACCCCATCCCTTCTGTAGATGTCATCCATATTGAAACGTAGATCGTTGTTATAGATGGAGCCCATCCTATGGTCTCTGAGGTAAGCAGAAACAGCTTTATTGACATTCTTCCAAGATTTCTCAATCTGTGGACAGAATTGATTTGACCACTTCCATTTCTGTCTTTGGCATATATTAGAAAATACAAAGACAGTTTGAGGCAAAAGTAACATCAATTGTGCAAAGATATCCTTCATGAGCATTTCCAGTCCTATTCCAGTCAATGTGCCTAGGTCATTTCCACCACAGTGCACAATCATGTGGTCAGGGGGGTTGAAAATGCAAAAAGGTTTTAACCAAAGGCATCAATTGGTGCCACTTTAATCCTCTCTGTGCAATCCATTTAATATCCATATTTTGCAAACCTAGGTCTTTGTCAATACCTCGGTGTTCAGCATACCTTTTGCACCAGAATACATAGCTGTGCCCTAAAATCCATACTGTAAGCATCTTGAAGGGATGTCTGGAAGGAATGAAAAGTTGTCTGTAGCTCAGGTAGTCAGTTGGTAGAATGAGAGGTTTCTAAAATGGTGGAGAAGATCCTGTTTTTGAAAAAGCCGATAAGTGATTGGCTGTTCATTAACATTGTGCACTGAAAAATAGGATGCATGTTGTTTTACTGAAGAAGCATATTTCTTATTGGTTATTAAATAATGTTTGAAAGGTACAGTAGATACGATTAGATAATATTTTGAAAAGTCAACCACCCCTGCTATTTGCATTTGTAAGCTACTGTGCTGAACTTGAAAATATGGTGAACTTGTGACCTACCAGTACAGTTAAATGTTGCTGAAAGTGTTACTATGGAAAGTGGGATTAAGGAGAATGGACAAGGGTTGAAAGTTAACTGTGGATTTAAAATGTGAAATGGTTGCTTATATATAAGTGATATGTTACTAAATTAAGTTTTTCTAAGTAAGTAGTATGTGTAGAAGAAGTCTGTTGATAAAAAAACAAATAGTATTATCAGAAATAGGTTTTTAAACTCCCGTATGGATTCGCGACTCTATCGTGACTCTATACTGCGGCACCGCGGTGGAGTCGCGACTCCAGAAAATGACATAACGAGTTTGGGCACTTTTAGAAGACAGTTAGAAAGGGTTAATATATGTTACCAATAGAAATGTGTTTCACAATGTGAAATGATGTAGGAAGAAATTTGATTTGTTACTTACATTTATTTGTGTGCAGAAAGAGAGGGAAGGTTTGCCATTACTGGTTTTACCTTGTTGAGAGTGGTGCATTACATTATTGTGTGCAAAAGAAAATATTTTATGAGTTTCTGATATTTCATATTCTGCAATACTATTTGAAAGGTGAGTTAGAAATTGGTGAGGTGTATTATGTATTATGTAGTGGTGTTTTACACTTTGTAGTGATATTTTTAGATCTGAAAAGCTTTATTTTCAAAGTTTTGAAATTATTTGAGAACTGTGATGTTTGAAATATGTTATGAAATGTAGAGATGTGCATTGTTGTTTGTTTTGTGGAACTGATATGATGGTTGAAGAAGTTTGTGCATAGTAATATGTGCACATTGGTAGATGGTAGTTTGTATGAATGTGTGGAAAGGTACAGTTGAAGTACGCTGCATAATTTTAGGTGTCACTTTCAAATTGGAAGTGCAGTCTGTCAAGTTTTAAGGTGTGCATGGACTTGTGACTGAGGTATGTCTCTACTTGCACATGTATTCTCATATGTCTTATGCATTTGAAGATGCTAGAATTATAAGAGACAGGTGGACATCTATTTGTATGTTTCTTTTATATATGATGTTACTAGCAAAAGGTAGAGACACATGCATGCTTTCAGGAATATGATGATACTTACAACAGAGACATGTGAAGGGTTGCTGCTTTGTATTTGGCTAGGCCCAACACTCAGAGTAGTAGTAGTAGAATGGTGAAGCTGCAGCAGAAAAGTGATGTTTAAGAAATGTTGGCAGAGAGATTAGTGATTAGGCTACTTTGTTTGAGTGTGTGGAAAGGTACACTTGAAATACACTGCATAATTTTCGGTGTCTGTTTGAAATGGAAGTGCAGTCTGTGAAGTTTTAAGGTCTGCATGGTATTGTGACTGAGGTATGTTTCTACTTGCATGTGTATTCTCATACATGTTCTGCACTTGAATATGTAGACATATAAAACACAGGTATACGTCTATTTGTATGTTTATTTTACATATGATGGCACTAGCGAAAGGTGCAGAGACATGCATACATGCTTTTAGGAATATAGTGAAACTTACAAAAGAGAAATGTGAATGGTTGCTGCTTTATATTTGGCTAGGCCCAACACTCTGAGTACTAGTAGATTGGTAAAGCTGCAGCACAAAAGTGAGGTTTAAGATAAATTCGCTGAGGGATTAGTGATTAGGCTAGTTTGTATGAGTCTGTGGAAAGGTACACTTCAAATACACCGCATAAATTTCGATGTCTGCTTGAAATGGGAAGTGCATTCTGTGAAGTTTTAAGGTCTGCGTGGTGTTTTGACTGAGGTATTTTTCTACTTGCACATGTGCAATGAAGATGCTAGATATATAAAACACAGGTATACGTTTATTTGTATGTTTCTTTTACATATGATTCCACTAGGAAAAGGTGCAGACACATTCATGCATGCTATGAGGAATATGGTGAGACTTACAGCACAGATATGTGAAGGATTGCTGCTTTATATTTGGCTAGACCCAACACTTCTGAGTAATAGTTGAATGGTGAAGCTGCAGCAAAAAATTGAGGTTTAAGAAATGTCGACAGTGGGATTAGTGATTAGGATGCTTTGTTTGAGTGTGTGGAAAGGTACACTTGAAATACACCACATAATTTGTGGTGTTGGTTTGAAATGGGAAGTGTAATCTGTGATGTTTTAAGGTCTGCATGGTCTTATGACTGAGGTATTTCTCTACATGCACATGTATTCTCACACATATTATGCATCTGAAGATGCTAGATGTATAAAACACAGGTATACATCTATTTGTATGTTTCTTTTACATATGATTCCTCTAGGAAAAGGTGCAGACACATTCATGCATGCTATGAGGAATATGGTGAGACTTACAGCACAGATATGTGAAGGATTGCTGCTTTATATTTGGCTAGACCCAACACTTCTGAGTAATAGTAGAATGGTGAAGCTGCAGCAAAAAATTGAGGTTTAAGAAATGTCGACAGTGGGATTAGTGATTAGGATGCTTTGTTTGAGTGTGTGCAAAGGTACACTTGAAATACACCACATAATTTGTGGTGTTGGTTTGAAATGGGAAGTGTAATCTGTGATGTTTTAAGGTCTGCATGGTCTTGTGACTGAGGTATTTCTCTACATGCACATGTATTCTCACACATATTATGCATCTGAAGATGCTAGATGTATAAAACACAGGTATACATCTATTTGTATGTTTCTTTTACATATGATTCCTCTAGGAAAAGGTGCAGACACATTCATGCATGCTATGAGGAATATGGTGAGACTTACAGCACAGATATGTGAAGCATTGCTGCTTTATATTTGGCTAGACCCAACACTCTGAGAAGTAGTAGAATGGTGAAGCGGTAGCAGAAAAGTGAGGTTTAAGACATGTTGGCAGTGGGATTAGTGATTAGGCTACTTTGTTTGAGTGTGGGGAAAGGTACACTTGAAATACACTGCATCATTTTCAGTGTCTGTTTGAAATGGAAGTGCAGTCTGTGAAGTTTTAAGGTCCGCATGGTCTTGTGACTGAGGTATGTTTCTACTTGCATGTGTATTCTCATACATGTTATGCACTTGAAGATGCTAGACGTATAAAACACAGGTATAAGTCTATTTGTATGTTTATTTTATATATGATGCCACTAGCGAAAGGTACAGAGACATCCATACATGCTTTCAGGAATATAGTGAGATGTACAAGAGAGAAATGTGAATGATTGCTGCTTTGTATTTGGCTAGGCCCAAAACTCTGAGTAGTAGTAGAATGGTGAAGCTGTAGCACAAAAGTAAGGTTTAAGTAATGTTGGCTGAGGGATTAGTGAGTAGGCTAGGTTGTATGAGTCTGTGGAAAGATACACTTCAAATACACAGCATAATTGTCGATGTCTGCTTGAAATGGGAAGTGCATTCTGTGAAGTTTGAAGGTTTGCATGGTCTTGTGACTGAGGTATGTTTTCTACTTGCACATGTATTCTCATACATGTTATCCATTTGAAGATTTAGACATATAAAACACAGGTATACGTCTATTTGTATGTTTATTTTATATATGATGGCACTAGGAAAAGGGGCAGACATGCATGCTATGAGGAATATGGTGAGACTTACAACACAGATATGCGAAGGATTGCTGCTTTATATTTTGCTAGACCCTACACTCTGAGAAGTAGTAGAATGGTGAAGCGGCAGCAGAAATGTGAGGTTTAAGACATGTTGGCAGAGGGATTAGTGATTAGGCTACTTTGTTTGACTGTATGGAAAGGTACACTTGAAATACACTGCATAAGTTTCGGTGTCTGTTTGAAATGGAAAGTGTATTCTATGAAGTTTCATGGTCTGCGTGGTCTTGTGACTGTGGTATTTCTCTACTTGCACATGTGCAATGAAGATGCTAGATGTATAAAACACAGGTATACGTCTATTTGTATGTTTCTTTTACATATGATTCCTCTAGGGAAAGGTGCAGACACATTCATGCAAGCTATGAGGAATATGGTGAGACTTACAGCACAGATATATGAAGGATTGCTGCTTTATATTTGGCTAGACCCTACACTCTGAGTAGTAGTTGAATGATATAGCTGCAGCAGAAAAGTGAGGTTTAAGACATGTTGGCAGAGGGATTAGTGATTAGGCTACTTTGTATGAGTGTGTGGAAAGGTACACTTGAAACACACCTCATAATTTTCGGTGTCTGTTTGAAATGGGAAGTGCAGTCTCTGAAGTTATATGGTGTGCATGTTCTTGTGACTGAGGTATGTGTCTACTTGCACATGTATTCTCATATATGTTATGCATTTGAAGATGCTAGATGTATAAAAAACAGGTATACGTCTATTTTTATGTTTCGTTTTTATATGGTGTCAGTAGCAAAATGCACAGACACATGCATGCATGCTTTCAGGAATATGGTGAGACTTAGAACAGAGACATGTGAAGGGTTGCTGATTTACATTTGGCTAGACCCTACACTCTGAGAAGTAGTAAAATGGTGAAGCTGCAGCAGAAAAGTGATGTTAAAGACATGTTGGCAGAGGGATTAGTGATTAGGCTACTTTGTTTGAGTGTGTGGAAAGGTGCACTTGAAATACACTGCACAATTTCCGGTGTCTGTTTGAAATGGAAGTGTAGACTGTGAAGTTTTAAGGTCTGCATGATCTTGTGACTGAGGTATGTTTCTACTTGCATGTGTATTCTCTTACATGTTATGCATTTGAAGATGTAGACTTATAAAACACAGGTATAGGTCTATTTGTATGTTTATTTTATATATGATGGCACTAGCGTAAGGTGCAGAGACATGCATACATGCTTACAGGTATATAGTGAGACGTACAAGAGAGAAATATGAATGGTTGCTGCTTTGTATTTTGCTATGCCTAACACTCTGAGTAGTGGTAGAATGGTGAAGCTGTAGCACAAAAGTGAAGTTTAAGTAATGTTGGCTGATGGATTAGTAATTAGGCTAGGTTGTATGAGTCTGTGGAAAGGTACACTTCAAATACACAGCATCATTTTTGATGTCTGCATGAAATGGGAAGTGCTTTCTGTAAGGTTTTAAGATCTGCATGGTCTTGTGACTGAGGTATGATTCTACTTGCACATGTATTCTCATACATGTTATCCATTTGAAGATTTAGACATATAAAAAACAGGTATACGTCTATTTGCATGTTTATTTTATATATGACGGCACTAGGAAAAGGGGCAGACACATGCATGCATGCATGCTATGAGGAATATGGTGAGACTTACAACACAGATATGCGAAGGATTGCTGCTTTATATTTGGCTAGGCCCTACACTCTGAGAAGTAGTAGAATGGTGAAGCGACAGCAGAAATGTGATGTTTAAGACATTTTGGCAGAGGGATTAGTGATTAGGCTACTTTGTTTGACTGTATGGAAAGGTACACTTGAAATACACTGCATAAGTTTCGGTGTCTGTTTGAAATGGGAAGTGTATTCTGTGAAGTTTTATGGTCAGCGTGGTATTGTGACTGTGGTATTTCTCTACTTGCATATATGCACTGAAGATGCCAGATGTATAAAACACAGGTATACGTCTATTTGTATGTTTCTTTTACATATGATTCCACTAGGAAAAGGTGCAGACACATTCATGCAAGCTATGAGGAATATGGTGAGACTTACAACACAGATATGCGAAGGATTGCTGCTTTATATTTGGTTAGACCCAACACTGAGTAGTAGTTGAATGATGAAGCTGCAGCAGAAAAGCTAAGTTTAAGACATGTTGGCAGAGAGATTAGTGATTAGGCTATTTTGTATGAGTGTGTGGAAAGGTACACTTGAAACATACAGCATCATTTTCGGTGTCTGTTTGAAATGGGAAGTGCAGTCTCTGAAGTTTTATGATGTGCAGGTTCTTGTGACTGAGGTATGTTTCTACTTGCACACGTATTCTCATACATGTTATCCATTTGAAGATTTAGACATATAAAACACAGGTATACGTCTATTTGTATGTTTATTTTATATATGATGGCACTATGAAAAGGGGCAGACACATGCATGCATGCTATGAGGAATATGGTGAGACTTACAACACAGATATGCGAAGGATTGCTGCTTTATATTTGTCTAGACCCTACACTCAGAGAAGTAGTAAAATGGTGAAGCTGCAGCGGAAAAGTGATGTTTAAGACATGTTGGCAGAGGGATTAGTGATTATGCCACTTTGTTTGAGTGTGTGGAAAGGTGCACTTGAAATACACTGCATAATTTCCGGTGTCTGTTTGAAATGGAAGTGCAGTCTGTGAAGTTTTAAGGTCTGCATGGTCTTGTGACTGAGGTATGTTTCAACTTGCATTTGTATTCTCATACATGTTATGCATTTGAAGATGTAGACGTATAAAACCAGGTATACGTCTATTTGTATGTTAATTTTATATATGATGGCACTAGCGAAAGGTACAGAGAAATGCATACATGCTTTCTGGAATATAGTGAGACTTACAAGAGAGAAATGTGAATGGTTGCTGCTTTATATTTGGCTAAGCCCAACACTCTGAGTAGTAGTAGAATGGTGAAGTGGCAGCGCAAAAGTGAGGTTTAAAACATGTTGGCTGAGGGATTATTGATTAGGCTAGTTTGTATGAGTCTAAGGAAAGGTGCACTTGAATTACACCGCATAATTTTCCGGTGTCTGTTTGAAGTGGGAAGTGCAGTCTCTGAAGTTTTATGGTGTGCATGGTCTTGTGACTGAGGTATGTGTCTACTTGCACATGTATTCTCATATATGTTATGCATTTGAAGATGCTAGACGTATAAAACACAGTAATACGTCTATTTGTATGCTTAATTTATATATGGTGTCACCAGGAAACGGCACAGACACATGCATGCATGCTTTCAGGAATATGGTGAGACTTAGAACAGAGAAATGTGAATGGTTGCTGCTTTGTATTTGGCTTTGCCCAACACTCTGGGTAGTAGTAGAATGGTGAATCTGCAGCAGAAAAGTGATGTTTATGACATGTTGGCAGAGGAATTAATGATTAGGCTACTTTGTTTGAGTGTGTGGAAAGGTACTCTTGAAATACACCGCATCATTTACATTGTCTGTTGGAAATGGGAAGTATAGTCTGTGTAGTTTTAAGGTCTGCATGGTCTTGTGACTGAGGTATGTTTCTACTTGCAAGTGCATTCTCATACATGTTATGCATTTGAAGATGTAGATATAAAAAAACAGATATAGCTCAATTTGTATTCTTATTTTATATATGATGGCACTAGCGAAAGGTACAGAGACATGCATACATGCTTTCATTAATATAGTGAGACGTACAAGAGAGAAATGTGAATGGTTGCTGCTTTGTATTTGGCTAGGCCCAACACTCTGAGTAGTTGTAGAATGGTGAAGCTGCAGCAGAAAAGTGAGGTTTAAGACATGTTGGCAGAGGGATTAGTGATTAGGCTACTTTGTTTGAGTGTGTGGAAAGGTACACTTGAAATACACCGCATAATTTTCGATGTCAGTTTGAAATAGGAAGTGTAGTCTTTGAAGTTTTAAGGTCTGCATGGTCTTGTGACTGAGGTATGTTTCTACTTGCACATATATTCTCATATGTCTCTGCATTTGAAGATGTAGACATATAAAACACAGGTATACGTCTATTTGTATGTTTATTTTATATAAGATGGCACTAGCGAAAGTTACAGAGACATGCATACATGCTTTCAGGAATATAGTGAGATGTTCAAGAGAGAAATGTGAATGGTTGCTGCTTTGTATTTGGCTTTGCCCAACACTCTGGGTAGTAGTAGAATGGTGAATCTGCAGCAGAAAATTGATGTTTATGACATGTTGGCAGAGGAATTAATGATTAGGCTACTTTGTTTGAGTGTGTGGAAAGGTACTCTTGAAATACACCGCATCATTTACATTGTCTGTTGGACATTGGAAGTATAGTCTGTGTAGTTTTAAGGTCTGCATGGTCTTGTGACTGAGGTATGTTTCTACTTGCAAGTGCATTCTCATACACGTTATGCATTTGAAGATGTAGATATAAAAAACACAGATATAGCTCAATTTGTATTCTTATTTTATATATGATGGCACTAGCGAAAGGTACAGAGACATGCATACATGCTTTCATTAATATAGTGAGACGTACAAGAGAGAAATGTGAATGGTTGCTGCTTTGTATTTGGCTAGGCCCAACACTCTGAGTAGTTGTAGAATGGTGAAGCTGCAGCAGCAAAGTGAGGTTTAAGACATGTTGGCAGAGGGATTAGTGATTAGGCTACTTTGTTTGAGTGTGTGGAAAGGTACACTTGAAATACACTGCATAATTTTCGATGTCAGTTTGAAATAGGAAGTGTAGTCTTTGAAGTTTTAAGGTCTGCATGGTCTTGTGACTGAGGTATGTTTCTACTTGCACATATATTCTCATATGTCTCTGCATTTGAAGATGTAGACATATAAAACACAGGTATACATCTATTTGTATGTTTATTTTTATATAAGATGGCACTAGCGAAAGTTACAGAGACATGCATACATGCTTTCAGGAATATAGTGAGATGTTCAAGAGAGAAATGTGAATGGTTGCTGCTTTGTATTTGGCTAGACCCAACACTCTGAGTAGTAGTAGAATGGTGAAGTTGCAGAACAAATGTGAGGTTTATGACATGTTGGCTGAGGGATTAGTGATTAGGCTACTTTGTATGAGTGTGTGGAAAGGTACACTTCAAATACACAGCATAATTTTCGATGTCTGCTTGAAATGGGCAGTGCATTCTGTGAAGATTTAAGGTCTGCATGGTCTTGTGACTGAGGTATGTTTCTACTTGCACATGTATTCTCATACATGTTATCCATTTGAAGATTTAGACATATAAAACACAGGTTTGCTTCTATTTGTATGTTTATTTTATAAATGATGGCACTAGGAAAAGGGGAAGACACATGCATGCATGCTATGAGGAATATTGAGAGACTTACAACACAGATATGCGAAGGATTTCTGCTTTATATTTGGCTAGACCCTACACTCTGAGAAGTAGTAGAATGGTGAAGAGGCAGCAGAAAAGTGATGTTTAATACATATTGGCAGAGGGATTAGAGATTAAGCTACTTTGTTTGAGAGTATGGAAAGGTACACTTGAAATACACTGCATGAGTTTCGGTGTCTGTTTGAAATGGGAAGTGCATTCTGTGAAGTTTTATTGGGTGCAGGGTCTTGTGACTGAGGTATGTGTCTACTTGCACATGTATTCTCATATATGTTATGCATTTGAAGATGCTAGACGTATAAAACACAGTAATACGTCTATTTGTATGCTTATTTTATATATGGTGTCACCAGAGCACAGACACATGCATGCATGCTTTCAAGAATATGGTGAGACTTAGAACAGAGAAATGTGAATGGTTGCTGCTTTGTATTTGGCTTTGCCCAACACTCTGGGTAGTAGTAGAATGGTGAATCTGCAACAGAAAAGTGATGTTTATGACATGTTGGCAGAGGGATTATAATGATTATGCTACTTTGTTTGAGTGTGTGGAAAGGTACTCTTGAAATACACCGCATCATTTACATTGTCTGTTGGAAATGGGAAGTATATTCTGTGTAGTTTTAAGGTCTGCATGGTCTTGTGACTGAGGTATGTTTCTACTTGCAACTAGTGCATTCTCATACATGTTATGCATTTGAAGATGTAGACATATAAAACACAGATATAGCTCAATTTGTATGCTTATTTTATATATGATAGCACTAGCGAAAGGTACAGATACATGCATACATGCTTTCAGGAATATAGTGAGACGTACAAGAGAGAAATTTGAATGGTTGCTGCTTTGCATTTGGCTAGGCCCAACACTCTGAGTAGTTGTAGAATGGTGATGCTGCAGCAGAAAAGTGAGGTTTAAGACATGTTGGCAGAGGGATTAGTGATTAGGCTACTTTGTTTGAGTGTGTGGAAAGGTACACTTGAAATATACCGCATAATTTTCGGTGTCAGTTTGAAATGGGAAGTGTAGTCTTTAAAGTTTTAAGGTCTGCATGGTCTTGTGACTGAGGTATGTTTCTACTTGCACATGTATTCTCATATGTCTCTGCATTTGAAGATGTAGACATATAAAACACAGGTATACGTCTATTTGTATGTTTATTTTATATAAGATGGCACTAGCGAAAGTTACAGAGACATGCATACATGATTTTAGGAATATAGTGAGATGTTCAAGAGAGAAATGTGAATGGTTGCTGCTTTGTATTTGGCTAGACCCAACACTCTGAGTAGTAGTAGAATGGTGAAGTTGCAGAACAAAAGTGAGGTTTAAGACATGTTGGCAGAGGGATTAGTGATTAGGCTACTTTGTTTGAGTGTGTGGAAAGGTACACTTCAAATACACAGCATAATTTTCGATGTCCGCTTGAAATGGGAAGTGCATTCTGTGAAGTTTTAAGGTCCGCATGGTCTTGTGACTGAGGTATGTTTCTACTTGCACATGTATTCTCATACGTTATCCATTTGAAGATTTAGACATATAAAACACAGGTATACTTCTATTTGTATGTTTATTTTATATATGATGGCACTAGGAAAAGGGGCAGACACATGCATGCATGTTATGAGGAATATGGTGAGACTTACAACACAGATATGCGAAGGATTTCTGCTTTATATTTGGCTAGACCCTACACTCTGAGAAGTAGTAGAATGGTGAAGAGGCAGCAGAAAAGTGATGTTTAATACATATTAGCAGAGGGATTAGTGATTAGGCTACTTTGTTTGAGAGTATGGAAAGGTACACTTGAAATACACTGCATGAGTTTCGGTGTCTGTTTGAAATGGGAAGTGCATTCTGTGAAGTTTTAGGTATATTTCTCCTTGCACATGTATTCTCATACATGTTATGTATTTGAAGATGTATTCATATAAAACACAGGTATACATCTATTTGTATGTTTATTTTATATATGATGGCTCTAGCAAAAGGTACAGAGACATGCATACATGCTTTCAGGAATATAATGAGACTTACACAAGAGAAATTTGAATGGTTGCTCCTTTGTATTTGGCTAGGCCCAACACTCTGAGTAGTAGTAGAATGGTGAAGCTGCAGCACAAACGTGAGATTTAAGACATGTTGGCTGAGGGATTAGTGATTAGGCTACTTTGTATGACTGTGTGGAAAGGTACACTTCAAATACACAGCATAATTTTCGATGTCTGCTTGAAATGGGAGGTTCATTTTGTGAAGTTTTAAGGTTTGCATGGTCTTGTGACTGAGGTATTTCTCTACTTCCACATGTATTATCACACAAATTATGCATCTGAAAATGCTAGATGTATAAAACACAGGTTTACGTCTATTTGTATGTTTATTTTGCATATGATGTCACTAGGAAAAGAGGCAGACACATGCATGCATGCTATGAGGAATATGGTGAGACTTACAGCACAAATATGCGAAGGATTGCTGCTTTATATTTGGCTAGACCCTACAATCTGAGAAGTAGTAGAATGGTGAAGTTGCAGCAGAAAAGTGAGGTTTAAGTCATGTTGCTAAAAGGATTACTGATTAGGCTACTTTGTACAACTCTGTGGAAAGGTACAATTGAAAAACACCGCATAATTTTCGGTTTCTGCTTGAAATGGGAAGCGCAGTCTCTGAAGTTTTAAGGTATGCATGGTCTTGTGACTGAGGTATGTGTCTACTTGCACTTGTATTCTTATACGTGTTATGTATCTGAACATACTAGATGTATAAAACAAAAGGTATAGACACATACATGTATGCTTACAGGATTATTGTGAAACTTACAACAGAGACATGGAAGGGTTTTTTTTTAAATTTGGCTAGGACAAAGATTCTGAGTAGTTGATGAAAACTGAAGCTGCAAGAGAAGATATGTTGGCAATAGGATTAGTGATTAGGCTACCTGCTATGAGTCTGTGTAGAGGTACACTTGAACTACGTCACCTAAATGTAGGTGTTGCCTTGAAATGGGAACGGCAGTCTCTGAAGTTTAAGGGACTTTATGGTCTTGTGAATGACCTATGTGTCTACTTCTACATCTATTGTCTGATGTATTATGCATCTGAACCTGGTTGGTTTGGCTACTAGTAGAGAAATGTTTTAGTTCTGCTCTGTCATTCTGTCGCAGAGCTCGTGATGTTTTCTGAAAGAAGGAATTGTGTAGTGTCTGACATAGATTGTTCAATACCCAGGTGCCAAATTTTATGGGCATAAATTAATACATACACTTTTTTTCACACAAATTTAGATAGCATGCTCTCTGAGACAAGATAGTCAACTATATCTCTGTTATAAGTCTCACCATATTTATCAAGGCATACATACATCACTCTGTGCATATTGGATACCTGTGTTTCACACTCTGTGGTCTCTAAATTTGTGTAAAAAAAGTATATGTATTCCTCTCTGCTTGTAAAACATGGCAGCTGACTATTGAACAGGCTATTTGAGCGTTCCATCACACCTTTATACCGAAGACATCAGAGGCTGTGCGACTGAATGATAGAGCAGTACTGAGAGATTTGACCACCAGTAGCTAAACCAATTAGGTTTTCAAGCACAATGTTTAGATGCATAACAGATCAGACAATAGATGTAGAAGTAGATACATACATCAGTTGCAAGATTACACACAGTTTCAAATTTGACAGACTACATTTCTCATTTCATTTCAGGTAGACATGTAAACTTATATGGCCTACTTCAAGTGTACATTTCCACAAAGTCATAGCAAGTAGCGTAATCACTAATTCTTTTGTCAACATGTATTAAACCTTACTTTACTATTCAAGATTCAGTTTTTACCAACTGCTTAGAATTTTGGGACTGGCCAAATTTAAAACAGCAATCTCAGCCATGTTACTGTTTAAACGTGTGTGTTCTTATCATAGGTTTGATAATATCTAAAGTATAACATTCTAAATATTTACATGTTATGGAGACATTTGCAATGTAATTGAAAGTATTTGTTGCTATGAATATTTATATATAATTATTTTAAAAATATAAAATTATTGAACAAACTATTTAAACTTTTCTTTGTTTTTCAGATATTTACATTTATTGGTAGGAAAGATTGAGTATGACAAAAAAGATCAAAAGAGAAGACAAATAAAAAAACAGTACTATTTAAAGGAAAGAGAAAAGAGGAAATTAGATGAAGTGCAAAATGTTACACTGAAGTAAAAGACTTCTGGTAAGACAACTAAAGTGTTTGTTAAAAGACTTTTAAAGAATGTAAAGAATTTTCAAAATGTGGAAAAGAGAAAGAAAAGTTCAACAACAAATCGGAAGGAAAGAAAAAAAGGACATAATAATAGTAAATCATCTTATGGGAAAATAATTCATGTTGAAAGAAGGCTAGAAGAATATAAAGACATAAGGAAGAGAATGTATAGAAGTAGAGTATTACAACATGTATTAAAAGATTGTAAAAAATATAAAAGAAAGATAGAAAGAGCAACAGATTGAAAGTGTAGTAGAAAATGCTTTTGAAATAAAAAGAAAATTATTTATATTAATATTGAAGAGAATGAAAACATTGGATAAAACAATGCTGTTTATGAAGGAGAAAAGCAAAAGAAAAAGACTGGTTAATAGAAGTAACTTTTGTAAAATTTTCACTGGTGAATGGAAGCATACTTCTAGTACTGAGCCATTCTTTAATGAAGAAAGTTATTTTCAACAGAACACATTAGTTCATGCAGTTGGTACTAGTGGTAGATGCTATGAGATGAAAGATGGTTGTCCCATTCCAAAAGAAAAGATGGTTCCTAGGAATGTGGAAGAAGTAATAGCTGAAGACGTTCAAGGGAGGCGTACACAAGCTTCAGTATATAAGTGGCATTGTAGTAGTATTTGCAGTGTTCGACAGGAATCTATTGACATTTTACGAATTGTTATACGAGGATATGCCCAAAAAGTCTTAAACAGAAGATTAAGATGTTACAAGGACTAGATCCATGTAAAGTAAGAAAATATACCAACTTGCAGGGTCCTTCACTAGCTTATCTTTCAAGACATCAGTGATGCCATCAGTGATGTCACTGACCATGTCATGAGTGATGTAATATGTGACGTCATCAGCAGTGCATTGCGGGGGCGTTAGTTATAGTTAGCTCAGCTAACTATAACAGCCGAATTTCTCTGTTTTTGTGTGAGTGAAAAGTCAACCTAACTATAACGTCCCTGAAACCTGTGGTTTTTTCAGTGAAAATATATATATATATATATATTTACCTACTGGGGGTCACCAGTAGGCAGCTATAGTTAGGAGCTTGTTTCTATTCAAAAAGCGTTTCTTCTTTTGCCAAAATCTTTGGCGCCATTTGTCAAATCTTCGCAAAATTTTCAAAACTAATGGCCCGCTCAGGTCAGCTCCTATCTTGAAAGTTTTGGCATGATTCGTCAAGCAGGGGCCGAGAAAAAAGGGGGTTCCAAAACACATTTTCTCCATGTTAATTTCCATAAGAAACTTTTGACGCACCTACAGCCCGAACTGCTGAACGGAACTACAACAAATTTGGCAGAAAGGTAGCTCTTAGTCCAGAGCGCACTGTTTTTGTTAAATGGTGTAAATCCGTTCAGTAGGTTTTGAGGAAATTAAGGGGGATATTCTCAACAAATGGCGAAAACTATCGCTAACCTCAGTTAGCGATAGTTTTCGTATCGCCGTGTACCGCGGGAAATTATCGCTGTGTTAGAGACGTATTCACAACACGCCGCTAACAGGCGATAGTTTCCCCTACCGGGTAAAATGTCTGCCGTTAAGAACAGCGCCACAGCGATAAAAATCGTCACGCTAACGTGAAAAAAGTGGCGATGGGCCAATTAGCGGCCAGGAACGGCACGCTAATTAGCGTCAGCACACCTTTTTTCAGGTTAGGCCGGAAAAATCACTATAAAACGCCCGCTATGCAGCCAAAACACCACAAAAAAAAAAAAAAGACAAAACATTTGGAACAAAGCATGGAGGAAGCTGGACCCAGCACAGAGGCCAACAACAACCCCACAAACACCCAGGAGGACCAGCCAGAGGCCCAGGGGAAGGCCAAGGAGAAGAGGAAGAGGAAGACGCGGTTCAGTCAGCAGGAAAACCAGGTCCTGATTACGGAGGTGACTGAACACCAACTTTTTTGTCACCTCCACTGTGTCATTGGCAACCAAAAATGCAATATGGCAGTCCATCGTGGCCAAGGTGAATGCTGTCGGAGAGGTGAGGAGGACAGTGGACGACTGCAAGAAGCGCTGGCATGATGTAAAGTGCAAGACCAAGCAGAAACTTGCAGCCAACCTGAAAGCAGCAATGCAGACTGGAGGTGGGAGTCCAGCGCCACAGGAGGAGCTGGATGCGTTGGAGGAACAGGTTTCCCAAGTCATCAGTGAGGAGACGGTGGTTGGAGTTCCGGGACAGGATACTGCTCAACACGACCAGACACCACAGCAACAGGGTGAGTATCAACCAGGGACTGGGGGGACAGGGGGAGATGGGCCCAATGGCAATCATGTGCAATTAAATATATCGCAGTGCACACTCACTGTGACTGCGGATCATGTCCCGGATCCCCTTGGCCCTGGTGGCATAGACACATATCACCCTAACCACCCAATACATTGCAAGACACATATTGGTGGGCTCACAGACCTGGAAATGTGCACAGCAAAGTCAAACAAATATAGTCCAAGTATCATATCCGACCACAAAATAAGGGCTATGTGAAAGAGCAAAGGCCCACATTGATTGGAGATGCGGCAGGCTGTCAAAAAGGCCCCATTGCTCAACAACACGCATATGCATGTGCCCGTATGTTGGAGTCGTGTGCAAGAATGTGCATGTGCATCAAGGGGGACACAACTGCACATACACAATCTTGCACACAACGCAGACACACGTGCACAATGCTGCATGTCTGCTGATATTGGTGGTGGCATGCCCACTCATGCACATGATCAGTCACACACACAGTGAATCCTAATTCAGAGTATCAGATAGATGTGCCCTGTGCAGACTATTTGTATATGCGTGCTGTAGAGGAAAGGGGGCCATGTAGACATCCTGCCACATCTCCAGTAAATGTGTCCGCCTGTATGTCCATGAGATGCAGTCCTGTGTACACAGTGACGGCTTGCAGTGAGAGTGCTGCAGGGCGGTGGTGCGGCACGGTGGTGCGGGGCGGGGGAGGGGCAGGATGGGGGGTAGTGAAGTTGGACACATGACGGGCTGGAGTTAGGCTAGTAAATAAATAATCCTAACTATTTACCTTGCGCTTGCTGCATCGCAAAGTCAGCGATGCATCAAGTGCAAGGTAAATAGTTCAAATCATTCATTTACTCACCGAACTCCTGCCCGTCATGTGTCCAACTCCACTAACCCCCATCCTGACCCTCCCCCGCCCCGCACCACCTCCCCGCACCACCACCCTGCAGCACTCCCACTGTGAGCCATCACTGTGTGTACACCAAGTGAGAAACCATCTAGTGAGTTTGCATACCAGAAACACATGCAATGCCACAACAAACTGATCATGCAGCCAAATGGCCCCAAGGTGCATATCCCACAATGCACACAAACAGCAGACTGCACTCAAAAGGCGATGTAATACAATGAGCAGGGGGGCTATGCCTACAACACCACAGTGCGGGGACAATGCATATCAGGAATGTGTAAACCAAATCTGTACTGCATGGCTTGTCTGTGTGTCAGACTCACAGACCTACAATGTCCCTGTAAAGAAGTAAGACAACCAAAGTATGACAACAAGCAAGGATAGCAAAGTTGCAACAAATAATGACAACTAGCAAAATGGCACACTCACCCCTTAGGTCGATTTGTACACCTCCACTCTCAAGTGTACACATCTGCCATACAGAAAACACCATTCCACATCAGTCTCGGTGAGAGTTGCCCATTACACCATTATGTGCATGTAAACCTATCTGTCTGGTAAGTCAACTGTGTCAGTGAACAAAGATGCAGTCATGGTTGTCATCACCCACATGCAAAGCCATGCATTGAATATTCGTAACCAGGATAGCATGTATCATCCATGTGACCAGCTGCGTGGCACATACACAAACACACATCACCCTGCCATTTGCATATGTTGGGAGGGTGGCGGGGACAAGGCCTGAGCACCACAAATACGCATTAGGGAATCCACATCCATCAAATCTAGGCCCACTTACACACCACACGTGGGGTCAACGTTGAGGGTAATGGGTGTTGACACTGTCTGTCCAGCCAGCAACAACAATAGAAACTCACGCAGCACCATACTCACAACGGGTAAGCCAACAGGAGGGCAGTAAGCAATGCATGCAAGATGAATCATGACTGACGACATGCACACAAGACAAATCACAATAGACAAAGCTACATGGATGCACATGTGTACAGCATAGTGCAGCACACATTGAAACAGCAAGTATGCCTTACTAGCCAATGCGCCTGAAGGGGGCCTTACTAACACATAACTAATCTTGCAACAGACACATGCATATGTGCGGTACACAGCAAAGGTGCGGGTCTGTGAGACACACCGACAAGGCAAGTGACAGTGCATGATGAATAGCATGCCTGCACCCCAAACATCACAACATGGTGCAGGCCACGTCACTGAGGTTGCTGAGTGTGGACCACATCCCTAAATGAGCAGGTCACACTCTGACACATCCTCGTGTACATACAACCCCTGAGGTAAACAAGACATCTGCTGTAAAACAATGCACAAGTGTACCAACTCTGACCAAGACACATATTTGCCCCAGCCTGCAACACCTCAGCATTGTAAATGCACAGAAGTGAAGGCTCACTGCCTGAAAGGGATAAGGTCTAGTAAAACCAAAGCTGCATGGGCGAGTATCCCACAATGCAGTGCACACACCTAAAAACAGGAACTCATCAACATTGACAACAATGTGGGACAAACTGCATCACTTTCACAACTGAACAGAGGACACAACTGGTGCCGCTTGTGTGTATAAACTGTACAATCACATTTGTCATAGCTGTAAACTGTCAGATGACAATGTACAAGTACAACCTCATCCCCGTGATGTAGTAGAAAACGTCAACATCCTGCAAAAAATAGGCAGCTCCTCCCAAACAGTCACAATGTACATTGTCATGCAGTCTGTTTGTAAACTCATCCAATGCATGATCACATATGAAACACACAGTTAAACTGCATCTCCCCTTTACATTGCAGAGGGAGAAACATCATCTCCGGAACAGCAGCCTGTCCCACTCTTCACCGATGAAGAGGAGGAATTCGCCACCATCAACACGGACACTCTCCAACAGCTGCTAGACTCCATCAGAACCCCATCTCCAGAAGCAGGGCAACCCAGCTGCATCATGCAAACCCCACCCCCTGCACAAACCACACAGCAGCAAGCACCTACCACCACA
Source organism: Calotriton arnoldi (assembly GCA_963921515.1). Classification (NCBI taxonomy): domain Eukaryota; kingdom Metazoa; phylum Chordata; class Amphibia; order Caudata; family Salamandridae; genus Calotriton; species Calotriton arnoldi. Next base: position 659,042 of record CAWUFW010009979.1, on the reverse strand, counting down.
GCTGTCTCCAAGGACCTCCAGGACCCACACCTGGCATTCCAACGCCGTGTGTCAGAGGTCCAGCAGGAGATGGCTCATCAGGTGCAAGTGGGGTTTGACAGCCTGACGGCCAAAGTTGATTCCGTTTGTGGGTGTCTGAGTTCCATCCGGGACCACCTACAAAACATCACGGCCACCCACTGTGAGAAGTTGGCCTGGTATATGCTGTCCACTAATTATAGTGGGCACCTTGCACCAGTCCAAACAATCCCTTATTGGAGATAGGTTAAAGACAACCTTTATTGAAAGCTATCCTAGTGGTAGCTATGGAGAGCAGCCTTCAGGCTAAGTCTTGAAGGAATGTAAAGCAGCTTGTTTTACCAGTCTATAATCTCTTGAGTGACCAAATGAAAGAGGACCACACCAGGTATATATTCAAAATATATGTATTTATTGCTAAACACACCCCTCTAGTCTCTTTATGAGGCCAGAGTTTGAAGTACATAAGTTATAAGTTAGTTATCAACAGTAATAGCACAAATACACGTTTGAGCCCTAGAGGCGTACCAAACCATACACCAATAAAGTGGTATAAGAACCACGACTGAGCTAGACACAAGGCCTAGAGCCTGTAGAAGTGCTTGGTCCTCAAGGAACCACCCAAGGTAGTGACACAGGGGACCCACGGGGGACGCGTGCAGTGTGAGAACACAGCCGCGAGCTGCTGTTGACTTCTATGGGGAATGTCGCAGTTGGAGTTTTAAAGAAAAGGGACACTTGGAGGAGGACTTGGAGCAAACCCCTTTAGAACTGGGTCGTTCTAGAGTCTATACCCACGGGAGCACCGGAGTACTCGAGTTACCTCACCCAGGGAAGCCGGTGCATAGGTGTCTTTCGGGGTCGGGTTTCGTCGTTGTTTTCAATGGCGATCTGCTGCAAAGTGCTGCTGGCGGCCAAGTCGAAAGTGTTCGGGTGGATCCAAAGGTGGATCGAAGATCTGAAGGACCTGAAAGCAGAGGGGACAGAGTCTGGGTCACTAGCCAGTGACCAGGAAGGCGATGAGCGGATGCCCACCGATGTCGAGTGCTTCAGGTAGGTTGATGGTCGTCTGGACTCTTCAGCCACGAGGTCCAGGAGGCATCGATGACAACCAGGAGCTGGATTCGAGCTGTCCTACGACGTCTGTCGATTGCAGGGGTGTTGGCGACCGGATTGGACCCAACAAGCCTTAGTAACGGCAAGTCTTGAGGAAATAGAAGAAGGACGGTGGTGCAGACCAGCAAGGTCTGAGGGACTCACCCAGCAAGGGTAAGTCAGGGCACGCCTGGAGCAACCAGGGAAGCCCAAGCAGAAGAAGATTGGCCTTCGGGAGGGCCTACTAGCCAACGGACTAGCAACCGCAAAGGAGCCTCGAGTGGACGCACTTAGAGCTGGCTCACGGGATACTCGTGGAGTGGAGGCCAGTGATCTTTGGAGCAGTCGGTGCTGGAGGCGGGGGCTACTCGAAACCCAAAGCACAACTTCGTGGAAGACCAGGAAGAGGATGCACTTGCAAATGCACTCGGTGTCTAGGGGTCACGGTTCCACGTTACCCACGACAGCTACCGGCCTCGGCTTTGCTGGGGACTCAGGGCAGCCTCGGGGAAGTCTGGAAATCTACCTCTGGTGATGCAAAGACTTCAGCGTCCGGCGGGAGCTTCAGCGATGCAGACCAGACAATTGCTTCGTTGGTGCCTGCCAAGCAGGGGAGTCACTCCTTGACCCCAAGGGAGATTCTTCAGTCCTCTAATCTTAAAGTAGAGCCTCGAAGGTCCAGGATTCTGTATCAGAGTTTCATCCAGGTAAATCTAAAGTCCTAAGGACTGGGGTCCCATACTTATACTAAGTTAGGGGGTTGGACATACTCTGGGGACCCACCTATGGGAGGGTCAGGGAAGAGGGGTGGTTACACCCATTCCCTTTGTCCAGTTTCGCGCCAGAGCAGGGGCTGGAAGCCCCTGAACCAGTTTGAACTGGGGTATGCACAGGGACACCAAGTGTGCCCCCAGTGCAGGACTTCAAAGCACCAGAGAGTGCTCCCGCCCAGCCCCAATACACATTATCTTGTCTGGGGAGGTGGTTACACCTCCCTGAAACAGGAAACCTATTGTCCAGTCTGTTGTACCCTGCACATAGAGACACTGGAAACCTTGTTGTATATTCTGAGGTCTTCTTTATTAGTTCCAAGTGATATGAACAACTGTCCATTACATCTCTACTTCAACCCTGTTACTAGTCTTTACATCTCTTACACCAGCCCCACCAGGAGCAGCCTCCCTGCTGCTCAGCCCATCTCCAACTGTCATCCACTCATCCACACAGGCACCCAGGCATTCCATTCATCACATTCACACCAACATTCCATTTCCATCTCTCACTCTGGCTGAGCAGCAGGATACAGCTAGGCTGTGTAGCATTACATATCACAGTGAGGATATAACATTTTCCCCTTTCTTATAAAAGAAAACAGAAAGTGTGAAGAAACAGGAAGGTAACTATAAACATGGCAATAAAATATACACTCACAGAAAATGTTAAAACTCATGGAAGCGAAGCAAAACAAAAGCTAATTCGCTAGAGTAGAAACTCTGTGAACCTGAAGGAAGGAAAAATATCGTCAAGCAATAATAAATACATAGCAAGCAATATACCCATCCTTCCCAAAAACAATTAGATTAAAAGAAAGTAGTGAAAGGTGGACCACACCCAAAGACCAACACCCGAGGCCAATGTCAGACAACAAGGGTGAGAACTACACCAAAAATACATATGTACCACAATATGGACAACACAGAGGGTACACACAGTGAGACGCAGGGCGACTTACACACTACAACACCTGAAGCGCAGGGTGACTTACACAGGACAACACGTGAGGCGCAGGGCGACTTACACACAGGACAACACGTGATGCGCAGGGCGACTTACACACAACAACATCTGAAGCGCGGGCGACTTACACAGGACAACACGTGACGCGCAAGGCGACTTACACACAACAACATCTGAAGCGCGGGCGACTTACACAGGACAACACAAAGAGACCCAAATATAATAGAAAACGGAAGCTCATACAAATGCCCACCCCCATGTAGAGGACACTAAAAAGGACTAAAACCCACCCTTACCCCTCACTTAAGGGATCAACTGTGATGTCCACCCACTCAGAAACTAGGACGTCCCAACCATTAAACAGCGTAAAACTGTGGCATCACGAAATATGAAAAATGAAACTTTTGATCTTTTTAATACAATTCCATCTACTGACTAATGACCTGTGCACCTCGCCGGTGAGCGATCTCTCACCCGAGTTGAACAAGGCTAGAAACTCGTAAGGGAACTTATGCTTACTAAAAACATGAGTAACTAAACCCATAAAAGTAGAAATGTAAACACAAATGTACTGAAAAGTAAGTATGACACATATTGACTAAACTTTATCTTATTACCCAAAATTCACATAACACTGTGTACAGAAATGACCAAGACTCATGGTACAAATCACACACGGATAATGTAAAATTTCATGCTCTAAGCCACCAAGAGATAGTCTGATCCAAGGTGTGCAAAAACCAGAGAAATACCTTTCCTGCTCACAAACAGCACTGCAGCAAAATGCCCGCATAAAGATAGAGTGAGCCTCCTTAAAGATAGTCTGATGCTGAAGATGCCAGTAGTAACTCACCATGGTTCCAACAGATCACATCCGACATACATGAAACGGAGTGTCACAAAAAAAAAAACATCCCACGAAGACAAATCCTCATGTTTATAAGCCGAAATTAAAATTTAGGCGGATAGTTATGGTAAAAGCCCAGCAATGTACACAAAACGCGTGTAAACCACATGCGGAATCTGGCACTACAGAGAGGATCGCCGAGGGATTAAAAACAAAAAATACCCTTACTTTGCTGGAAAGCTCTTCTGCCACAGTGTCCTTTAAGCAGAAACCGCTACATAGCTGCCAGACGTCAGAACTCCCGCGCCGAAACTCGCTGGAACTCCAAGCTTCTACTTTCAACTAAACTTTATTTCATTCAGAAGCGAAGCAACGTGGTTGGCAACTCGGAACCAGCAAAGAAAGAACATAGTAGCCGCCAGCCACAAGATGGCGGCACGCTTGAACGTCGCTGCAGAGTGGCTCACGGTGCATACAAGCACCAAAACGTCATAATAGCCGAGAAGCATCGCCAAAGCTGAGGCAGCCCAGCACGTCATAATGGAGAAGACGCAGGGCACAACATCGGAGGGACTGCACGCGACCAACTCGATGTAAAGAGGTAGGCGCATGATGCTTGGCTCGTGCCAGGATTTTTTTTAAAAATAAAAACAGCGGTTGAACTGCTGCAAATCTGGGGGCAAGACTGGGACCACAATAAAAATAAAAATAAACTTACCCCCATGCTTGCACAAGTAAAGTGAATAGCTGAGAAGAGTTTTTTCCTCACGGCCTCTACAACAGACTGTCCACACCTTAACTTGTGCTTGCGCAAAACACAAGTGCATTAGTGTGAAAGAACCCATGTGAAAGGATCCCATAAGCACCAAGATCCATCTCGACATGTTCCATGTAGCTCCAGACTTCACAAAGACAAAGAAGATTCGTAGCCTTCTTCATAGAGTCACTGTGGAAAATCTTGCATTGTTAGCTGTAACTTCCACACACTTGTAAATTTCACTCCAGGTTGCAGGAAGGCCGTTTTAAACCACACCGTTTGTGTATGGTACTTGTGAATACATTCACTGAGTTAGTGCAGCCACAAATCCTTTGAAGCAAGAGTGTGGTAGGGGTGAGACCAAATCCAAATGTCCCCTAACATGACAGACCATACTTGTAGTCAACTCATACATCTTGTTGTGACTTCATGCTTTTCCTTAGAAGTAGATTGATGTGGTTGGAAAACCAGATGTTGCTGTAGAGACTACTCCTCCAACTCACAGAATCCTTTGTAATGTACCTTAGGAGTATTGCAGGCTGTAATGTCCGTTGGTAAAGACACATGTCGGTGGGGCTGTCCGTTGGCAAGGACACTGGTGGGGCTGGCATGCCTGTTGCTCCATACCAGACACTCTTTACTTTGTTTCAGGTTGATTTCTTCCATCGAGGTTCTCAGGTTTCTTTTGGTCTCTTGGTTACAGTAGTCTTTACTTTTTCCTGGTTACTGTACCATCTTTAAGTACGCTGGGTCCAGGTCCGCTCGTCGCCAAATAAATGTTGTACCCTGCACATAGAGACACTGGAAACCTTGTTGTATATTCTGAGGTCTTCTTTATTAGTTCCAAGTGATATGAACAACTGTCCATTACATCTCTACTTCAACCCTGTTACTAGTCTTTACATCTCTTACACCAGCCCCACCAGGAGCAGCCTCCCTGCTGCTCAGCCCATCTCCAACTGTCATCCACTCATCCACACAGGCACCCAGGCATTCCATTCATCACAATCACACCAACATTCCATTTCCATCTCTCACTCTGGCTGAGCAGCAGGATACAGCTAGGCTGTGTAGCATTACATATCACAGTGAGGATATAACACAGTCCTCCCCTGCCGGAGCTTCAGTCAGCAGCAGGAGGCCAGACCAGTGTCTGTGGCAGCGGCATCCATTTTGTGATGCCAGGGCTTGGAAAGAAGGTACCGGGCAGGCCGGTGTGTACATGTCTCTCCCTCTAGACGGGTGGAATGCTACCCCCGCTGCCAGAACTGGCGGGGGGGTAGTATTCCAAGATGTTTGACACCAAACACGACATGTTTCCGTGCAGCCATCCCAAAGTTAGCATTTAACGCGAGGTTATAATGCGCTTAAGAGTATATGGTCAGGCTGCACTACAAACAGCATCAGAGAAGGGTCTCCGAACGCTGCAGAGGGGCTCTGCTCATGCAGGGGCACCCTCTCACATAGGAACCAAGCACTCTGCCTTCAGGATTGACAAGGCCTGCCATAGGAGTGACTTATAGGTTTATATGTGTGTATGTATGTAGTGATATAGGTAACCTATATCACTGTAAGGGGCGCATGCACCACCTAACCCAGGCTGCAGTAGCAGACCTGTGGTGTCATTTTGGATGGCCTTCCAGGGGTGGCACAATACATGCTGCAGCCCTTGGTAGGCCTCTGAGGTACCTATGCCCTGGGTACATAGTATACCATATACTAGGGACTTATAAGGGCACTCCAGATTGCAATCAGAGATGTGCTTAAGGCACATGGAAACCATTTTAGAGAGGAAGCAGCTAGGCTGGGGTTCTGATTAGCAGGGCCCCAGCCAGACTAAAGTCTAAAAACAGTGAAGCATCAGCAAAAAGTGGGGGTACCCAAGTGAAGCAGATCCTACTCTCCTACACAACCCCCCAAACGTAGGGACATTAAACTAACCTTGTCCAGTTAAGTCTTCATGTTCTAAGTGGAAGTACCTAGAGAGTCCATCTGCATTGGCATGGTTACTCCCAGGTCTATGTTCCACTGTGAAGTCCATCCCCTGTAGGGAAATGGACCACCTAAGCAGTTTGGGGTTTTCACCCTTCATTTGTTTTAGCCATAAGAGGGGCTTATGGTCTGTTTGAACAAGGAAGTGAGTACCAAACAAGTATGGCCTCAACTTCTTCAGAGCCCAGACCACAGCAAAGGCCTCCCTCTCAATGGCTGACCAACGTTTCTCTCTAGGGGTCAGCCTTCTGCTAATAAAAGCTACTGGCTGATCCTGACCTTCATCATTCAATTGTGACAGTACAGCCCCTACCCCCAATTCAGACGCATCTGTTTGGACAATTAACTTCTTGGAGTAATCAGGACTCTGTAGAATGGGAGCATTGCACATGGCCTGCTTCAGGTCATCAAATGCCTTTTGACAGCTAACTGTCCACTGAACCTTTTTTGGCATTTTCTTGGAAGTTAAGTCATTCAGGGGTGTCACTATTGATCCATACCCCTTGACAAATCTCCTATAGTACCCAGTCAGGCCTAAAAAGGCTCTCACCTGAGTCTGGGTAGTTGGAGCAGTCCAGTCCATGATGGTCTAGATCTTGCTCTGCAGTGGTTGAACCTGGCCTCCACCCACAAGGTGGCCCAGGTACACAACCTGACTCTGCCCTAACTGGCACTTGGTGGCCTTGATAGTCAGGCCTGCTTTCTGCAGGGCCTGCAAAACATTTCTGAGGTGGACCAGGTGATCCTCCCAGGTGGAGCTAAAGACAGCAATATCATCTAGATATGCTGCACTATAGGCTTCCAGACCTGTAAGGACTGTATTCACCAACCTCTGAAAAGTGGCAGGTGTATTCTTCAGACCAAAGGGCATCACCACAAATTGATAATGCCCACTAGGGGTTGAGAATGCTGTCTTGGGCTTTGCATCATCAGCTAGTCTGATCTGCCAGTAGCCAGCTGTCAGGTCAAATGTGCTTAGATACTTGGCTGAGGCCAAAGTGTCTATTAGCTCATCTGCCCTAGGTATTGGATGGGCATCAGTCCTAGTGACTGCATTGAGACCCCTGTAGTCCACACAAAACCTCATCTCTCTTTTCCCACCAATGGTGTGAGGTTTTGGCACAAGGACCACTGGACTAGCCCAAGGGCTATCTGAGGGTTCAATAACTCCCAAATCCAACATCTTCTGGACTTCTGTCTTGATACAGTCCCTGACATGGTCAGGTTGCCTATAAATCTTATTTTTAATAGGCAGACTGTCCACAGTGTCCACTTCATGAGTGCACCAGGTGGTCTGACTGGGTGTCAGTGAGAATATGTGCCTGAACTGATTGAGCACCTGTCTGCAATCAGTTTGCTGCTGGGCAGTGAGGCTGCCTGCCAAGGCTACACCATCCACTAACCCATCATCAGGGTTCTGTGAGAGCAGGTCAGGGAGTGGGTCACTCTCTTCCTCCTGTCCCTCATCAGTAGCCATGAGCAAGCCCATGTCTGCCCTGTCCATATAGGGTTTTAATCTGTTGACATGGAGAACCCTGTGGGGACTCCTGGGTGTTCCTAGGTCTACTAAGTAGGTAACCTCACCCTTCTGTTCAACAATGGTATGGGGTCCACTCCATTTGTCTTGGAGAGCTGCTGGGGCCACTGGCTCCAACACCCACACCTTCTGTCCTGGCTGGTAAACAGTCAGTACAGCCTTTGGTCATGCCAGGCTTTTTGAAGTTCCTGGCTAGCCTCAAGGTTTTTAGTTGCCTTTTTCATGTACTCAGCCATCCTGGAGCGGAGACCAAGTACATAGTCCACTATGTCTTGCTTTGGGGGCTTGAGCGGTAACTCCCATCCTTCCTTCACCAAGCACAATGGACCCCTGACAGGGTGACCAAACAAAAGTTCAAAAGGGCTGTAGCCAACCCCTTTGAGGCACCTCCCTGTATGCAAATAAAAGGCAGGGCAAGAGTATGTCCCATCTTCGCCTAAGCTTCTCTGGGAGCCCTTTAATCATGCCCTTCAAGGTTTTGTTGAATCTCTCAACTAAACCACTGCATTGTGGGTGATAGGGTGTGGTGAACTTGTAAGTCACTCCACACTCCTTCCACATTGCTTTCAAGTATCCAGACATAGAGTTACCATCCCTGTCTGATACAACCTCCTTAGGGAAGCCCACTCTTGAGAAAATTCCCAGGAGGGCTCTTGCCACCACAGGTGCTGTAGTGGTCCTAAGGGGAATAGCCTCTGGGTACCTGGTGGCATGCTCCACTACCACCAGGATAAACCTGTGCCCAGATGCCTTTTGGGGATCCATGGGACCAACAATGTCAATCCCCACCCTCTCAAAGGGAACCCCCACCACAGGTAGTGGTATAAGGGGGGCCTTTGTGGTGCCACCTGCCTTGCCACTGGCCTGGCAGGTTACACAGGAGCGACAAAACTCCTTGGTGTCTTCAGACATGTGGGGCCAGTGAAAGTGAGGGACAATTCTGTCCCAAGTCTTGTTCTGGCCCAGGTGACCTGCTAAGGGAATGTCATGGGCTAGGGTCAATAGGAAGCCCCTGAACTTCAGAGGTATAACCAACCTCCTGGTGGCACCAGGCTTAGGGTCTCTACACTCTGAGTACAAGAGTCCATCATCCCAATACACTGTATGGGGACCACTAGCTTTCCCAGCAGCCTCAGCAGCAGCTTGCTGTCTGAGGGGTTCAAGAGAGGGCAGCTCTGCTGCTCCTGGCTCAGATCTGCCCTGGAAGGGCCCCTGTCCCCAAGAACTCAACCTGGTCAGGTTCAAGCTCCTCTGGGACAGTTCCTTCCTCAGGACTGAGATCATCCCCCTCAAGAGACTGATTTTCCTTCTGAGCCAAGGGGAAGGCACTGCCTTTACCCTGCTACTCCTCTTCTTGGAGGGCACTTGGTCCATTATTCCAGAATCAAAGGCCTGTTCAGTGTTAGACATTTTGGCTTGTGACCTGGTCACAGCAAACACATCTGCAGGGATCCCCAGCATTTCTGCATGGGTCCTGAGCTCCACTTCTGCCCAAGCTGAAGTTTCTATATCATTGCCAAGCAAGCATTCAACTGGTAGGTCTGCACTTACCACAACCTTCTTAAGGCCAGTTACCCCTCCCCAGGAGAAGTTAACAACTGCAAGAGTATGGTCTGTTCTGACATTGCTAGCATTGGTCACTTGGTACATTTCACCAAGTATAATCTGCCCAGGATCCACAAGGTCTTGTGTCACCATGGTGACACTTGCCCCTGTGTCCCTAAATGCCAAAGCCTCTTTTCCATTGATTAAGGGCTGTTGCCTGTACTTGCCCAGATTACTGGGACTCACAGAGGAGGTCACATCCATGCCTCCATCACAGACTAGGACAGCCTGAGTGAGTTCTCTGACTAGGTCAGAGCTCATCTCTTTACCCAGGGTCAACCCTACTAAACCCTTGGCTGGTGTAGTCCCACCACCAACTGTAACTGCACTAGGGGGAGCAGGTGCCTTAGGGGCATTGGTGGGGGCTGGAGTAGAGTCTTTGGAGTTGGTGCAATCACTGGTCCAGTGGGTCTTTTGCTTACAGGCCTTGCACCATGGTTTCTTTTGGCCTTTCCCTTTGGTAGACTGTGAATCCCCACCTGAAGAAGATTTTTGGGGGCCTTGTGAAGACTTCTGGTCTTTACCCTTCTCCCCACCCTTATCAGAGTTCTTAGAATCTTGCTTCTTTGGGTCACCACCTTGGTTCTGTACCTTCTGCCTCACCCTGGTTCTGACCCATTTGTCTGCCTTCTTTCCCAATTCTTGGGGAGAGGTAAGATCAGAGTCCACCAGGTACTGATGCAACAGCTGATTTTGACAGTTATTAAGAATCTGCTCCCTCATGATAAGATTGTACAATCCTGTGAAGTCACATACCTTACTGCCCATCAACCAACCTTCCAGAGCCTTAGCAGAACAATCCACATAGTCTACCCAGTCTTGAGTCTGTGCTTTTGGGTATCTCTGAACTTTAACCTGTATTGTTCAGTTGTTAGGCCAAACCCATCAATCAGAGCACTCTTCAAGACTTTGTAATTGTCAGCATCCTCTTCTCTTACAGTGAGGAGCTTGTCTCTACCTTTGTCTGCAAAGGAGAGCCACAAGATTGCTGCCCACTGCTCCTGAGGGACCCTCTGTATTTTACAGGCCCTCTCCAGTGCAGTTATCCATTTGTGGATGTCATCCCCACTCTGGTAGGGAGGGACAATCTTGCTCAGGTTTCTATGGTCATAAGACCTTTTCCTATCTCTGGGGAAATGGCTGCCACCATGGGACTCTAGTCCCAACTTTTTTCTCTCTCTATAGAGATCTAGGGACTCCCTGTCTATAGCCAATTGCTGTTTTCTGAGTTCAAGCTGGGCTTGCTCATACTGAATCAGTCTCTTCCTCCTCTCATGAGAGGATTCCCTTCCATGAGAGGAGACAGAGGTCCCTACTGAGGTGTCAGAGTGGTTAGACTCCTGAGAAGGAGATATAGTCCTTCTGGGCACACTCACAACTCTTCCTGGGGGGGCAAAGGGGAGGTCATTCTGATCCTCCTCCTCCTCCACAGGAGGAATTGGGTTTTCCAGGTCAAGGTCATTTTCACCTTCCTGGCCAGTTTCAGAGGGGGGGCCCTGGGTTCCTTCACCCCTGACCCCTTCCTCATTTTCTGCCCCACCCTCTCTGCCTACCCCTTCAGACCCTATGGGCCTGCTGAGATCATCAGCTAGTAGCACCTCTCTGAGGTGTTGGGTGCTGGCACTTTAGCCTGCCTTCAGCTTCCTAGTATTGCACAATGCTCTCAATTCCAAGAATGGGAGATTATCATACTTGGAGGGAAGAAGCCCACTGGCTTCTGGCAAGGACTCACTGGGTCCTGTCTTTGAAGACATTACTAGTGAGGTGTGGTGTATGCACTACCTACTCTAGTGTGGCCTACTAAACTCTCTTGAGTTGTAGAAAGGGTGTGCTATCCCTTAACACACAACTCTAAGTTCAGTAGAACTTACTGTATACTAAGCTTGATTTATATGTACCTAAGGTACCGTTAATGGTTTTCAGTTGATCAATTCAATTGAGATTATCTGGTAAAACAATAGCAAGCTGGAATCCCACACGCTGCACACCAATGTGAGAAGTTGGCCTGGTATATGCTGTCCACTAATTATAGTGGGCACCTTGCACCAGTCCAAACAACCCCTTATTGGAGATAGGTTAAAGACAACCTTTATTGAAAGCTATCCTAGTGGTAGTTATGGAGAGCAGCCTTCAGGCTAAGTCTTGAAGGAATGTAAAGCAGCTTGTTTTACCAGTCTATAATCTCTTGAGTGACCAAATGAAAGAGGACCACACCAGGTATATATTCAAAATATATGTATTTATTGCTAAACACACCTCTCTAGTCTCTTTATGAGGCTAGAGTTCGAAGTACATAAGTTATAAGTTAGTTATCAACAGTAATAGCAAAAATACACGTTTGAGCCCTAGGGGCGTACCAAACCATATACCAATAAAGTGGTATAAGAACCACGACTGAGCTAGACACAAGGCCTAGAGCCTGTAGAAGTGCTTGGCCCTCAAGGAACCACCCAAGGTAGTGACACAGGGGACCCACGGGGGACGCGTGCAGTGTGAGAACACAGCCGCGAGCCGCCGTTGACTTCTATGGGGAATGTCGCGGTTGGAGTTTTAAAGAAAAGGGACACTTGGAGGAGGACTTGGAGCAAACCCCTTTAGAACTGGGTCATTCTAGAGTCTATACCCACGGGAGCACCGGAGTACTCGAGTTACCTCACCCAGGAAGCCGGGTGCATAGGTGTCTTTCGGGGTCGGGTTTCGTCGTCGTTTTCAATGGCGATCTGCTGCAAAGTGCTGCTGGCGGCCAAGTCGAAAGTGTTCGGGTGGATCCAAAGGTGGATCGAAGATCTGAAGGACCTGAAAGCAGAGGGGACAGAGTCTGGGTCACTAGCCAGTGACCAGGAAGGCGATGAGCGGATGCCCACCGATGTCGAGTGCTTCAGGTAGGTTGACGGTCGTCTGGACTCTTCAGCCATGAGGTCCAGGAGGCGTCGACGACAACCAGGAGCTGGATTCGAGCTGTCCCACAACGTTTGTCGATTGCAGGGGTGTCGGCGACCGGATTGGACCCAACAAGCCTTGGCAACGGCAAGTCTCATGGAAATAGAAGAAGGACGGTGGTGCAGACCAGCAAGGTCTGAGAGACTCACCCAGCAAGGGTAAGTCAGGGCATACCTGGAGCAACCAGGGAAGCCCAAGCAGAAGAAGATTGGCCTTCGGGAGGGCCTACTAGCCAATGGACTAGCGACCGCAAAGGAGCCTCGAGTGGACGCACTTAGAGCTGGCTCACGGGACATTTGTGGAGTGGAGGCCAGTGATCTTCGGGGCAGTCAGTGCTGGAGGCAGGGGCTACTTGGAGCCCAAAGCACAACTTCATGGAACACCAGGAAGAGGATGCACTTGCAAATGCGCTTGGTGTCCAGGGGTCACGGTTCCACGTTACCCACGACAGCTACGGGCCTCAGCTTTGCTGGGGACTCAGGGCAGCCTCGAGGAAGTCTGGAAATCCACCTCTGGTGATGCAAAGACTTCGGCGTCCGGCGGGAGCTTCAGCGATGCAGACCAGACAATTGCTTCGTTGGTGCCTGCCAAGCAGGGGAGTCACTCCTTGACCCCAAGGGAGATTCTTCAGTCCTCTAATCTTAAAGTAGAGCGTCGAAGGTCCAGGATTCTGTATCAGAGTTTCGTCCAGGTAAATCTAAAGTCCTAAGGACTGGGGTCCCATACTTATACTAAGTTAGGGGGTTGGACATACTCTGGGGACCCACCTATGGGAGGGTCAGGGAAGAGGGGTGGTTACACCCATTCCCTTTGTCCAGTTTCGCACCAGAGCAGGGGCTGGAAGCCCCTGAACCAGTTTGAACTGGGGTATGCACAGGGACACCAAGTGTGCCCCCAGTGCAGGACTTCAAAGCACCAGAGAGTGCTCCCGCCCAGCCCCAATTCACATTATCCTGTCTGGGGAGGTGGTTACACCTCCCTGGGACAGGAAACCTATTGTCCAGGCCTCCCCTGCCGGAGCTTCAGTCAGCAGCAGGAGGCCAGACCCGTGTCTGTGGCAGCGGCATCCATTTTGTGATGCCAGGGCTTGGAAAGAAGGTACCGAGCAGGCCGGTGTGTACATGTCTCTCCCTCTGGACGGGTGGAATGCTACCCCCGCCGCCAGAACTGGCGGGGGGGTAGTATTCCAAGATGTTTGACACCAAACACGACATGTTTCCGTGCAGCTATCCCAAAGTTAGCATTTAACGCGAGGTTATAATGCGCTTAAGAGTATATGGTCAGGCTGCACTACAAACAGCATCAGAGAAGGGTCTCCGAACGCTGCAGAGGGGCTCTGCTCATGCAGGGGCCCCCTCTCACATAGGAACCAAGCACTCTGCCTTCAGGATTGACAAGGCCTGCCATAGGAGTGACTTATAGGTTTATATGTGTGTATGTATGTAGTGATATAGGTAACCTATATCACTGTAAGGGGTGCATGCACCACCTTACCCAGGCTGCAGTAGCAGACCTGTGGTGTCATTTTGGATGGCCTTCCAGGGGTGGTACAATACATGCTGCAGCCCTTGGTAGGCCTCTGAGGTACCTATGCCCTGGGTACATAGTATACCATATACTATGGACTTATAAGGGCACTCCAGATTCCAATCAGAGATGTGCTTAAGGCACATGGAAACCATTTTAGAGAGGAAGCAGCTAGGCTGGGGTTCTGATTAGCAGGGCCCCAGCCAGACTAAAGTCGAAAAACAGTGAAGCATCAGCAAAAAGTGGGGGTACCCATGTGAAGCATATCCTACTCTCCTACACCCACAGTCCGCTCAATGTTCTCCAACACTCCATGGCTGCCATCGCTGGAGTCATGACTCAGAGTCAGGAACAACTGTCCAGCCAGAGTGGCCCCAGCGATGGCAGCCAGGAGTTGGGCCGCATGCAGCGGATAATGGAGAACATGGAGCAGATGCAGGCAGAACAAATGGCTGCCACAGTTGCACACCAGCGAGATGTAGCTGGAATCTTCCATGCCCTGCAGATCATCATCACTGCATTGCTGCAGCAAGGTCTGGCGCAGATGAATGCTGCTGCTTCTACATCCACATCTCCGCCCCTGATGTGTCAGTGCCTCACAGTGCTGCAGCCAATCTACCACCACCCACATGTGAGGCACATGACACATCAGAGGACGAAGATGTGGATGATTCTGCCTTATTGCAAAGAAGGAAGCGGTAGCATTCATCTCTGCCAAGTGGCCAGTTTCTACTTGGTTCTGGGCTCAGCATCATGCCACGGAATATCACCTTCCACTGTCCCCCGATACACTCTGTGACACTCACCTTGGACCTCGACATGGACTGCCATATTTTGTCTGGTTACCAATGACACAGCAATCAGACTGCTGACTGAACTCTTCCTCCTCCTTTGGACTTGTCAATCCTAAAGGACTCTGTCTGGCCCTCCACTGGGCATCAATGTAATGTGGGGATTGCATGGCCAAGTACTGGTCCAGCCTCCAACTATGTCAACAGACATGTGAATAAATATATTTACATCACACAGATGTCTGTTGTCCATGACCAATCCAGTATAGCAGTCTTGCAATATGTAGGAGCAGTGAATCCACCAAAAGGTACACCCAGGGAAATAATACAAATGTACATGTCTTACTGTGATCCTGAGAGGCAGTGAGAGGACTGGGTATGTGTGGACCAGCTGTGCCCCCATTGCTCCAATACACCAATCTAGCAAAATCCCAACTTAGCCCCACATCCATGAAGGAAATAGGAATGTGTTTAAAATAGGCAAAGTCTGTTGCAGGCCACAAGTAGTGTCACCCTTTACAATTGCTGAAAGAAAAACTCCTGGCATATCTACTCACACTCTACAGGGTGGACTCAGCCTGTTGTGAAGGTGCACATTGCATTTCACATCCCAAGATGGTGCACACCATATACACATTGATGAAGATACGTAAGGGCACATATCTACCAGCCACTAATTTAACCTAATGTCGGCCTCAGTGAAGTAGAGTTGGCAATAGGGACTCACACCAAAATGTAATGCGTCAGTCAGCCCCTTCCTGTGGACGAACAATGCTTACTGACTTTGGAGCCCCACATGGTGTGACCACTGTGAGCGGGTAGGGCTATGTAACAAGGGATGCATGGTGCACTGCACTAACCATATAGTCAGAAGCAGTGCCACCATTTCAAGGGTGGCATCACTACGAGCCAAAAGGTAACAGCTGGGAGAATTTGCCATGACACTGGCACAAGAGGAAGCAATACAACATTTCCCATCTGGTGTGCAGCAGAACTGTGTGCACGCACAAAACTTTAACGGTGACAAAATCATGACTTACCAACTTTTGAGATTCACAAAAGGGATTTAGGAGAAGTGAAGTCAGTACATCTAACTGCACTACTCAATGCCAGTTGTGAATACTGGAAAACCTAAACTCATGACTTACTCTCAGATGACTTAGGTGAATCAGGCCCACTGTTCTGCCATATGCAGTTCTCAATGGACCCACAGAAAGGCTCCTACTGGCATGGCCCGGAGGTTCAGCCTCCATGCACAGGAACATGTAATTCAATTTAATCTGACACACTTGCACTACGCAGCAAGTGTGCCAAGGTCTGTGCAATGTAGATGGACTCTGCGCAAGGAACATGTGAGATGCAGGGCTATGACGCAATCTGTGGTACCCGGCGCATACATCCATCTCCATGATGGATAACAGTAGCTACTATAATATCATCTCAATGCCATGTCCCTACCTTGTGTTGTAAATGTGCAACAATGTGCTGGCCAACTCCGTGATTCACACTTAAGCTGTATAACTTCCCAAACGACTGCCCCTGAACTAGGCCGTAAATCCGACTTGCCACCCTGTTAACCATGCAAGTTTACTGTGCTCACATCTAACGTATCCTGACACAATCAATCCTGCTAAGTAACATGTCATGACCACACTTACACATTCAACGTAGAGTCCATTGATGATATGAGATGCATACAAGGTAAAAAGACACACTCCACCACATCACTCCTGACATAAGTGCAAGCAGGAACCCAAACTAGTAACCATTTATTATAAAATTCAACTATTTAGCTCTCCTAAACTAACTATAATCCTAACTACTACTAATCTAAAATAAACTAACTAGAATTAAGAGAAAAAGTACCTAAACACGCAAAACATATCTAAGACATCAACCCCCCTCCCACCCTTAAGGCACATCACAGGACAGGAAAAAGTCATCTAAGCTATACAAAAACTAACTACACATTTAACCTACACAAAGATATATTTTTTTGTCTTTTATTTTTTTATTTTTTCCAAAAAGACATCAACCCCCCACCCAAAGGAAAAGGAAACTTATCCCCAAATACTATACAGTAATAAAATTCTAAAACTACCTTAAAATCTAACACTAACTATACCTACACTAAAACTACACTACCTAACACTTAAAATACTTATCTAACACTACCTAAAATACAAGATAAAACATTGGGGGAAGGGAGACGAGGGGGATGTGGCACAACATGTCCAGAATTTATGGTAGTCCAAGGTGTTTTTTAATGTCCTCAAGGTGCCTTGTCTGCTCGGCCATTTCCCACCTCATCTCGGCCAGCAGCACGTTGTTGTCCATTATGAGCCTCCTGTCCCGGACAGTAAATGGTATCACCTGATCCGCAGGTGCAGGTGGGATTGTCCCTTGGGTTGGGGTTGTTGTAGGGGGATGGGACACTGACTGTCCACGCTGGGACCCACCACTGACGCCAGAGGGGCCTGGGATGACCTGTGTGCCACTGCCGCTGCCATGGGTTGCCACCTCGGTCACCGATTTCCAACGACCAGCTGCACGGTCCTCCTGGTACCTCCGTGCCATGTTGGGGTACCCTTTTGCGATCTTCTTAACATGTAGGTACCGCTCCTTCCTCACCTGGAAGGCGTGTGACTCCGCTGGCATCATGTTGTCTGTAAAATGTGAACAATGGGAAATTGTGAGTCCTTTAGACTATGTCAATGTTCTACATTCAAATCTATAATACAAGATCACTTCAACATGGGAGCCTACACTCTAGCGTCACTATGTGAAGTCAGAGAGTGACCTGGACAACTAAATGTTGAATCCTGGATCACTGACTACATGCTGGGGAGAATGATATGACAATGCATGGCATGGGACATGTACTGTCACAACCAAATTAGACAGACAGTGTCAAATGAGGTTGCCATGACATTCCCTGACTGAGGGTGACATGTACAAGGAATCGGAGGAGGGAGGCATTAGCCCTCGGTGTGTATCACCACCCTCATCCTCTCCTGTGACACAGTGCTTCATCATATGTACAATGCTCATGTGCAGCCCTGTGTGTCCCACAGCAACTGTGTGCATTTCATCAAGTCAGCGCTAACACAGGCACTCTTGCACAAGAGTGCAAGGGTGTCTGTGTTTAGGGGGGCTTGTTAATGTGTAGGAAGGTTACCCTACCTGCACAGGAGCAATCCTTGGTCAGCCCTACTCAGACTTTCATCTGTGCTGCATCATGCAGCACACATGGAAACACGTTGGGTGGCTGAACACTGACTTGTACATGAGGCGCTGTCCCTCTCACCACCACTACTTCACAATAGTTGACACGTTGCTGCTAGAAAGGGGGAAACATCCTGTGATATCCTGCTCTTATTTATGTCTAGTCCTTTCTCTGTGTTCTGTACTCTGCTGCTCAGCCAGTGTAAGTGATCCTTTCCTCTAAATTGTCACTCATTCATGTCTTGGATCCACTAATATCACTCCGTAGTAAAGCCAAATATGCAGGCCTTTACAACGCAAACTGTTACAATGCATTCACCATTGTAACGGCACCCTGGAGTCATGATGGTTATGGTGTTGTTATGGGTAATGCTTTCTCACAGATAGTGTTCTAGAGGCCTGCATTTAAAAAAAATATGGCACAGCCATAAATGCAGAGCCAAAGCATGCGGGGTAAATGCATGCAGAGTAATGTCAACAATTGGGACAGAGGAGCTCTTACACCTGATCCAGAGCCGGTCAGGGAATGACCCCAAGGAGACAGCTTGACAACACCATTGCAGTGGCCAAACATGCCAAGGAGATTCATAGGGCCATCTTTGCTAGGTGTTTGGGGAACATGCCATTGATATGCTTGGCTCAAAGCTATGCGCTGCCACTTCTGTGAAGCTGGTATGCAGCATACCTACGAAATCACAGTGCAGACCTGTGTCTGAGCACGCACGGCCTGAAAACCACTGCCTCCTTGTGCATGATCGGGCACACTTGCACAGTCATCTCAGTCAAGGATGTACATGCATTCCATGTCTGCTGATACTCATCGGCAACACCACTTACATGTCTCCTCTCCTATCAGTGCGCTTTGTGATCCACATGCATGTGCTGTGGTGACCGAACACATAGACCCAATTTCCATGTGTATCACTGACTGGGGATGTGCAAAGTTACAACTGGGAGACAAATGCATTGCTTCACCTTCACTTACCGATTTGTACACACTTCTGACTTCCACAATACATCATCACACTGTAGTCATGGTACATGTGATACACACCCATACTGCATACTACTACGTTGATCATTTGACACAGACATTTATCACACCGCACTGTGCCAATATATGATGTCCAAACTCACCAGTGGCATGTGGGTCCTGGAATCTGTGGATGTCCCCCCGTGTGATGATAGGTCGTCCAGCTGTGAGACAACAAAAGTAATTTGTGTTGGTATCATACGTTAAATCACACCTGTCATATTCATCATACAAATCATCACCATTACTGGAAATGCTACGTAACTGTAGGGTTGCATTTCCTGTTGGCTACATGATTGGGTATACTTTGCCTGCCATTCACACAAGACCTGTGAATGCTGAGTCTGGCCAAACAAGACAATAATGCTACCAAACCTGCACATACTAGTTGTGTGACACATTCACAAGGCACCATTTCTACATGCAACATAATGTAATACATGCTCTGTGTCCAAATGCATCGCTGCAGATCGCACACGGCAGTTTCACCGATGTTGGTGGTGTATGACACTCTGGAGATGTCCTATTTCCTTTGAGCATTTGTTCCTATCTCATACATTGTCACACAGAGACTATGTACAAGGACAGCGTAGCTAACGTACCACAATTTATGAGGACAGCATTTTTACACTTCCTTTTGGCCAGCACACAGGTCACAGAAACAATGCCTTGGATTGTTCATGTACAGTCACCCTTCCTGTACACAAACAATCTTTATCCTGCACGTATTTTTGCACAAGTGTGCCAGCTTTGGCACAACAGTGCTAAGTGTTGCTCCAGCACAGTGGGTAACACAAACTTGCACCCTATGCTTGCCAATATGATGCAGCCTTGTGTCTCTGAGGTGCCAACAGTATGCGTGAACGCCATACGTCACCCGCATCACTATGCAACATTTTTGCACTTGGATACCAGTATGTCCCACACAGCATATTTTGTTTTTCGTTGCAGTATTCATGCATAAATTTATAGTTTGAACTTACCACACTCTAGGCCACCGATGAGTCCCACGTAGTCCAAGAGGTCACCCTCGCGGGCCAGGGTATCCTGTCAGCGGTGCTTTCACTGGCGCACAGTGCGGTCAACTCCAAATACGCACAGCATCTGCACCCGCACACGCTCCCACCTCTGCTTCCGCACACTGACTAGGTATCCAGAGAGGATACGGCCTCCCCTCTCCACCATCAAGGGCAGGAAAAACTTAATGAGCCATAGGAAGCCCCCAATGCCCCCTCTGACATCCTGCCCTCTCTGCCCACACCCACCATCTCCCTGCACACACCAAACCCCACTGCCAAAAATAAAGAAACCCTAGATAATATCCCCAACAACTACAAATAAAGTTAACTACCCCAAGACAAACACCCGACAAGATTGAGGACAGGAGACAATAAAAGACATAAAAACAAGGACACCACACTTCACAGAGACACTATCCACAGGACACAGCAACACTCTCAAACTCTCAAATCTGCAGCACACACCACCAACACTCTCCACAATCACCAGCACTGTGCTCAAAAGAGAAAGTGAAAGTGCACAGCACTCCTCCAGTAAACAGGAAGCATGCAGACATCACTTCCTGTGTGTATGCGGCCCGTTTTTTGACTTAGCGATGAAAATCTGAATGCAAAATGGCTTTGGGGGAACATTTTATACTTCAATGTGTTTAGCGATGTATTTTCCATCGCTGATATGAAAAATAAATCGCAAACTCGGAAATGCGGGCAGTTTTGTACGCTAAGTGCAAGTTTTTACACAGATTAACAGTCTTAGCTGAAATTTCATTTCTTGGCACAATGAACACCATGAAAAGCTTGCTTTGACCCAAATGACACCCTTAATTTCATAATTGACCCCATATGACACCCTTAATTTCAAAATTGACCCCATATGACACACTTAATTTCAGAGATGACCCGAAATGACACCCTTAATTTCATAATTGACCCCAAATGACACCCTTAATTTCATAATTGACTCCATATGACACCCTTAATTTCATAATTGACCCCAAATGACACCGTGAAATTCATAGGTTACCACTATTGACCCCCTATTTGTAATTTTTAGCCACATGTGACATGCTGAACATTAGAATTTTGTAACACATTTGACACACTAACATGTCTAGTTTGGAACATATCTCACAATAAACAGCATCTCTGGTCAGAGGTGACATATCCCCCCTAATTTAAAAATTGGGATATTGTTACCACTTAATGTTACACTTACACTTGTCAGAGTGATGTAATAATGCGGAGGAGAAACATGCACACAGGGTATGTGTGTAGTGTTTTTTATTTGCATATACTGTGCTTGGGGTCATTTTGAACGGATATATGATTGCGGAGGGCACTCACGATGTGACGTGCTCAGGTGAAGAAATTGTTGATGATTCTGTTCCTTCGGGCTGTTCCTGCTGCAGGAGCTGTGGGGTGTGCTCCACCTGCCTCATCTTCCTCATCATCCTGATCATCGTCCGGTGCATCTGGCACTTCGATCCATGGGGCATTGGTGCGTACACATATATTGTGCAATACACAACATGCTATGATCATCTTGCACACAATTTCTGGACTGTACAACAGTCTTCCACCTGTGATGTCAAGGCACCGGAAACTTGACTTTAGCACGCCAAATGTGCGCTCCACCATGCCCCTGGTGCGTCCAAGGGCCAAATTATACTACCTCTGGGCCTGGGTGTTGGTGGCTCGGAGGGGTGTCATCATCCATGGGGTGAGTGCATATCCTTGATCACCTGTAACATGTAATGGAGAGATGTGTCCATTTGTAGTCATGCATGCTGTGTGGGCAGTGTTAATAGTTTTGTGGTGTGTGATTGGTGCTACTTTGGGATTGATGTTTGCCATGTGTAGCTTCTGACAGAATGATCAGCATCTATGCGAATTACATTGCCTCACAGCTGCTCGTCCCTACCCCCGAGCATATTTGCTTGTGTGCACTGCGCAGTTGCATAACTGGCAGTCCAACAGCGCACCAATGTCAGGCCTGTCTGCACATGTCCGCAAGTCTGACACCTACACCAGAAGGGTCCCTGGCTCTCCTAACGTGTGGTGCTACCACTCATCTGCACTCCTCGCAGTCAACGCCAGGAGAATGTTTAGATGCCAATGGGCCACACCAGACACGGCTCACGTTCTGTTCAGCTGGTGAAGCTGCCGCTAGACCTTCCCCACCGCACAACACCTACAGTTTCCGACCCAGACCTGCCACAAAGCAACAGTCTGTGGCACCCTCACCTGCAGGGCCCACAGGGGCGGGAACGCTTCACAATCAACATCAACTTCATCTCATGCCACATCATCTACTCCATGGACTACGTACTCATCTATGAGCAGAGCCTCCACCTCACATACCACAAGAACTCAGAATCCATTACCCTTTGGCAGATGCTTGCTAACATCGAACGGAGCCAACTCTTCTCAACACAAGGCAGGACACACCTTTGACCCCATCATCACATGTGGAAACTGCGTCCACTTCATCAACAACACTCAACGCACATGGTGTGACCAGCACAGCATACACTTCCTCATCGTGAAACCCCATGACACCCAAACCCACAGCTGACGCCACACAGAGTTACTGGAGCAGAGTCACCAAGGATCTGGTTCACTCCACCATCAACAGCAACAGCCACACCACTGCAGGCAACGCCAACAGCACTGTCCGGAATTTAAACATATGTATCTCCAACTGCACATACACACTTGCACCAATATGCAACTCCAACATACAGCGTGCTATGAATGCCACCTCGGTCACCAACAACATCAAAGATGACAGATGCATCTGCAGACGCCTTGAGTAGAACTGGAGCAACATGAAGGGAACCATTGGACATCACCACCTACAAGGACACCTAGCTCATACTCTCCCTCAACAAGGCGCCCACACACACCAGACTGGGGTTCCAGGGAGGATTGCAGCAAGTTGCAACATGGATGTTCAACAGCTGGGGTGTGCTCTACATAGAGGAGACATTAGTCCTCATCCTCGTGACCACCCCATCAGCATGTGGCAACACCTGGTGTGCCAGCGCCTTCGGCAGCCCTCCCCACCACAACTCTAGGTACCTAGGCATCGTACTCAACTCCTCCCTCTCCATGTACAAACAGGTCTACACAGTGGCCTGCAGCTGCTTCGGCAGCCTCTGCATCCTCCATGCTACCTTCACATGGTTCCCACCCCCGTCAGGTAGTACAGTCACCATCCCTGTCATTGCCATCAGGCTGGCCAACGGAAACGCACTATATGCCCACATGGACATGTCCGTGCTCTGCACACTCAAGACTGTCCAGCACACCACCGCAACACTCGGCCTTGTGTACATTCTTTCTTTGTAGGTCAAGTACCTCCATCGCACATACTTGGTTCCCACCTCTCCCCACATTTGCATTTGTGTGGCAGAGGGGCTATGCCTTTGGGGATGGTTTGTCTACATGGCTGCCCCCAGTTACCACAGTAACTTGTGTTGTTGTGTCTGGTAGGTGGGCATGTTGATTGTCATGTTCTATGTGAGTTTGGAATGTGTGCATTCTCACAGTTGTGTTTTCTATGATTGTGGAGTTGAAGTGTGTGGTGTGTTCAGTTAGTACTTACCAACAAGCAGTGCATTTCCATATGTGCCATCCTGAAAGCGCTGGCTGATGATGGACTGGCGGAAGATGTAGGAATCATGCACACTGCCTGGATACTTGGCTACGGCATTGGTGAACAGGCCCCGGTGGTCCACTATTGCCTGCACATTGATGGAATGTGTGTGCTTTCTGTTGCGGTATATGTGGGCAGTGTCCGGAGGTGGAACAAGTAGGCCATGTGTGCAGTCAATTGCCCCCAAAACATGCGGGAAGCCAGCTATAACGTAGAAGCCTTGCTTGGTCTCCAGCTGTTCCTGCGCAGTGTTGGGGAAGTGAAGGTGCTGGGGAATCAGGCTGATTATGCCATCCAAAACTGTTGTGAGGAACTTTGATAGGGCTGGCTTTGAGACTCCTCCGACTCTGGCAGTTGTTGGCTGGAATGTACCTGAGGCCAACATGTGCAGCACAGCCAGCAGCTTTGTTTGCGGAGGGATGTTGTTTATCCACTGTGTTGGTGCCGTCAGCCTGTGGGCTATCTGTGTCAGGATGCGGAGGGTGGATGTCCTTTTGAGCCTGTAGTGGGCAATGACATCCTCTGGCGTTAGGTCTGTGAGGATGGTGCGTCGGTGATAGACCCGCTGTCTTATTCTGCGCAGCCTCGGTGGTGGTCCTGGGGGAGGTGGCATTGGCGGTGGTAGTACCTCCATGGCATCAGTGGATCATCAGATGAGTCTCTGGACTAGTCTCCCTTATATACTGCTATTTTTCACCATTTTTAATTTAAGACCTCCTTTTGTCTGGTCTTAACTTCCTGCAGCTAACGGGCCTTAGCGGCTGTTTTCTTATCGCATCGCCGGTCCGGGCGATCGTTGAGAATATCGCGAAGAGGGGTTAGCGTGCGTTTTAATACGGGAACGCCTACATTGCATATGATTAGCGTTAGTTGTCGCTGACATCGTTGGCGATGTTTTTAGCGGCTGCTATCACCAGAAAGCTGTCGCTAACGGCTGTTAGCGACAGCTTGTGAATACGGCGATAAAAATATTGCTGCTTTAGCGGCAGAAAAGTGCCGCTAACGCGGCGATGTCGCCTTGTGAATATGCCCCTAAATATTTACAGATATACAACTGGCGATTCGGAGGATCCGCGAACCCTCCTGATCTTGAGTCTTACAATGTGAATGACTGCCAACACTTCAAAACAGAAAGTGTTGGCAGCCATCTTGTGACTTGGTTGAACTGAGTCACAAGAAAAAAGGTGAAAAAACAAGAAAAGGGGGCAGGGTAGAAACCCCCTGATCCCCTAGGCCTGCTCAGGGGGTCTCACAGGGATCCCCAGGACCAAAAAAGCATTTTTAAAAATGTTTGGGTGGGATTCACGTAGGGTCCATGAATCAGGCATAAAATAATTTAAAAAAAGAAGCGCGGGCTTCCGCGCTTCATTTTCTTTAAGCCCACGGGTGGGACAGGTTCCGGGGGCAATGCCTCAATTTGAAGCAGGGGCCTCGCGGGGGCTCCTGCTGCCCCGGGGACTGCCACCTCCCCGGGATTATATTCAATAAATGCGGGGGGCATGCGGCCCCCCCGCAGCCCGGAGACCACTATCTCCCCAGGGCTTTTTTTATGTAAAAGGTGTTGGGGCTCCTGCCTGCCCCCAC
This sequence comes from Calotriton arnoldi, assembly GCA_963921515.1. Lineage (NCBI taxonomy): Eukaryota > Metazoa > Chordata > Amphibia > Caudata > Salamandridae > Calotriton > Calotriton arnoldi. The sequence goes on along the minus strand of CAWUFW010009979.1, from coordinate 633,677 downwards.
GCTGCCCCAGGGACCGCAACCTCCCCAGGACTTCAATGTTTAAGATCGGGGGCAACGCTGCCCCCCGCAGACCCGGGGACCACCACCTCCCCGGGGGCATACATTAATTAAAATGCAGGGGTCCATAGCGGACCCCTGGCCCTAGGGACCGCCACCACCACGGGGCTATCTACAAGAAAGAAGGGGGGCCATGCGGCCCGCCCTCCATGGCCATGGGGACTCCCACCCCCGCAGGCCCGGCTCCAGCAATGTCCCAGGGTGCCCACCCCTGAAACATTGCAGTTTGCTATGGCATGGCGTGAGCACTGCTCCTGCCATACCAAAGCAAACTTCTTTTTTACCTCATGGATGCAAGAGTAGGAAAACTGCTCTTGATTCCATGAAGCGAAGCAGAATTACTTTTGGGCAAAGGGAGCTGCATGTTAGCAGCTTCCGTTGCCCAAAAGCAATGCCGGCTCCCGCAGGAGGCGGGGAGCTGGCAGGGACCACATGGCATTGGGTCTCCCCCGGTCCCCAACGTGGATCCAAGCCCCGGGGGATAGGTCCCCGGGGCCCAAAATGGCCTGGGTAGGGGGGTTGCGTAGCCCCCCTACCCATTTTTTTTTTTTTTAAAGAAAATAACGGATTGGCCAATGCCCCGAGGGACGGGGTCCCCGGGGCCAAAATTGGCCTATGGAAGTGGGGGGCATTAAATAATTTGTTTTTCTCTCGTGGTAGGAGTCGCGACCCTGACGCGGCTCTCAGCGCAGCCTCCCAGTGTTACATTGCGGTGGATTCACGGATCCACCTTAAATAAATAATTAAATAGTATACAATTCAGAAGCTAGTGTTGCAGTTGTAAACTTTTTTATAGAGCTTGTGAGATTAAAGTTAACAATCACATTAAAATTGATAAAGTTAGAAATAAGATAAAAAAATATAAATTAAAAGTTAAACTTAAAAAGTGAAATGTGTTGTTGTACATTGAATTCGTGCTTTTAAACCCGTTGCGAATCCGAAAAATATTTATATGGGGTATATATGTTAAAAAATATATAAATTTCACTGTTGGGTTATAGGCTGGCTCTAACAAGAGCCGTTGTGTTCATTATGACTTTGTTGGAGCTACATGTAAGAGCGGATGTACAGCTTAAGGTTGTTGAGAAACACTCTGTCCCCTTCATCTGTGAAGTGAACTCCATCACTTCTGTAGATGTCATGCATATCAAAACGTAGATTGTTATTATTTTTTTTTTTTTTAAAGAGTTTTATGTAGCGCAAACTAGACCTGAAGATATCAGGTATCAGAGCGCTTTACATGAGCACCAGTTTTGTTACAGATGGACACATTCATTTTTGTTAGGCACAGAGAGATTAAGTGATTTGACCAGAATCACAGGATGTTGAGCGTCGTTGCAGAGAAACAAAACCGGTTTCCTAGCTTCGAGGTCGACCGCTCTAGCCGTAAGGCTACATCCTCTCCCCAATGTTATAGATGGAGTCCATCCTATGGTCTCTGAGGTAAGCAGAAACAGCTTTATTGACATTCTTCCTAGCCTTCTCAATCTGTGGACAGACTTGATTTGACCACTTCCATTTCTGTCTTTGGCATATGTTAGAGTATACAAAGACAGTTTGAGGGAAAAGCAACATCAGTTGTGCAAAGGTATCCTACATAAGAATTTCCAGCCCTACCCGAGTCAATGTGCCTAGGTCATTGCCACCACAGTGCATAATCATGAGGTCAGGGGGTTGGAGATGCAAAAAGGTTTTAACCAAAGGCATCAATTGGTGCCACTTTAATCCTCTCTGTGCAAACCATTTAAAATCCACATTTTGCAAACCTAGGTCTTTGTCAATACCTCTGTGTTCAGCATACCTTTTGCCCCAGAAAACATAGCTGTGCCCTACAATCCATACTGTAAGCATTTTGAAGGGATGTGTGGAAGGAATCAAAAGACGTCTGTAGATGAGTAAGTCAGTTGATGGAATGAGAAGTATCTAAAATGGTGGAGATGGTGCTGTTTTAGAAAAAGCAGATAACTGATTGGTTGGTCATAAACATTGTGTACTTAAAAATAGGATACATGTTACTTTCCTGAACAAGCATGTTCCTGATTGGTTATTGAAAAATGTTTGAAAGGTACATGAAATAGGATAAGGTGATATTTTGCAAAAATCAACCACACTTGCTATTTGCATTTGTAAGCTAGTGTGCTGAACTTCAAAATATGGTGAACATGTGACCTTCTGATACAGTTGAATGTTGCAGAAAGTGTTACTATGGAAACTAGGATTAAACAGAATGGGGGAAGATTTGAAACTTAACTGGTTTTAAAATATGAAATGCTAACTTATATATAAGTGATATGGTACTAAAATAAGTTTTGCCAAATCAATTCTGTGTTTAGAAGTGGTGTGTTGTTAAAAAATAATACTGGTATTATTGGAAATAGGTTTATGAACTCCCGCAAGGGTTCGTGGCTCCATCATGACACTACACTGTGGCAGCGCGATGGAGTCGCGACGCCAGTAAATTACAGAACCAGTTTGAGCACTTTTATAAGAGACTAATAAAGGGTTAATATGTCTAACCAATAGAGATGGTTTCAGAATTTGAAATAATGAAGGAATCATTTTGATTTGTTACTTTCATTCATTTGTGTGCAGAAAGAGAGGGAAAGTTTGCCATAACTGGTTTTACCTTGTTGAGAGTGGTGCATCACATTCATTGTGTGGGAAAGAAAATCTTTTACGAGTGTCTGATGTTTCATATTCTGCAATACTATTAAAGAGGTGAGTTACAAATTTGTAAGGTGTGTTATGTATTGTGTAGTAGTGGTTCAGTCTTTGTAGTGATATTTTTAACTTTGAAAAGCATTTTTTATAAAGTTTGCTAAGTATTAGAGAAGTGTGATGTTTGCAATATGTTACCAAATATACAAAAGTGTATTGTAGTTTGTTTTATTGTACTGAAATGAAGATTGAAATAGGTTGTGCATAGTAATATGTGTGCTTCCTGAGTTTTTAATGATAGTAGTAGAGAAAACTGATATTTAATTCATATTGACAGATGTATTAAACTACATCCGAGTCTATACAACTCTATACCCATATTCCCTGTTTATGATCAGAAAGGAAAACATACACTTTCTTCTACATAAATTTAGAGAGTATGCGCTCTGAAATACAGCTATTCAAGTATTTCTATGTTTTTTTATGTATCATGTCGCTAGCAAAAGACACAGACATACTCATGCATATGTTCAGAAATATGGTTAGACTTATAACAGTGACATGATAAGGATTGCTGATTTAAATTTGGTAGGTCTAACATTAGTGAGCAGTCAGTGAAAAATGAAGCTGCAGCAGAAAAGTGGGGTTTAACACATGTTGGCAGAGGGATTAGTGATTAGGGTACATTGTGTGAGTCTCTGTAAAAATACACTTGAAGTATTCCATATAAATGTTGGTGTCTGCTTGAAATGGGAAGAGCAGTCATGTTTAACGGCCTGCGTGGTCTTGTGACTGAGGTATGTCTCTACTTGTATATGTATTCTCACACGTGTTATGCATGTGAAGATGCTAGACGTGTGAAACACAGGTGTACAACTATTTGTATGTTTCTTTTATATATGACGCCACTAGCAAAAGGCACAGACACATGCCTGCATGGTTTCAGGAATATGGTGAAACTTACAACAGTAACATGGGAAGGATTGCTGTTTTAAATTTGGCAGGTCAAACATTCTGAGCAGTCGTTGCAAAATGAAGGTAGAAAAGAAAGGTGAGCTTTAAGACATGTTGGGAGAGGGATTAGTGATTAGGGTACTTTGTATGAGTCTCTGGAAAGGTGCACTTGAAGTAGGCCGCATAAATTTAGGTGTCTGTTTAAAATGAGAAGTGCAGTCTGTCAAGTTTAAAGGTCTGCGTGCTCTTGTGACTGAGGTATGTGTCTACTTATACATGTATTTTCACACATGTTATGCATCTGAAGATGCTAGACATCTGAAACACAGGTATACAAATATTTGTGTGTTTCTTTTTTGTATGATGCCACAAGCAAAAGGCATAGACACACGCATGCATGCTTTCAGGAATGTGGTATGACTTACAACAGTGACATGAGAAGGATTGATGCCTTAAATATCTGGGGTTCTCTTTTCTGTACTTGTCTTGTCTCTTTGTGCAACTCCGTTGCTTTTTTGTGCAGTTCTGTTGGCTCTTTCTTCACCTCTGTTGCTTCTTTCTTCACTCCTCTTGCTGCACCCTTGTTCCCTCTCTCTGCACCTCTGTTGCCTGTTTGTGCACCTCTCTTGAGTCTTTTTGCACCCCTCTCGCTTCTTTCTGTACCTCCCTTACCTCTTTCTGCACCTCTCTTGACTTTTACTGCACCTCTTTGCCTCTTTCTGCACCTATCTTCGCTTTTTCTGCACTATGTTGCTTCTTTCTGCACTCCTCTTCACTCTTTTTGCACCCTTCTTCACTCTTTGTGCATCTCTGTTGCCTGTTTGTGCACCTGTCTTGCCTCTTTCTGTAGCCATCTTACCTCTTTCTGCACCTCTCTTGCCACTTTCTGGACTTCTCTTGCCTCTTTCTGCACTTCTTGTGTCTGTTTCTGCACCTCTCTTGCCTCTTTATACACCTCTCTTGGTTCTTTCTGCACCTCTCTTGTCTCTTTCTGCACCTCCCTTACCTCTTTCTGCACATTTTTTGCCAATTTCTGTACCTCTCTTGCTTCTTTCTGCATGTGTCTTGTCCCTTTTTGCACCTCTCTTGTCTTTTACTGCACCTCTTTGCCTCTTTCTGTACTTCTCTTGCTGTTTTCTGCACCTCTGTTCTTTCTTTCTGCACTCCTCTTCCCTCTTTTTGCACCCTTCTTCACTCTTTGTGCATCTCTGTTGCCTGTATGTGCATCTCTCTTGCCTCTTTCTATACCCCTCTTGCCTCTTTCTGCACTTCTCTTGCCACGTTCTAAACCTCTCTTGTCTCTTTCTGTACCTCCCCTACCTCTTTCTGTACCACTCTTACCTTTTCTGCACCTCTGTTGCTTCTTTCTGCACTCCTCTTCCCTATTTGTACACCCTTCTTCAATCTTTGTGCATCTCTGTTGGTGTTTGTGCACCTGTTTTGCCTCTTTCTGTACCGCTCTTGCCTCTTTCTGCACCTCCCTTGCCTCTTTGTGCACCTCTCCTGTCTCTTTCTGCACCTCCCTTACCTCTTTCTGTACCTCTTTTGTCAATTTCTGCACCTCTCTTGCTTCTTTCTGCACGTCTCTTGTCCCTTTCTGCACCTCTCTTGCCTTTTACTGCACCTCTTTGCCTCTTTCTGCACCTCTCTTGCCTCTTTCTACAGGACCTCTTGCCTCTTTCTGAGACTCACTCTCTTCTTTCTGTACCTGTATTGCTTTTTTGTGGATTTCTCTTGGCTCTTTCTGCAACTTACTTTTTCTTTCTCCACCTTTCTTTCTCCTTCAGTACCTTTCTTCCTCTTTCTACAGTTCTCTTGCTTATTTCCGCACTTCCCTTTCTTTATCTGTTATGAAAAGAATAGCGATGTAATTGTAAGTAATCGCTTAGTGGTTATTATGAATATTGATATGTAATTTATTTAAAATTGTTGATTGATGTAACACACTTTTGAAACTGTTCTTTGTTTTTTAGAAATGTATTTTATTTGGATCACAAATTAAAGATGGCAAGAAAACATGAATAGAGAAGAGAACAAAGAAAACAGTACTACTTAAAGAAAAGTACAAAGAGTACATTAGAAAAAGACCAAAATGTTACTCAAGAAAAATTCTCTTCTGATAAAAGCACTAAACAGTTTCTTAAAACAGTTTTAGAAAGATTTAAAAATTCAATAATAATGAAAGCAAAAAGAAAGGTTTTACAACAAAGAGAAGGAAAAGAAGAATTGTAATGGTAAAAAACATTAGTTTATGGGAAAACAACACATATTATAAGAAGGCAAAAATAATATAAGGCGATACGAATAAAAATGTTTAGAAGTAGAGTAATTCAAAATTTATTAAAAGACTGCAAAACATATAAAAGAAGATCATCAGCGTATAAGAAAAAGCACCACATTGAAAATGTAGTAGATAGTGCTTTTGAATTGAAACGAAAATGATTTATATTAACATTGAAGAGAATGAGAACATTGGATAAAACAATGGTGTTTATGAAAGAGAAAAGCAAAAGAAAAAACTGGTTAATAGAAGTAACTTTTGTAAAACTTTTACTGGTGAATGGAAGCACACTTCCAATACTGAGCCTTTCTTTAATGAAGAAAGCTATTTTCAAGAGAACACATTAGTACATGCAGTTTATACTAGTGGTCGATGCTATGAGATGGAAGATGGTTCTCCCATTCCAAAAGAAAAAATGGTTCCTAGGAATGTGGAAGAAGTAATAGCTGAAGAAGTTCAAGGGAGTCATGCACAAGGTCCTGTATGTAAGTGGGATTGTAGCAGTATTTGCAGTTTTCGACCAAACTCTATTGACATATTACAAATCTTTTACGACAATATGCAAAAAAAAGTGTTAAACAGAAGATTAAGATGTTACAAGGACTAGATCTATATAAAATAAGAAAATATACTAAGTTGCAGGGTCATTCTCTGGCTTGTCTTTCACGAAAAGTGCATCCCATATTTCAGTGAAGCCATCATGGAGCTGGGAAACTCATAATGAAGAATGTCCAGCCTGGCCACTTACAATATCCAGGAATCGATAAGGATATTGCAGGGGCATATCTGCTCATGCAGATATGTCCTCACAGGAGATATAGTGCACCCTGCCTTAGGGCTAAGGCCTGCTAGAGGGGTGCCTTACCTATATCTCATGCAGTGTCTATGGGCATGGCACACAGGGATGCAAATAGGGTTTGTAGTTTTATTATTTTTCTGTAGTCAAGCTCATGTTATTTTGATTGTGCTGATGGTTTTCTTTATAATATCTTGTATTGTAGTTACCTTGAAGAAGGAAATCAACCCGAAATGCATTGGGTGAATTTTAAGATACAGTGACATGAGGAATTTTAAACTCTCTGGTGCTGCTGCGAAAGGCCAGGAAAGACAATGTTGAAAACCATGTGTAAGATGAATTAAAGAATCATGAAAACAAATGGAGAAAAGTTTGATTAAAAGAAGATGAAAAACTGATGAACTGGTTAAAGACTTTGGATTCATTTATTCATTTTGTCTGGGGACCTGACAAGGCTCTGTTTCTTCCACGTTTGGAAAACGTGAACAGGCGGAGTGCGCGTCAAGAATGCACACCTTAACACCGTTCTTTAAATGCTGGAGTAATCATGAGTTCATTCTACCATTCCTGGTTTGCTTATAATGTTGTTCCATCCACGGGTTAGATTGCACCAATTTGAGGAATTTAGTTATTGAACAGAGGAAAGATGAACCTTTGATTGAAAACTTGATTAAAAAGAAGTCCGCAGCACTGGAGGTGTGTTTCGTTCATGAATTGAAAGACAGAGAACATCATCATGGCAGTCTTCATGAACTTGTATTAGATATGATTTTAATTCATTTTTGCCGTTCTACATGTTTTGTAAACTGATGTCCCATAGTGATGTCCCAGTGTGTCATGTACATTTTGTTTTTGTATTTGAGTAGGGCTTTAACTCAAATTCAGGTGCATTGTATTTTATGTATAATGAATTACTGAGCACAAGATCCATGCACAGTGTGTGGGTGACCTGAGGCATGTTGAGAATTGTAGTGTGAATGGGGATATTTTCACTGTTCCCTGCATGCTGTGAATTGAATTGAAGAATCATGAAAACTTTGGGGCATATTTACTAGGAAACTGTCGGAACTCAGTGTTGAGCCAAGAAGGCTAAAGCTGAGCTCCGACAGTTTCCAAACACAGGTATGTGCTATATTCACAAGAATACAGTGCATCTCTGCTTTTCCCTTAGCACTGGCACTAAATGTAGCTGCCTAGCACCAACACAGGCACTCTTGCATCATAGTGCAAGGGTGCCTGCGTTGCTGGGAAAGATTGTTTATGTGCAGGAAGGTGTCAATGGCTTTTTGCTGTTTCTATGTGTGCTGCACAATGCAGCACACATAGAAACAGCAAACACGAGAAGAAAATAGGCCATTTCTCCTCATTTTGCAATGTTGAGACCAGGTTTTGTCTGGTCTTAATTTTGGCGCTGCCCCATATTTGTGCCACCCTGGTAAATATGGGTGTGAGAAGTTGGCCTGGTATATGCTGTTCACTAGTTAAAGTGGACACCTTGCACCAGTACAATTCGACTCTTATGGTAGGTAGGTTTAAGACAACCTTTATAGAAAGCTATCCTAGTGGTAGCTGTGGAGAGCAGCCTTCAGGCTAAGTCTTGGAGGAATGTAAAGCAGCTTGTTTTACCACACAATCTCTTGAATCACCAAATGAAAAGACACCACACAGGTATATATATCAAATATATATGTATTTATTACTAAACAACTCTCTACTAATCTCTTGTGAGATTAGAAGACAGGAACATATGCATAAATCAACGTTTCACAATAAATTAAGCACAAATATGGCTGGGGCCCTAGGGGCGTACTCAGACCATATACTAAAAAGAGACTTAAGAACAACGACTTGCAAAGAGACAAGGCCCAGGGCCTTCAGAAGTGCTGGGGCCTCACGAAACCACCCAAGGCAGGTAAGTAAAGGACCCACGGGGGACGTGTGCAGTGCGTGAACACAGGCGCAAATCGCCGTAGACTTCAATGGGGCAAGTCGCGGTTGGAAATTAAGAGTTTAAGAGCACTTCGGGAGTAGCTACAAGCAAGTCACTTACAGGGTAAGTAGTTCTAGGGCCAAAACCCACAGGAGCACCGTAGTGCTGGAGTTACCTCACCCAGGAAGCCGGGTGCATAGGTGTCCTTTGGTGTCGGGTCGCGGCGTCGTTTTCAATGGGAGCCAATGAAGACTTGCTGCTTGTGAAGCCAGAAGAAGTGTCCGGTGGAATCCAAGCCTGGATTCGGAAGAAGGGAGACCTGAAAGCAGAGGGGACAGTGTTCAAAGTCACTTGGCAGTGACCCGGGGCAAGGAAGATGAATGCCCACCGTCGTCGACAGATTCAGGTCATTCACGGGTGTCTTGACTCTTCGGCTACGAGGTCCAGGAGGTGTCGAGGACAACCAGGAGCTGGATTCAGTTTGTGCCACAATGTCTGCAGCTGACTGCGGTGTCAGCGACCCGATTGGATCCAACAAGCCTTGGTAGCAGCAAGTCTTGTGGAAAGAGCAAAAAGTTAATGGTGCAGACCAGCAAGGTCTGGGGAACTCACCCAGTGAAGGTAAGTCAGGGCAGGCATAGAGCAACCAGGGGAGCCCTTTGGTTCTGTAAAAAAGTCTTCAGGGGACCCACAAGCTGGCTGGCAAGGGATCACAAAGATGCCTCAGGAGGATTCCTTCAACAGGGGCCCACGGTCACTCGGGACGGGGTAGGCCTCTGATCTTCGAAGGGATTTTTGCTAGAGGCTAGGACCACACGTGGTCCAAAGCACTGGTTCGTAGAACGTTGTGAAGGGGTTGCACTCGACAATAGTACACTGTACCCAGGGACTGCGGTTCCTCATCACTCGTGGGGTCCACTTACCTCAGCTTCACTGGGGACTCAAAATGGCCTTGGAGAAGTCAGGAAATCCTCTTCCTGGGCTGCAGGGACTTCGGGCTCTGGCGGGAGCGGCATAGTTTGCGACTGTCGTTGCAATTTTTGGTGCCTGCCAAGCAGGGGAGTCACTCCTTGACTCCAAGGGAGATTCTTCAGTCTTCCAGAGGTAGTGGAACGTCGAAGGTCCGGGATTCTTCAGTAGAGCATCGTCCAGGGAGATCTAATTTGCAAGTTCAAGGGTTCCCTACCTTATACTAAAAAGGAAGGGAGGGACTAGCTCTAAGACCCCACCTATGGGAGGGTCAGGGGAGTGGGTGGCTACACCCACTTCCCTTTGTCCAGTTTCACGCCAGAGCAGGGGCAGGTAGCCCCTGAGCCGGTTTGAACTGGTGTATGCACAGAGGAGCCTTCTGCTCCCCCAGTGCAGGACTTCAAAGCACTCTAGGAGTGCACCCACCCAGCCCCAATACACTAAACCCTGTCTGGGAGGTGGTCACACCTCCCTGGGACAGGATACCTATTGTTGGGCTTCCTCCACTGCGAGTTTCGGTCATCAGCAGGAGGGCAGCCCAGTGTCTGTGACTGGTGGCATCCATTTTGTGATGCCAGGGCTCTTCAGGATTCTACCGCGTTTCCACAGTAGGTACATGTCTATCCCTCTAGAAGGGTGGAATGCTACCCCCGCCACCAGAACTGGCGGGGGGGTAGTATTCCAAGATGTTTGACACCAAACACAACATGTTTCCGTGCAGCCATCCCAAAGTTAGCATTTAACGCGGGGTTATAATGCGCTTAAGAGTATATGGTCAGGCTGCACTACAAACAGCATCAGAGAAGGGTCTCCGAGTGCTGCAGAGGGGCTCTGCTCATGCAGGGGCACCCTCTCACATAGGAACCAAGCACTCTGCCTTCAGGATTGATAAGGCCTGCCATAGGAGTGACTTATAGGTTTATATGTGTGTATCTATGTAGTGATATAGGTAGCCTATATCACAGTAAGGGGTGCATGCACCACCTTACCCAGGCTGCAGTAGCAGACCTGTGGTGTCAGATTTAGTCTGCTTCCCAGGGGTGGCATAATACATGCTTCAGCCCCTGGTAGGCCTGTGAAGTACCTATGCCCTTGGTACCTAAGGTACCATATACTAGGGACTCATAAGGTACCACAGTATCCAATCACTAGTGCACCTAGAGTGCACTCCAAGTCGTTTAGAGAGAACAGAGAGGCTGGGGCCCTGATTGGCAGGGTCCCAGCCAGACTATAGCCAGAAACCAGGGTAAACATCAGAAAAAAGTGGGGGCAACATAAGAGGCAGATCCTACTCTCCTACACAACCCCCCAAACGCAGGGACACTAAACTAACCTTGACCAGTTGAGTCTTCGTGCTCTAAGTGGAAATACCTTGAGAGTCCATCTGCATTGGCATGTTGGGTCCCAGGCCTATGTTCCACTGTATAGTCCATCCCCTGTAGGGAAATGGACCACCTCAAAAGTTTTGGGTTTTCACCTTTCATCTGTTTAAGCCATAGGAGGGGCTTGTGGTCAGTCTGAACTATGAAGTGAGTGCCAAACAAGTATGGCCTCAGCTTCTTCAGGGCCCACACCACAGCAAAGGCCTCCCTCTCTATAGCTGACCAACGTTTCTCTCTAGGGGTCAGCCTCCTGCTAATAAAAGCTACTGGCTGGTCTTGACCTTCATCATTCAGTTGAGACAGTACAGGTCCCACACCCAGCTCAGAAGCATCTGTTTGGACAATGAACTTTTTGGTGTAGTCTGGACTCTGTAAGATGGGGGCAGTGCACATGGCCTGCTTTAGGTCCTCAAATGCCTTCTGACAGCTAGCTGTCCACTGAACCTTTTTGGCATTTTCTTTGAGGTCAGATCATTCAAGGGGGTCACTATAGATCCATATCCCTTCACAAACCTCCTATAGTACCCAGTCAGGCCTAAGAAGGCTCTCACCTGTGTCTGGGTGGTTGGAGCAACCCATTCCATTATGGTTTGGATTTTGCTCTGTAAAGGCTGAACCTGGCCTCCACCCACAAGGTGGCCCAGGTATACAACCTGACTCTGCCCTATCTGGCACTTAGTGGCCTGGATAGTGAGGCCTGCTTTCTGCAGAGCCTCCAAAACATTTCTGAGGTGGACCAGGTGATCCTGCCAGGAGAAACTAAAGACAGCAATATAATCTAGATAAGCTGAGCAATATGTTTCCATCCCTGCCAGAACTTTGTTCACCAACCTCTGAAAAGTGGCAGGTGCATTTTTCAATCCAAAGGGCATCACCACAAAGTGGCAGTGCCCACCAGGGGTCGAAAATGCTGTTTTGGCTTTTGCATCGTCAGCTAACCTGATCTGCCAGTAGCCAGCTGTTAGGTCAAATGTACTCAGATACTTGGCTGAGGCCAAAGTATCAATCAGCTCATCTGCCCTTGGTATGGGATAGGCATCAGTCCTGGTGACTGCATTGAGGCCTCTGTAGTCTACACAAAACCTCATTTCTTTCTTACCACCCTGGGTATGAGGCTTGGGCACTAGGACTACTGGGCTAGCCCAAGGGCTATCTGAAGGCTCAATCACACCTAACTCCAACATTTTCTGGACTTCAGTCCTGATACAGTCCCTGACATGGTCAGGTTGCCTGTAGATTTTACTCTTGACAGGCAGACTGTCCCCAGTGTCCACCTCATGGGTGCACCAGGTAGTCTGACTAGGGGTCAGGCTAAACATATGTCTGTACTGCTGCAGAACTTGTCTGCACTCAGTTTGCTGATGGTCAGTGAGGCTGCTTGCCAAAGCAACACCATCTACTGATCCATCATCAGGGTTCTGTGAGAGCAGGTCAGGGAGAGGGTCACTCTCCTCCTCCTGTTCCTCATCAGTTGCCATGAGCAAGCCCATGTCAGCGCTGTCAACATATGGCTTTAATCTGTTGACATGGAGCACCCTCAGGGGGCTCCTGGGAGTTCCAAGATTCACCAGATAGGTGACTTCTCCCTTTTGCTCAACTATTGTATGGGGGCCACTCCATTTGTCTTGGAGGGCTGCTGGGGCCACAGGCTCCAACACCCACACTTTCTGTCCTGGCTGGTACACAGTCAGCACAGCCTTTGGTCATGCCAAGCTTTTTGTAATTCTTGGCTGGCCTCCAGGTTTTTGGTTGCCTTTTTCATGTATTCGGCCATCCTGGAGCGGAGACCAAGTACATAGTCCATCACATTTTGTTTGGGGGGTTTGAGAGGTAACTCCCAGCCCTCTTTTACCAAACATAATGGACCTCTTACAGGATGCCCAAACAGAAGCTCAAATGGGCTGTAACCAACCCCCTTCTGTGGAACCTCTCTGTATGCAAACAACAGGCAGGGAAGAAGAAGGTCCCATTTCCGCCTAAGCTTCTCTGGGAGTCCTTTAATCATTTCCCAAGAAAGAAAGTACGGAGTTCCTGTGTGATGTGTTAATCACTCGAAAGGTAAGAATATTAGAAGTGCTACAGGTAAAGAGGAGGATGGGGGGAATTCCTCCTGTTGGAACTAGGGCCCTCACACACCCAGCAAGCTAGGTGTCATGCTTCATCATTTGAGCCTGCTCCTCGTCGGGCCGGCGCTGCAATGCCCGACGGGCACCCTTAAAGGGGCTCTTTTTCGGAGATCTTCTGTTCCTCGCCGTATGGGTGCCGTGGGTGTGTGGGGCCAGAATGAATGTAGATGTGTAAAGTGATGATAAAACAGGTAAGGGACTCCTCTGTGATGGATTTATTCAGCGAGGGACCCGACCTGATTAAAAGAAAATAGGGAGGGGTGACTCTTTTTGTTATAATGCGACAAAAATTACACTCAACTCCCAAATGGTCGACATGTTTCTCGCTATTTGTTATCAAGGAGTGATCGTTAGCGATTCTTCAGGACCGTGTGAATTAAAACAAAACTATCTACACATAGGTGGCAAGGTGCAACGCTACCTACCACTGGTAGTCCCTCAAGGACATTTCCTTTGGGAAATGAAGTAACCTGTAGTATAAACAAGAGCAAACATTTTTCTGTAAGGATCACATAAGTCGGTAATACTGTAGTGAATTCAAATTGATTAAAAATACAATACTGGACATGCTTTTACAATATGAAGCATTGAGTGACTTCATAGAAAACCCCATAAAAACATATTATGCACACGTGATGAAAACCGTGATGGTGAGTGTAATGTAGACTCACCTAATTAGGTATCGGATATTGCCTCATCAGTTGCAACGAAGTTAAAAAGACACAATAAGTGGTGTGTCTAGAGTAGTAAAAAGATGACACATAAAAAGAAAACGTCAGGTGTTAGTATCCTGATTTTCTGCATCATGTCTTTGCCAGGTAATGAGTAGAGGAAACAAGGCACAGGGTCCCGGTCAGTCCGGGTGTCACCAGAGTGGAAGCCACTATACCCTCTCCCCACTTCGTTTATTATAAATAACCGTAGTCACAATCCATGGACATCAAGGGGGGCGCACTAGGAGCGACGAGAAACTGGCAGAAGTGGATAGCCAAAGTTATTATCGCCGTGCATAAATAACCCCCCGAGCCCCGGTTGCGTACAAGGCCATCTCCAAGAAGTTTGTGAGAAAACACGGTGGACTCCACCGGCAGGCACAATAAGGATACTGACGCTAGTTTCCCTCACCTCAATACGTTACATATGACAGGGAGGCTTCCAATCATTCATGCCAACTTACCTACTCCCATTTGGAGTCAAACGGCCGACCTACCTCGCTTCGCTGCATCCAGGAAGGTGTTCATTCCTGAAACCGGCAGCGTTAAATACCTTCCCTGGAGAACGGAGTCGAGCGCGCGGGAGAGCCGATCGGTTCCAGCTGGTGTTTGCGAGGGTCATGTGATCGCTTCACATGCTTGTTCTACCACGTAAATATGGCGGCAATCTTGGAGTGGGTTTGTAGGATAGAAGTCCTAATGGCCATTCAAATTTGTTGTTAATCAATGGGATCAAATATATTCAGAAATCAATTGATGCCCAACGTTAGTGTATATTCTAGTACAACCGGACCAAAGTTTCACAATAGCCCGTATTTAATCTTAACCACATTAGAAAAGGTTAAGAATTGGCTTGTGGACAAGATGGATGGATAGAAGGATTGGGGGCCTTTGGTACGCTTTTTAGCAGACATATTCGAGTGAAATGATGATTAGTGAATATATTGAATAGGTGATGTCCGGATATGGTACACATGTGACGGTCCATAAATCTAAGGACTCAAATACGCGGTCCCATGATTACTTAAAATAAGGGGATGTGAGGGTGTGACCTCGATTGATATTATATATCTCGGGTATGGGCTACAACGGGGATGCAAACGTTAAAATCGTTTATCATCATATATGGTGCATAACCGGGACCAGAGTTGCATTAGTCCAGCGGTTGGTAAAGGGGCTTATAGATGTTGTGGCCCTAGTATAGAGTGAATGAAAAGCCCATTTTACGTTTAATACGTATTTATGAAATTGGCTATCAATGGTTTCGAGTACCCCAGGGAATTTCATCATTCCCTTCAGGGTTTTGTTGAAACGTTCAACCAACCCATTGCATTGTGGGTGATAGGGGGTGGTGAACTTATAAGTTACACCACACTCCTTCCACATTGCCTTCAAATATCCTGACATGAAGTTTGTATCTCTGTCAGAGATGACCTCCTTTGGGAAACCCACTCTGGAGAAAACTCCAATGAGGGCTCTTGCCACCACAGGGGCTGTGGTGGTCCTCAGGGGAATTGCCTCTGGGTACCTGGTGGCATGATCCACTACCACCAGGATAAATCTGTGCCCAGATGCAGTTTGAGGGTCAAGGGGACCAACAATGTCAATCCCTACCCTTTCAAAGGGTACCCCCACCACAGGTAGTGGTATCAGGGGGCCTTTGTGGTGCCACCTGCCTTGCCACTGGCTTGGCATGTGACACAGGAGCGACAAAACTCCTTTGTGTCCTCTGACATATGTGGCCAATGAAAATGTGGAACAAGCCTGTCCCAGGTCTTGTTTTGGCCCAAGTGACCTGCTAAAGGGATATCATGTGCTAGGGTCAAGAGGAACCCCCTAAACTTCTGAGGTATTACCAACCTCCTGGTGGCTCCAGGGGCTGGATCTCTACCCTCAGAATATAGGAGTCCCTCATCCCAATAAACTTTATGGGACCCACTAGCACTCCCAGCAGCCTCAGCAGCAGCCTGCTGTCTGAGGGGTTCAAGAGAGGGGCAGCACTGTTGCTCCTTACTCAGATCTTCCCTAGAAGGGCCCCCTGCCCCCAAGAACTCAACCTGATCAGGCTCAAGTTCCTCTGGGGCAGTTCCTTCTTCAGGATCTGCTCCTCCTCCCTCAAGAGGGGAATCAGTGATCTGAGACAGAGGGGAAGGCACTGCCTTACCCCTACTGCTCCTCTTCTTGGGAAGCATCTGGTCCATGGTTTCAGGATCCAGAGCTGGTTCAGTGTCATGCATTTTGGCCTGTGACCTGGTCACAGCAAATACCTTTGCAGGGATGCCCAACATCTCAGCATGAGTCCATACCTCTACTTCAGACCAGGCTGAAGTTTCTAGATCATTACCCAATAGACATTCTACAGGGAGGTCTGCACTGACTACAACCTTCTTGAGGCCAGTTACCCCTCCCCAGGAGAAATTCACAACTGCCAGGCTATGGTTGGTCCTGACATTGCTTGCATTGGTCACCTGGTACATTTCGCCCAGGATGATCTGTCCAGGGTCCACAAGATCCTCTGCCACCATGGTGACACTAGCACCTGTGTCCCTAAATGCCAAAGCCTGTTTGCCATTTATTACAGGCTGCTGTTTGTATTTGCCCAGATTACTGGGGCTCACTAGGAAGGACATGTCAATGTCTCCATCACAAATCAGCATTGCCTGAGTGGGTACTCTGACTAGGTCAGAGTCCACTTCAGAACCCAGGGTCAACCCTACTACACCCTTATTCTGAGTACCACCTCCACCAGTAGCTGAACTAGGGGGAACAGTTGCCTTAGGGGCAGGAGTGGTGGGAGTTTGGTCTTTGGACTTGTTACAATCAGAAGTCCAGTGCCATTTCTGTTTACAGAATTTGCACCAGGGCTTCTTTTGGCCTTTTCCCTTGTTGTATTGTGACTCCCCACCAGATGCAGATTTTTGGGGCCCTTGTGAAGACTTCTGGTCTTTTGACTTATCCCCACTTTTCTCAGAGCCCTTAGAATCCTGCTTCTTTGTGTCACCCCCTTGGTTCTGGGTTTTCTGCCTCACCCTGGTTCTGACCCACTTTTCTGCCTTCTTTCCCAATTCTTGGGGAGAGGTCAGATCTGAGTCCACCAGGTATTGATGCAACAACTGGTTCTGGCAATTATTAAGGATCTGTTCTCTCATCATTAGATTATACAATCCCTTGAAATCAGTAACCCTACTGCCAACCAGCCAACCCTGCAGAGCCTTGGTTGCACAATCTACAAAGTCAGTCCAGTCCTGAGTCTGTGCCTTCTGGGTGTCTCTGAACTTCAACCTGTACTGCTCAGTGGTTAAGCCAAACCCATCTATCAGTGCACTCTTCAGGACTTCATAGTCATCAGCATCCTCTTCTCTAACAGTGAGGAGCTTGTCTCTACCTTTATCTGAAAAGGAGAGCCACAAGATTGCTGCCCACTGCTTTTGGGGGACCTGTTGTACTCTACAGGCCCTTTCCATAGCAGTTACCCACTTATGGATATCATCCCCACTCTGGTAGGGAGGAACAACCTTGCTCAGGTTCCTATGGTCTGGAATATATTCTCTGCCTCTATGGACACTGTTGCTGCCACCAGGGGGTTCTAACCCCTCTTTTCTAGAAGCTCTCTGGAGCTCCAGGGCTTCCTTATCTAACGCCAACTGCTTGGTTTGGAGGGCAAATCTTGCTTCCTCATACTGCAGCAGTTTGTACATTCTGTCAGAGGAGGTCTCTCTTCTTGAGAAGTAGGAGTTCCTCTGGTAGACAGATTCTCTGCCAGAGTGATAGGAGTGTTCAGATTCCCTAGAAAGGGACCTAGGCCTCTCCTCCACTATGTCAGTTCTCTTAGGGAGAATTCCTCTGTCCTGTTCAGACCCCTTGGGACCTGGCCCTTCAACCACAGAGTCTTGGTCATCCTGATGTTCATCATCTGACCCAGACACTGTAATTGACCCACTCACTGATTCAGACCCATTAGCTCCTAGAGCTAATCTAAGATCATCTGCTGTCAGCAGATCTATCAGGTGTAGTGTGGAGGGACTCTGTCCTAGCTTCAGGTGCCTTGCAGCACACATGGCTCTCAAGTCAGAGAAAGCCATGTCCTTATACTGAGGCTGAGTGGATCCACTGGGTCCACCCTTTAAGGACATTCTAGTGTTGTGCAGTGTTGTACTACCTACACTAGTTTGTGGCCTACTGATACTAGCTTGAGCTGTAGAAAGGGTGTGCTATCCCTTGGCACACAGCTCTAAGTTCAGTAGAACTTATTGATACTAAGCTTGACTTTATATGTACCTTGAGTACCTATAGTGGTTTTCAGTTAGTAATTCAAATAGAGATTTTCTGGTAAAACAATAGCAAGCTGGAATCCCACACGCTGCCACCAATGTGAGAAGTTGGCCTGGTATATGCTGTTCACTAGTTAAAGTGGACACCTTGCACCAGTACAATTCGACTCTTATGGTAGGTAGGTTTAAGACAACCTTTATAGAAAGCTATCCTAGTGGTAGCTGTGGAGAGCAGCCTTCAGGCTAAGTCTTGGAGGAATGTAAAGCAGCTTGTTTTACCACACAATCTCTTGAATCACCAAATGAAAAGACACCACACAGGTATATATATCAAATATATATGTATTTATTACTAAACAACTCTCTACTAATCTCTTGTGAGATTAGAAGACAGGAACATATGCATAAATCAACGTTTCACAATAAATTAAGCACAAATATGGCTGGGGCCCTAGGGGCGTACCAGACTATATACTAAAAAAGAGACTTAAGAACAACGACTTGCAAAGAGACAAGGCCCAGGGCCTTCAGAAGTGCTGGGGCCTCACGAAACCACCCAAGGCAGGTAAGTAAAGGACCCACTGGGGACGCGTGCAGTGCGTGAACACAGGCGCGGATCGCCGTAGACTTCAATGGGGCAAGTCGCGGTTGGAAATTAAGAGTTTAAGGGCACTTCGGGAGTAGCTACAAGCAAGTCACTTACAGGGTAAGTAATTCTAGGGCCAACACCCACAGGAGCACCGTAGTGCTGGAATTACCTCACCCAGGGAAGCCGGGTGCATAGGTGTCCTTTGGTGTCGGGTCGCAGCGTCGTTTTCAATGGGAGCCAATGAAGACTTGCTGCTTGTGAAGCTAGAAGAAGTGTCCGGTGGAATCCAAGCCTGGATTTGGAAGAAGGGAGACCTGAAAGCAGAGGGGACAGTGTTCAAAGTCACTTGGCAGTGACCCGGGGCAAGGAAGATGAATGCCCACCGTCATCGACAGATTCAGGTCGTTCACAGGTGTCTTGACTCTTCGGCCACGAGGTCCAGGAGGCGTCGAGGACAACCAGGAGCTGGATTCAGCGTGCCCTACAATGTCTGCAGCTGACTGCGGTATTGGCGACCCGATTGGAGCCAACAAGCCTTGGTAGCAGCAAGTCTTGTGGAAAGAGCAAAAAGTCAATGGTGCAGACCAGCAAGGTCTGGGGAACTCACCCAGCAAGGGTAAGTCAGGGCAGGCCTGGAGCAACCAGAGGAGCCCTTTGGTTCTGTAGAAAAGTCTTCAGGGGACCCACAAGCTGGCTGGCAAGGGATCGCAAAGATGGCTACGGAGGATTCCTTCAACAGGGGCCCACGGTAACTCAGGATGTGGTAGGCCTCTGATCTTCGGAGGGATTCTTGCTAGAGGCTGTGTCCACACGTGGTCTAAAGCACAGGTTTGTAGAATGTCGTGAAGGGGTTGCACTTGACAATAGTGCATGGTACCCAGGGACTGCGGTTCCTCGTCACTCGTGGGGTCCACTTGCCTCAGCTTTGCTGGGGACTCACGATGGCCTTGGAGAAGTCAGGAAATCTTCTTCCTGGGCTGAAGGGACTTCGGGCTCCGGCGGGAGCGGCGAAGTTTGCGACTGTCGCAGTTTTTGGTGCCTGCCAAGCAGGGGAGTCACTCCTTGACTCCAAGGGAGATTCTTCAGTCTTCCAGAGGTAGTGGAACGTCGAAGGTCCGGGATTCTTCAGTAGAGCGTTGTCCAGGGAGATCTAGTTTGCAAGTTCAAGGGTTCCCTACCTTATACTAAAAAGGAAGGGAGGGACTAGCTCTAAGACCCCACCTATGGGAGGGTCAGGGGAGTGGGTGGCTACACCCACTTCCCTTTGTCCAGTTTCGCGCCAGAGCAGGGGCAGGTAGCCCCTGAGCCGGTTTGAACTGGTGTATGCACAGAGGAGCCTTCTGCTCCCCCAGTGCAGGACTTCAAAGCACTCTAGGAGTGTACCCACCCAGCCTCAATACACTAAACCCTGTCTGGGAGGTGGTCACACCTCCCTGGGACAGGATACCTATTGTTGGGCTTTCTCCACTGCGAGTTTCGGTCATCAGCAGGAGGGCAGCCCAGTGTCTGTGACTGGTGGCATCCATTTTGTGATGCCAGGGCTCTTCAGGATTGTACTGCATTTCCACAGTAGCTACATGTCTATCCCTCTAGAAGGGTGGAAAGCTACCCCCGCCGCCAGAACTGACGGGGGTAGTATTCCAAGATGTTTGACACCAAACACGACATGTTTCCGTGCAGCCATCCCAAAGTTAGCATTTAACGCGGGGTTATAATGCGCTTAAGAGTATATGGTCAGGCTGCACTACAAACAGCATCAGAGAAGGGTCTCCGAGTGCTGCAGAGGGGCTCTGATCATGCAGGGGCACCCTCTCACATAGGAACCAAGCACTCTGCCTTCAGGATTGATAAGGCCTGCCATAGGAGTGACTTATAGGTTTATATGTGTGTATCTATGTAGTGATATAGGTAGCCTATATCACAGTAAGGGGTGCATGCACCACCTTACCCAGGCTGCAGTAGCAGACCTGTGGTGTCAGATTTAGTCTGCTTCCCGGGGTGGCATAATACATGCTTCAGCCCCTGGTAGGCCTGTGAAGTACCTATGCCCTTGGTACCTAAGGTACCATATAATAGGGACTCATAAGGTACCACAGTATCCAATCACTAGTGCACCTAGAGTGCACTCCAAGTCGTTTAGAGAGAACAGAGAGGCTGGGGCCCTGATTGGCAGGGTCCCAGCCAGACTATAGCCAGAAACCAGTGTAAACATCAGAAAAAAAGTGGGGGCAACATAAGAGGCAGATCCTACTCTCCTACAATGGGGCAGTGTCAAAATCAATGGGTGTTGCGGCTGAACGCCTACCGCAACACCCATTGCCCACCCCTTTTATGCTAAGTGTAGCATGAAAGGGGGCCTTATTCACAAGGCGGCAATAAGCCACGTTAATTGGCTGAACATCGCCTTGTGAATAAGGCGAAGCCCCTATCGCCACAAGAACATCAGAAAGAGTGACTTTCCTGTGGCGATAGGGGCTTGTAAATATGCCCCTTTGAGATAAACAAATAGAGAAACTGTTGATTAAAAGAAGATTAAAAAGTGCAAAACTAGTTAAAGACTTTGGATTCATTTATTCATGTGGCTGTGCATTTTGTCTGGGGACCTGACGAGGATCCCTTTTTTCCACACAGGGATGTGGGCCATGTTGACTCTTCAGTTTTGTCTGCACCAAGACACGCAGGCTGCAGTGGCAGTGTGCATGTGCTTGGTGATGGGTTCCTTAGGGTGGCACAACTCTTGCTGCAGCCTTTAGGGGCCCTCTTCAACCACAAGGCCCTTGGTACCAGGGGTACCTTTTACTAGTGACTTACATGTGAGCTAAAGGGGTGTCAATCATGGAAACAACAGGTACAGTTTAGGGAAGGCGATCTGGCACCGTGGACCTGGTTGGAAGGGACCCTGTGCACTTCCAGCCAAAACGGCATCAGTTTCCAGGCAAAAATTGTGGGGTAACCATGTCCAAAAAAGGTACTTTCATACAGGGGCCCATATCTGACCCGACTGCATTAGAGAAGTTAAGCTGTACCCTCAAAGAACAGTGTTATGAAAACGAGCCAGAAGATGATGCATGTGTTGTAAGTGGTGAAGTTAAAGACATACACAAAAAAACTAATTCATAGTAGATACTTTTCACAAAGAGCCAAGAAAGCCTATTTGCTTTAAAGTGGTTACTCTGTGTGCACAAAAAGCTACAAACCCACTACTGCTATCATGGCAGCAAAGTAAAACAAGGCACATGGCCATTTAGTGAAAAGTACTGTGACATTATAACTGGCAGTGCATCCAAAGAGCAAACACTTCTTAAACGAAAATCGCCATACATAAGCAATTAAAATATCATAAATGCATCAAAGAACACACAATGACTTGCAATTAGAAGCTATCAGTCATTTTATGTTTGTGGTCCTAAGAAAGCACTACTTTATCCCCATCACCAAAACCTAATGGTAACATAACTGGGACCATGTAATCATCCTCAAAACCACTTTGGGTGTGATGGACGGCAGATCCAAGTAATAGCATAGTATGGGAAATGCATGAAAATCAAAGGTTGAAGATGGCAGACCAAAAGCACACAATCTCACTGCGCTTCCTATTGTACTTTTTAGAATAATGATAGCCTGAGGTCAAAATGAAACCTATAACTGCTTGTAGTTGGACCGAAAAAAAATAAAGAGAATTAGATATACCAGAATATTTAGAGGTTGGTTCTATGCTTATTGCAATCTAATTTTAATATGTTATAATACAGTCCCGAAGGATATGTCAGATTGGGAGAGGGGTAGATTTAATCAAATGTGCTTCCTCTTTTTTCCCCTGCTGTTTGCTACATTTGACAAACATTTTGTTTTTGAATATGTTCTAGAATCAGTGCACCTTGGAAATCTGATTGTCAAGTATGGCTACATCTACCCTTTAAAGGATCCCAGGACCCTGGTGTTGCGAGCAGATGAGTCACCCTACAGATTTCAGGTATGAACCTTTTGTAGCTGGGCATCTAGAACATTTTCAAAAGGATTGTCACTTGCTTAAAGCGCAATATCTGTATTATCTGTACGTATGTGTTTACTCAGAGGTGGGTATTAAGGATAGGGCCTGACTAAATCATGCCACCTAGAAACCTGCTACAGGAAGCCGGATGAATGTATTTAGCTCCCCGGTTTTCTACAAAAATGTATTATGTACATATATTCACCAAAGAAATCACTTGTGCTTACATTAAAAACTATTGAAATTCCCCATTGAAGGTATGTGGGCTGCCTGAACTTCCACCTCTGCCACAGACTCAAAAAGGACATCACAGGTGATATGGCAAATGACAACATCAATGACATCACATGTAGCATTACCGATGGTATCTACTCATTCCATTTCCCTGCAGCTTGACTCTTTTATTTATCAGTTAAACATTCCCCCACTGCGCCTATTGGAATCTTTTGCATTTGGTACCACATAGTATCAGGTGGAATCCACAGATTTATGTGTTTAGGTATTTATTTATCAGGGAGTACTATAACGTGCTCCACATATCTTTGCAGTTACCATGAGTAAGAAATGTGGTTATTTCTTGATAGGGTTGGAAGCCCTACTCAGGCAACAACCACAATCTTTGTCAGGGTGAACCACAAAAAGTCAATAAATTAAACTATGGTTAACCCTCTGGTAGATTGATACCAAAGGAGTCAGGCTTAACTTAGAGGCAGTGTGTAAAGTATTTATGTAGCACACAAACAGTAATAAAGTGAAAACACAACACACAGAAAATCCCAATCCACTTTAGTACATTTTAATAAATAAAATGACAGCAAAACAAATTAAATCCAATCTGTAGAACCGGAGTTATGAATTTTAAATGTTTTTAGTGAAAAATAGTGCCAAAAAGTAAAAAGCGCCAACCGTGATTATTTGGTCACGCGAGACTGGGTCCAAGTCACAAGTTAAGGCTGAATGCGATGGAGCCCGGGTTGGATACAGGTAACAGATTCTCCCCGGTCAAGAGCTACTTTCAGACTGATACTGAAGATGTCCTTGGAAAGGCAGAGTCCCCAGTGGGGCCAGGCAGAAGACTGTAGCCAAGAGAAGGTCATCAACGATGGGAAGCCACTGGACAAAGTCTTGGTGCTGTCGACGATGGAGGAAAAACTTCAGGCGGGAAAAGCTCGGTTTTCAGGCCGAAGAGGTTGTCAATGCCTGTGGGGTGCTGGTCCTCGTCATGCCCAATGAAGATTTCTACCTTTGGACTTATAAGTTTTTCTGGAGCTCAGATTCACCCAGCGGGACGAACTGCAAGCTGTATCCAAAGAGGACATCATCGTTGGGAGGTCCAACTGAAGAGGATTTGCTATTGGGTAGAAGAACGGAGTGGGAGCTGCGGCAAAGTCAGCACCACCTGTGATGCACCTTCGTCTGATTGACTTGCAGGTAAGTCCTGGTCTGCTGTCGGTTCATATAGCAGTTTTGGTGAAAACATTTCTAAGTCCCAGGTTTTGGTGGGAGGAGGCCACTTCACCACCACACCAAGGCTCCAAGAACTAGGGTGGGCACCACTTGTGGGCTTGGACTCACTCTAAGCGGGACCAGAAGCAGCAGGCACTAAGGTTTCAGGGTCACTGGAGTTTGTTGTGCCCCTGTAGCTCACACAAACCAGCCAGCTAGCCCTTGGAGTCACTCTGCTGGTGCTGGGTTCAAGGAGCAGTTCCAATCTTCCTTCCTCAGGCCTCAGGGCAGCGGACAGTCCTTCCAGCAGCAGGGCAGCAGAGCAGTCCTTCCAGCAGCAGGGTAGCAGAGAAGTCCTTCTTCTAAGTCTTCCACAAGTCCAGAGATGATCTGAAGAGTGGCTTTGGGGGTTCAATACTTATACCTGGTACTAGCCTTTGTGTGTGGAGACTTCCTGTCCTACCAGCACATCTGGTTCTGGAAAGTTCTTTCCCTTCCCTTGTCAATGCTCTAAACTATCTGGGGTGACAAACATCTGGTGTCAGGTCCATTTGTGGGTGCTGAAGACAATGCCCTTTGAAGTATAAGTGGGGCAGGATATAGCGCCGACCCCTGCAATCCTGGCAAGATGCCCAACCTCTCCACAGCTAGCCTCCTATTTCTCATTGTCTGGCAGCAATCAGAGCCTTTCACAGTCATGTGACCCAGTATACTGACAGAAGACACAATTAGTTAGGATAAGAAAATGACACCTTTCTAAAAGTGGTATTTTCAGAACTATAACTCAAAATCCAACTTTACCATTAAAGAGGTTTTAAAATTACAATTCATAAAGCATACCTATATCTGCTCCCAATTCAAAGTTAGCATTTATTACATGTAAAAAGGTAACCCACTGTTAGTCAATGGGAGAGATAGGCCTTACCACAATTAAAAACAACTTTAGGAGTTTTTCACTACCAAGACATTTAAAACTTAAGTACACATCATGCTTATTAAATATGATGCAACCTGCCCTAGGAGCTGTTAGGGCCTACCTTACGAATGACATATAAGTATTAAAGAGGAGGTTTGAGGCCTGGCACAAAGTTTATTTTGTCAGGTTGAAATGGGAGCTTAAAACTGTACTACAGGCTTCAGTGACAGGCCTGAGACGTTTTAAAGTGCTACTTTAGTGATTAGCACAATGAGTGCTGCAGGCCCACTAGCAGCATTTAATTTTCAAGCCCTGTGTACAGTTAGTGCAACTTACCAGGAATATAGAAGTAAATTAAAGGTGCCAATCAGGTGTAGGTCAATTTCACCATGTTTTAAGTAGAGAGCACAAGCATGTTAGCAATGGTTAGCAGTGGTAAATAAAAAGATTACTAAAGTCAACCAAAATAAATTCAGTAAAACAGCAGTGGTGAAGGAAAACGGTTGGGGGAATACCACATCAAGAATGTCTAACATGTGTCTCCACCAGATGAAAGCAGGTTGAACTACCCACCCTTATAGGAGTTCTCGTTACTAAAATGGAGTAACCTGGAAAGACCATCAGCATTGCATCGGTCAGTCCCAGGGCAGAGGTTCTGGCGTAAATTCCATTCCCTGTAGAAAGATCACATAAACAGTTTGTTATTCTCACCCTCATCTGCATTAGCCATCTGAGTGTCCTGTGGTCTGCCTGAATCTGGAAGTAAGCCCCAAACAAGTATGGTCTCAGCTTCTTCAATACCCAGAGTACTGCTAAGGCTTCCCTTTCAGTTGCACTCCACATCTTTTCCCTAGTAAGTTACCGCCTACCAATGAAGTCTAAAGACTAGTCTGGGTCCTCTTCATTCACCTGTGAGAGCACAGCTCCTATGCCAGGCTCTGAGGCGTCCATCTAGATGATGAAATCCTTAGACAAATCAGGGACCCTGAGCAATGGTGCTTTGCACATGGCCTTTTTTAAAGTGTCAAAGGCGTTCTGGCACACATCGGTCCAGATCCCCTTCTTGGGTTGCTTTAAAGGAGTCAGCTCTACCAAGGGGGCAACAATGGTGCCATAGCCCTTGAAGAATCTTCTGAAATAGTCGATGAGGTCAAGGAAGGCCCTCACCTCAGTCTGAATCTTGGGGGGGTTTCCAAGTAAAAAATGTCTAAATTTCAGCCTAGAGGAGCTGCACCTTGCCCCCACCGACCATGTGGTCCAAGTAAACCACAGATCCCCACCCTATCTAGAACGTACTGGCCTTGAGAGTCAGGCCTGCCTTCTGCCTGAAGCACTTCCTGGAGCTGGCACAGGTGGTCTTCCCAGCTGGAACTGAAGACTGCAATGTCATCTAGATAGGTGACACTGAAAGCCTCCATCCCTGCCAGGATACGAGAATGCAGCCCTCTCCTTAGCCCCCTCAGTTAAGGCAATCTGCCAGTACCGGACCTTAAGTCAAACTTGCTCAGGAACTTGGCAGCTCCTAACCAGTTTAGGAGCTCATAAGCTCAGGAATGGGGTGAACATCAATCTTAGCAACTGAATTAAGCCCCAAGTAATTCACACAGAACCCGGGTTCTGGTGTGATGCATGGTGGGGTTCAATACTAGCACTACTTGACTTGACCAAGGGCTGTTGGAGTGCTCAATCACCCCTAACTCCAGCCTCTTGGAGATCTCCTCATTGATGCTGGCTCTCACTTTGTCAGACAGCCTGTAAATTATATTGTCTCTGTTGTCAATGTCATGGGTGCACCAAGTAGTGAGCCTTGACGTGAGAAAAAAGAGGCAAACTGCCCCAGCAAACTGCGACAGTCCCTCTGTTGCTCTGGGTCAGGGTATGCGAGAGCACAACTTCTTCCACTGGCCCTTTCTCCTTCTTGGAAAATAGGAGGTCGGGGAGAAGTTCACTCTCCTCTTCCCCCCCCCATCATCCGTCACCAGGAGCATGGTTACCTCAGTCTTCTCAAAGTGGGGTTTAAAGCGGTTGACATGTAGAAGCCTCAAAGGTTTCCTGGGGCTCTTGAGGTCCACCAGGTAGGTGATTTCCCTCTTATGCTCCTTTACCTCACAGGGCCCAGACCACTGTTCCTACAGGGCCCGGGTGTCTATGGGCTCCATCACCCACACCTTCTTATCAGGCTCAAACTCAACCAGAATGGCCTTCTGATCATACCAGAAGTTCATATCTTCCTGGCAGTGTTCAAGGTTCTGAATGGTGGTCTTCCGGAACTGTTTTATCTGAGTCCTGGGGGCAAACATGTAGCTGACTATACCCTGAGGGAGCTTCTTGGAAGCTTGCTCCCCTCCTCCTTCACAAGGCTGAGAGGCCCTTGTGGTATCTTCTGTTGTAGGGGATGATTGTCCTATTGCCGCACCCCTCCCCCTCGGGTCATATGTTCTTGCCCACTTTGAGATGATTTAGAATGCTGCTGCACCAAAGGTTCGGGGTTGAGCTCCCTGCGTGGAGACGGCGGGCACCGGTGGTGTGAGCTGTGGCTGAGGTTAATTGCTGTCAAGAACAATAAAGCTCTTATCTGAGATTATCCACGTTTCTCTGTGATGTTTCACGCCTGCATGGATTCCTCTTGAATTTCACACTGGCGACTGAGGACGGGGTGCGGGAACAAAGTGAGTGACAGCAGATTTTTACCTCAACACGCGAGGATCATCGATCGCCTCTTATTGGAAGGCAGCGGTGCTGTGAGTAATGACGTTGGAGTTCCTGCCGATTGCTGGGCTGTCCGTGGGCGGATGAGCAGTGAGTTGAGACTGGTGAACTCACTGCTGTGTGAGAGGCTGGCTGTGGGTTGAAGTACATGGAGTAAGTACCCAAGAGCCCTTTACCGGTTTTTCTGCTGTCAGTGAGCTGCGGTGCTGTGAATCAACTCCTAAGTACACTTCACAATTTTGAGACTGACTGCATGTTTCGTAACCATCGGATGCACTTTTACTTTGAACTGTCACCGCTTTGGCATCAGCTCCTCAGGGATAACCCATCTTCTGCTTGCCGCAGTCTACTCAGTGACTGACAGGCCTTTTGTGGCGCCTCACTCTCCTATTTTCTTCACGCTATTCTTGTAAAGCACATTCCCCCCCCTCAGCACCTGTTTCGGAACGCTGCTGTACTCATCTTATCAGCTTGCGGTTCCGCTGCAGTTTTGGTGCCCGGTGATAGCCTTGGTGGGGAATGTGGAGAGAGCATCTGGGGGAGTTAAGAGGTTTGAAATATATGCTCTTACAACAGCTGGTCTCGTTTGCTTGAACTGCCTAGTTGTTTTTTGTGAAAAGAGAGGTATCTCTGGACAGGAAACGGCGCTTTGAGAACTGCACCAAATTTGAGGTTGTCTTCACTCTGCGTTTTGAGCAGCTGTGTGGAGGAAGTTTTTTTTGCCTGTCACGCTGACTGGCACAGCATTTCATTTGTGTCATCGGTGAGGAGCCTTCCACACTATATCATGCATGGAGTGAGTGTTGGTCACGCTGACTGGCACAGCTGTGCATCTTTTCGGTTTTCAGAGGACACTCGCACGCACCACAGAAGATCTAAGCCAGTCACGCTGACTGGCACAGCGTGTTTTGCTTTAAGCCTGAGAGTATTTTTTGAACTTTTAGTGTTAACCTTTCCCCCTAACGAGCACGCATTCCTCCCTTTCTGCTCTTCCTTTCCCGTTTCTTTGAGTATACGGTCTCCTGGAAATTGTGCTTAAGTACTGACAATTCTTCATCTCAGCAAAGGTGTTTGTTGGTGAATAAGAATCATTAACTACCAACTAATACAAGAAAGAGCAAACTTTTACTCTCACGGTGCAGATATTGTACAACACCGCCATCTAGTGGAAGTTTTTTTGTTTAACTCGCTGTTTCATTGCTGCAGGCCTCTTGTCTTCGCATGATCACTGGTTGACTTTCTTTGGTAAAATTGGGTTGGTGTGTGCATTGTAACCGGTGGGTGGTGTTGAAAACTAAGGGACAACGAAGGGAGATAGTTTCTCAATTATTTCATGGTAGAAACGTTTAACCATTCATATATAACATGCAGAATGTTACACCTCCACCATTCTTCTTAGTCACGCCAGGGGAGCCTACTCTGAAGTGGATCAAGTGGAAAAAGGTTTTTAAAAACTATGCTGTGGTATGTGATCCAAATCTAGGTTTGGAAAGGAAAGTAGCATTGCTATTACACTACCTAGGGGCAGATGGTCAAGAAATTCTAGAACATCTCCCCGAATTGAATGCTAACGATGCCAGAGGGTTAAACAAATATGAAATAAGCTTAAAAATACTAGATATACATTTCTTGCCAAAAATCAGCACCATCATGGAACGGTACCATTTTGGAAAGAGAGGACAGAAAGAGGGCGAGACAGTAGAAGAATTTGTGTCTGAGCTAAGAAAACTGGCCGCGAGTTGCAAATTTGGGGGGGCATGTGAAGAAAGAAAAAGAGATCAGTTTCTATTAACGTGTAAGATAGAGAAAATATGCGAAGAGCTTTGGCTGAAAGATGACCCACCTCTGGGGGATGTGTTAATTGTTGCTAAACAGGTTGAGCACATGATGAAGTGTGTCAGTGAAATTAAACTAGATAGCGAAGGGAAGACAAAGGTAAATGAAATAACGAGTGAGAGTGAAAGTGTACTAGCGGTTAAAGGTGCCAGTGATCAGAAGGAAAACAAAGGTGGTTGGAATTCAAAAGGCAATTGCTACAGGTGTGGCAAAGTAGGCCATTGGGCAAATAGTAGGGAGTGCCCTGCGCTCAAGGCAACCTGCAACAAGTGTGGAAGGAGAGGGCATTTTAGAACCTGCTGCAGGAGTAATGCAAACTACAAAAGAAGCAGTAGAGATGACACAACACGAGTCTGTGATGAAATTGTGTTGAAAGTTGAGAATGGGGCTGCGAGTAACCCGAAAGACTTCATAGCTATTGATGAGACAGAAATTGAAGCCATGTTTGACTCTTGCTCAAAACTGACCATTATTTCCGCAGAGGAATTTGAGAAGGTGTCAAGAGGCAAGTTGAAACTGCAAAGAATGGATGTCAGGACGGGGGGCTATGGTGGTCAACCCATACGTATGAGAGGTTTCTTTTGGGGTACAGTTGGCTATAAGGATAGAGTTGCTGTAACCAAGGTCTATGTGTCAAGTAAAGGAGACAACATACTGGGGTGGCAAGCGCAGAAGGATCTGGGCATCTATCTCAATCCTAATAAGAACCCGCAAATTTTGGTACAAGAGGTGGGCAAAACATGTGAGGGAATTGAAGATGAGTTCAAAGAGGTGTTCTCTGAACGTTTGGGCTGTCTTAAGAACTATGCGCACAAAATCAGAGTCAAAGAGAACGCAAAACCAGTGACAGCCAAGGTCAGAAGTCTGCCTATTTCCATGCAGGAACCTATGAGAGAGGAATTGGAGAAACTGTGTTGTTTGGGAGTGATCGAACTGGTGCAGGCCACGGAGTGGTTGGCACCCATAGTGGCAGCTAAGAAAGGAGATGGGGTGGTGCGCTTATGCATAGACCTTAGGGCATTAAACAGAGAGGTGATTGTAGACAAGTTTCCCCTCCCCAACATCTCTCAAATGATGAGCAGACTAGCTGGTGCCAAGGTCTTCTCTACTCTGGACCTAACATCAGCCTATTATCAGGTCAGACTACACCCAGAGTCACAAGACCTCACAGCCTTTGTCACACCTATGGGGGCCTACAAGTTCAAACGTATGCCTTTTGGACTTGTTTCGGCCGCAGCCGTTTTCCAAAGGATCATGAGCAACCGTCTAAAAGGGATTCCGGAAGTTCTATGCTACCAGGATGATGTTCTGATCTTTGGAGAAGACAACGCACAGCATGAATGTAGGCTCAGACAAGTCCTAGGGAGATTCCTAGAGCAAGGCCTTACCGTGAAGAGGGAGAAATGTAGGATTGGGTGCTCAGAGATAGAATTCATGGGTCATAAGGTAACGGAGGAAGGGATTCTTACTAAGACAGAGTTGCAAAACACCATCCTTAATCTAACCCCTCCCAGAAGCTAAGAGGAGATCAAATCCTTTATGGGTATGATTGAAATTTACAGTAAATTTGTTCAGAACTTTGCCAGACGCACCTATCAGATTCGTAATCTTCTCAGGAAAGGGGTAATGTTTGACTGGAGTGAGGCATGCCAAAGGGAGTTCAATGACACTACGAAAGCACTGGCTGAGGCACCTAAGCTCAAAGCTTTTGTTCCCGGTAGGAGGACCATCCTAACTACTGGCGCTAGCTAAAAAGGGTTGGGTGGGGGTAGAGACCATAGCGTTCGCCTCCCTTTCTCTACGCCAGGCAGAGTACAATTACTCGGTTATCGAGAAAGAGGCTCTTGCTGTACATTGGGCCACTAACAAATTCAGAGATTTTGTGTGGGGGACTAAGCTTGACGTAAGGATAGACCACAAACCCCTGGTCGAAGTCTTTACCAAGAAAGGGTTGGATGCCATTTCGAGCAGGATCAGGAGGTGGGTAGTGAGCCTACAAGAATACACCTTTGGGGTCGAATATGTACCAGGGGTGAGGAATTTAGCCGCTGACTGTCTCTCGCGGCTTGTGGAGGAAACTCCTGTAGGGATCAAGGATGGAAACAGGCAAGGGGAAGAGGACTATGAGATGAGGAGTGAGAACGTGTGTGTCATCACTCAAGGGGCGGTGGATGAAGAACGATGGAAGGAGGAGTTGAGTGCAGATGTACTTCTTCAAAGAGTTTGTGAGAAGATCAAGGTTGGCTGGTCTGATCTAGACAAAAGGGAAGAGTCTCTCAGGCCATACTGGATGGTCAGAGATGAGTTTTCCATCATGGACAAATGTCTCTTCCGTGGTACAAAGTTAGTTCCTCCAGGAAACCTGAGAGAGGTTTTAGTTAACTTGGCTCATGAGGGCTACCTGGGCACTACCAAAAACTAAGCAGAGGTTACGCCTGGATTATTGGTGGCCAAATATGGATTTGGAGATAGAGAGGAAAATAAGGGAGTGGGTACCATGCTGGGCAGAGTGGCAAGTTGCACTGTTCCCACAGCGCATAGGGACTCGCCCAAAAGTGTGGAGTCATGCAAGTCGGATTCTGCCATGTATTGTGAGTCAACAGCTGCTGGGAGGATCAACACTCACCGAAGGTTGAGTGGTAGGGTTGCCTGTCGTCCCAAATATTTGGAACAGTATGTTGATAAGTAATCCAGAGTTTTCCTGTTCTATGTCTAGCTAATTCTCTTCTGTTTTAATTGTAGAGGAGGGGGATGTGTGGTATCTTCTGTTATAGGGGATGATTGTCCTGTTGCTGCACCCCTCCCCCTCGGGTCATATGTTCTTGCCCACTTTGAGATGATTTAGAATGCTGCCGCACCAAAGGTTCGGGGTCGAGCTCCCTGCGTGGAGACGGCGGGCAACGGTGGTGTGAGCTGTGGCTGAAGTTAATTGCTGTCAAGAACAATAAAGCTCTTATCTGAGATTATCCACGTTTCCCTGTGATGTTTCACGCCCGCATGGATTCCTCTTGAATTTCACAGCCCTCTGACAGGGTGGCCATACAGAAGTTCAAGGGTTGAACCCTACCCCCTTATGACGAGCCTCCCTGTAACCAAACAACAGGCCTTGCCAGAGGACGTCCCACTTCGGCTTCATGGGCACAGACATGCCCATGATCATTCCTTTGAAGGTCTTGTTGGATCTTATAAGTCCATTGGTCTTGGGATAAAAGGGTGTGTAAAACTTTTAAGTTACTTCATACTGAATGAGATGGAAGTGGGTGTCTCTGTCAGACACGACCTCCTTTGGGAAACCCACTTGGGTAAAGACTGCCATCAGTGCCCTGGCCAATGCTGGTGCAGTCACTGTCCTCAGAGGTATATCCTCTTTGTACTGGGTGGCATAGGCCACCAGGACTAGAATTAACCTGTTGCCCAGGGCTGTCTTGGTATCCAGGGGTCCAACAATGTTGCTGCCTACCCACTCAAAACGGGTGCCTACAACAGGAAGGGGAACCATGGGTTGTTATGTTCTACCTTAGGGGTGACACATAAGTATTAAAACAGAAGGTTTAGACCTGGAAAAAGGGTTACTTTGCTAGGTTGAAATGGCTGTTTATGACTACAATACAGGCTGCAGTGTTAGGCCTGAGACATTTTAAGTGCTACTTTAGTTGTTGCCACAATGAGTGCGCCAAACCCAGTAGTAGTATTTTATTTACAGGCCATGGGTACAATTATTACCATTTACTAGGGATTTGCAAGTAAATTAAAGGTCCAATCAGGTGTAGGCAAATTTTACCATATTTTAAGGCGAGAGCACAAGCACTTTAGCACTGGTTAGCAGTGGTAAAGCACAGAGTCCTAAAGCCAACAGAAACAAATTCCACAACACAGGAGGGGTGAAGCCAATATATTTAGGGGAATACCACCCCAAGAATGACAGGTCCAACACCATGTAGCAGTAGGGTGGATTAGAAAGGGCTTCAGCTAAAGTAGTGGGGAGTTAAAGTCCAGTTAACGAGCAGACATGTGTTTGATATTCTTTGCTGTGAATTTGCTACACACATGAAAAGCCTTCTCTTGCCTAGCACTGAGATTCTGGAACCTTCACCCAAATGAACTAGGACACCACTATAACGTACTGTCCGTGAGAATAAACTTTGAGGGATCCACACAGAATGTCCCTAATTGGCTATTTCTATTTCTTCCCTTCCCTTCACCTCTTCCTTGCCTTCTCAATTTACTTTTTGTTGTATTGTTAATTTTCTGTGAGGCCCTGCGTATCCCCTATGACTAGCATTGGGTTTTTATAAATAATTTAAATACATGAATACATAAACAACCCCCAAAAAATAGTTCAGTTAAGGAGATTGCGAAACATGTCTTTTTTTAGCTTCTCATGAATCTTTCTGAGCTCAGGCTTTGACTCAAGGCATTCAACAACCTAGGCACTGGACTCCTGGTGGCTTCCCTCCATGTTTTCATTGTTTGAAAATTCTTTGGTAGATCAGCTGCTGATTCTACTAACATCTGAAGGGGAATAGTAGTGTGTCAGTTTCAGTTTGTACCAAAGACCCATGCTCCAAAACGCTTTTCGTAAACTAGAGAGATTCTTGAATTTAATGCACTCTTCCATGTTGAACAAGGGAAGTTCTTCCAGGGCAGATTGGATTCCACAGGTTCAGGCACATTATGGCAGTTTGATTTTGGAACCTTTATAGCTTATTACTTAGTTTCTGTGGGAAGGGTAGACAATGTTGTGATAGCTAAGGTACGCCAGCAGTAAAACTCCCATAAGCTTAACTTATTGATCTGTTTTGAGGAGAGGGATTATATACCCTGTGGTTGGGAAAAATATCTAACACTCCCAAAATATTTTGGCATATTTCCGAAACTCCATGAAACCTCAAGCTCCTCACTGCTTACAACGCAAATGCATGCGTGGTAAAGGCATATACTTGGTAAAAGTTGTTAAGGTAAGTAAATATGTAAATATATATATATATATATATATATATATATATATTTTTTTTTTTTTTTTACCCCAAAAAACCTTAAATTACCCTTACTACCCCAATGCCCATACCCCCTAAATTTCTAAAATTACCCTTACTACCCCATACCCATATCCCCTGAACGCTAAAATTACCCTTATCATCCCAAAACACAAACACACCCTGAACCCTACAATTACCCCTGGCACCCCAAAACCCAAATCCACCCTGAACCCTAAAATTACCCCTGATACCCCAAAGCCCATACCCACCCTGAACCCCAAAATGTACCCTTGAACCCCAAAACCCAAACTTACCCTGAACCCTAAAATTACCCCTGGCACCAAAAACCCAAACCCACCCTGAACACCAAAATTAACCCTTGTACCTCAAAAACCAAACACACCCTGAACCCTAAAAATACCCCAGGCACCCCAAAACCAAAACCCATCCTGAACCATAAAATTACCCCTGGCACCCCAAAACCCATACCCACCCTGAACCCTAAAATTACCCCTGGCACCCCAAAACACATACCCACCCTGAACCCTAAAATTATCCCTGGCACCCCAAAACCCATAACCACCCTGAACCCTAAAATTACCCTTGCTACCCCAAAACCCATACCCACCCTAAAACTTAAAATTACCTTTGGCACCCCAAAATCAAAATCCACTCTGAACCCTAAAATTAACCTTGGCACCCCAAAATCTATACCCCTACACCCCTACACCCCTACACCCCAAAACCCAAACTCACCCTAAACCCTATACTTACCTTATACTTACATGTAAAACACATATGCCTTTAACATTCATGCCTTTACAACAAAATTCGTTGTAAAGGCATGCGTTGTAAAATCATATGCATTATAATCAATCAATCAGGGAATTGTAAGCGCGCTACTCACCCGTGAGGGTCTCAAGGCGCTGAGGGGGGGGTCCGCAGATCTGTTTAGCCGAAGAGCCAGGTCTTGAGGGTCTTCCTGAAGGTGTTCAGGGAGGGGGCGCGTCTGATGTCTGCCGGTAGCTCGTTCCAGGTCTTGGCTGCAATGTTCCGCCTGCTCTGACTCTGTGGATGCGCGGGGTTTCGGCCAGGGCGAGGTTGGAAGATCGGAGGTTTCTTTTGGGTACGTGGAAGTTGATTCTGTCGTTGAGGTATTTGGGTCCGTTGTTGTGTAGGCATTTGTAGGCGTGAGTGAGGATTTTGAAAGTGACTCTTTTCTCCACGGGGAGCCAGTGGAGACTTCGTAGGTGTTGGCTGATGTGTTCGTGTCGGGGGATGCCGAGGACGAGTCTGGCGGCGGTGTTTTGTACTGTCTGGAGTTTGCGGAGTAGGGACTTGTTGATGCCGGCGTAGAGTGCGTTTCCATAGTCCAGTCTGCTGGTGATGAGTGCGTGGGTGACTGTCTTCCTTGACTCAGGGGGGATCCACTTCAAGGTCTTGCGGAGGATGCGGAGGGTGTTGAAGCAGCTGGAGGTGACGTCGTTGACCTGTCGGTTCATGGAGAGTGATGAGTCGAGTACGATGCCAAGGTAATAGCATGCGTTGTAATGGCATTGCGATGTAATGGTAGTTGTGGTTTCACAACTGCGTCGTAATGGCAACGTGTTGTAACAGCTGCGTTGTAATGGTTGTTTTCTGGTTATCATATGCCTCCTGGTACATTCCGAGGAGATGAGGTGCTAGAAGGTCCGCATATGTCTTATAGAACTAGCTCGGGAGGCCGTCGCGTCCAGGCAATTTCCCATTTGGGAGCGAGCAGGTGGCCTCGCACACCTCCTCCGTTATTGGTGGGACAGGTACTCCCTTTGTGCCGGTGACAACCACATTTTAGAATTGCTCTGGGGCTGAAATGGCACTCTCCATCCTGGTTCACCACTCTGAGTATTTGTGGGATATCCTGGGGGCCTCATATCTTAGCTGCCAAGGTGCGCCCAGGCCTGCCTCCCTTCCCGTGTGCCAAAGCGGACCAGCGCTTTGACATATATCGAATGTCCTGCTCCGCTGTCTCAGCGTATTTGGACGTGTGTTCTTATGTCTGCCAGTGTTGTAGGCTTCGGGGCGAACTCATAAGCCCTTTCAAGGGACTGGAGTATAGATTCGAGGTGATTCAAACGGGACCGCAGGGCTGTAGTACTCCCGTCCGAATTCCAATGCATGCCCTACGAATTGTGACCTTAACGTAAGTTTGGGCGGTGAACTCTGCTCCGCTCGCGGAGTTTGCAGAGTTTTACGCACTCCGCGTTATGCGGAGCTCGCGGAGTTCCAAAAAACTCCGCTTCACATAGCGGAGCGGAGTTTTTTCCCTCGCTCGCGTTCATCAACGTCAAGTTGACGAGCACGAGCGAGGAAAATCCACCTCCCTGCGAGATTTTTCCTCGTTCGCGATCGTCAACATCAAGTTGGCGAGCGCGAGCATGGAAAATCAACCTCCCGGTGAGATTTCTCAATGCGGGCAGTCAGATTTCTCATTGCGAGTGGTCACGTATGCTTGCGACCGCTCGCGATGAGAAACTGTCCGTTCGCATTGAGAAAGCTGCCGCTCGAGTAAAATGCTACTCGAGCAACAGAAAGGAAGCAGCGCCCGCTTGCGCTGTGCATGGTGCCATCCGCAATGATTGCACAGTGCATACAAGCACCTGGCACTGAAAATAATTGCGAACTGCATTTAGCTAAAGAAACTCCGCAGCTTGCGGAGCTCCGCGTAGCGCGGCAGAGTTTTTTTGGAACTCCGCAAACTCTGCCCAGGCTTACCTTAAAGGCCTCCCACAATGTCCCGGCCCCGTCCACCGAACCCTGATTTTCAGTGAAGTATTGTACAATAGCCGTTCTAATACTGTGCTTAAACACTGTGTCTAGCAAAGCGGAAGCCTGGAGTCTCCATTGAAAAGGTCGGGCCCCATTCGGCAGCAACATAGTTAACAACACTGAGGAGTGGTCTGACAGTGTCCTAGATAAATCACGTACCTCGTGCACCCACGCACTGGCGTCTCTGGACACCAACCAGTAGTCCAAATGCAACCACATAGTATGTGCCGTTGAGACAAACGTGCCCTCACAGCTCTCTGGGTTTCCAATCTGCCACACGTCCGTGAGTTCGAAGTCC
Source organism: Calotriton arnoldi (assembly GCA_963921515.1). Taxonomy (NCBI): domain Eukaryota; kingdom Metazoa; phylum Chordata; class Amphibia; order Caudata; family Salamandridae; genus Calotriton; species Calotriton arnoldi. The sequence goes on along the minus strand of CAWUFW010009979.1, from coordinate 595,968 downwards.
GCCAGACCCTCCCCAAGAACTCTGCCTGCCTGTTAAATTGATCCAGACTGGCCTGGTGATCTATCCCTGCTTGGATCTAAAATAGTGTTAAAGTCGCCCCCCAGATAATAGTAGAGGGTTGCAGCTTATATATGCGAGCAAAGAGAGTATTGTAAAAGTCAGAGTCATCAGTATTGGGGCCATAAACTTTGATTAGGGTTAGTGTGGTACCTCCACATGTTCCGTGCCAGATTGCTTACCTTCCCTGGTCATCTGTTTCAGAGTGCGGAGTAGTAAAGGGGGTGCTCCTTTGTATTAATATAATAACCCCTCTGGAGTAGGAGGAGGATAATCTCGAGTGTGCCCAGTGCGCTCCCAGGGTGCTTGCTGTCTGAGCAGTGAGGTGTGTTTCTTGAATGAAGGCTATGTATACCCGGTGTCTATCCAAGTATGCAAAGACCTGCCTGACCTTCCTGGGGTTATTTAACCCGCACACGTTCCATGTTAGTAGATTGAGGTTGCCTGTCATTGTGGTTAATACCCTGCCATACCTGTGCTGCTACGCTGTGCATCAGGACGTGTGGCGAGAGTTCCATCTGCATAGTTTTGTGCTAGGTGGTACGCAGCCAGAGTTACAACAACTAAATAACAGCATTGTTCCCTCCCCCCACCCACTTCAGCATCCCGAACTTGCTGATGCCATACCCAGTTAAACCCCAGGAATACTTCCAACTTAGAGATCTACTGGGTCCGGAAGGACTATGGCCTTGTCCATAAACCATTTGTTCCCAATGGAGTGTGCCCTCGCGGGGACGCGAGAAGCCTTTGACCCTCCAAGTATTCTAGAGGGGGCCAGGGAGGGTTATATTAGGTATTTGGCCAACAGCGGTTTTATGTTCAAGGGGTTTCAACCATTATCAACTGTTCGCTCTTAAGACATGGGTCTTGATATGTGACAATCCGCCTCTCCATCTTGTTATCCGCTCTTAGTGGTTGCTAACCACAGCTGCTCCATCGCATTTACACAACTACTGTTTGATATCAAAGTCTCTCAGTCCCAGTCGAGAGGCATATCTGTGCAGGTTGTTTTACACCCAGTGATTGACGTAGTATAGTGTGGCGACCATCATGTTCTACTCTCAAGCAAGCTGGGTACAGCATCGCATATTTAAGGCCCAGGGATTGTAGCTTCTTCTTTACCTGGGCGAACTCCCTCCTTGCCGCCTGCACTGCAACAGTGAAGTCGGGGCAGAAGAACACGTTGTTCCCTTGGTATTGCATGACTCCTCTTTCACGTGAGAGGCATAGCACAGCATCCCGGTACCTGTAATTTAGGAGCCTGGCAATTATCAGTCTTTGGGGGGGGGGCCTGGGAGGCGGCCGGGTCTGCAGAGATCTGTGGGCCCGTTCCACTATTAGCACTGCTGACAGCTCTTCATCACCAAATATAGTTTTCAGCATATCCTCTACATATGTTTCTAAGCTGCGTGTATTTGTTGACTCCGGGACACCAATTATCCGTAGGTTGTTGTGCCTCAAGGTGTTCGTTTTTGGCTTGTATGATGGCCAAAATGTTATCTATGTTGAGCTGTTTGCGGGTGATCTTTTGGATATCATCCTCCACATTCGATATAAGCTGTTCCGGCGCAGTGAGGCACGCAGCCTGCTTGTCCAGCTAAGAGGACATGTGGTCCATTCGGGTATTCAGGACACCAATCTTACTGTCAATTGACTGCAGGCTTTGTTGCATGGCCAGCAGCGTTTCCTCCAGGGCCCTCCCAGGCTGCGTGGGTGGCTCCTGCTCGGTGTCTGAATGAGCATGTTGTGCGTGTTTGGGTGCCTTTTTTGTCTCAAAGGTGATACTCGTTTGCTGTCTGGTCCGTCTTCCCCATGTTGCACTTGGCTAGGTTTGAAGGCCAGGGAAGCGTCCTGTGTTCCTCAACCGGGCTCTGTTGCCAATTTACTCCGTTCAGCCACAATGACCAATCCGCCGGTCAGGGACTGAGGGGGTCGGGCTCTGCCAGAGACTCTGCGTATTTCTACCCCACAGAGCTCCCAGATTTCATGAGTAACCTGTAGCACGCCCTGTGTCTGTGCACCCTACGCAATCCAATGCAGGGCTCACAAGATCCACCCATAGGAAATAGCATTTCAAGAGTCTTATATAATGCCCAGCAATCAATTTATGCCATGTCCTAGGTTATCTGGCCTCCGTAGCGAACTCCACGGTGAAGCCAGCAGCTTCAGTCAATGTCCCCACAACCAGGTGCAGCTCAAAGCAGTCTCAACCTCCACCGCACACTCTGAGCCCGCAAAACTGTCAGACATCGCTATTAACAGGAGGGAGGCCTATGTTTGTCTCACCTTCACAAGGCCCTGAGGTTCCCTGCACCACAGGGACCGACGCAAGGGTTTCCGCCGCCACAGCCACGCAAGTCTGCCTCCGGCACCAACATCCTCCTCCGCTGGGGATCTGTGATCTGAAGGGAGTCCCCCTCGACTCCTCAGTCGTAGCGCCGACATCGCTTCATGGGCCGCCCACCCGCAGCCAGCGCGAAACAGCACCTTCACCGTTGTCTTCTTTGTGCAGCTCTGTTCACAGGAAGCCGGCCATGCAGCCCTGCTCCGACAAGTCTAGCCGCCAGCGAGAACTGGTCTCCTGGTCGGCCGCTCCGTCCTGCACAGCGGTCACTCTTCCTTGTTTGATTTTTCTACCCCAGCTGCTATCACGTCACTGGGCCAGCACTGGTCACCAGCCCCCTGTGGTCGGGTGATACGCAGCTGCTCTACATGCCAGGGCAAGGCTTGTACGCCGGTCTCACCACAGGACCCAGACCGGTGCTGCCATTTTGTGAGTCCTCACAGTCCACGAGCAGCAGCTTTAATTTTCAGCTTTTTACAGGCGTCCTGTGGTTCAAAATCATACCGGGATGCAGGGTCTTGTCCGCTGAGTCTTTTTCCCCTTCCTGGCCCATGTTTTGGGCCAGGATATTTGCAGATTAAGGCCCCTGCCGGCAGAGTTACACTAAAGTGCGGCCATCTTGCCGTGGGCTCTCTAGCGCCCCCCACACTAAGAATGTTAAATGATTTTATTGAGGGATATAAAGAAAAGAGACTGTATATATTAATTTAAGAAGAGAGCCTAGTTTCTCTGTTCATTGGTCCTGACATTATTTGGCATGTTGTATTGTCTTGATTTTGTTGATTCCCTTTCTTTTTAGAGGACTAATGAATGTGGTATGAGTGGATTTGAGTACGGAGTGTGTGGTCAGGGGTAAGATATATTGTGTGTACCAGAGCAATATGATGTATAAATATTTGATTATGTACTGTTGATATACATTATAAAGACACCTTTTGATATGTCTGTTCTGTTTTTGACTTATATAAATTGAATGCACTATAAAAATATTAAGAAAATAAAAAGTATTAGTTATGTTAAACTCATAAGTTTAAATTGTTTGATTTGAATTTTTTTGTTGCTTATTTACACGCATTAATGTATATATACTTTGGCTCCATTATGACTGTGTAGCTATTCTCAGATATGGTGAGATATTCCGCCTATTAAATAAATTAAGCAGGTTGTTTGTTTTGTTGTGACTTTAATTCCTGTTTTCCTGCTTTGATATCCATTTTTACAGGGGCCCTCTGTGAGAAAGTGCCCTCTTTCTGCATGGTTGCCCCCACTTTTTGCTGAATTTCTGATGTGCTTTGACTGAGTGTGCCCTGGGCTCCTGCTAATCAGGTACCCAGGGCCTATGTTCTTTCCCTAAAACTGCATTGAAGCCTAAGCCCAATTGGCATCTCTGGCCACAGGTCAGCCCCTGGTAAATGGTACCCCAGGTACCCAGGGCACTGTAACCAAAGAAGGCCTCTAAGGGCTGCAGCACTTATTGTGCCACCCTTAGAGGTCCTGTACCCTTACACTCACACACTGCCTTTGCAGGCTGCGTGTTTTGGTGCAGAACAAAGTGAAGAGTCGACATGGCACACATCTCTGTGTGCCATGCCTACAACCCACTGCCCTGGCATAGATCAGTCACCCCTCCAGCTGGGTGTACTATACCAGTGGTGAGGGTACAGGTGCATGAGCCCTGTACCCCTACAGTGTCTAAGGCCATTCTTAGACATTTTAATTGCAGTGCTGCCATTAAGAGTATATGGTGCTGGGAGTTTGTCATAACGAACTCCACAGTACCATAATGGCTACACTGAAAACTGAGAAGTTTGGTATCAAACTTCTCAGCACATTCAATCCACACTGATGCCAGTGTGGGATTTAATGAAAAATGCACACAGAGGGCATCTTAGAGATGACCCCTGAAAACTAACCTATCACTAGTGTCCAGGCTGAGTGGCTGCTTTCAGCTGCCACCACCAGACATGTTTCTGGACCCCTGGGTCGAGAGCTTGCTGCTCTCTGGGGCCTGAAACAATGCACATCCTGGGATGAGGTGCCACGCCTCCTCCCCCAGGATGGGCAGGGTTCACGAAGAGGAAGCTTCAAAGGCTTGCCGCCTTTGTGAGCTTCCCCAGGCCACTTGCTGCTTTCAGCAACTGGTCCCCACTGGTTCTGACCCCCACTTTGGGTGGGAGAACTGGCGGGAACAGCAAGTGAGGAAGAGAGGTGTGCCCACCTCTACCAACTCCACCCCTCAGGTGGGGAAGGCGAGGTGAAGTACACCTCTTAGTCCCCGCCATCTTGCGGATGGGGGACTCAGCCAACCAGAGACAGGCTCATGCCCCCCTCCCACTGGAGGGTGGCATAATAGGGGATGTACACACCCAAGGGAAGGGACCCATTGGACCCTGCCTTTTACCTACTTGTAACACCCCTAAATCTAGTATTTAGGGGCACCCCTGAACCTTGCTTCCTCAGACAAGAACCTGCAACAAGAAAAGAAGAAGAAGGACCGAACAGCCGTGCCGAAGCTAACAAGAGGAAGACGCCCACTGATTTGGACCCAGCCCTACCTGCCTGTCTCCACCTCGAACCTACTCCTGTGAAATCCCGGTGTGTCCTGCAGCCAGCAACCTCGAAAAACCCGGAGGACCTGCCTGCCTGCCTTCAACAACAAAGACTTTGTCTCCCGTGAACACCGGATTTGTTCATCTGCAACCTCTGGCTCCGGCCGGACACCGCAAATCCGCCCCACTCTGCACCCGCCGTCCACGGCCCGAGCTCGAGTGGGCAAACACCACGAGGAGGTACCCCCGGTGATCCTGACTCAAGATCCGGCGACTCCTGACCTGCCTCAAGCCTCCAGCCGACACCTGCAGCTTAAATCCAGAAGGTCCCCCCAACCGCGACCAGGAGCTAGTAAGAAGGTCCGACCCCAAAAGGCACCCTTGCACCCAACGCCCCACGGCCTTGGGTGCCCAAACCGACGGTGCCTAACCAACCCCCAACTTACCTCTCGAAGTGGTGGTCGCACCCAGAAGACCTTCGTCCTCAAGCCTGCAGTGCCTTTGCAAACCGGAGGTTCCTCGTTGAAACAGCACTGTGCACCCGGCCGCCCTAGTCTCGCTGAGGGTGCACCTTTGGTGCTACTTTGTTTCCCCATTTGCCCTGAGCTAAAGTCCAGGAGCTTTGCTCCCACAACCAAGTGGCCTGCTTGTCAGCAGCCACCAACCGGAGGCCCCTATCCCCCATTGGATAACATTGGGCCTCAGCACTCTGCACCCGGCCGCCCTAGTGCCGATGAGGCTGTAACTAGAGTGCATCCTTGACCCTGGGGGACCCCTGAGTCTACCCCCAGAACCTCAACTCCCACTACCAAGTACTTACCTCAAAACCGATAACACTATTTTCCTCCATAGGATAACATTGACTGTGGAGTTTGAAAACCTAAAGAAATTCTTTAAAATTGCACTAACTAACAAAAACGATTTACTTACCTGTTTACAGGAAATGTCCCAGAGTAGTATCCAGGTAAACTACTCTGAGTAAGAAAAGTAATCTCAAAAGTAACTTACCTGTAATTTTACTGAAAAACCCTTTCAAGTCTATGTACTGTATTTACAAAGTATTGCACTACTCTGAAACCATACTGTAAGTCAAAACAAAGTGCATATACAATTACAGTTTAAACTGTTTACAAACTGCATTACTACTGTAAAGTATTTATTGCTTACCTGTGCCAGGCTTGCTTGGTTCTAGAAAATAAAATAACTAAAGGAATATTTTTATACCAAAACAATTAGTCTGAAGTTCAGTCTTTGAGTGTGTGAATTCATTTGCTGACTGATTGTGTACAACAAATGCTTAACACTGTCCTCTGATACTGCCTTACTGCTCGACCACACTACCACAAATAGAGAGTGAGGTGCTATCTAACTTAACCTCTGCCTACCTTTGGGGTTCCACTGGACTCTGTGCACACTATACCTCACTTTGGTATAGTATATACAGAGCCAGCTTCCTACACCCTCCTTTTGTTTGGTTTGAAATAAACTTCAGTCTGCCCAGCAAATTTGCTGCTATATTAGCTCTTTGAAAATTAGCCACAACACTGTCCCCATAGAATGACTTCTCTCTGTTCCCAATCCATGAAACTTTCCTGACCATATTAGGTTCATCGCAAAGGTCACTTGGGCAGCCTGAGTGTTTTTTAAAGCCAGTGAGCCAACTTATTCATCAGTCCTATCCAGTTTTCCATCTGGCTTTCCATTAAAGATGGGATGTTTCCCAAAACAACCACATAAGGAGTAAAGTCCTGTGGTAATTGTAAACAGTCATTTGTCCCTCTTTTGATAGAGGGAATTTGAGCTTCAGAGAATCCCCTTGTCAGGATGGAAGGGGTGATATCGATGCTTATGGGGATCCAGAGGAGGATTTGCCATGGTATGTTACAGGCAGCACCTTACCAGTGTTAGATTTGAAAATCCCATTCTCGTTATATACTTGTTTTACACTATATTAGGTTAGCAGTGTGCGGCTAAATGAGACATCATTCGCATTCATGTCATGTAACCCACTGAGTTATCCATGCAATGTGCGGGCTTCAGTTAGCAAGTGTGACTCCATTTTGTATTTCGTAATCCCAATTAGGCTATGTCTGTACCAGGTCTCACTGTTCGTATTGCTTGCCTCAGCAGAACGCTGTACTCAGTTATTATTTTCTCTTTTGCTCAAGGTTGCCTTCTGACTTACTAATGAATAGGCCATTTTGCCCTCGCATACCTATCTTTGTGTGTAGCTCGGCTCCCACGTTAGGAGCCGCCGAAACCCAGCACAGCAACCTTGAGCTAGTGATAACATGTACCCATCTGGCAGGTGGTAGTCCATCACTCTGTGCCTCCTTTGTTCATGTTCAGCCTAAGCCGGTAACTTTCCATTGTGGGCGTGGTTAGGAGACCTTTGGGAGGAATGATTATGCGTTGTCGACTGTTGGGGGGCCAGTCCCTTGGCAGACATCTTAGGGTGTAGATCAGATTGGACTCCTCTGCAGAGTATTGGTAATAAACGATTGTTTTGTATTCTCTACTGTCTGACCGACTCTTCATTTTGGGGAAGGCTATAAGGTGGTTGTAGGAAACCCGGGTGACCCTTTTCGGGTCACTTCCTTCAGTTGGCGCCCGAACAGGGACTCCGCAAGGTGACCCGACTCGCCCGTAATTGGGTTGTAGGGTCGAGGAGGTGTCCGGTCGGTCAGGCGAATCGGCGATCCCTACACAATAAGAGCCCGGTTCTCTTGGCTGCCCCGCCCGGCTGATCGGGCGACTCCTTGTCTAGTGGTCGCCGGCCGGAGTCCTGAGAAGGCGGAACCTTGGATTTGACCGTTTGGTCCGAAGAGTTGGCAGTGGAGAATAATATTGCTTGACCTGAGTGCACCAGGTGAGTGACTTGAATTCTTGGAAAATGTGGTGCCATGGTTGAACGGCACGAGCCTAGGGGCTGTGTCTGATACAGTCTCCGGACTGTCTTGTCTTGAACTTGGTGGGTTTGGAGACCCTTGAAAGACACAGAGTGTTTGTGAACGGTCTACCAAGCCAACTGGAAATTCGGCACATTCTTGAAAAGGTTTGGGGCTGTTTGCGATCAATCTGCCAGGCCAACTGGAAATTCGGCTTATTCTTGAAAAGGTCTGGGGCTAGAGCTTGTCTTCTTGTCTTGGTACAGTGTGCGGACTGTCTTGTGCGGTTTTGGACCGCTTGGATTTGGTTCTTGGATCAGTTGTTGGTTGGTGTTCTGTTTGTCCGTTGGGGACGGTGTATGTGTCTTATATTAAGATGCCTTGTCTAAGTAAGTTAGGGTGTTTTGGATGTCGGTGTTGTTCCACTGAAACTCGATTGGAAGAGAGGCAGCTGGCGCCTCCAGAGGGTACCCCAAATGTTGATGTATACGTCAAGCATGGCATTGGCCCTATTATGTTTATCACGTTGTGGAATAAATATACGAGGGACAGTGTCGATCTACAGTGGCCGCTTACTGGCACATTTAATGAGCAAAAATTGAATTACTTGCAGGAAAAATTGTTCGCCAAAAAGAGCAGACAGTCGAGGTTTGATTCTCTGAGAACTTGGCAGAAGGAAGCGAAGCAATGACACATGAGAGCAGAGAAGCAGGCCCGGAGGGAGCAGACGCAAACGATAACGCAGAAGGCACTGGCTTATGATAGAGAAAAGATCGAGAAAGGCATAGAGTGTGCGGACAGGAAGTTTCGCTTGCAGAGTGATAAATGTTATGTGGCTAGGGAGGAAGGTGATGCATTCGTTGAGGAGTTGTTGGATTCCCGACCCCCACCTCTCTATGCCCCCGAACGACTATATCCCGTAATTCCGACACCTCAGTCTTCGGCCTCTGGTTCTGTTATTCCTACTCTTTCTGTTTCTAGCTCTACTGCTTCAGCCTCGGCCCGCCCGCTTCTTCCCCACTCTCGCCAGCTACAGGGGCGGGTGCCGTCCGTTCCTCTATTCTGTCTCCCGACTCCGTGCCTGTGGTCACGCCTCCTCTTACTCCTGCGGCACATTCTTTGAGTGCGATGGTACCTGTTTCTTCATCTGCTCTTTCCCCTTTGAGTGTGTTACCTCAGGCATCGCAAAATACAGAGACGCCTGTGTGTGGAGTGCATGAAGTGAATTGGGCGGCGGCACGTGAACGCATGGATAAAGTGTTGGTACGCTCTGCTGTGGGTGATGAGGAAAAGAGAATGGTGGCTGACCAGGCTGCACAGTGGGCCCGGAATCCGATTTATAGTGTGGAAGATGTGTGGAGTGTGATGAAAGATTATGAGCCGTTTATACAGCAACATGCTCTTAAGCATATGTCGGCCACGCTGATAGGATTGTGGGAACAGTGTTTCAAGGGTATTGCACCGCAGATAATTTATGACATTCAGGGCAGGGTATACACTACAGATATGGCCCCCAATGAGGTTTTCAGTAATGTGACGACATTGGTGGGTTATCGGGGTAGATTGCTTCAGAAGGTTCCGACAACAGTGTCACAGTTCCCCATGAGGGGAGTTCATCCCATTTACCACCCCGAAATACAAGAATTGCGAGATGGGAATAATATTGTTACTCGCCCACGAGTGGCGGCCCATTTCCAGGAACAGTGGATCTACACCCCTTGGAAGAGGAGTGAGGTAATATCCCTAAAAGGGCAGTTACCGGACCCTCTGAAAAATCCGACAGCGTACTATAAAGAATTGACGGAGGCGTCCTCCTCCACAGTGATGACATTAGCTGATATAGAGTTGTTTTTCGGTCTGTTGGTACCAGTGGATTTATGGAGACAGGTGCATATGCAGGACCATGTGGTGGCATTGGGTGGAACATGGGATGAGATTAGGGCACGGGATAAGGAGCGCAAGCCCGGCGAGAAGCCGAAAGCGGAGCTATTGGCCTTGCTGGGACGTATTATCACTTACATGAACTCCCTTATCCCGCCTAGACGAGTGGATTGGGACAAGTTGACTGCATGTCGTCAGAAGAAGGATGAAAGTGTATCCGATTTCTTTACTAGGTTTAAAGGGGTGTTTCTGGATTTTAGTGGTCAGGATCTATCGCTGGAGGGTGGTGTTCGTCTGTTCGTCAACAGGTTTGTCACTAATTTGCTTCCTGAGATTGCGTTTTATTGCAGGCAGCGGAAAGCACTTGGACCACCTCCTCCCCGTCAGTAATATTGAGTATGGCACAGTACTACGAGCAGAGGGAGAATGAGGACAAAGAGAAGGTGGAGAAAAAGTCAAAGGAGTTGAAGACGAGGGTGTTGATGCAGCAGGTGGCAAGGGGGAACGGTAGAGGAAGGGGTTCGGGTCCTGCTCAGCAGGGATCCAGGTCTGACCGGAACAGTACATCGGGTGCGCCTGTAGGGTACATCCAATGTGCGTACTGTAAAAAGGAGGGGCATTGGCGAAGTGAGTGTCCGGAGTTACTGCAGAAAGTTTAGGCCCTGAGAGGTAGGGGTTCTAGAGGACGTGGTAGAGGAGGAGGTGGCTGCAGAGAGGGTCAATTTGAGGATGCATCGTATGATCAGCAGAGTAAGAACTATTTTGAAGACCATCGGGGAAGGCAGTACTATCATGATGACTATGACATGGACGAAGTGACGGGGATGTCCCACAGCTAGGACAGCCAGGGACAGGGTAAGGGACCGGTTCCAGTGCCTGTTGATCAGCGGGGACCTTATGTCACTGCGGATTTGCAGGGCACGCCCAAGACGTTCTTACTTGACACGGGTGCTATGAATAGCTCTGTTTCTCGTACGCTGGTCCCAGGGGCAGCTCTGTCTGGCTAAAACAATGTTTCGGTGGGTTTCTCAGTCATGCCGGTTGTTAGCCCCATTTCCAAACCTCTTGCTTTGACTTAAGGTTCCTTTACGGTGGATTCGCCATTTCAGTTAACAACAAATTGTGGGGAGAATTTGATGGGATTGGATTTGTTGAAGATATTACATGCCACCATCTTTTGTTCTCCGGATGGTGTTTACATGACTGTTGGGCCGCAAGTGGTTCTCGCAAAACAATGCTTTGCAAAAGTTGCACCCCTCCCTGCAGAATTCAAGGACGTGCCCCGTAGTTTATGGGCAGCAGGAGACACGGATGTAGGGTTACTCCAGATCCAGCCAGTCTCTATTACGGTTAAGGATAATGCTGTATTGCCACGTACTCCCCAGTATAAGATTTCACAAGCAGGAGAAAGGGCTTTGTTGCAAATAATACAGGATTTGATTAAGTCTGGTGTGGTTGAGGAGACAGTAGCGAATGTGTGTAACAGCCCTATCCTTCCGATTCTTAAGAGGGCCCCTTGGACTCTTCTGATGCTCACCCGGATGTTTATCGCTTTGTAATTGACCTCAGAGAGGTCAATAAAATAGTTGTGCCCCAATATCCTGTAGTCCCAGATATTACCATGATATTGACAATGATTCCCCCGTCAGCAAAGTTCTTTTCCGTTATTGATTTGAAGAATGCTTTCTTTAGCATTCCAATTCATACCAGTAGCAGATATTTGTTTGGATTCGCATTAGCTAGCAGGATTTTTAGATTCTGTTGTGCTCCTCAAGGCTATACAGAAAGTCCTAGTATCTATAGTCAAGCTCTAAAAAGTCAATTGGATTATTTGGTGCTTCCCACTGGTAATGTGCTATTGCAGTACGTGGATGATCTCCTTGTGGCCTCTGATACTGAGGATGGTTGCAGAGCCACAGTTAAATTGCTGTTGCATTTGGCACATCATGGCCATAAGGTGTCCCTTTCTAAATTTCAATATTGTCGACAGGAGGTCACCTAATTAGGTCACCTACTGTCAAAGGAGGGTTGCAAGCTAAAACCTGAGCGCATAGCTGCTATCACTAATATGCCTATTCCCAAGACTCAACGTGAAGCGTGTGCATTTATCGGCATTACCTCGTATTGTCGACACTGGATCCCCAATTATTCCTTACTAACAAAACCCCTCCTTCACCTAACCACCAAAGAAGTGCATGAACCTCTGCCTTGGACATCTGCATGCCAGCAAGCTTTTGAGCAATTAAAGGGTGTGCTTTGCTCTGCTCCTGTGCTTGGTACTCCTGATTACCAGAAGCCTTTTGTGCTTTACGTACATGAGGCAGATGGTTGCGCGTGTTCTGTTCTAACACAGGGTTTTGGTGGTAAGCAAAGACACTGCTCTTATTTTTTTGCACTGCTGGATAACATAGCCAGAGCGCTCCCGAGCTGCCTGAGAGCTGCCGCGGCGGTGGCAGTTTCTATCAGACAATCGGAGGGGCTCGTTCTTGATACTGCTCTCACGGTAATGGTACCCCATGCTGTGGAAACGCTTTAGAATAAGACAAAGACACAGCACCTTACTAGTGCACGTCTGGCCGGATATGAACTAACCTTGTTTGCTCCGCACATTACCATCAAAAGATGTGCCACTCTGAACCCAGCCACGTTACTACCCCTCCCTCCAGTGGGCAATGATACAGATGCACATGATTGTGTATACAGAACGGAAGAGGAAACAAAAGGACGGGTAGACCTGACTGATGTTCCCCTATCTGAACCCCAAGGGGAACTATATGTCGATGGCTCTTGCTTCAAACTACCAAATGGCACCACCACTGCAGCATATGCAATTACAACATTGCACACTATAGTTGAGACATCCCGTGTTCCATACAATCAGCCCAAGCTGCGGAGCTGGTTGCTCTTCTTAGGGCTTGTGAGTTGAGTGAGGGACTGGCTGTCAGTATTTATACTGACAGCCAGTACGCTTTTGGGGTCGCACATAATTTTGGACGCCTCTGGGCGGAGAGAGGATTCTTAACATCACATGGATTACGAATACAGAATGGCCCATTGATACATAGACTCTTGTCAGATCTAACACTTCCCAAAAGGTTAGCGATAATAAAATGTAGTGCCCACAAAGTAATAACAGATCATGTTGGTAGAGGAAATGCGTTCGCAGATCAAATACCTAAGGAGACAGCGAGATCGAAGATGAAAAAGATGTTTGTGGCAGGTCCGGCTAGGTGGGTCCCAGACAATGGAATGTTCGAGGATACAGTAAAGAGTGTCAAAGAGATACAAAGTGAGGCAACCCTAGACGAATTGGCAATATGGCAGGAGAGTACAGGGCGTCTGGATGAGGATGGGTGCTGGACTGATAAGTCCGAGAAACAGCGATGGATGTTACCTAATGCCTATGTAGTTCCTGTGGTTACCATGGCCCATGGCCCAGCCCATATTAGCGCCAAGGGAAAATGTAAGGTGTTGGACCCAGTGTGGCAGAATGACAATATTTCCAAGGTAGCCACTCATTTACTGAAACACTGTATGATTTGTATGACACATAATCCTGGGAAAGGTACTCTATACCCTCTGGTAACGTTGCACCGCCTTCCTTCCCTTTCGAGGTCCTCCAGATGGATTTCATCAAAATGGAACGAGTCAACAATTTGAAGAATGTGCTAGTAGTGATTTGTGCATTCAGTAAATGGATTGAAGCTTACCCCACTAAAGAGAATATGGCTATGGCGATGACGAAGGCACTCCTAAAAGAGTTCTTCCCGCGTTTCGGATTGCCACGTGTGATTTGGAGTGACAACGGAAGCCACTTCAATTCCAAGGTCATCAAACTGGTGTGCGAAGGTTTGCACATCAAGCAGAAGTTTCATGCAGCCAACCACCCCCAGTCAGCAGGTCTGGTTGAGAAGTACAATGGCACTCTCAAGCTGAAGTTAGCAAAGATACAGGAAAGCACAGGATTGCGATGGCCAGATGCGTTACCCCTGGTATTGTTATCCACCAGGGCGACGGCACACTCTAGGACAGGGTTGTCACCATATGAGGTAATGTTTGGTCACCCTGCCAATATCTGGGGCGTTCCAAGACCAAAGCGCTTCTCTGAAATTGAGCACCCTCTACTTATAGACTATCTGTATGAGTTAACTAAAGATCTCCGTTCTCTTCATCAACAGATTCAGGAGACACTGCAGCCGGTACCAGAGGGGCCCGGGCATTAGCTACAGCCCGGAGAATATGTACTAGTCAAGAACTTCCAGAGGAAGAACTGCCTGGAGCCCCGTTGGAAAGGACCCCTGTTGGTCCTGCTTGCTACCCGAACATCGGTGAAACTCGACGGACGGAAACATTGGGTGCATGCCACCCATTGCAAAAGGATACCTCTTCCACTACCCTACGACGAGTGGGTGCGAGACGGTATTGCTGATAAAGAAGGGGAAAGGGTGCCCCGCTTTGTTCCTTTCTCTGACACCCAGCTAAGGGGGTGCAGACGGAAGCAGAGAGTGACGCCGCCCTGCTTGAGGTGGTCCCTCCGGAGACAAGGGCAGCCCCAGGTTCTCCCCCATCTGATTCACAGGCACCTGAGTCCTCCTGCCTTTCTAAGCCTGAGTTTCAACCCCTTTTTGTTGATGAAACAGTACCTGGAGCTGACAGGTACAATCTTCACCCACGAAAGAAGGTCAGTGCGCCAGAGGGATAGTTCAGGAGTGAGGGAAGGACTTGAGATCAGGGTATAGGTACTACATCTGCGGTGCCTGCGTCAGCTTAGGGTGAACGACACTGGTGCACTGCCTGAGACACTGGACAGGATCGTTGGGGGTACTTGCCCAGGAGGGCGGGTGCCCTATCCTGCGAGAAGAAGGATTTGTTTCCAGCAAGGGCCTCGATCGCGCGACCCCCAAGAGGGAGTGCTCCAATGAATAATTGTTGATGAATGATAGGAGCTTGCCAGCGAGGCTCTAAAAAGGACCCTGGGTAACTTGTGCTCCTCTGGTCGGTTGTATTTTTGTGGCTTCAGTTCTTAAGGTTTTTCTCATGTTCCTATTTGGCCGTGCTGTCATGGAAGAAGAACAGCCCCTAGCGGCACCGCCACCAGGGCAGGGTGGTCCTGTGTGGTCTAGCTGGTCTATTAAGAGTAAGATAGTAGTGGTAGTGTTCATCCTCATAGTAATGATAACACTGTTTGGAGTAGTATGGTATTTAGTAGAACAGCATCCTGTGCACACCTTAATAGGGACTACCCCGACTTCACCTGAGCATCTGTTCGTTACATTGCCCCCACATAAACAGAGACATAGACAGACATATGTCGAAAATGCCTTCCTGCAAATGCTTCTCTAGGTACACAATACAACGAATGCCACGAATTGTTGGGTGTGTGGGTTACTCCCCTCAGTCATGCACAAGAATGATTTGCTGGTGTCTTTACCACTGTCCAACTAAGTAGTTGTGAGGCATGGTTCCTGTTGCTTTCCATGGTGTATATACATTATCATACTGACGCCATGAATATGACGGAATCTGATTATGAGGCAGTGTTGGAATATATAGTAGTACACCAGGGTTATACACCTGGGACAGGAAGAAAAGAGGATACCTTACATCCAGAGGCTTGCATGAATGTTTATGAGGGAAACAAGAATGCCACATGGCTGCAAAACGAAATGTTGGATTTTCAGGGGTTCAATGTTACCGAATATTTCAAATGTTTCCAAGCACGAAATATCACTGAAGATAAAGCCCTGCCCACACCTGTGGTTCATACAGCAGCCAGTTTCTGTGTTGAAGGATCTGGGAATATTCCAGTGGGTCAGAGCAGTTTCAACTATACCTATAGACTAAACACTACTAGCAGCCCACCTTTGCTCACCCCCCTAATGTATATTTTGTTTGCGGAGAGCAGGCTTACACCTGGCTCCCTAGGGGATGGTCTGGCCGGTGTTATGTCTCTTTCCTTCTACCTCCTATTTACATTGCACCGTCCAACTATCACAAAGACCACTGGCTGCAGCGGAGAAGTGTATACTTGTCCCGAGTCAGGAGAATTATTGACACAGCAGATACTGATCAAACAGATACTACTCTACAGCAATTCATGGATGCCATGAAGGGTATCGTGCCTTTCTGGGGACCTATGTATAATAGTGTCAGCATTCGTCGCCTCACTAGGGTTGTTGAAGGGGCCATCAACACTACTGCAGGTATACTCACCAACATCACAGCTGAGCTTCAGGCTACAAGACTTGTTGCTCTTCAGAATCGTATGGTTTTAGACGTCATCCTTGCAGATAGGGGTGGAGCTTGTCGTGTCATAGTCAGCAGTTGCTGTGTTTACATCCCAGACCACACCCCTAACGTATACTCCGCTATCCAGAAGTTACACAGGCTTGCATCCGATATTCATCAGGAGAATGGCTCATGGTCCCTGACAGGGTGGTTTTGGGGTCTGATGTCATCCTGGGGTTGGAAGATACTTCTTTTCCTAGTAGCTATCGCAGGTGTCATCTTCACGTGTTGCCTATGTGTCAACTGTCTTCCAGCATGCTGTACCTATTGTGTGAGTAAACTCACCCCTGCCCCTAAATTGTCAGGCCATAATGATAAAGTCTCTAATATGATGATGATGCAGGAACTAAAAGATATCATGCAGATAGATGAGGGTATTTTTGAATATTAGAAATATATATTGCAATACGTATGTTGCTTATTCTTTTTGGATATTACTGTCATTATGCATTTCCTATTTTCCCTACTTAGAATTGTAAAGACCCTACCTGCTAGCCAATAAAGCATTTAGCCTCCCCTGCTAAAAGGAGGGTCTGTTAGATTTGAAAATCCCATTCTCGTTATATACTTGTTTTACACTATATTAGGTTAGCAGTGTACGGCTAGATGAGACATCATTCGCATTCATGTCATGTAACCCACTGAGTTATCCATGCAATGTGCGGGCTTCAGTTAGCAAGTGTGACTCCATTTTGTATTTCGTAATCCCAATTAGGCTATGTCTGTACCAGGCCTCACTGTTCGCATTGCTTGCCTCAGCAGAACGCTGTACTCAGCTATTATTTTCTCTTTTGCTCAAGGTTGCCTTCTGACTTACTAATGAATAGGCCATTTTGCCCTCGAATACCTATCTTTGTGTGTAGCTCGGCTCCCACGTTAGGAGCCGCCGAAACCCAGCACGGCCACCTTGAGCGAGTGATAACATGTACCCATCTGGCAGGTGGTAGTCCATCCCTCTGTGCCTCCTTTGTTCATGTTCGGCCTAAGCCGGTAACTTTCCATTGCGGGTGTGGTTAGGAGACCTTTGGGAGGAATTATTATGCGTTGCCGACTGTTGGGGGGCCAGTCCCTAGGCAGACATCTTAGGGTGCAGGTCAGATTGGACTCCTCTGCAGAGTATTGGTAATAAACGATTGTTTTGTATTCTCTACTGTCTGACCGACTCTTCATTTTGGGGAAGGCTATAAGGTGGTTGTAGGAAACCCGGGTGACCCTTTTCGGGTCACTTCCTTCACCAGCCTCTAAATTGCCTACTCTTCTTCCGCAGCTCATTCGGCAGGGTCAGGCATAGAATCAGGAGACAACAGGAAGTGCCACCATTGCGGTATCTGAAAGGAAGTGGGAGGTGGCTGAGACATGGATTGAAGAACGCTGTCCCTTTAAATCATTGGCAGCCTCAGTAGTGAGGTTGTACACCAACTGGAGCACTCCAGGACCACACATCGAGGCAAACGAGGGTGAAAGCAGCTCTTGGGAGAGAGAACACCACAAAACATACGGGGAGAATATTTAATTGCTTTCCTTGCTTCACAGAGGATGCCGAACCTGTAAGGAGAGGACGAGCTGGGGACGACGAGAAGGAGCCAGGGGGCCACAGGACCCTCACCTCGCCCAGCCGTGCTCCTGGCGAGCGTGGCTTCACCATAAGCTCTGGTGGTCCCGGTCTCCTCATCATCTGTAAAGAAAAATAGAAAATACATCAAAGAAGAAAACCTAATTGATGTATTTCCCTAACAAACTCTAACAATAATAAACCAGCATATCCAAATAAACAACCATGTCAGTCACCTCTTGAGTCCCGCTTTATTACATATGATGGAGAATGAGGGCAATCTACATTTGATATAAAATGGAAACCTTAATCCAGCAATTGGTTCAGGGCCAAAAGAAATTGAATGGGTCCTGGAACAACAAATGTCATCTGCCAAGGCGGACCGAGAACTGCTTAGAGACACTATCAAAGAAGATCCTGATGTTTTCTTGCTTAATTTTGAGAGGGCCGCTCTGGCCTGTGGCTGACCCCGGGCCAAATGGTCTTTTTTCCTGGCACCCCCCACTCACTGGAGAGGCCCAAGCTGCATATCAGATAGCCAATGCCCAAGGAAACACCCTGTATGACAATATTAAAAGTCTTATCTTGGACCATTTGGGGATGAACGCTGAGTCATATAGGGTAAAGCTCAGAGGAGAAAGGGGAAGTCCGGGTGATACCCCAAAAACGTTATTCTTCAAACTCAAAATGGCTGCTGGCAAGTGGTTAAAGCCAAATGAAAATAGTAAAGAGTACATAATGGAACAAATATACCAAGGACAATACCTGGAGCCACTATTATTACCTACTCAAAGATGGTTACAACAACCTACCTGTCTTACGGCGGAACAGGCAGTGGAAATGGCCGCCACCACCTACGCTTGGGCACAACCACAATTATTTGCTTGGGAAACTGAGAAAATTCACTGTAACAATCGTCCAGTGGGGGGAGGAAAACATGAGAAGAAACCAATAAAACTCTCCATTGAATACCATAGAGCGAGAGCGGTGAAACCAGAAGCCCCACTGCAGAAGGGACCCCAATATTTTGAATGTGGTGACTTGGGCCACATAGCTCGATTTTGACCCACAAAAAAATAAGGGGGAGAACCTACGGATATTAGTTTTGCCCCACTCTCCATCCTATACACTCAGGAGTTTGGACCTTGTTTCTGTGTAAGTCTGCAGGTTAATGGGAACTGAGTTACAGCGCTATTGGTCTCAAGGGTGTAAGCAATAGGTGGTGCAGGGAGAACTTATCCATTCCTCTCAGATACTTCCAGGGAGGGCTATGTGTATCTGATGTGTACACAGGGATTTCAAAACATATCCTGTCATCCAACTCACTGTAACCACCAAAAAAAGGCCAAAAGATGGATATAGAATTAAAGGTGCTGTGGAATCTTCCAAAAGTTATAATACTAGGTACTGATAACCCGACATTCCTGGATATGTTCTTGACCAATTTGGACCTCACAAATCCTAGCAGCCCCCCCCATGAGCATTCCCCTAAGAATAACCTACCAACAACAGAACCCTGTGAACTAGATCGTAATTTTTAGTTTGCCCAAAATAATGACACTAGACTATAAAGCACAATGCCCAAAATCCTCCTACTTCTTTTTCACAGTTTGTCATAGAAAGAGGTTTGTTGTATAGAATAGGTAAAATCGGTGATACCTCTCAATTGTTACTACCTAAGGAATTTCATGAGCAAATCATGTTTTTTGCACACTCTCATTTACTAGCTGGTCATACCGGAACCCAAAAAACGACTTAGGCAATATTGCTCCACTTCTATTGGTCGGGGACCTCTGCCACCATAAAGCAATATTGTCAAGAGCGCGAAGAATGTAAAAAAAAGTATCCCTATCAGCCTCCGGCTGTATCTCTCCAACCCCTTCCTATTGTAGGAATACTCTTCGAGCGTTAAGGTATGGATCTGATAGAACCTCTCCCAAAGTCTACCAAGAGAAACCAATATGAATTGGTACTTGTGGATTACTCTACTAGATATCCAGAAGCCTTACCCCTGCAATCAAACAATACTAAAACCATTGCCCAACACCTGATTGAAGTGTTCTCCTGAGTAAGGTTCCCTAAAGAGATCCTTACAGAGCAGGGAACCCCATTTGTCTCTCAACTTATCAAGCAGGTGTGTTAGTTATTAAATCTCACCTTTCTGAAAACCTCTGTCTATCATCCCAGACAGATAGTCTAGTTGAAAGATATAATGGATCCTTGAAACTAACCCTAAACAAATGTTGACAGGTGAAGGGAAAAACTGGGACCAACTTCTCCCTTTGGCCCTTTTTGTGATTCGAGGTCAAACCCAGAGTAGTCTAGCATGTTCCTCCTTCAAGCTCTTGTATGGATGGAAGCATAGGAGCCTTCTAAAAATGACAAAAGGGGTTTAGGAAAAAGATGCAGGAGAAGAAGCAGGAGTGCTGCTTGCATATGTGAAACAAAAACTAGAATAGGAAAACTCCGGGACTTCGCTCACTGTAATTTAGAGAAGAATCAAGTGAGACAAAAAGTAGTATACGACAAAGGGAAAAAGGGTGTAGCTACCAAGTAAATGACTGGGTGTTGGTATTGCTCCCTACATCGAGTAAAAAATGAAGTCCGAGTGGAAGGGGCCTTATAAAATAACAGCCAAGATAGGTAACGTTACCTACCATTTGCAGATTACCCCGCAGAGAAAACAGAAGTTTCATATCAATCTATTTAAAAAGTGGTTAGGCCCTCCTCCCAAAAGGTTGAACATAATCAGTGCAGTACTCACTAATCAAAGCACCCTGAATCTTCTTCCTGTTAATGATGAGCTCAAAGATGACCAAAAAACCGAACTCGTGATGGAACTTTAGCCCTTTTCCCAACTTTTTTCAGACATTCCTGGTCAAACCCATCTGGCTGAACCTGCCATTCCTACTCTGCCTGGGGTTATAATAAAAGAAAAAAGAACTGCTGGATACCCGCAGCCTGGAGGTATACTATTCACAAAGAAGTCCAAATGCTGCTCCAAATGGGAGTAATAAAAATCTCCCAGAGTAACTGGTCCTTCCCAATCATGCGCATGCTTAAACCCGATGGTACAATTCGATTCTGCATGGACTTCAGGGACATTAACAGGGTGTCTAAATTCAATGCATACCCCCTTGCTAGGGTGGACAAATTAACGGAGGAATTGTGTGAGGCCAAACACATCACCACATTAGACATCACCAAGGCAGGTGCCTCTAACGGAAGCTGGTCAAGAAAAAACAGGCTTTGCTACCCCAGAAGGGCTATTTCAGTTTACGGGTTTGCCCCTTTGACTACATGGAGCCAGAGCAACTTTTCAAAGACTTATGAATAAGGTCCTCCAAAATCATCAATCATATTCATCTGCTTATATTGATAATATAGTAATTTATAGCAACACCTGGTAGCATCACCTTGTTCATTGTAGAAACATCCTTCAAGAGCTGAAAAGAACAAATCTACACATTAACGGAAAAAAATGTGGAGCGGGATACTCAAGAGTACTGAAGGAGAAGACAAGCTGGGGATGACGAGAAGAAGCCAGGAGGCCACCGGACCCAAGCTACACCCAGCCGTGCTCCTGCGGGAGTGTGGCTTTACTAGAAGCACTGGTGGTCCCAGTCTCCTCATCATCTGTAGAGTAAAGAAGAATAAGAAGAACATCAAAGAAGAAAATATATTTGATGTATTTACCTAACAAACTCTAACAATAATAAACCAGCATATCCAAATAAAGAACCCTGTCAGTCAATCAATCAATCAATCAATCAATCAATCAAGATAACTTTATTCAATCTTAAACATTAAGATCGTAAAAGTGCAAAAATACATTGTACACATATTTGAAATTATGATACATCCCCATCACATTTCAATAAAACACAAAGTAAAAGTCAGTCACTTCTTGAGTCCCACTTTATTACACCCCTGTTCCTACCATTCCCAAAAATAGCCATTCTGCTAGGTTTCCTCTCTGAGTATGTTGAGGGTACAGTTCGCCCCTCCCTCACCATAGACTTAACTGTGATTTGGTGGTTGCTTACTTTCCTACCAAATGACGGGCAATTAAATAGTTCTTATTTTCCCCCAACGCTGTCTAAAGTTAGTGCTGCCTCCTTTTGCCCATTGGATATGCTTCCTTTCCCCTTGGGCCTCAATAATTTCCTATAATTGGTCTCCAAATCTCCATTAAGTGGCAAAATAATCCTGATACCAGTTTTTCAACTTTGTGCACGGATTCTGAGAAGTGAGATATTATGTTTTGCTCTAAAGAATTGAACTTGTTAGGCCCATTCATTAGTGAAGTATCGCACCTGGTCATTAGGGATCTATCTTGTGTTTCGAAGCCAGATTAATATTCTTCCCCACTGTATCCCTTAATGCCTCTTTCTTATTTTTCTTAATTGGAGGTGAGTGCTTTTCCACCCGAGAAAGTTCAAATTCTGTGATTGCCGGTATCTTGTTGGTTTATACGTGGATTGCGTTAATTACATTTTTAAATCACAATTTGGCTTCCATTGCCAACATAATCCTCTAATTGTATGCTACCTACGGTTGCACCTTCAGACGTAACCCTAACACTAGTTGTGCTAGAATGCATGGGATTAGAATCATTACTTAATTGCCAATGGGTAGGAGACAGTCCCTCCTCGACTTGTCCCATTTCAATTGTAATGACTCGCATTGCATTTGTGAGGTATGAGGAAATGGATGATGCAGAAAGCGTTGCTTTATCCTTCCCCCTTCAAGCCTTCAAGTGTTAAGGCTTTTCTTCTACCCATGTGATTCTCCTTCTCAAAACAATCAGAGTTTCCAATACCTTTATAAATACTTCTCTGCTTCTACCATGTTGAAAAACCAAAGAGGGTGACACGGCTTGGCCTCCTTAGGGCTCTGAGAGGCTCAGATTGGCCTGTTTTGGCCCGGTCTTTGCCTGGGCACAGCTCACAAGCGTCTCATGTGCATGACTGTTGGAGCACAGCGCCTGTTTTTAAGCACTTTCCTGGCTATACCTCCTCCTGTTAGGGCCGCTGAATAATGGACCCATAAGTCCTGGGTCCCACCCTCACCACCAGCATTAAACTATGCGTCCCTCACTGCAGGAGTTTAATACACGCTTCTAACTACTTTCCTGGCTATGCCTTCTTCTGTTAGGGCCACTGATTTCTACACTCATATGCCCCCAGTTCCCGCTCTTGCCACCAGCAGCAAATTATACATTCAGTCTTCATCTTTCTCTTCCTGGTCCTTCTATGCCTTCTGGTGTTTCTCCTCCTCCTGAACCTGTTCCAAGTCCTGATTTTCCGGGTTTTTCTGTCCTCCTGGCCCTCTTTCTGGCCCAGCACCCCTAACCCCAGTCACTTTGGTACTGGTTTCCTGACTCTGGTGCTACTGATTTTGGTCCTTCTTTGTCCTGGTCTTCCTGGTCTTGCTCCTTCCTGGCACTTTTGGTCCCGGTAGATCTTCCGGTCCTACTAATCCTCCTCACCTTGATCCTGCTTGTTTTCTGATAGTCTTTGTTAGACTTGGCATCTTTTGGCGTGTTTCCCCTGACTTTTTGCTTTCTGACCTCCCGGTTTTGACTCTGTTTTTGCTGGTGTAATGATTCTGCGCACTTTTCTCACTGCTTTCCAGTGGGAAAGTGCAAGTGCTCCTGTATAAAATGTGTTATGGATTGGTGTTTCCATGATTGGCCTATTTGGTTTATGTGTCAGTCCCTTGTAAAGTGCACTGCGAGTGCCAGGGCCTATAGACCAAATGCTGTTGGTGGGCTGCAGCACTGGATTGTGCCACCCACGCAAACAGCCCGTAAAGTGTAACTCGGGCCTGCCACCGCAGAGCCTGTGCGCAGCCTGGGGCTGCCATGTCGACTTGGCAAGTGCACACACTTGCAAGTCCCCAAACCTTCCCTTTGCTACATGTTAGTCACCCCTAAGGTAGGCCCAAGGTACCCCTGTGGGCAGGGTGCGGTGTATGCGAAAGGTAGGACATGCCCGGGTGTGTGCGGCATGTCCTGATAGTGAATTACAGCCTAGTTCGTTTTTCACTATTGCAAGGCTACCTGTTCCCCTAGGCCAGAACGGGCAGTTTTGATTATTACAGCTTATAATCCTAACTGACCCCGGGAACATGGTAGAAATTCGAGTTTAGTATGCCTGGACTCAGAATGATAAAATGCATCTTTTAGTGAAGTTGGTTTTAACATTCTGTGTTTGAAAATACCACTTTTAGAAAGTGGGTATTTTCTTGTCTAACCATCCAAGCCTGCCTCTGCGAGGTTGTGTATTCCTTGTCTGGAGTGTGAGTGACAGGGGCTGGGGGATGCCAGGAGACAGGGTGAGTCAGCACAGGGCTGAATAGCAAGATCTACATGTAGATGGGTGGGAGGGGTCGCACCTGGGCCCTGAATAGGACAGTGCCTTCCCTCCACAATGCTGGCTCCACCTCCTGTGGTGCGTCTGATGTCCCTGGCCTACTCACTGAAAGAAGGGACGGAGACTTGTCAACAAAGTGCTCCAGAACTGGTTTGGACTAGGCAAAGGCCGCTCTGCCTTCAGAGAACAAAGGAATTTGGGATATAAATATTGGGGCCCTGACCCCATGAATTTAGATCTCGCTGGAATCAAGGAACCTGCCAAGACGAAGCGCTGGAAGAGCTGCCAGGAGGAGTACTGCCCCTTTGCTGTGTTGTTGCTTTGTTGGGTTGGCCTGCAGCTGCTGCTTCTGCCTTGGGCAGTGAAAGGAAGGAACTTTCTACAAACTTGTGCTGAGTATCTCCAAGGGCCTGGAACCGAGCTGGCCTCCTGTTAAGAAGTCTCAGGGACTACAAAGACTTCACAAGCCTCTGGGTACCGCTTCTGGAACGCTGTTTCAGTTGCCACAGAGGAAGGGAACCGAAACCGACTCCGTCAACCGAATCCATCCCTGGCCGGTGACCTGTTTGCACCGCAGACCGCATCGCCCCGCTTCGCATCGCAACCCTGGTCTCACCGTGGGCGACGTCCGACGCCGCCAACATCGAGCCGCTGCTTGCACCGTGACCTGTGGGCACCGCAGTTCGCATCGCATCGCTTCACTGAACCAACCGGACCCGACCGACGAGGTCGCTGCAACTGGCTCAAGAGTCGAGACCGCACCGCATTTGGGGCACCGCTCGCACGTCTGCGACGCACCGCTCCGACTCGCACCGCTGTCCGACGCCAGCTCCCGCACTCCGGCTAGGTCGCCTGCATCGCAACCTGTCAGCACCGCATCGAGCATCGTCTCACCCTGCATCGCACGCCTTGGACTCACCGACTCCGTCTGCACGACGCTCATCGAGCCGCTGCCTGCACCGCATCGAGGGACACCGCACCTTGCATCGCTCCGTCTTGCACCGCAACCGCGACGAACGCCGACCGGCTCGTACACTCCGTACCAGCCACAACGAGAAAGGTACTGTAACCGAGTCTGTTCACGACTCTGCTGGCCCGTATCGACGCGGTCAGCTGGAACTGTTAGACTCTGTGGTTTTCAGCATCCCGGTAGGCTCGGACGGAGCTACCGACTCGTACGAACTTTGCTTTTGTGCTATTCCTGCAAAGAAGAAGTTACCGTATCAAGTATTCATTTTTAAAGTACAGTATTGTGGATTTTTGTCGTAATTGGTCTTGTCTTGAGTATATAAAATATTGGTTATTTTTCTAAACTGGTGTGGTGTCCGTTTGTAGTGCTTACACTGTATTACTGTTGGGTATGTGCAAATGCTTTACACACTGCCTCTGAATTAAGCCTGACTGCTCGTGCCAAGCTACCACGAGGGTGAGCAGGGGTTACTTCACGAGTGTAACAACCCTTACCCTGACTAGGAAGAAGGGTCCCTACTTGGACAAAGGTGCAAGCCCTTGCCAACTAGAGATCCCATTTCTAACATTGGTGTCAGCGGTGAGGATAGGACTTGTGTTTGCACTTGACTTACAGTGATTGGTGTGCACTACTACCATATCGCAGACCATTACGTACCACATACTGGTTCTTTTTCTTTTGGCCTATTTTTGATCTTGCCAGTTTTCAACTCACGACTTTTGTCATGCCTGAATCAATTGCATCATCCGTTGCATCTCTGGAAGTTATCTTTGAGGAGGACAGGTTGGAATCCTACGCCGTAAAGGAGTTACGAGCGATTTGTAAAAACCTGAAAGTCCAAATTAAAGGCCTCACAAGGAAGGAGGAGCTACAGAAGGCGCTGAGGGCCTGGGTAGCAGCCAGACATGCCAATGGGCAGCCTGGTGATCTCAGTGAGGAGGTGGAGGAGCCTATTTCCAGGGTGGATGTGCTTTTGGGTAGGGGGAACCCGCCAGGTCAGGCAGCAGCAGTCTGTCCCCAGAGGAGCTGGAGGACAGGCGGGAGGCAAGGCAGTTTGAGCTGCAGAAGCTCAGGCTGGAGAGTGAGCGGGAGGAGAAGAGATTGGCCATAGAGGAGAGGAAGATGTTCTTAGAACATGAGAGAGAACTGAAGGAGCTAGAACTTAGGAGTAAGTCAGGCTCAGATGGTGGCAGCAATTCGTCCAGAAAAGCAGACAGGATTGTGCACATTCCCAAGAACGTAGGCAAGGAGTTCAAGAAGGGGGATGACATACAAAGGTGGTTTCAGGGTTATGAGGCAGCCATACACATGAATGGGGTCCCTGAGGAGAATTGGGGAGCAGGATTGTGGCCACTTTTCCCGGAAGAAGCAAGGGATGCTCTGATAGCTTTGGGTAAGGGGTATCACCTCACCTATGCTGACATGAAGGATGCCCTTCTCACGAAGTATGGTCTTACTCCTGAAAAGTACAGGGATCAGTTCAGGTCCAGTAAGAAATCTGATGCCAACACTTGGTTGGAATGTGTGGATGTGTTCTGCAGGTCTCTGGATGGTTGGGTGAAGGGCAGTAGTGTAACAGATTTTCAGGGGCTCTACAACTTGATTGCATGGGAGCACTTGTCTAGTCTATGTTTTGCAGATCTGCGCCAGCACCTAGTTGATAGTAAGCTAACTGACCCCAGGAAGCTTGCTATGGAAGCGGACCGCTGGGTGAGTACCAGGGTCCACAAGAAAGCGTTTGGGGGAGACTCAGCCAAAGGTGGGCAGGGTCCCCAGCAGAAAGGTGGGGGGACAAGGGTAAAGCACAGGAGTTCTCTAAAGGGCCCCAAACTAGTACCCAGGGTAAAGGTTCCCAGCCCCCCGGTGATAAGAAGAAAGGGGTCTCTACAGGGAAGCCTGTTGAGACCGGCCCCGCAAGTGTTATGCATGTGACCAGGTAGGTCACTTTAAGGGGGACCCCAAGTGCCCAAAGGGGACACAGCCACCCACCGGTGGACAGTCCAAAGTGTTGGCTAGTGTAGCGCTTGGGGAGGAGGGGTGCCCACAGGAGGGTGGGGATCCCGCAGAAATGACCCTTGTCTCACTAGGGGACAGTGAGATGGTCCCAGGAAACCAGGTGCCCCCTAACACAAAGAAATATAGCACCTGGGTGACCATTAATGGGAACAGGGTAGAGGCTCTCAGAGATACTGGAGCCAGTGTGACCTCAGTCCGGTGTCACCTGGTGTCTGAGAAGCAAGTAGTCCCAGGAGCATTCCACCAAGTAGTTGCTGTAGACAACTCAGAGCGCCAATGTATGGTGGCGCTGGTTCCCTTTGAATGGGGGGTCTCAGGTCCCTTGAGGGTGGTTGTGAGCCCTACCATGCCTGTAGATTGTCTGCTAGGAAACGACCTGGAGCAGTCCTCATGGAAGGAGGTTGAGCTCAGGTCTCACTTGGAGATGCTTGGGTTGCCAGAGTGGGCATGCGTGTCTACTCGGTCAATGGCAGCCAGAAAGGGCGATCAAGAGGACTTGGAGCCTGAAACAGTGGCCCAAGTCCCTGCCAAGAGAAAGGGCAGGGGGCGCGGGAAACCGGCCCCCGAAGTTCCCACGGACCGGGAGGAGGCGGACCTCGAGGGGGACGCCCGGTGCCTACAGGGGAGCAGGTAGCCGAACTGGGAGACATCTCTGAGCTGACCCATTGGCAGCAAGAAGGGGGTCCCACCAGGGAGGAGTTCTGCAGGGAGCAGAACGAGTGCCCTACTCTGGAGGGTCTGCGGCGGCAGGCTGCAGACCAGGCAGCTGGTAATCAGTCCGGGTCACATCTGATCTACTGGGAGAGTGGTCTCCTATACAGTGAGCCTAAGGTTGCTGAGCCTGGGTCAGCCCGTGTGCTGGTGGTACCCCAGCGCTTCAGGACCTTCCTACTGGGTCTGGCTCATGACCTGCCTTTGGCAGGACATTTGGGGCAGGACAAGACCTTTGACAGGCTTGTCACCCACTTCTTTGGCCCCAAATGCGAAGGCAGTCAGATGCACACTGTAGGTCTTGCCAAACTTGCCAGGCAAGTGGTAAGAGTGGGAGGAAGGTCAAAGCTCCTCTCCAACCTTTTCCGATTGTTGGAACACCCTTTGAAAGGGTAGGGATGGATATTGTGGGGCCACTGGATCCCAAGACAGCCATGGGCAACAGGTACATCCTGGTCTTGGTGGACCATGCCACCCGGTACCCGGAGGCAATCCCTCTCAGGACAACGACAGCGCCAGTGGTGGGCCGGGCGTTGATGGGGATCTTTTCCCGTGTGGGATGCCCCAGAGAGGTGGTTTCTGATAGGGGGACCAATTTCATATCGAAGTATATGACATCCCTGTGGAAGGAGTGTGGTGTAACCTACAAGTTCACCACTCCTTACCACCCACAAGGAAACGGTCTGGTGGAGAGATTCAACCAGACCTTGAAAGGCATGATCAAGGGTCTAACAGAACCCATGAGGCGTAAGTGGGACGTCCTCTTGCCATGCCTACTCTTTGCGTACAGGGAGGTGCCTCAGAAGCCTCTTGGGTACAGCCCCTTTGAGCTCCTGTATGGCCACCCTGTCAGAGGACCTCTGAGTTTGGTAAAGCAAGGCTGGGAGGCAGCTCCCAGGAAAACTCTCCAGGATGTATTTAGCTACATGCTGGCCTTTCGAAACCAAACTGCCCGCTTCAGGAAACTCGCTCAGGCGAACCTAGAAGCCAGCCAGGAAGAAAAGAAGAGATGGTATGACCAGAACGCCACTCTGGTCGAATTTCCTACCTGGGCAAAAGTGTGGGTCATGGCCCCAGTGGCACCTTGTGCCTTGCAGGACAAGTGGACTGGGCCATATGAGGTAAAGGAGCGCAAAAGTGACGTCACCTACCTGGTGGATTTGCAGGCTCCAAGGAACCCTTTGAGGGTCCTTCACGTGAACCGCCTCAAGCCCCACTTCGAGAGGTCCGAAGTGAGTATGCTCTTGGCGACAGATGATGGGGTGGAAGAGGAGAGTGAGCCTCTCCCTGACCTCCTGTCTACCAAGGAGCATGATGGGTCAGTAGAGGGTGTGATCCTCTCCCCTACTCTGACTCAGGAGCAGCAGGGGGACTGTCGCCAGTTGTTGGGACAGTTCGCCCCACTGTTCTCTCTGACCCCCGGTGTAACTCACTGGTGTACCCATGACGTGGACACTGGTGACAGCCATCCTGTGAAGCACAAGATTTACAGGTTGACTGACCGGGTCAGAGCCAGCATCAAGGAGGAGGTCTCTAAGATGTTGGCGTTAGGGGTGATTGAGCCCTCCCACAGTCCTTGGGCCAGCCCAGTGGTCTTGGTCCCAAAGGCTGCGGCGCCCGGTGCCACTCCAGAACTCCGGTTTTGTGTGGACTACCGTGGGCTCAATGCCGTCACCAGGACTGAAGCGCACCCCATCCCCAGAGCTGATGAGCTCATTGATCGGTTGGGAGCTGCCCGGTCCCTCAGCACGTTTGATTTGACGTCTGGGTACTGGCAGATTGCCTTAACCGATGGGGCCAAGGAGAGATCATCGTTCTCAACCCCAGAAGGTCATTACCAATTCCGGGTGATGCCCTTTGGGTTGAAGAATGCCCCTGCCACCTTTCAGAGGTTGGTCAATCAGGTGTTGGCTGGGCTGGAGGACTTCAGTGCCGCCTACCTGGATGACATTGCTGTGTTCAGTTCCAGCTGGGAAGAACATTTACAGCACCTTGAGAAAGTGTTGAGGGCTCTGCAAGGTGCAGGCCTCACGATCAAGGCCAGTAAGTGCCAGATCGGGCAGGGTTCTGTGGTGTACTTGGGACACCAGGTAGGAAGCGGCCAGGTGGCGCCCCTACAACCCAAGATTGACACCATTCTGGCTTGGGAGCCCCCAAGACCCAGACAGAGGTGAGAGCCTTCTTAGGTCTCACCGGCTATTATAGGAGATTTGTTAAGGGCTATGGCACCATCGTTGCCCCCTTAACAGAGCTGACCTCTAAGAGGCAGCCCAGGAAAGTGATCTGGACTGAGTCCTGCCAGAAAGCTTTTGATGCCCTGAAGGCAGCCATGTGCACGGCGCCCGTGCTCAAGGCACCTGACTTCTCCAAAGAATTTGTTGTGCAGACTGACGCTTCAGAGCATGGTGTGGGAGCGGTGCTCTCACAACTGAACGAAGAGGGCCTGGATCAGCCTGTAGTCTTCCTTAGCAGGAGACTATTTCCCAGGGAACAGAGGTGGAGTGCCATAGAAAGGGAAGCTTTTGCTGTGGTCTGGGCACTGAAGAAGTTGAGACCATACCTGTTTGGGACTCACTTCTGGGTTCAGACAGACCACAGGCCCCTCAGATGGTTGATGCAAATGAGGGGTGAGAATCCAAAACTGCTGAGGTGGTCCATCTCCCTACAGGGAATGGACTTTACGGTGGAGCACCGTCCTGGTACAGAACACGCCAACGCAGATGGTCTGTCCAGGTTCTTCCGCCTTAGTGAGGAGAACTCCAATGGGGTTGGGTAGTTCTCCCTACTTTCAGCTGGAGGGGACATGTGTTAGACTTGGCATCTTTTGGCGTGTTTCCCCTGACTTTTTGCTTTCTGACCTCCCGGTTTTGACTCTGTTTTTGCTGGTGTAATGATTCTGCGCACTTTCCTCACTGCTGTCCAGTGGGAAAGTGCAAGTGCTCCTGTATAAAATGTGTTATGGATTGGTGTTTCCATGATTGGCCTATTTGGTTTATGTGTCAGTCCCTTGTAAAGTGCACTGCGAGTGCCAGGGCCTATAGACCAAATGCTGTTGGTGGGCTGCAGCACTGGATTGTGCCACCCACGCAAACAGCCCGTAAAGTGTAACTCGGGCCTGCCACCGCAGAGCCTGTGCGCAGCCTGGGGCTGCCATGTCGACTTGGCAAGTGCACACACTTGCAAGTCCCCAAACCTTCCCTTTGCTACATGTTAGTCACCCCTAAGGTAGGCCCAAGGTACCCCTGTGGGCAGGGTGCGGTGTATGCGAAAGGTAGGACATGCCCGGGTGTGTGCAGCATGTCCTGATAGTGAATTACAACCTAGTTCGTTTTTCACTATTGCAAGGCTACCTGTTCCCCCTAGGCCAGAACGGGCAGTTTTGATTATTACAGCTTATAATCCTAACTGACCCCGGGAACATGGTAGAAATTCGAGTTTAGTATGCCTGGACTCAGAATGATAAAATGCATCTTTTAGTGAAGTTGGTTTTAACATTCTGTGTTTGAAAATACCACTTTTAGAAAGTGGGTATTTTCTTGTCTAACCATCCAAGCCTGCCTCTGCGAGGTTGTGTATTCCTTGTCTGGAGTGTGAGTGACAGGGGCTGGGGGATGCCAGGAGACAGGGTGAGTCAGCACAGGGCTGAATAGCAAGATCTACATGTAGATGGGTGGGAGGGGTCGCACCTGGGCCCTGAATAGGACAGTGCCTTCCCTCCACAATGCTGGCTCCACCTCCTGTGGTGCGTCTGATGTCCCTGGCCTACTCACTGAAAGAAGGGACGGAGACTTGTCAACAAAGTGCTCCAGAACTGGTTTGGACTAGGCAAAGGCCTCTCTGCCTTCAGAGAACAAAGGAATTTGGGATATAAATATTGGGGCCCTGACCCCATGAATTTAGATCTTGCTGGAATCAAGGAACCTGCCAAGACGAAGCGCTGGAAGAGCTGCCAGGAGGAGTACTGCCCCTTTGCTGTGTTGTTGCTTTGTTGGGTTGGCCTGCAGCTGCTGCTTCTGCCTTGGGCAGTGAAAGGAAGGAACTTTCTACAAACTTGTGCTGAGTATCTCCAAGGGCCTGGAGCCGAGCTGGCCTCCTGTTAAGAAGTCTCAGGGACTACAAAGACTTCACAAGCCTCTGGGTACCGCTTCTGGAACGCTGTTTCAGTTGCCACAGAGGAAGGGAACCGCAACCGACTCTGTCAACCGAATTCATCCCTGGCCGGTGACCTGTTTGCACCGCAGACCGCATCGCCCCGCTTCGCATCGCAACCCTGGTCTCACCGTGGGCGACGTCCGACGCCGCCAACATCGAGCCGCTGCTTGTACTGTGACCTGTGGGCACCGCAGTTCGCATCCCATCGCTTCACTGAACCAACCGGACCCGACCGACGAGGTCGCTGCAACTGGCTCAAGAGTGGAGACCGCACCGCATTTGGGGCACCGCTCGCACGTCTGCGACGCACCGCTCCGACTCGCACCGCTGTCCGACGCCAGCTCCCGCACTCCGGCTAGGTCGCCTGCATCGCAACCTGTCAGCACCGCATCGAGCATCGTCTCACCCTGCATCGCACGCCTTGGACTCACCGACTCCGTCTGCACGACGCTCATCGAGCCGCTGCCTGCACCTCATCGAGGGACACCGCACCTTGCATCGCTCCGTCTTGCACTGCAACCGCGACGAACGCCGACCGGCTCGTACACTCCGTACCAGCCACAACGAGAAAGGTACTGTAACCGAGTCTGTTCACGACTCTGCTGGCCCGTATCGACGCGGTCGGCTGGAACTGTTAGACTCTGTGGTTTTCAGCATCCCGGTAGGCTCGGACGGAGCTACCGACTCGTACTGAACTTTGCTTTTGTGCTATTCCTGCAAAGAAGAAGTTACTGTATCAAGTATTCATTTTTAAAGTACAGTATTGTGGATTTTTGTCGTAATTGGTCTTGTCTTGAGTATATAAAATATTGGTTATTTTTCTAAACTGGTGTGGTGTCCGTTTGTAGTGCTTACACTGTATTATTGTTGGTTATGTGCAAATGCTTTACACACTGCCTCTGAATTAAGCCTGACTGCTCGTGCCAAGCTACCACGAGGGTGAGCAGGGGTTACTTCACGAGTGTAACAATCCTTACCCTGACTAGGAAGAAGGGTCCCTACTTGGACAAAGGTGCAAGCCCTTGCCAACTAGAGATCCCATTTCTAACAGTCTTTCTCCACCAGGCCCTCTAGTCTTGGTCCTCCTGGGTCTTATACTTCTAGTACTCTTGGTTTGGGTCATCCTGATTCTTCTGGCCCTAGTACCTGTCCTATTTTACCACCTGGTACTGTATCGATTGGTCCTCATGGCTCATTTTGGGCTTCTTATGGTAGGACTTCAGGTAGTTTTGAGTTTATTTTTAAGAGGAACTATGCTTGCTTAGTATTTCAGACTTGTCAACATAGCAGCAGCTGACAAGCAGCAGGAAACAGCGAGTCCAGGTAGATAGGTGGTATTTGAGCTCCAGAGGGAGAGGCACTTACATACGTTTTAGTTTAGTTTTAGGCACTTACATAAGGCAATTGGTGCTAGGGGACACAGTGCTTTGGGGTAGTTGCAGCAGGTAAATTGAGTGTGACACCGTAATGGGGCTGCTGTGGAACATGGGAAGTAAAAACAGGCAAAAGGTAAGCAAAGCATCTGGGTAATTTACAATGGAAGTGTCTATTCACACAGCTGCCATATGAATGAACACACTTTTTCACCCAGCAGAATATGGTTCAGGCATAGATGCTTACTAGTCCCATGTCATGAGAGGTCCCTTCAGCTACGCTGACGTTTTAGTCACCTGTCTAATGTATCCCAGGGGTAATAGTTTTGTTGTTAACATGCTAAGCATGCTAAGTAATGTTTTTAGTGCGCTGGGGCCTGTCTCAACTGGGCCCTCATTCTTGTCTTTGACCGTGTTGTCTTAGTAAAAGAATCAGGAAGTAAAAAAAAAATCTGATTGACAGGCTTTGAGGCTGTACCTAACTAAAGTAATTGTAGAGAGGACCTGGGGAAGGAAGGAGAAAGATTGGTGGGAGGAAGATGATGATGAGTAGGAGGGTAGAGACCAGCAATAGGTGTAGGACATCCAGTCATGAGGCCCAGGACAAGAAGAATCAGGACCAGGTAAACTCAATCCACTAGCACCAGGGTGGCCAAGGCTAGAGTTGACCAGGAAATAGCAAACAAGGAGGAACAGAACTTGGAGAAACAGTACAAGGGGTACCGGGACCAGGGTTAGAAGGGCTACACATATTATAGGGATTTGGAACTGGGGGATCAGGACCCAGTGGACCAGGGCTGAAGGAAAAGTCAGACCAGGTGTAGGAAGAACAAAAGGCCTTGGACCAGCAAGGCAAGGAGGGTAGGAGGGACTAAGAGCACTGACCAGTACCAAAGGGCTGAGGATGAGGAGGACTAGGTCCAGGAGTAGTAGACAAAGGTGGACAGACCCAAGAGGATCAGCACAAGGAGAACAATAGAAATGAGGACCAGGGGCACAGAGATCACATCAATGAAGACCAAGGGGTCAGATACAGAAGGACCCAGACTGAGAAGTCCACGACCAATAAGAACCAGGGCTAGTGGATTCAAGAGGCCCTACATCTGCAGATCCAGGAGGACAGGAAAGAGGCAGGACGTCGAGGCCCAGTGTGACGAGAATCACAAGGTCCACAAGGGTCAGACTCAAAAGAACCCTAAAAGAACCCTAAACTAGCATGACCAGGACTCCAAGGACCGGGGGACCTGCAGCATGGGAACTAAGAGGACCAGGGCCAGTGGGACAAAGACAAGGAAGACGAAACCAAGGAGGACCATTATCAGCAAGACGCCTTGAGAAACTCTGGAGGAACAGGAAAGCCAAGAAGACCAGAACACCTACAGGAACACCATGACTGAATACCACCAGCACATAAGAGCCACCAAGCGGACCTTTATCAAGAACAAAACCCACACCAACGCCAGCAACACAAAAGAACTTTTCAACGTCATACAGCAGTTCACCAAACCCCCCAGCGAAGCCGCGGACGTCACACCATCCCAGAACCTCTGCAACAAGCTCAGCTCCTATTTCCACCTGAAAATCAAGGCCCTCTACGACAACTTCAGCGAACAGACCCCAGATACCACCCCCCCTCCACCATCATCAACCAGCTCACCATCACCACCTGGAAACCTGCTACCACCGAAGATATCGCCACGACCATGAAGAACACCCACTCAGGAGCCCCCACGGACCCCTGCCCGCCACACATCTGCCACAGAGCCGCCGCCGCCATTGCACCCAAACTAAGCCGGACCATTAACGCCTCCTTCGAAGCCGGCATCTTCCCCGACGACTGGAAGCGGGCAGAAGTCAAGCCCCTCCTCAAGAATCCCTTGGCCGACCCGACAGACCTGAAGAACTACCGGCCCGTCTCTCTCCTTCCCTTCACAGCCAAAGTCACCGAGAGATTCGTCAACGCCCAGCTCACCGCCTTCATCGAAGAGAACGCCATCCTCGGCTCCTCCCAGTCTGGATTTCGCAGCAACCACAGCACCGAGACCGCCCTCCTCGCCGCCACCGATGACATCCGCATGCTACTTGACCAAGGCCACACTGTGGCCCTCATCCTACTAGACCTCTCCGCAGCCTTCAACACCGTCTCACACCACACTCTCGCAGCCAGACTCCACGACACTGGTATATGAGAAACCACCCTCGACTGGATCCGCTCCTTTCTCTCTGGCAGAATCCAAAGGATCAGACTCCCACCCTTCCTCTCCGAGCCTAGAGAGACCAACTGTGGAGTACCCCAAGGATCCTCACTCAGCCCCACGCTCTTCAATATCTACATGGCCCCCCTCACCGCCATCATCAGACAACATGGCCTCAGCATAATATCCTACGCCGACAACACCCAGCTCATCCTCTCCCTCACTAAGAATCCCGAAAACACCAGACTCTGCTTCCAG
This sequence comes from Calotriton arnoldi, assembly GCA_963921515.1. Taxonomy (NCBI): domain Eukaryota; kingdom Metazoa; phylum Chordata; class Amphibia; order Caudata; family Salamandridae; genus Calotriton; species Calotriton arnoldi. The sequence continues at coordinate 560,357 of CAWUFW010009979.1, read as the reverse complement.
GAAGGAATGAAGGACGTCGCAGCCTGGATGAATAACAATTGCCTGAAGCTCAACTCGGAGAAGATAGAGGTCCTCATCCTCGGACCCTCCTCCACCGCCTGGGACAACACCTGGTGGCCTTCCACCCTCGGAAACCCACCCACTCCATCAGACCACGCCCGAAACCTCGGCATCATCCTAGACTCCTCCCTCACCATGACCCGCCAGATTAACGCCATCGCCTTCAACTGCTTCAACTCCCTTCACATCCTCCGCAAGACCTTCAAGTGGATCCCCCCTGAATGCAGAAAGACCGTCACCCACGCACTCATAACCAGCAGACTAGACTACGGCAACGCCCTCTATGCCGGAATCAATAGAACCCTGCTACACAAGCTCCAAACCATCCAGAACACCGCAGCCAGACTCGTCCTCGGAACCCCACGACACGAGCACATGACCCAGCACCTACGAGACCTCCACTGGCTCCCCATCGAGAAGCGAGTAACCTTCAAGCTACTCACCCACACCTACAAATCCCTGCACAACATCGGACCCAAATACCTCAACGAGAGAGTTTCCTTCCACATGCCCAGAAGGAACCTCCGCTCTGCCGACCTCGCCCTGGCAGAGACCCCACGCATCCGCAGAACCCAAGCAGGCAGAAGAGCCTTCTCCTACGTCGCAGTAAAGACCTGGAACGAGCTCCCAGTCAACATCAGGCGCTCCCCCTCTCTGCACACCTTCAGGAGGAGCCTCAAGACCTGGCTCTTCAACTGATTCGGAGCTGCATCCCCCCCAGCGCCTTGAGACCCTCACGGGTGAGTAGCGCGCTTTATAAATCCCTGATTGCTTGATTGATTGATTGATTACAGAGGCAAAAAGGGTCAGATGTAGAAAAACAGTGGAACAGGCAAGCCAGGAGGACTAGGATGGTTCCAGGGGGCCCAGGGATTAGGAGGGCTATGGAAACAAAGGCAAATGTGGCCAGCATCAGAATACCAGATCCAAGAGGGACAGACAAAGAAACACCAAAACTAAGACCAGGACTACATGGAACAGAGGGACCAGGAGCACTAGCATTAAGAACAGGCAAACCAGAGGGACTAGATAAATCAAGGGAGCGGGATCAGGAAATCAAGGGGACCAGAATTAGGCTCAGCAGGATGAAAAGGGCCAAGATGGGGAGCCTGTGAAAGGGGGGACCAGGTCCCAGGGGACCAAGGGGCAGGAATACATGGGATGGACAAACAGACAGACCAGGGTCATGAAGGATAAGATAGAGAAGTTCTAATGATAGGATGAGCAGGAGGTCCTGGACCATCAGAACTATGAAAGGGTAGGATTGTCAGTGGTAGGCCAGGGCAGGTTATTGCAGAACCATGAGGACACAGGGCACATGGATTAGGACCAGGAGGATCAGGACCAGATTGAGGAGGACTGTGAAGAACAGGACCAGGAGGACAATGGCCAGTAGGATCAGGAGACGCGGTTAAGCAGGACATGACCTATAAAGACCTGGGGGACCAGGACTGTGGGCACCAGGAAGGCCAGAGCAAGGAGGACTAAAAGTATCATGAGCAGGAGGACTGTAAAGGGCTAAGTACACCATGAGAATCACTACCTAGGCACCAGAGCCTGGAGAAAAAAAGTGCAGCAGATCCATCATCTAAGGTAGAAGGACCAGGTTAACGGGAGTCAGGTGTAAGAAGGCAACCAGAGTCAGAAAAATCAAGAGGACTGGACAAGGATGTCCAGTAGGACTAGGACAAAAATGTCCAGCCTCAGGAGGACCCAAATGAGGACAACAAGGATCAAGAGAGCCAGGACTAGTGGGTGCTGTCCCAGACCAAGAGCCAAGATGGCCACGATGGCCAGGACAACCCAAATAAAGAAGACAATGACTAGGAGGGCTAGAATACGAGTAGCTAGATGGACCAAAGGAACCAGCAGGACCTGGAGTTTCAGGTCTATGAAGTACAGGGTAAATGATTTGGAAAAAACAAGGTGAGAAGAACCAGGACAAAAGGACCAGGGTCAAGAGGACTAGGAAGGGACATGACAAAGAGATGCCAAAACTAGGGGAATAAGAAAGGGCTAGGAGGACTGCCAGAAAACTAGGTATATGATGACCATCATGTGAGGACAAGGAAAAGAAGGACCAGGATGACCGGCCTAGGATGTCTAGAAGGATCATATCTAGGTGAAAGACAAGTAAAGGAACCAAGCGGATCCAGTCCTGTGGGTACAGAATGAAAAGAAGGACAATGACTATGTAACCCAAGAATAGAAGGGCCAAGGGGGTAAGACAAGGGACCCAGGCAAGCAGAACCAAAACATTAAGCTCTATTCAGACCAACCAAGAGGATCAGAGCAAAGAGGCTCAGGACTTGGCATACCAAGACCAGGAGGACCACGGTGAGGCAGAAATATATGGTACCAGGGAGATTAGGACCAGGATGACCATAACCTGGAGAACCAGACCAGAGGGCTCAGAACAGGATGGACAGGATGATGAGGAACAGGATAGCAAGGCTCTGATGGACCAGAAAAAGGAGGACACTGTCTAGTTACAGTGTCTGGTTGGTGTAAAACCATGAGGCAAGGAACAGGATGGCCAGGGGGATCAGGATTAGATCCAAGGGCACTATGGTCAGCCGTAGCATGAAGAATATGATTAGTAGGACTAGGGGAAAAAATAAGCAAGGAAGATGAGGAGGGTAAGTACCAAGGATACCAGAGGTCCAGGACTATAGCAAGGAGGACTAGAAGGATCAGGAACAGGGTGACAAGGATCAGGGGACAGGACAACCAGAGCCAGGAAGACTAAGGGGACGAGAACAGGACCGATAAGAGCAAGCCCATCCCAGGAGAACCTAATAATGAAGTCCAGGACCAGTGGGCACACTCCCAGGTAGGTCAAGAGAACAGGGACCTAGGCCAGGAGGATCGGGTTGACCCAAACCAGGAGGACTAGGAGTGCTAGATCCAGGAGGACCAGAACAAAAAGACCCAGGTAGAGAAGGGCCCCAGCAGACGAGCAGGACCTGGGAAGGTAAGATCAGTAAGACCAGGAAAAGGGGGACCATAACCAGGAGGTCCAGGAAGGGCCAATAGAAGGAAGTGTCAGGATCAGGAAGTAACAAGAAAAGAGCAGGGCCAGAAGGCCCAGAGACAAGGACTAGAACCAAGAGCACCAAATTCAGGCAATGAGTATTAGTGCTGGGGGCACAGAGCAAAGAGGAGGACCAGGAGGGCCAAAATAACCAGAACTAATATCAGGACCAGGAGGAGAGAGAAGGCTGGAAGGAGGAGGAGAGACCTATGCAATTCTGGGCCACATGCATTATGACATCCCTTTTCTAATCAATTCTTATTCATGCTCCCTATGCTGTTATCCCCTATAAACCCCCACATTTTCCAGCCCACTTATAGAACTGAGCATGCAAATTGAATTACATCAGAGCATGCAAAGTGACTAAAAAGCCAGGACTGTTACAGTCTGAGTTGTAAGAGATAGCAGATGCTGTGAGATGCTGGCACAGTGGTATGCGAGTGGAGCAGAGGGACTGTAACTTGGCAGAGGTTCTAAAACTGGATGGGTGAAAATCATTGTGGTCTGTGAAGGATAGCAGAAATGGTTTGAAAAACTAGAAGGGCTGAAGTCAGCAAAAGTAGAAAATTGCTAAATATAGGTTTATTAGCACATATAATTCATACAGTTATACATACGGTCAGTTACATAGTGTTTCCAATATGGTACATTTTCCCTGAGGTATGTCCGCATATCAATTTTGCTTTCTTGCTGTAGATTATGCATAATATATATTGTAATTCTCAGCAATTTGCATCAATATTCAACCTCGTTATTCAAGTTCCGATTGATATTCCTCTTTCTTGCGAGTATTTTGCACTCTGAACCGTGTGCCCATGGTATGTACTCAGGGGAGCTACTCTCTATCCGTATTCCTGATATGTATCGTCAGTCTACTATGTTAAAATAACAACAACCTATCCCTAAAACTGGGATGTAAACTAACTATGTGAAGTCTCGTAGTGCTTGTCCCTGTTTTGTCACCGCATGGAAGGGTTCTTTTGGCGTGTTGGGGGGGAGGAGGGCCCCCCTAATGGTCTGCCCATCTCTTCTTCATGTGTTCTGTTGCTACCCGTATTCTCTCTTGTCCATCGTGTTTGAGACAGTATCTATTTCTGTGTCCCCCCTGTAATGACCTCGTCGTCTGTTCTGTTTAATGTCCTAGTATACCAAGCCCTCATTATCTCAGTCCATAGATCTGCAACGGGGCGTTCTCTGATACCCCTCATCTCCTCTCGCTGTATAGCACTTTCCTCTGTCTCTGCCCAGCAATCTATATCTTGTTCCCAGTTTGCTACTTTCGGGCCTCTCAGGGATTTCCACGCCATAGCCACCGTCTACGTGCTAGGACTAGTGCCAGGTCTATAACACGTGAGCCCACCTTTTTAGACTTTGGTCTTGGAAAAAGTCCCAAAGGACATATCCTCACTATATTTACTAGGTTCCTGGCCAATGTTGCATTTATTTGGGCTAATACTGTCTCCCAATAGTCTAGTATTATCGTGCAACTCCAGGTCATGTGTATAAATTCCACATCCTGCTGTCCACATCTGGGGCATTCTCATGTTTCTCCTCCATACATGATATTCAGGTGGTGTGGGGTGAGGTATACCATGTGTATGTAATTAAACTGAATTAATTTTAGTGCAGTGTTTCTAGAGATTTTCTTTGCATTTTGGAGTATTTTAACCTATACTCTGTCTTCTAATGCTCTCCCCAATGCACCATTGCATTTAGCCCTGACCCTCTCTAGTGGCATTCTTACCATCCCAATAAAAGTTCTTTAATGCCATTTTAGACTGTGGTTCGCAGAACCAAGTGTAGTCAGGAACTGCAGCGTGTTGTGTGTTTGCGGTTCTCTCTGGGTTGCACCCCACAACTCTTTGAATGCCTTCACTAATGAGTGGTAGGTGAGAAACTGGCCTCCTGTCAGTTCGTACCGGTCCAGGAATTCCCCCAACGGGATCAGTTCATTGTCTTGATATAGGTAGTCTACTGTCCTAACTCCAGCCTCAGTCCAGCCTATCAATTGTGACTCTGGGATAAGTTTAAGTGGTATCCCATGTGGGATCCCAACCAGGGGCAGGCCTGGGGCATACAGCATCTCTTCCAACAGTAGATTGGCCCTTGCAGGAGCACTCCTGGGTGTGGAACCTCTACAGTCGGGTATATGAGTTTAGCTATTAGTTGTCTCTGAGCGGATTTGTGGTTCGTGTTCGTTAAAAGCTCCAAGACCTGTCCGTCCACCCATCTAGCCAACCATTGCAACTGCGCTGTGAAGTAGTACAGCTCAAAATCTGGAGCTCCCAGACCCCCCTCTTCTGGGACCCGTTGTAATATGTTCAGCAAGACCTTATTCCGTCCCCCATCCCATATCATCTTGCGTACCATTTTATTTAATGTCGCAAACCATGGCGCTGGGATTTGAACCAGCAAATTTACAAAGTAATAAAGCAGACGTGGAAGCATAAACATTTTGGTCAGCGCCACTCTAGCCATCATGGGCAGTGTTAAGGAGCGCCAGAAGGGAATAGTAGTCCCAAAGGACCTCAATACTGGTTTTAAATGACCTTCTTTTAGGTTAACCAAGTCGTGATACACCTGGATTCCTAAATATTTGAAAGAACGGGGGGTCCAGTTCAAGCCACCGGAAAGGTCAGCTGGGCACTTAGCCGCCTCTATCACTGGAAAAACATAAGTTTTGGTTTTGTTCAATTTAAGGCCCGCTATTTCTGCGTATTCGTTCATGAGTTCCACCGCCATTGTCACATCTCTCCTCCCCTGCCCCAGATATAACAATATGTTGTCTGCATACAGCGAGATGATATGCTCTCGGTCCCCCAATAGCAGTCCATGTGTCCTTCCCATCGGTCTAAACCTCTCTGCTAGGGGTTCGATAGCGAGGGCGAACAATAGGGGGCCCTGGTGCCCCTAAAGATGTCGTAGGGTACTGAGATCACTCCCCTGTTTTGACCCGCGCTGTGGGGTGAGAGTATAGTATGTTGACCCATTTTATCCATTTTTCTCCTAGCCCCATTTTGGTCATTGTGGCACAAAGGAAATCCCACCTCACAGAATCGAAGGACTTCTCCAGGTCCACCAACATTATCAGTGCCTCCGGGTAATGGATTCTATCTCGGTGATGTAATATATGAAGAAGTCTTCGGATATTGGCCGACGTGGCCCTTGATGGTATGAATCCACTCTGATCTTTGTGTATGAGCGATGTCATGTGTGGTAATATTCGTCTCGCTAGGACCTTACTCAGGATTTTAAAATCCGTGTTTAGCATGGAAAGGGGTCTAAACTGGATTTATTTATTTATTCATTTATAAAGTTTTATATAGCGCAAACAAGATCCTGAATGATATCAGAGCACTTTACATTAGGATGGAAGGAGGGACATAAATGCAAAAACGGCATCAACTAGGAGTAAAAAAAACAGGATTGATCGCAGATTGCAGGACAATTGCACCATGGAGGGTAATACAATAAAGAGGTATAAGCGGGCAATGAAGGGGGTCACAGTATGCGGTAAAGAGGAGCAGTAACAAATGATGGTACAATGGAAGTAGGAAACAATGTCTTCGAGCAGATGAGCCTAGCCCAATTAGGGTAAGAATTTATTCATAAGGAATCTTTTGGCTTCCAATTTGAACGCCGCCGTTGAGGAGATTCTGCGTACTTCTGGTGGAAGAGAGTTCCATATCTTTGGGGAAGCGCCGGAGAAGGCTCTGTGACAAGTTCTCTTTTTGCTAAGGATGAGTGGTTTCAAGAGGAAAGTATTGGCGCTTCTTGAGGCTCTTACACCACAAGATAGCTCAAGTTTTTCCGCAAGGTACCTCAGAGTATTGAAGTGAAGGGCTTTGTGCGCCAGAACGGCAATCTTTAACTGAATTCGGGCTTCGTAGGGAAACCATTTAAGAGATTTTAGGACTGGGGATATGTGCTCATTTCGTTTGGTGCCTGTAACCAGTCTAGCCGATGTGTCCAGTGATGCCCTTAGTGGAGCCAGGGTGTATTTGGGCAGGCCACAGAGGGTAGCGCTGCCGTAGTCAAGCCTCGGCAAGACAAGCGCTTGGACCACCTGCTTGAAATCATTTTGTGGAAGGAAAGGTTTGATATTTCTAAGTGTCCTCATCAAGTGGTTTGCTCCCTTACACACCTTGCTGATATGATTTTTCATATTCAGGTGCTTGTCCATGGTGACTCCGAGCGATTTGGCTGAGTCTATAATGAGAGGAGTACAGTTGAAGGCAGTGAGGTGACTCAGCCACAGGTCTAGCTTGGGGATGTGGTTCGGAGGGTAGATGAGCAGGAATTCCATTTTGGAGGTGTTGAGCAGGAGATGGTTCTCAGTTAACCAGTTTTGAGTAGACGTTAGGGTAGTGTTGAGTGAGATGATGTTTTCCGGGGAAGAGATTTTCAAATAGAGTTGCGTATCTTCCGCATACATATGGAAGAGAATGTTAGTGGAGTTTAATGAGTTAGCTAAACGTTCCAAGAACAGGTTGAAGAGGATAGGAGATAGGGCGGACCCTGGGGGAACCCCCATGAGAACTGGAGAGGGCTGGGAGAGAGAGTGGTTTGCCTTGACTCTTTGAGATCTGTGGTGAAGGAAGGACGAGAACCATTGTAGCACCTGACCAGAAAAACCCATCCTGTTTTTCAGAATGGCAAGGAGGTTGTCATGATTAAACATGTCGAATGCGGAGGAAAGGTCAAGGAGGATCAGGAGGCAGGATTCGTTTTGGTCAAGCATTTTTAAAATGTCGTCCATAACGTGAGTGAGCGCCGATTCGGTGCTGTGCCCCTTCCGAAAGCCGGATTGATGCTGGTCTAGGAGTTGGTAATTCTCTATGTGAGCACAGAGTTGGGACTGTACGCATTTTTCTATGAGTTTCGGTAGGGTGGGGATGTTGGAGATAGGGCGGCAGTTATTGAGAAAAGCTTTGTCTGCGTTCGTTTTTTTATTATAGGTGATACCTGGGCTGCTTTTAGGCAATCCGGGATCGTGCCTTGTGAAAGAGAAGCGTTTACAATCCTGTCCAGGTGGGGATAGATACATTCTTGATTTTTTTGAAGATGGTCGGGGGCAACGGGTCACTGAAGTGGTTGGATGGGTTGATATTCTGAAGGATCTTGTTGATGTTTTTTTCACTGAATGGGGTAAAGGTGCCCCATGACGCATTGTTCTTGGTGTTCAGCCTGGTAGATATGCGCTTTTCTAAGAGGTCAAGGGGTGATACGGCCCTGGGGGGTGGTAGTAGAGCCTTCTTAGAGGCGAGGTCAATGGAGATGAGTCTTGCTTTCTCAGTGAAGAAAGCAGCAAGTTTGTCGCAAGAGGGTGGGCTGCCACCAGGGTCAGAGTGGTTTGGACCAACAACTGATTGCTGTTTGACCAATTCGAAAAGTTTCTTGGGGCGGTTTGCTCCAGTTGGTGTCTGAAGTAGTCAGCCTTAGCGATCTTAATTTGTTTGTTGGAGAGGCTCCTAGCATTTCTAAGGAGTTTTAGTTGGTCCGAGGAGGGATTGGAATGCCAGGAACGTTCAACTGCCCTAAGGTTGCGGTGTTCCATGTTTAAGTTGTCATTATACCAGGGTTTGGTTATTTTTGTTGAGGCATTTTTTTGTTGGATTGGAGCAATGTCATCCATGATGTTGGAGATGGTCGAATTGTAGGAGTCGGTGAGTGACTGCACCTCAACCAAGTCAGCTTGGGAGGAAAGGGCCGATTTACAGTGGGCAGCTAGTTCATCAGAGTTTATTGTTCTGAGGTCCGTTTTCCATATCTTTGATTTCGTTGGTTGAGCCTTCCTCATCGACACCTCCCTGTTAATATAAAAGAGGATGCAGTGGTGGTCGGACCAGTCACACGGGGTAATGGAGTCCAAGGTGATGGTCTGCCCTTTCGAGATAATGAGGTCTAGAGTTTCTCCTTTAATATGAGTTGGTTGGTCACAGTGTTGAGTCAGTTCTTGATCATTTAAGAATGATTTAAGGCAATATACAGCGAGGTCGTTGGGGTTAGACCAGTGAAGGTTGAAATCACCAAGGAAGATTTGGGACACAGTTGAATCTACATTGACAGAGATGATTTCCATTAGTTGCTCGATGAAGGGGAGATTGTCTCCCGGGGGGTGGGAGAAGGTGTGAAGTTTACAAACCGGAAGATTCAAACTTGAGATGCTGAGACAAAGGTATGCACAGGCAGAAGGCTTAGAGGACTCCAAGTGAGAGATCGAGAGTGTGATTCTATGAATACAGGCTAGGCCACCACCCAACTTCAGAGCTCTGTCGAGCCTAATTATTTCGTGAGTGGGAGGTACTAGGAGGTCTAAGATCGGAGTGGAAGAGGGATTTAGCCAAGATTCAGTGAGGATGATACTGTCTAAGTCATTGTGTTGGATGAGGTCGAAGATGTCGGGGGCATGTTTACTGGCTGATCTGCAATTAAGTAATACACATTTAAGTCGTAAACGGATTAGGGGGTGAAGGAGTCTGGGTGATTGCAGGGAGGTTCTCTGTACGAGTTTGAATAGATGGATTGTATTTGTCTCGGCTGGATCATGTTGGGGTTGGACCAGGTAGAATAAGAGTTGTGAGGGTCATGGAGATCAATGGATGCCGGATGGGTCTCACATCTTCTGGGGCGGGAGGGAGCGTTAGGTAGAGGAATGGATTTCGGGATGGAGGGGGCTAAAGGCTGACCCATGCGATCACTATCACTAGTGGAAGCTCTGGGTAAATTCGCAGAGGTGAGGAGAGAGCTGATCATGGGGAAAAGATCATTATAGAGGGCTTTCAGGTCATGTAGCTCAGAGGTGATAAGGTGCAACTGGAGAGATATATCATCTAGGCGCGCAACCAAGACTGAGTGTTGGGCGAGGGGTGGAGGGAGTTTAGGGAAAGTGAGTGGAGAAGGGGGGTCTCGGTGTAAGCCCGTGGGGTCCACAGTAGAGGTGACTAGATCCTGGGGAGGAAGTTGATCATTTGGGACTAGAGGAGTTCCATGTTCTTTTAATGATGAGGTTGGAGCATTAGCAAGGGGGGTGTGATCAATGAGCTGAGGGTTAGGTACAGTCAAAACCGGAATGAGAGGGATTGACCGATCATGATCGGTGGTGGGCGTTTGCCCGGATTCCAATCTGGTATGAGTCGTAGGGAGAAGGCTGAGGGACGAGGGATCAGTCGTTGGAGGAAGTGCCAGTAGGTCACACGGGGATCTCTCCAGTCGAGGATCTGATAGGATCGGACTGGCTAGCTGTGCGCCGAGTGAACCCGAAAAGTCTCTTGCCCTCTGAGTCGATGGTCTAGCTGGTTGGGGCACGTCAACAGGGTACAGAGCCACTCTGTGAAGATCTAGTGGCAAAGGGTGGTTTTGGTGGAGTGAGGGCCTTCCTGGTTGGGGCACGTCAACAGGGGACAGAGCCACTCTGTGATGATCTAGTGGTGAAGAGTGGTTTAGATGGAGTGAGGGCCTTCCCGTAGAAAAAGAGGGGGGCGGACTCGACAAGTCCTGAGAGATGGTAGGGTAAGTGTGGGTGTCATTGGGTTTCGCCGAAACCGCATGTTTGAGTAACGGGAAGATAGTGGTTATCTTAACTAGATTGACATTGGACGCTTGGATTAAGATGATACCATTGTTATAGAGGGTGATGGTGGCATTGGCGTTGAGTGTGGACGAGGGTGCTGTTGTGAACTTGAGACCATGAGGTGTTTTTCTGGTACCTGCTATTCGGAGCATGGAATAGAAGACTTTTCGCCAGCATGCTCTTTTCCTGGTGTAGAAAATAAGGTCATTAACTCTAGTGCCTTTGTTAGTACAAAAGTAGATGTCAGAGATTAACGTTTCGGGTCTGGCCCTGAGTAGGTGATGCTTGTGTTTCTTGGCGGCGTTTTTCGATAGGTTGGGTGGGTAGTTGATGATGAAAGCATTGGATCCTGAGGGATTGGGGCTTAGCTCCATTGTGATAGTGTGTCTATTATCCGATGATAATGCCTTATCAGTGGAGGGAGAATGGTGTTAAAGTGAGAATTCCTGGAACCAGTGTGTGGGATAATGTCTTCCTGAACCAGGTGTGAGGGATAATGTCAATATGCCCACTCCAAGATGGCCCCCAAATGCAGGGGGAGTGACAGTCCTTTTCTCTTTCAATGCCCTGCCCAGGCGTGAAGAGATAATGACAACAAGCCCACTCCAAGATGGCCCCCAAGAGCAGGGGGAGTAAGTTTTCTCTTTCCGTGTCCTGCCCAGGTGTGAAGAGATACTGTCAACAAGCCGACTCCAAGATGGTCCCCAAAAAGTAGGGGGTGTAGCCAGTCCTTTTCTCTTACTATTGCCTGCCCATGTGTGAGAAATAATGTCCACATGCCAATTCCAAGATGGCCACCACCAGGAGAAGGTGGAGCCAGCCCATTTCTATTTCTATGCCCAGCCTAGCATAGGGATCAGGGAGCGGGGGGCATCCAGCTTCGAGCCCAGAAAAACAAAATGGATGCCAGAGAGCATCCCTAAAGCTGAACAAACAAAATGGGTGCCCTCGATGTAACCTCAGAGCTTGGGCAAGAACCCCAACTACCATTGAGTCTGAAGTCAAACAATCAGGCCAGTGCGGGCACTTCCCCCTGGGAGATCTGTTTGTCTGAGGGGAGCGGGGAGAAAAAAGCACCGGGAGAGCGCGCTCGATAGAAACTATCCGCACTCGGGAGGAAGCGGGAGTGACAACGGGCATGGAAGCTGTCGAGCCGAAGCCCGTGTAGCGCAGTCCCTCTCGGCGTCAGCAGGTTAACGGGGCAGGAGGGCTCAGAGGTTACCAGATAACGCTACATACTGGGACCCGCTGGCCAAGATAGAGACAAAGACAAAGAGCCAGACCCCGGACGATGCGCGCAGTGAGATGTGACGCACAGGCACAGAAAACAAGAGGGGGCCTCGTGTGGGGTCCGGCCGACAGAACTCACCATCGGCGTAGAGCAAGTAGATGACCAAGTCTGAGAGAGGTGAGGCGAGGCGAGGCAATCTCATAATCGCTAATGTCAGGCTCGTGGGAGTTGGGAGAGAGGCCAGGAGCCAGGGCAGGAACGAGGGCGGCAGACCACCCTTGTCACCGGGAGAGCTTCTGCAGCCGTGTCAGGGAGGGGGGCAGCGGGGTCAGAGATCCGGCGGGAGAAGCCGAAATGATGGCTAAATGGGGTGGAGGCGATGAGGTGGTTTGGAGGAAGTGAAGTCGCCGAGTCAAGGGAGGGTGGCGCTTTGATGAATTGATGGAAGTGGAGTCACCGTAACAAGGGAGGCCCGAGTCCCGCTCAGAGGGGACGGATGTTAGAATTGATCTACGTGGTGCCAGGCCTGTGATGGGTGGGCGGGCGACCAGGAGCCTAGGCAAGATGGAGGGCAGGCAGACCCCCCTAATCGCACGAAGGGTCGCCCAGGATCTGATGAGCACTCACCCAATCCACGGTAGTGAGCCCTAGTCTCGTGGGAGCCTGCTCCGGCTCAAGTGTGGGCTTGGTCAGGTTCTGGTTGGCGTCCCTTTCGGTCGGCGGCTCACAGGAAGGAGTCGGCCGCGACTAGAGGAAGCGACTGAGGGACGGAGGTCCGGTTCATGGAGGCGTCCCGTTCTGTCAGCAGCTCACAGGCGGGTGACGGCCGCGCCAAGAGGAAGCGACTGAGGAAGGAGGGTCAGCTCTGTCCAAGTAGTGGCCGTCACTCCTCAGGGCTCAGGCACTGCGGGGGACAGTCTCAGCCTGTGATTTGGGGAAATGCAGAAAGGAGGGCACTTCGGAGCCATTACGGCTTGGCTGAGTCCTCGGATCGTCGGGGAAACCCTTCTGTAGAGGATTAGGTCAGCAAGGGGACTAACATCGAGGATCCCGAGGGCCCAATCCTGCCGAGAGCGTCGATGGATCCTGGGAGATCGTTTCAACAGGTAGGCGATGAGAAAGTCACAGTTTCAGTGGATTGCAAGTTGATTGAAGTAAAGGAGTGAAAGTTGATGTTGGATGGCTGGGTTTATATGGGTATATGATGACCACCATGTGAGGACAAGGAAAAGAAGGACCAGGATGACCGGCCTAGGATGTCTAGAAGGATCATATCTAGGTGAAAGACAAGTAAAGGAACCAAGCGGATCCAGTCCTGTGGGCACAGAATGAAAATAAGGACCATGACTATGTAACCCAAGAATAGAAGGGCCAAGGGTTTAAGACAAGGGACCCAGTAAAGTAGAACCAAAACATTAAGCTCTATTCGGACCAACCAAGAGGATCAGAGCAAAGAGGCTCAGGACTTGGCATACCAAGACCAGGAGGACCAGGGTGAGGCAGAAATATATGGTACCAGGGAGATCAGTGCCAGGATGACCATAACCTGGAGAACCAGACCAAACGGCTCAGAACAGGATGGACAGGATGATGAGGAACAGGATAGCAAGGCTCTGAAGGACCAGAAAAAGGAGGACAATGTCTAGTTACAGTGTCTAGTTGGTGTAAAACCATGAGGCAAGGAGCAGGATGGCCAGGGGGATCAGGATTAGATCCAAGGGCACTAGGGTCAGCCGGAGCATGAAGAATATGATTAGTAGGATTAAGGGAAGAAATAAGCAAGGAAGATGAGGAGTGTAAGTACCAAGGATACCAGAGGTCCAGGACTATAGCAAGGAGGACTAGAAGGATCAGGAACAGGGTGACAAGGATCAGGGGACAGGACAAACAGAGCCAAGAAGACTAAGGGGACGAGACCAGGACCTATAAGAGCAAGCCCATCCCAGGAGAACCTAATAATGAAGTCCAGGACCAGTGGGCACACTACCAGGTAGGTCAAGAGAACAGGGACCTAGGCCAGGAGGATCAGGTTGACCCAAACCAGGAGGACTAGGAGTGCTAGATCCAGGAGGACCTGAACAAGAAGATCCTGGTAGAGAAGGGCCCCAGCAGACGAGCAGGATCGGGGAAAGTAAGATCAGTAAGACCAGGACAAGGGGGACCATAACCAGGAGGTCCAGGAAGGGCCAAAAGAAGGAAGTGTCAGGATCAGGAAGTAACAAGAAAAGAACAGGGCCAGAAGGCCCAGAGACAAGGACTAGAACCAAGAGCACCAAATTCAGGCAACGAGTATTAGTGCTGGGGGCACAGAGCAAAGAGGAGGACCAGGAGGGCCAAAATAACCAGAACTAATATCAGGACCAGGAGGAGAGAGAAGGCTGGAAGGAGGAGGAGAGACCTATGCAATTCTGGGCCACATGCATTATGACATCCCTTTTCTAATCAATTCTTATTCATGCTCCCTATGCTGTCATCCCCTATAAACCCCCACATTTTCCAGCCCACTTATAGAACTGAGCATGCAAATTGAATAAAATCAGAGCATGCAAAATGACTAAAAAGCCAGGACTGTAACAGTCTGAGTTGTAAGAGATAGCAGACGCTGTGAGATGCTGGCACAGTGGTATGCGAGTGGAACAGAGGGACTGTAACTTGGTAGAGGTTCTAAAACTGGATGGGTGAAAATCATTGTGGTCTGTGAAGGATAGCAGAAATGGTTTGAAAAACTAGAAGGGCTGAAGTCAGCAAAAGTAGAAAATTGCTACATATAGGTTTATTAGCACATATAATTCATACAGTTATACATACGGTCAGTTACATAGTGTTTCCAATATGGTACATTTTCCCTGAGGTATGTCCGCATATCAATTTTGCTTTCTTGCTGTAGATTATGCATAATATATATTGTAATTCTCAGCAATTTGCATCAATATTCAACCTCGTTATTCAAGTTCCGATTGATATTCCTCTTTCTTGCGAGTATTTTGCACTCTGAACCATGTGCCCATGGTATGTACTCAGGGGAGCTACTCTCTATCCGTATTCCTGATATGTATTGTCAGTCTACTATATTAAAATAACAACAACCTATCCCTAAAACTGTCTAACTCATTTTCCCTTTCCCCCCCCCCTCACGTATCGTTCTCTTGTTGGTACTCACACACTCTTAGTGCATAAACTTAGCTACTATGATAAATACTGGCTTTATATACTGGAGGTGCCCTTAATTTTGGGTTTACCGTTAATGATTTTCCTTACGTTTCTCTTTTTATCTCTATTATCCTCTTGCTAGTACCTAATTCTGTTCCTGTAGCCTCGAGATATAGATTAGCCTTGCATGTTGCTCAATCATGTGCTCCCCAAACAGAGGTTGCGTTTATATATAATTAAGAACGAATCTAAATTCCATCCTAATCGGTTTCGATCCAATGCGCTTTTAATAATAGGGTTGGCAGCATAAATATAGTTGGGCATGCCTAACAATTATGTAACATGGTCCCCTACATTATACCTAATATAAGTAGCGGGACTTCTAATTTTACCGATATAGTTATATTGATATGGCGCTGCATGAGATTGATGCATATGTGCCTTTAGAATTAGATAGAATTATAATATCGGTTAGTCACAGTATCTTGAAGTCTTTAATAAGAATCTGAATTTATATAAAAGGATTTTTGTTTGAAACACGATCTCTCTTATATTTTAAGTGTATGCTTCGCCACTCCAAGATGGCGACTATTGGAAATATTGCCGGGGATTAGTCCGTTTTTTCGCTCTACATCTATGAACTAATGAATGCCAATTAGTCCCGCGACCTATTTAAACGGGGGGAATTTTGGGCTTCGTTTCACTCGAATTCGGCCTTTCACTACGACAGGAGTACTCTCCCGAACCCGGTAAGCTTTTATGCCTGGTGTTTGTGATTCACGCGCTCGCCAACTGTGTATAGATTAGTCTTTAGTGTAGCCATGTTCCTTTTGGTTACTGGATCTTTTGGCCTGTCGCGTTTACTTTCTTTTTTAAATACGTATAGCTGCCCAACTAGGAATATACTTTTAATCACTTATTCACGATACCGGGAGTGATTTAAAATACTATTGCTCCTATAATTGTAAGTTTTAAATTTAAGACAATTATTTTTGATAATACAAATATATTAATCTCACACATATGAGTGTGACTAATCCATGTTATTTCTGATTTCAGATATATATCTAAATGTTCTCAATCGGAACATAAGCGTTCTAGAGGTAAAATCTCTTTTAAAAACTTTAATATTCAATGTACCAGTTATTTTATATCAGACACTGTTAGGTTGGTTAGTTCCACCCATTTAAGCTGAGGATATCGGTATTTTATCTGCTAGACTGTGGCTACATCTCATATATTTAGAAGTGGATTATTCTCTTTGTTCTATGAACTTACATTACTGAGACTGCTAGCTATCGCCTTAAGATGATGTTTGGGGTTCCTTATGTGATTTTGTGCACTTTATACATCAGTGCATACATTGACTGCTCTTTCTGGGATATAGGTCTAATTCGGACAACATTTTTAATATCTGCGGTATAGATATATCTATAGACGGGGCTGTCTCTTCACCCTAGCCCGTATACTCATAAGTACAAGGGCATTGATACTGTTGGCCTTAGCCTGAATGGGGTTGTTATCATTCTTGGTTTGACTTTCTTTTCTCCTTCTCCTCGCTGTAGATATATACTATATGTGAATGATTATATGTTCTGCCTGGAATTTGGCGGAACTGCTTTAGAATTTATATGTGTTGAGTTACTTGGAACACTGCAAATACAGGGTGTCTGCTCTTTCACCTATGATTACCTTCACTGTTCGAGCATGCGCACAATGATTTGGTTGGATACTCTCTGTTTGATAAAATCACTGGTCTTTTAGTGGTACTTTTCTTTTACACTCAAACTTCTACTCTTTGGCTTCTCTATGGTCTTTGCTTTTCGAAACTCTTAAGGTTTCCTCTGTTCACTGGATGGATCTCTTAGTGGTTCTCTCTTCTAATTCTTTTAAATTCCGCTATGGATTTTTGTCTATGTTAGACAATTTTAATGTTCAGTTGATTGCCATTTAAGTAATGACGATATGTGGACAAACTACATTGAACACCATCTCAGTGTGTGTTTCTTATTGTTATTATTGTAGCCCTGAGGAAGTCGATGGGTGATATTCCCAGGACGAAACACGTGTTGGCTACGTTTCGGCTACATTTTGGCTATACCAACTATCACTATTTGTTGCCATGAGTATCTTGTAACCAACTTATGGCTCCGAACAAGGAAAATAAAGAGGAATCATATCACACAAGACCTGGTCTGATATTGGAATGAACTGATTTATTGATGTTATAAGCTCATTTTCCGCTCGGGAACGGGACTTTGCTTTGTATCCCTAAAACTGGTATGTAAACTAACTATGTGAAGTCTCGTAGTGCTTGTCCCTGTTTTGTCACCGCATGGAAGGGTTCTAATTTGGCGTGTTGGGGGGAGAGGAGGGCCCCCCTAATGGTCTGCCCATCTCTTCTTCATGTGTTCTGTTGCTACCCGTATTCTCTATTGTCCGTCGTGTTTGAGACAGTATCTATTTCTGTGTTCCCCCCTGTAATGACCTCGTCGTCTGTTCCGTTTAATGTCCTAGTATACCAAGCCCTCATTATCTCAGTCCATAGATCTGCAACGGGGCGTTGTCTGATACCCCTCATCTCCTCTCGATGTATAGCACTTGCCTCTGTCTCTGCCCAGCAATCTATATCTTGTTCCCAGTTTGCTACTTTGGGGCCTCTCGGGGATTTCCAAGCCATAGCCACCGTCTACATGCTAGGACTAGTGCCAGGTCTATGACACGTGAGCCCACTTTTTTAGACTTTGGTTTTGGAAAAAGTCCCAAAGGACATATCCCCACTATATTTTACTAGGTTCCTGGCCAATGTTGCATTTATTTTGGCTAATACTGCCTCTCACTAGTCTCATATTATCGTGCAACTCCAGGTCATGTGTATAAATTTCACGTCCTGCTGTCCACATCTGGGGCATTCTCATGTTTCTCCTCCATACATGATATTCAGGTGGTGTGGGGTGAGGTATACCATGTGTATGTAATTAAACTGAATTAGTTTTAGTGCCGTGTTTCTAGAGATTTTCTTTGCATTTTGAAGTATTTTAACCTACACTCTGTCGTCTAATGTTCTCCCCAATGCACCATTGAATTTAGCCCTGACCCTCTCTAGTGGCTTTCTTACCATCCCAATAAAAGCTCTTTAATGCCATTTTACACTGTGGTTCGCAGAAGCAAGCGTGGTCAGGACCTGCAGCGAGTTGTGTGTTTGCGGTTCTCTCTGGGTTGCACCCCACAACTCTTTGAATGCCTTCACTAATGAGTGGTAGGTGAGAAACTGGCCTCCTGTCAGTTCGTACCGGTCCAGGAATTCCCCCAATGGGATCAGTTCATTGTCTTTATATAGGTAGTCTACTGTCCTAACTCCAGCCTCAGTCCAGCCTATCAATTGTGACTCTGGGATAAGTTTAGGTGGTATCCCATGTGGGATCCCAACCAGGGGCAGGCCTGAGGCATACAGCATCTCTTCCAACAGTAGAGCGGCCCTTGCTGGAGCACTCTTGGGTGTGGAACCTCTACAGTCGGGTATATGAGTTTAGCTATTAGTTGTCTCTGAGCGGATTTGTGGTTCGTGTTCGTTAAAAGCTCCAAGTCCTGTCCGTCCACCCATCTAGCCAACCATTGCAACTGCGCTGTGAAGTAGTACAGCTCAAAATCTGGAGCTCCCAGACCCCCCTCTTCTGGGACCCGTTGTAATATGTTCAGCAAGACCTTATTCCGTCCCCCATCCCATATCAGCTTGCGTACCATTTTATTTAATGTCGCAAACCATGGCGCTGGGATTTGCACCGGCAAATTTACAAAGTAATAAAGCAGACGTGGAAGCATAATCATTTTGGTCAGCGCCACTCTAGCCATCATGGGCAGTTTTAAGGAGCACCAGAAGGGAATAGTAGTCCCAAAGGACCTCAATACTGGTTTTAAATAACCTTCTTTTAGGTTAACCAAGTCATGATACACCTGGATTCCTAAATATTTGAAAGCCACAAGCCACCGGAAAGGTCAGCTGGGCACTCAGCCGCCTCTATCACTGGGAAAACATAAGTTTTGCTTTTGTTCAATTTAAGGCCCGCTATTTCTGCGTATTCGTCCATGAGTTCCACCGCCATTGTCACATCTCTCCTCCCCTGCCCCAGATATAACAATATGTTGTCTGCATACAGCGAGATGATATGCTCTCGGTCCCCCAATAGCAGTCCATGTGTCCTTCCCATCGGTCTAAACCTCTCTGCTAGGGGTTCGATAGCGAGGGCGAACAATAGGGGGATAGTGGGCATCCTGGCCTGGTGCCCCTAAAGATGTCGTAGGGTCCTGAGATCACTCCCCCTGTTTTGACCCGCGCTGTGGGGTGAGAGTATAGTATGTTGACCCATTTTATCCATTTTTCTCCTAGCCCCATTTTGGTCATTGTGGCACAAAGGAAATCCCACCTCACAGAATCGAAGGCCTTCTCCAGGTCCACCGACATTATCAGTGCCTCCGGGTAATGGATTCTATCTCGGTGATGTAATATATGAAGAAGTCTTCGGATATTGGCCGACGTGGCCCTTGATGGTATGAATCCACTCTGATCTTTGTGTATGAGCGATGACATGTGTGGTAATATTCGTCTCGCTAGGACCTTACTCAGGATTTAAAAATCCGTGTTTAGCATTGAAAGGGGTCTAAACTTGGATTTATTTATTTATAAAGTTTTATATAGCGCGAACAAGATCCCGAAGGATATCAGAGCGCTTTACATTAGGATGGAAGGAGGGACATTAATGCAAAAACGGCATCAAGTAGGAGTAAAAAAAACAGGATTGATCGCAGATTCCAGGACAATTGCACCATGGAGGGTAATACAATAAATAGGTATAAGCGGGCAATGAAGGGGGTCACAGTATGCGGTAAAGAGGAGCAGTAACAAATGATGGTACAATGGAAGTTTGAAACAATGTCTTCGAGCAGATGAGCCTAGCTAGGGTAAGAATTTATTCATAAGGAATCTTTTGGCTTCAAATTTGAACGCCGTGGTTGAGGAGATTCTGCGTACTTCCGGTGGAAGAGAGTTCCATATCTTTGGGGCAGAGCTGGAGAAGGCTCTGTGACAAGTTCTCTTTTTGCTAAGGATGAGTGGTTTCAAGAGGAAAGTATTGGCGCTTCTTGAGGCTCTTACACCACAAGATAGCTCAAGTTTTTGCGCAAGGTACCTCGGAGTATTGAAGTGAAGGGCTTTGTGCGCCAGAACGGCAATCTTTAACTGAATTCGTGCTTCATAGGGCAACCATTTAAGAGATTTTAGGACTGGGGATATGTGCTCATTTCGTTTGGTGCCTGTAACCAGTCTAGCCACTGTGTTCAGTGATGCCCTTAGTGGAGTCAGGGTGTATTTGGGCAGGCCACAGAGGGTAGCGCTGCCGTAGTCAAGCCTCGGCAAGACAAGCGCTTGGACCACCTGCTTGAAATCATTTTGTGGAAGGAAAGGTTTGATATTTCTAAGTGTCCTCATCAAGTGGTTTGCTCCCTTACACACCTTGCTGATATGATTTTTCATATTCAGGTGCTTGTCCATGGTGACTCCGAGCGATTTGGCTGAGTCTATGATGAGAGGAGTACAATTGAAGGCAGTGAGGTGACTCAGTCACAGGTCTAGCTTGGGGATGTGGTTCGGAGGGTAGATGAGCAGGAATTCCATTTTGGAGGTGTTGAGCAGGAGATGGTTCTCAGTTAACCAGTTTTTAGTAGACGTTAGGGTAGTGTTGAGTGAGATGATGTTTTCCGGGGAAGAGATTTTCAAATAGAGTTGCGTATCGTCCGCATACATATGGAAGAGAATGTTAGTGGAGTTTAATGAGTTAGCTAAAGGTTCCAAGAACAGGTTGAAGAGGATAGGAGATAGGGCGGACCCTTGGGGAACCCCCATGAGAACTGGAGAGGGCTGGAAGAGAGAGTGGTTTTCCTTGACTCTTTGAGATCTGTGGTGAAGGAAGGACGAGAACCATTGTAGCACCTGACCAGAAAAACCCATCCTGTTTTTCAGAATGGCAAGGAGGTTGTCATGATTAACCGTGTCGAATGCGGAGGAAAGGTCAAGGAGGATCAGGAGGCAGGATTCGTTTTGGTCAAGCATTTTTAAAATGTCGTCCATAACGTGAGTGAGCGCCGATTCGGTGCTGTGCCCCTTCCGAAAGCCGGATTGATGCTGGTCAAGGAGTTGGTAATTCTCTATGTGAGCACAGAGTTGGGATTGTACGCATTTTTCTATGAGTTTCGCTAGGGTGGGGATGTTGGAGATAGGGCGGAAGTTATTGAGATCAGCTTTGTCTGCGTTCATTTTTTTTAGTATAGGTGATACCTGGGCTGCTTTTAGGCAATCCGGGATCGTGCCTTGTGAAAGAGAAGCATTTACAATCCTTGTCCAGGTGGGGATGAGTACATTCTTGATTTTTTTTTAAGATGGTCGGGGGCAACGGGTCACTGAAGTGGTTGGATGGGTTGATATTCTGAAGGATCTTGTTAATGTTTTTTTCACTGAATGGGGTAAAGGTGCCCCATGACGCATTGTTCTTGGTGCTCAGGCTGGTAGATATGCGCTTTTCTAAGAGGTCAAGGGGTGATACGGCCCTGGGGGAGGGTAGTAGAACCTTCTTAGAGGCGAGGTCAATGGAGATGAGTCTTGCTTTCTCAGTGAAGAAAGCCGCAAGTTCGTCGCAAGAGGGTGGGCTGCCACCAGGGTCAGAGTGGTTTGGACCTACAACTGATTGCTGTTTGACCAATTCGAAAAGTTTCTTGGGGCGGTTTGCTCCAGTTCGTGTCTGAAGTAGTCAGCCTTAGCAATCTTAATTTGTTTGTTGGAGAGGCTCCTAGCATTTCTAAGGAGTTTTAGTTGGTCCGAGGAGGGATTGGAACGCCAGGAACGTTCAACTGCCCTAAGGTTGCGGCGTTCCGTGTTTAAGTTGTCATTATACCAGGGTTTGGATATTTTTGTTGAGGCATTTTTTTGTTGGATTGGAGCAATGTCATCCATGATGTTGGAGATGGTCGAATTGTAGGAGTCGGTGAGTGACTGCACCTCAACCAAGTCAGCTTGGGAGGAAAGGGCCGATTTACATTGGGCAGCTAGTTCATCAGAGTTTATTGTTCTGAGGTCCCTTTTCCATATCTTTGATTTCGTTGGTTGAGCCTTCCTCATCGACACCTCCCTGTTAATATAAAAGAGGATGTAGTGGTGGTCGGACCAGTCACACTGGGTAATGGAGTCCAAGGTGATGGTCTGCCCTTTCGAGATAATGAGGTCTAGAGTTTCTCCTTTAATATGAGTTGGTTGGTCACAGTGTTGAGTCAGATCTTGATCATTTAAGAATGATTTAAGGCAATATACAGCTAGGTCGTTGGGGTTAGACCAGTGAAGGTTGAAATCACCAAGGAAGATTTGGGAGATGGTTGAATCAACATTGACAGAGATGATTTCCAGTAGTTGCTCGATGAAGGGGAGATTATCTCCCAGGGGGTGGGAGAAGGTGTGAAGTTTAGAAACCGGTAGGTTCATACTTGAGATGCTGAGACAAAGGTATTCACAGGAGGAAGGCTTAGAGGACTCCAAGTGAGAGATCGAGAGTGTGACTCTATGAATTCAGGCTAGGCCACCACCCAACTTCAGAGCTCTGTCGAGCCTAATTATGTCGTGAGTGGGAGGTACTAGGAGGTCTAAGATCGGAGTGGAAGAGGGATTTAGTCAAGATTCAGTGAGGATGATACTGTCTAAGTCATTGTGTTGGATGAGGTCGAAGATGTCGGGGGCATGTTTACTGGCTGATCTGCAATTAAGTAATACACATTTAAGTCGTAACGGATTAGGGGGTGAAGGAGTCTGGGTGATTGCGGGGAGGTTCTCTGTACGGGTTTGAATGGATGGATTGTATTTGTCTCGGCTGGATCATGTTGGGGTTGGACCAGGTAGAATAAGAGTTGTGAGGGTCATGGAGATCAATGGACGCCGGGTGGGTCTCACATCTTCTGGGGCGGGAAGGAGCGTTAGGTAGGGGAATGGATTTCGGGATGGAGGGGCCTAAAGGCTGACCCATGCGATCACTATCACTAGTGGAAGCTCTGGGTAAATTCGCAGAGGTGAGGAGGGGGCTGATCACGGGGAAAAGATCATTATAGAGGGCTTTCAGGTCATGTAGCTCAGAGGTGATAAGGTGCAACTGGAGAGATATATCATCCAGGCGCGCAGCCAAGTCTGAGTGTTGGGCGAGGGGTAGAGGGAGTGTAGGGAAAGTGAGTGGAGAAGGGGGGTCTTGGTGTAAGTCCGTGGGGTCCACGGTGGAGGTGACTAGATCCTGGGGAGGAAGTTGATCATTTTGGACTAGAGGAGTTCCAATTCCTTTTAATGGTGAGGTTGGAGCATTAGCAAGGGGGGTGTGATCAATGAGCTGAGGGTTAGGTACAGTCAAAACCGGAAAGAGAGGGATTGACCGATCATGATCGGTGGTGGGCGTTTGCCCGGATTCCAATCTGGTATGAGTCATAGGGAGAAGGCTGAGGGACGAGGGATCAGTCATTGGAGGAAGTGCCAGTAGGTCACACAGGGATTTCTCCAGTCGAGGATCAGATAGGATCGGACTGGCTAGCTGTGCTCCGAGTGAACCCGAAAAGTCTCTCGGCCTCTGAGTCGAGGGTCTAGCTGGTTGGGGCACGTCAACAGGGTACAGAGCCACTCTGTGAAGATCTAGTGGCAAAGGGTGGTTTAGGTGGAGTGAGGGCCTTCCTGGTTGGGGCACGTAAACAGGGGACAGAGCCACTCTGTGATGATCTAGTGGCGAAGAGTGGTTTAGATGGAGTGAGGGCCTTCCCAAAGAAGAAGAGGGGGACGGACTCGGCAAGTCCCGAGAGATGGTAGGGTGAGTGTGGGTGTCATTGGGTTTCGCCGAAACCGCATTTTTGAGTAACGGGAAGATAGTGGTTATCTTAACTAGATTGACATTGGACACTTGGATTAAGATGATACCATTGTTATAGAGGGTGATGGGGGCATTGGCGTTGAGTGTGGACGAGGGTGCTGTTGTGAGCTTGAGACCATGAGGTGTTTTTCTGGTACCTGCTATTCGGAGCATGGAATAGAAGACTTTTCGCCAGCATGCTCTTTTCCTGGTGTAGAAAATAAGGTAATTAACTCTAGTGCCTTTGTTAGTACAAAAGTAGATGTCAGAGATTAACGTGTCAGGTCTGGCCCTGAGTAGGTGATGTTTGTGTTTCTTGGCGGCGTTTTTCGATAGGTTGGGTGGGTAGTTGATGATGAAAGCTTTGGATTCTGAGGGATCGGGGCTTAGCTCCATTGTGATAGTGTGTCTATTATCCGATGATAATGCCTTATCATTGGAGGGTGGATGGTGTTAAAGTGAGAATTCCTGGAACCAGTGTGTGGGATAATGTCTTCCTGAACCAGGTGTGAGGGATAATGTCAATATGCCCAATCCAAGATGGCCCCCAAATGCAGGGGGAGTGACAGTCCTTTTCTCTTTCTATGCCCTGCCCAGGCGTGAAGAGATAATGACAACAATCCCACTCCAAGATGGCCCCCAAGAGCAGGGGGAGTAACAGTCCTTTTCTCTTTCCATGTCCTGCCCAGGTGTGAAGAGATACTGTCAACAAGCTGACTCCAAGATGGTCCCCAAAAAGCAGGGGGTGTAGCCAGTCCTTTTCTCTTACTATGGCCTGCCCAGGTGTGAGAAACAATGTCCACATGCTAATTCCAAGATGGCCACCACCAGGAGAAGGTAGAGCCAGCCCATTTCTATTTCCATGCCCAGCCTAGCATAGGGAGCGGGGGGCATCCAGCTTCGAGCCCAGAAAAACAAAATGGATGCCAGAGAGCATCCCTAAAGCTGAACAAACAAAATGGGTGCCCTCGATGTAACCTCAGAGCTTGGGCAAGAACCCCAACTTCCAATGAGTCTGAAGTGAAACAATCAGGCCAGTGCGGGCACTTTCCCCTGGGAGATCTGTTTGTCTGAGGGGAGCGGGGAGAAAAAGGCGCCGGGAGAACGCGCTCGGTAGAAACTATCTGCACTCGGTAGGAAGCGGGAGTGGCAACGGGTATGGAAGCTGTCGAGCTGAAGCCCGTGTAGCACAGTCCGTCTCGGCGTCAGCAGGTTAACTGGGCAGGAGGGCTCAGAGGTTTCCAGATAACGCTACATACTGGGACCCGCTGGCCAAGATAGAGACAAAGACAAAGTGCCAGACCCCGTGCGATGCGCGCAGTGAGATGTGATGCACAGGCACAGGCATAGAAAACAAGAGGGGGCCTCGTGGGGGGTCCGGCCGGCAGAACTCACCATCAGCGTAGAGCAAGTAGATGACCAAGTCTGAGAGAGGTGAGGCGAGGCAAGGCAATCTCATAATCGCTAATGTCAGGCTCATGGGAGTTGGGAGAGGGGCCAGGAGCCAGGGCAGGAACGAGGGCGGCAGACCACCCTTGTCACCGGGAGAGCTTCTGCTGCCGTGTCAGGGAGGGGGGTAGCGGGGTCAGAGATCTGGCGGGAGAAGCCGAAGTGACGGCTAAATGGGGTGGAGGCGATGAGGTAGCTTGGAGGAAGTGAAGTCGCCGAGTCAAGGGAGGCCAGTATCCCGTTCAGAGGGACGAGTGATGGAGTCGTTCTCCGCGGTGCCGGCCCAGGGTGGGGGGAGGGCGGGCGGCCGGGTGGCGCTGTGATGAATCGGTGGAAGTGGAGTCATCGTAACAAGGGAGGCCCGAGTCCCGCTCAGAGGGGACGAATGTTAGAATCGATCTACGTGGTGCCAGGCCTGTGATGGGTGGGCGGGCGACCAGGAGCCTAGGCAAGATGGAGGGCAGGCAGACCTCCCTAATTGCACGAAGGGTCGCTCGGGATCTGATGAGCACTCACCCAATCCACGGTACTGAACCCTAGTCTCGTGGGAGCCTGCTCCGGTCCGAGTGCGGGCTGCTCCTGACGAGGCACGGAGGTCAGGTTCTGGTTGGTGTCCCTTTCGGTCGGCGGCTCACAGGCGGGAGTCGGCCGCGACAAGAGGAAGCGACTGAGGGATGGAGGTCCGGTTCATGGAGGTGTCCCGTTCTGTCAGCAGGTCACAGGCGGGAGACGGCCGCGCCAAGAGGAAGCGACTGAGGAAGGAGGGTCAGCTCCGTCCAAGAAGGGGCCGTCACTCCTCGTGGCTCAGTCACTGCGGGGGACAGTCTCAGCCCGTGATTTGGGGAAATGCAGAAAGGAGGGCACTTCGGAGCCATTAAGGCTTAGCTGAGTCACCGGATCGTCGGGGAAACCCTTCTGTAGAGGATTAGGTCAGCGAGGAGACTAACATCGAGGATCCCAAGGGCCCAATCCTGCCGAGAGCGACGATGGATCCTGGGAGATCGTTTCAACAGGTAGGCGATGAGAAAGTCGCAGTTTCAGTGAATTGCAAGTTGATTGAAGTAAAGGAGTGAAAGTTGATGTTGGATGGCTGGGTTAAAGCAGGGATATCTACCGATAAGGTAATCCCCAACCCTGAGCTCTAGAGCAGAGCTCTTACTCAGCGGCCATGTTGACTTTTTTTGGGGATACTCTTGCTCCTATCTTTTTTTGGGGGGGGGGAGTGTCACCAACGCATCTCTGGTGGATGCCGGTAGTAAGTTATTTTGCCACGCTTCCGCATATAGTGCCTCTAATTTGGTGGCTAGGGACTGTGCCATTGATGAGTAAAATTCCGCCGGCAATCCATCTGGTCCCGGTGTCTTCCCAGAGGCCATCTCTCGAATGGCCTCTCGTATTTCATGAGCTGTCACCGGCTCTCCCAGCTCCCCCTTTAGCCCCGTGTCCAGAGCTCGTAGCGGCAATGGAGCCAAAAAGCTCCCAGTTTATCTGCCTAAAGTATTGGTGGGGCCTCGTAAATTGTATTTGCGGAACTCATCGTTTATATTTTTGGGAAGGTATAGCATTTCCCTTTTTCCTGTCCTAATTTGCGCTATTGGTGTTCCTCTGCTTTCTGGTTTAACTAACCATGCCAATAGTCTACCCACCTTTCCCCCCTCCTCATGCACTTTATTATAATATTTGCGAGTATCTAGTATTCACAGTCGCTCGAGTGTCCCATTGTATTCCTGCCTTGTGTCTTCTAATTGTGTGTGGGTATTCTTATCTTCCGATAGCTTGCACCCCTGCTTGTGTAACAGTGCTTCTAGTTGAGTTATCTCCTTCTGTAAGTCCTTCCTCAATCCCACTTTGGCGCCCAAACAATGACCCCTTATTACCACGTTGATCGCCTCCCATTCTGTGGCCCTAGAGGCGGTGGAACCCTGATTAAATCTGAAGTATTCCACAATCTTGTCCTCTAAGGATTGTCTGAAGTAGGTATCTGTTAACAAATTCCGGTCTAGGCGCCACGTCGGCATTGATGTGGGTTCTGCTAGCGGTTGATAGCAGAGAAGAAGGTGATTCTGATCCGAGAAGGTGCACCCCAAGTACTCCGTGTGCATTACTCTATTTGTCAATGTGTCTGTGCATATGAACAAGTCAAGTCATGTGTGTAGATTATATAGGTGTGAGTAATAAGAAAAGTCACATGTCTGCCTGTTAGACTTGGCATCTTTTGGCGTGTTTCCTCTGAGTTTTTGCTTTCTGACCTCCCGGTTTTGACTCTGTTTTTGCTGGCTTAGTGTCTCTGTGCACTTTCTCACTGCTGATCAGTTTGCACAAGTCCAAGTGCTCCTGTTGTAAACTGTGTTATGGATTCGTGTTTCAATGATTGGCATATTTGATTTACTGGTCAGTCCCTAGTAAAGTGCACTGAGTGTGCCAGGGCCTGTAAATCAAATGCTGTTAGTGGGCTGCAGCACTGGATTGTGCCACCCACACAAACAGCCTGTAAATGTAACTCTGGCCTGCCATTGCAGAGCCTGTGTGCAGTCTGGGACTGCCATGTTGACTTGGCAAATGTACCCACTTGCCAGGCCCTAACCTTCCCTTTTCTAACATGTCAGTCACCCCAAAGGTAGGCCCAAGGTACCCCTGTGGGCAGGGTGCAGTGTATGTGAGAGGTAGGACATGCCGTGGTGTGTGTGACATGTCCTGATAGTGAATTACTGCCAATTTTGTTTTTCACTATTGCAAGGCTACCTGTTCCCATAGGACAGAATGGGGAGTTTGTTTATAACATCTTATAAACATAACTGGCCTTGGGAACAAGGTAGAGAATTAAGTTTAGTATGCCTGAACTCAGAATCTAAAGATGCATCTTTTAGTGAAGGTGATTTTTACATTCTGGGTTTAAAAATACCACTTTTAGAAAGTAGGTATTTTCTTGCTCAGCCATCCAGTAGGCCTCTGCTGGGTTTGTGGATTGACTGTCTGGTTTTGGGATGACAGGGACTGGGGAGGAGCAGTGGCTCCAGATAGTCTAGGTGGGTCAGGAAAGGGCTGAATAGACCTGGGCTGCATTTAGAGTAGGGGGAGGAGATTTCCTTTCACCTGAATGGGCCTGTTCTGCCTCTGAGAATGCCGTCTCCACCTCCTGCCAGGAAACCACACCAGAGAGGGCAGGACTGATTCTGACTCGGCACAGACACCCTCTGCCTGAGAGGACAAAGGATTTTGGGCTATAAAAAGTGGGGCCCAAACCCCTGAACTTTAGAACTCTTATGGACCAAGAAGACTGCAAAGAAGAAGTGCTGGAGAAGCGGTGAGGAGGAACTACCACTTTGCTGTGTGCTTTGCTGTGTTGGCCTGCAGTGGCTGCTTCTGTGTTGGGCAGTGAAAGGACTGGACTGGACTTTCTGCAATCTATTCTTGTGAGTTTCTCCAAGGGCTTGAGGTAGAGCTTGCCCCTCTATTCAAGGAGTCTCAGGAACAGCAAAGACTTCAAGTTCTTCTGCCCTCATCACTAGGAACTGTGTGTTTGTGCTGCAACAGAAGAAAAAGCAACCCAACGCCGTATACGATGCCGCTGCTGACTCCATGTCCTGAAGGCACCGCAGAGAGCACTGCCGTAATGCCGCACCGAGACCCTGGTCTCACCGACGATGCCTGCTGACGCCGCCACCGAGCCACTGCTCACACTGCGACCTGTGGCACTGCACTCTGCATCGCCTTGCTTCACGGCGCCACCTAGGTATCCCCGATGACGCCGCTTAACGCCGACATCTACGCCGCTGCATGCACCGTGGTTCGAGGGCACCGCTCGTAAGTTACATGACGCACCGTCCTCATCCTGCACCGCAGCCTTGGCCTACCGATGCCGACGCCAACAACTCCAGTTCGTCAGCCGACGACAGCGCGTCAGCAATGACAATGCCGCTGCCTGCACTGTAACCTGCCAGCACCACGACGAGCACCCCATCACTTCACACCGCGAACCTGGTCTCACTGATGACCCATCTGACGCTGCCACAGAGCCGCTGCTCGCACCGTGACCTGAGGGCATCACATGCTGCACTGCTGCACTTCGCACCGCATCACCCAACGCCTGCCAACGCCAGTACTCCTGACTTCAACCGTGAGGAGTTCGATCTGCAACACGTGTGACTTCGAGGGCCTGACGACTCCTGCACCGATCTCCGGAACTGATGCCCGCGGACGCCGTGGTTTCGGAGCTCAACTGCATTGCTAAAGGTACTGTTTTGCAGGTCTTCCCGACACCGTAGCTGGCCCACGACACCACGGTCAGCCAGAACTGTTTAGATTTGTTTGTTCACGACGCCGTGATCGCCCCAGAGGGAGCTATCGACTTCAAGGAATTGTTTTTCAAGGTTATTTTGATGACTGAAGATTTCTAAGTACTGTATTGTGGATTTTTATCGTTTTTTGTCTTGTCTTAAGTATATAAAAATATTGGATATTTTTCTAAACTGGTGTGGTGTCCTTTTGTAGTGCTTACACTGTATTTCTGTTGGTTATGTGCAAATGCTTTACACACTGCCTTTAAGATAAGCCTGACTGCTCGTGCCAAGCTACCAAGGAGGTAAGCAGGGGTTATTTTAGGAGTGTAACTCCCTTATCCTGGCTAGAAGGAAGGGTCCCTACATGGACAAAGGTACAAACCCTTGCCAACTAGAGACCCCCATTTCTAACACTGCCCATGCTGCAGTCTCCATATGTCTTCGAATTTCCACTGTTTCAGCCAATTCCCAAATCCCCAGGCTAGTTTAGCGGCAACTCTGCCATGTAATGCGGGAGTGGAACGGTCCAGGTCGATATTAGCTACACAATTAAAATCCCCACCTATGAGCATCTCAACCCCATGTAAGAAAGATATAGTTACAGACAGTTTCTCTAAGAACGGCAGTTGATCATGGTTTGGTGCATAAATACTACCCAATACTATTTCCCGTCCTAGTAATCTACCTCGCACCAGTACGAATCTACCCTCTGGATTCACTACTGTGCTCTGCATCATAAATGGGGTGCTGGCTCTTATCCAAATCAAAGCCCCTCTAGAGAAGGCTGAATAAGAAGTCGCGTACACTTGTCCGCGCCATCTTCGTTGTAGTTTAGCTCCCTCTTCTGCTGTCAGGTGAGTTTCTTGCATCATGACAATGTGCGCCCCTGTTCTATTGATATAATTATGTATTTTCCGATGCTTAACTGGAGATCCCAATCCTCGGACGTTCCATGTTAACATTTTAAACTGTTGGGGAACTTGCGCAATGGGAGCCACAGTCATCTTGTTATCGGTTGGTGTCCCCTCCCCCACCTCCTCTCTCTTCATACCATATTTGCAATAGCACCACAAGACAATCGCTAAACCTTATGAAGACAGAAAGTAGGCAGTTGAATGAAATAGTAAGAGGTGCTGAGACTCAATCACAGCACACCTACATGGCTATACTTGTTGACCCTGTAGTCACTGAGATGTGAAATCAGTGCTACACTAACTGATACAAAGATTATAAAGTATTTAACAAGACAATAATCAATACCCACAAATTTGGAACATCAACTTCATCCACTGTTCTATAAAGGCAATACTTGGAGGCTGCCTTTTAAGAATCACATATTTAGCAATTGGCATAGGCTGGTTATAAATCCATTTTCTCCTTTGTCATTGTCACTTCTTTTTACAGGAATTATACTCGAATGATGTTACAATTACCAACTATGTAGCCATATACTCATATTTAGTATGTACTTGTCGAACATATCTATGAAGGCATCTGGCAAAAACTTTGCATGCTATTTAGATCGGTACATATATATAGTTTTTCTTCCTTCTGTCATGAAATTGGAATGAAGCCTTTCAATTACATTGCATTAGTTGCTTGCATAATTGAAAATATGCAATTGTTTCGATTTTGAAAAGATCACCTTAAATATCAGCGAGCCCCAGGTAACAAGGATTCAACTTCTCCAGTTCTGGCCTTTGCTTTTACCAGATATTGTTTTCACATGTTTTAATCTGATTAGATTAAGTGAACTGAACCAGAATTACTAATTCCTTGCATGAAAACTCAGGGTAGAAAAAGAGGTCCTGATAACATAGAACCTTTTGTTAATCCTGTTGCTGGCCCTGGAACATTCCAAAGACTTTGTGAATAAGAGCAAGTACATCGCTGTAGAAGAGTAAACAGTTTCACCTAGTTTTGCAAAGTGTTGCATTATCTTCAAAAATAGCCATCTTTTCAGGTAAACCTGAAGGAACAGGGGCATTCCAGGAGTATGTGATACTCCATAATGGGCTTCCCAATTCACTGTGTCTTGGCCCTTGGTATAATGGGGAGGCGTTCTGTGCCATGTCTTCCAAATTGACTTCAAATGCAAATTCTATTTAGGCCAGTTTTAGCAGTAACTTGTACTAAGAAATGGGTGTCAACTGCCTTAGCTCCTTGTCTGCAATTCTACCTGATGGTATGTGCCTGTTGAACTCTGTGCTAGTCATAATGATACATAATTTCAGCTGTTTAGACAGTAACTGGCTAAATAGTGGTCTGTCTTCTATTTGTATGGCTACTGGCTAAATTGTGCATACTGGCTGCTCTTAAGCCAGCAGCCAGGTGAATAATGGACTTTCTTTGCTATTTGCACGGCCACCAACCAAATAGTATATAGTGTCCTCTATTCGGCCAAATAGTA
The DNA here is from genome assembly GCA_963921515.1 of Calotriton arnoldi. Lineage (NCBI taxonomy): Eukaryota > Metazoa > Chordata > Amphibia > Caudata > Salamandridae > Calotriton > Calotriton arnoldi. The sequence goes on along the minus strand of CAWUFW010009979.1, from coordinate 528,252 downwards.
TATAGTGTCTGCTATTTATGTTTTATAGATGGTTGCATTGTCAAGTCAGTTTTAAAAAAAGTAATTATAGCTGCGTACCAATAATCACATCTTCTTTCCAATAATCAGCATCTGACCTGAATAATCAGACTCAGCTAAAAACATAGGGGCATATTAGCAAGACCGGCGATAAAATTATCGCCGCTTTAGCGGCAGGAAACTGCCGCTAAAGCAGCGATAATGGGCTTGCTAATATGCGTTATGGAATTCCAATAGAAGCCCAGGTTAGATGTCCTGCACATCTAACCTGGGCTTCTATTGGAATTCTATAACGCATATTAGCAAGCCCATTATCGCCGTTTTAGCGGCAGTTTCCTGCCGCTAAAACGGCGATAATTGTATCGCCGGTCTTGCTAATATGCCCCATAGTACTACAATTGATAGACGCCTGCCCTTTATAATATCCAGTAATGACAGTTACTTATAAACAAATGACAGCCTTATCCGAGTAAATCATTGGGGAAATGGCACGCTCCTCCAATTACTGAATTTCTCAACCAAATGATTAACTATTCCCAAATAATCACAGTCTGGACTCAATAACCAGAAATCTTGTTTGCTTCTCTTTAGACTCCTTACTTCTGGACATCAAGTAAGTGGCCCGCCACTGAGTTGGATTATGGTAAGTTTGCTAAATCACGGCTTTGTTTAATATTTCATATTTAATTCCAGTATATTTTCTTTAAGCGGTTGTGTTGTGTCTATGTTTCCTAAAAGCTTTACAATGCCAAACATTAAAGCAAGTGTGGTATATGCATTATAGAGATTTTATAAATGCATCTGACCTTATAATACCCCTGTGGCGAGAGACAGACTTGGTGAGAGTAATGTGCTGCAGGGCTCTGCTGTACATTTGGCACACTTATAGAAGTGCACTACATGGTACTAAAGTCTGTGCCTGTTAGCAGGCCCTATACAGGGTATTCCTTCTCCTGGAAGTGCCTGGTCAAGTTACAGATGCCCAGCATCATGATTATTTAGATATTTGATTTGAAAGCAGGAGACTAGCACTGGGCAAGCCAACTAGGAAAAGCATAGCGGAAGCGCACAGAGATGTGGAACATTGTTCGTTTTGTTTTTTTACAGTTTTATTTATTGAAAGCACTATACAAGAAACATAAAGTCAGGCTGGGTTCTCAATTATCACTTGTTACAATTACAGTTGGAGAATTTGTAAATGATAAATTTTAAGAAACTGAATTATGTACATCAAGGTAACCAGCTCAATCTACGACATTTCAGATATCAGGATGATAACATAAAAATTATGCAGAGCGAAATGACCAAGTACTAACAGCGTTGTTGGGAATGTACAAAATTAAGCAGTTTTACGAGTAAAAATGTGTTCTGTATTACATACGAAATCAAAATTATGGAGCTGATTATGATGTCGTTGGAGTTGCCTCCGACCGACATCATCGATGAATCGGAACCGACTGCAGAATTACAATGCGATCGCACATGGTGTGGTCATATACTCCCCTTTCCCTATGGGAGCTTGAGCTGCAGCTGTAAACCGTAGAGAAAAGGTAGATTGTGTTCATCCATGCACTGCGTGGCAGGCACCTCACGGTGCCTGCCACATGGTGCAGAGATGAACAGGGGGCACCATAGGTGCCCCCTCAGCCCCGAACCAGAGGCAGCAAAGAGAAAGGCGCCCTTCTAGGGGCCCCCATACTCGCTTTCCGACAGGCTTTCCATGTCAGAAAGCCTGACATGGAAAGCCTGTGGGAAACCGAGCATCACAATCCCAACGGCGGAAACACCGTCCATTGGAATTACAGGCCGGTCTCAGACTGGCCGATGGGCTCCTTGAGTCCATCGGAATCCAGCCGGAATGACTAGCCGGTTTCAATCCTGACCGCCTAGATTGTAATTAGGCACTCGGAATTGAAACCAACGATCTTGGTCGGAGGCTTTCCGACCGAGATCGAAATAGGCCCCTTTGTGTTTATGAGTATAGTAGCGCTTGAGGAAAACAAATCATAGTTTCGTCATGACCAGCTCTTTCTTCGGTTCCTCCCTCTGGTTCCCCCATCTCTTTGCCAACTTAATAGGTTTGATAAGGGTCCCAAGAGTTCTTGGGCCGACTCTGGAGAGGAAGCAGCTCATTATACACTTCTGATTGCGTGTTACAATAAAGCATATCCGCATGGCACTCTTTGAGAGATGGCAGTGGTCCCCGAGGCTACCGCATTGCCACATGGCGATGATCCAGCAGCAGGGTGATGGCGACCAGTCTTCGAACCTTCCCCTTCCCTTCCCGGTCATAGCCCAGTAGTGCCAGAATGGGACGAATTCTAATGCTGTGCCAGTAATAGCCTCCAGCTCACCAAAACCTTTGCACCAGAATTCATCTATACCAGCCCAAGACCATGCAATGTGTGCAAATCTGGCATCGCTCTCTCCACACCTTTGACAGTCTGAGGAGTCACGTAAGCCATATCGATATAGTCGCTCCGGAGTGTAGTATACACGATTCATATATTTGAAGTATATCAACCTATGTCGTCCATTAAGGGAGACAGTCTTAATTACGGAGCAGCAATATTGCGAATGTTTATCATTAATAGTCCTGTTTAAATCTCTTTGCCAGTCGAGCCTCACCTTTGTCAGCACAGGTCTACGCGCTGCCTGCTCCGATACGTATAATCTCGTGATTAATTTAGAGGGAACATCCACTTGCAAGAGAGAGGACAGGGCTGGTATTTCAAGGGGTTCTAACATCTCATCTCCAAGCAATTCACATAGTGTTTGTTTGGCTCTATGATAATGAAAATGAGTGTGGGTCTCTGATATGCTCTCTCCCTCCCGAATCTCATTCCAGCTGCGCACCCTGCAGTCCCAAAAAAAATCTCTCATTGTGGGGATCCCTATGGAGTACGTAGCTCATACAGCGCCCTATTCCTGGTCCCTGGGGAACCAGGAGCTCTAGGCCAGTGGTATGTGTGGTGACTATAAGAGGGAGCCTGCATGCCTCTCCAAGAGTCTCTGCCATGCCTGTACTGTTACATTTAAAGAGTCGAATACGCAATGATGGCACGACGGAGTGTGAAATAAGATCTGAGGAAGTTAATTAGGGTCTGCTGCGTCCCTCCCAATATATAGGTGTGGAAGGTCATGCGGACCATGAATCCAGTAATGTGCAAATGTCCCCTGAGCCGCTCTGTAATGCATCTCTAGGTCTGGGACGCCTAGACTGCCCATATCAACAGGCAAGTATAGGACTTCCTATTTCACTCTTGACATCTTTCCGCCCCAAGCCAGTCTTATCATCAAGGAACACAGCTTATCAAACACAGTGCATGGCAATGAGATTGGGATGTGTTGAAATAAAAATTTGAATCTGGGAAGTACTGTCATTTTCATGATGGTTATACGTCCCGTCAAGGATAGTGGTATTTTGATCCAGCTTCTACATCATTCTTTAATTTCTGTATAGTCTTCCCACAATTATCAAAGAGGACAATTGCTGGGTCAGTGTGGACCTGTATTCCAAGATAAATCACTGAATCCGTTTTCCATTGCAGCTGGTACTCCATAACTGTGAGCTTCGTTACTAGGGTGAGAGGGAATATGGTTGATTTTTCCCAATCAACGCGCAATCCCAAAAGACCCCCAAATCGAACCACTTCTCTAAGCACAGGTGTAAGATTGCTTTCTGGCATACTAATAAATAGCAGGGTATCGTCAGAGTATACCGAAGTAATAAGCTTGTAATGAGGAAATCTTAATCCTCCGTGGCCATTATACTCGCGCAGTACACACGCCAGAGGCTCTGCAACCAAAGTGTACAGCAAAGGCGATAAGGGGCAACCCTGAAGGGTGCCCCCTGGTAACTCCTATAGGGGCTGTCACAACATTACCCACACAAATCTGGGCTGTAGGCTCAGTGTATAACACTGTGATCAGGCATAAAAGCACCTCTCCCACACCATTGCGGCGCAAAACTGCTAGCATAAACCCCCATTCGACAGAGTCAAATGCCTTTTCGGCAACAAAAAAAACAGTATCCGCTTTGACCTCTGGAGCTACATGTTGTATAGTGTTAAAGTGTTCTTAAGTTGTATGCGATGCTGTGTCCTGGGACAAACCCAGCCTGCTCAAGGGCACCAAGCTAAGGGCAACACTGCCACCAGTCTATTGGCTAGTACCTTAGCATAAAGCTTGGTAACTGCATTTAATAATGATAGAGGCCTATATGAAGAACAAAGATTTGATTGCTTGCCAGGCTTCAGGAGAGTGACTATTAGAGCTTCCAACATAGGGGGGGCATAGTACCGATTGTATCTATTTCCTTAAAAAGTACTATCAAGTTTTGTAAAAGCAATTCTTGGTAGGCCTTGCTAAAGGCCACTGTGAGGCTGTCTGTGTCCGATGCCTTACCTGGCTGCATAGTTTTAAGTGCAGTGCGCAGCTCTGCTGGTTGTAATGGTGCCATCAATTGCTCCCTGTGCTCATCAGTGAGCCATGTCATGGCTATATGCACCAGATAATCAGTGGTTGCAGTTTCATCGTATGGGATACGCAAGCTGTATAAGTCTGCATAATATTTGTTTGAACAGCCAGTGGCCTAATCTACATTACTTAGAGGTTGCCCTTGTGAGTCTAGAATTTCCAGTACTACATCAGACTCTCTTGTAGGCTTCATTAGTGCTACCAGTGTGGTCCCTGGACGTTCCCCTTCCCCATATACACGTGCTGTGTCATATTTCCCTAAATGTTTGACCCCACTATTTACTATATCACCGAATTCAATTATCCTCGCTTTATTACGCCCAGCAAATGTCCATCAGCTGTAAGCAAGAGTTCCCTCTCCAATTCACCAATCTCTCTTTTTATGCATGATAAACAATGTCTAAGTGATCTAAGGACATCAGCATGTTTGGATATTGTGATGCCTCTAATGTAAGCCTTGAAGGCCTCCCATACCGTTGTGAAGTTATTCACTGTACCAATATTGTTATGAAAGTATTCCTCAATGGCTTGGGCTATCTCACACTTAAAGACCGAGTCCAGTAATGAGTTGGAGGGAGGCGCCAATTGAATGCAGCTTGCCTTCTTGTCTGAAGTACTATTTCCAGTGTCACTGGGGAATGATCTGAGTAAGTACGTGGAAGCGGCTCACACATGTAAACCATAGGAGCTAAAGCTTGTGATACCAACCAAAAATCCATACGTGTATGAATGTCGCGAATTTAGGAATAGTGCGTGAAGCCAGTATTAGTCGATGACCAATGCTTCCAAATATCTAGAAGACACTCCCTATTCGCAATGTCAAGGAGAGCCTGTTCTGCAGTGGAAGGGGGGCGAGGGGGCCCTCTCGAGTGATCACTCTCAGGATACAAATTTGTGGCAAGTCACTCCACCGGGTCAGAAGGGCACTAAGTGAGTAGTAAAACTGCGGATCATCATGATTAGGTCCGTACACCTCAACAAGTAATACAGCTAAGTCCTCTTTATAGCAACGTGCAACCACATACCTACCTCCTGGATCCACACACACCTCTTGTAGTCAAATCCCAGAGCCACACATATACGTATATAAGTACTCCCTGAGCATGAGCGGTGAAGCTGGCTTCATAGCAAATACCCTGCATTCTCCACTGCAACAAGACACCATTCCCGGGGCTAACTGCGTCTCCTGCAAGACGGCCATGTTGATCTTGTGTCTCTTTAGGTTCACCACTACCTTATGCATTTTTCTACTATTGTTTAATCCTCTAACATTCCATGTAATGAATCGAATCAAAGAGGGGGGGTGAGCCAATCTCTGTGTGATCTATATCAGTGATCATGTATGGTCCCTTTGAAAGAATTGAGTGTACCCAGCCTTACAGCACATTACACATTTTGTCATTAGCGACAAAAAGTGGACAAGTGCAACAAAAATCCCACCCACGCTGTGCAATCCCACAACAAACATAGCCTTTCTGTATCCCTCCCCAACCCTCCCTAACAACCTGCCCGAAAGAAAAAACTGACATTGAACTGTAGATGGCACAAACATGGGGGTGGATGGTACCTGATCCAGTGCTCCTTGCCGGCCAACCCACATTATATTTCATGTGGAGTATAGGATGTGGCCACATTTTAACTAATAATACATTATTTAACATTGTCTTCAGGATACATAGCATTTGAATAAGCAGAGATACAATGCGAAAGATAGAGAAAGATTGCGAAATTCTTCTGAATACCCTATAAGTAATCTATATCAGTTAGACAGCGAGACAATGTAGGAAATAGTATATTGTAACTAGGAACGGTCTTACAAATGTCCAGATGCCGGTATGTCTGGAAATGGAATGAACCCCGTTACCCCCACCAGGCCACTCAGTACCTATGCCTGCAAAATAAACCCCACAAAGGGCCCGGTGTGACTAGGGGTAGAGGGCTGTCCTAGTACAGTACCACTGGAGTTGTCTTAGGTAGTGGTAGACACAAAGGGTAGTCCCATTAATACTTTAATGTTCTTCTGTATCTGATTGATCATCTCTTTCATCAGGGATCGTCTTTGGGGAGCCATGACGCCTGCCCGCACCCTCCTTCCATTTGATGAACTGTAATAGCTGTTTAGGATCTCAGTATAGAAGAGTGATTTACCATCTGACATCACTTGCAGTTTTGCAGGTTAGAGCATACTTTATTCTATTTGCAGTTCTCGTAACTTCCTTTTGGCAGGTAGAAAGAGGTGTCTAGCCTCCTGTGCATGCTGCGTGAAATCGGATAAAGATATAGTTCAGAGCCCTCATGGCGTAGAGCTTTCAGCTTGTTGGCCCTGCGCAGAGCAGCATCTTGATCTCTTCACTACAAACATGTCTGAAAAAATATCTCTGTCCAGCAGTTCAATAAGAAGACGGTCCGCATAGTGCGCCATGTTATCTATGTTTTTTTTTTTTTTTAAATATGTTTTTATTATGATTTATAGCCATCCAAACATAGTACAATACTTTCTGAACTAGTGTTACATTTCATAAACAATTATGTATAAGAGGTCCCTCTCAAGGATATAATACCATCCCATCAAGAAATAATTGCACATAACCAAAATCTTGTATTGATACACACAGTATTGTACTGGAACTTAAGTAGGTCATCCTTATTAAGGAAATCATAACATAATAACTTTAACTTTCCCATTCCCCCACCCCCCAAAGTCACGTAAGGAAAACCTCAATCCCAATACTTGCAATACAGGCCAAATGATGTGTGTGTGTAGACATTTCTACACTGCACTTAGGGTAAGAGAGACCTGTGGTCTTGCTACCTCGTCGAGTCTATCACCTTCAATATTTTGTTCTCCTGTCACTTGTGAGGCAAGGCCCTCCCCGTGTGGACCTCCGTGATCATGACATACCAGGCCCTGGCATCTTCTTCTAGTTTATCATCCCTTCGAACACGTCTCATTCGAATTAGCTCTGCCATCGCCCATTCCTGCAAGTCCCCGGTCCACTTCCCCACCGTAGGGGGCATCGGACTAATCCATCTAATCGCAATCCTTCTCTTGGCCAAAACCAACCCCAACTGGAGGAAACTACGTGTAAGCTTTTTCCCTTTAGGTCTAGGTAGAAGTCCCAGCAACACATCTTTAATAGATTGGGGTAGAGTCCACCCCGTCACTCGACGTGAATACTCCAGTATCGATCCCCAGAAGAGACTCTGCTCTGGACAATCCCATATCATGTGCAAGAACTGGGCGTCACCATGCCCACACCTGGGACATCCAGCAGGGCGATCCGGGTATATTTTGTGGAGTACACTTGGTGTCAGATAGGTTTGATGTACTATATTGAATTGTGTAAGTTTGAATCTGGTATTAGAACTTATGCTTTTAAGCCCTTCATGTACCTTTTGCCACTCCGAGTCTGTTAGGGGCTCTCCCAGCACTGCATCCCATCTAGGTTGAATTGGGAGCGGGTGCACATTCAGGTCCCCCCTCAGTGCCCTATAAATGTGAGATACCAGCCTACGGCCCCCACCAGGGTTACGAGAGCCTGAAGAGTGGCGGTAATGGGTGGCTCCTCCGGGAACGTCGGCCACACCTCCCGTGCGACCGCTGAAATCTTGGCATATTGAAGATATTGCCCCCTGCCTAACTCAAACGTTGATTCCACCTCCTCCCTGGTGATGAACTTTTGTCCCAAATACAAATCTCCCATCGTACAACAGCCTCTCTCCGTCCTTCTGAGAATGGACATGGTTTGACTTATTTGTTTAAACTGTACCACCGCCCACAACGGGGCCTCCGGGGCATAGGGCGCTCGTTTCACTGCAGTTTTAATTGCGAGTTCCCAGATTGCGGCCACATGTCTGATAATATATGGGAGCTCCTCTGGCACTCGGGATCCCATCATAAGGAGGTCCAGCAACCGCCTCTCCCAGTTATCGTTCTCATCTAGCCACTGGGCGGCGTGTTGAAGCTGTGTCGCCATGTAGTAAAAGCCCAATCTAGGTACCTCCAGTCCTCCCCGCTCCCACGTCCTCTATAGTGTATCCAGTTTCACCCTTTTCCTTTTGGAACCCCATAATAGATCCAACAATAGGCGATTCAGCCTTCGGAAGTACACCCATGGAATACGGTAGAGGGAGTTCTGCATAGTGTATAAGCAGCGCAGGAGAATCACCATTTTTAATAAGGCTACTCGTCCCATCAGGGACAGGGGCAGCTCTCTCCAGAATTCGATCGATTTAGGGATGCCTTCCACACAATTCCCCATATTGCGTTCTAGGTAGGCCTCCTGTGTGTGCGCCAGCCTGACCCCAAGATAGCGTACTGAGTCTCTCACCCAGGTCATCCCCACCATGGGCAACTTGCCCTCCTCCTTGTCCACCAGGCTCCCCATTGGGAAAAGCTTAGACTTCCCCGGGTTAAGGTAAAGCCCTGATATTTCACCAAAGTCATTTAGCTCCCTAAGGAGCTCGGGGACCGCCTCTGTTGGACGCCGGAGGTATACCAAAGTGTCATCAGCATACATTGACACCACATGAACCGTCGCCCCCAGCCGAATCCCCCGGTGTGCCATCCTACATCTAAGGGAGATCGCCAAGGGCTCCATCGCAAGAGCGAAAAGGAGCGGCGACAGGGGGCAACCCTGTTGAGTACCTCTCTGGAGTTCTAAGCTATCTGATACCTGATTGCGAAGGCGGATCCGAGCCGTTGGCTTATTATATAGCAATTTTAACCACCTCAAGTAGCTATCTCCCAGTCCCATCCGACCAAGCACCATCCACATATAATCCCATTCAACAGAATCAAAGGCCTGTCGGATATCCAGGAGACACAGAGCCCAGTCCTCCTCCTGTAGGTGCGGCGCGTGCCAGACATGTGCAAGTCTGCGCAGATTATGCGTTGTATTCCGGCCAGGTACAAATCCAGCCTGGTCTGGATGGACCAATCGGGTCATGTATGGTAAGAGTCGCGCCGCAAACACACCACTCAGAATTTTCTCATCAATGTTCAGAAGAGAGATGGGCCTGGAGGAGCCTGGGGAGAGGGGATCCCTATCTGGTTTCAGGATCATGGACACTAGTGCTTCCATCATGATGGCAGGACGGAACCCCCTATCCAGAGCCTCATTATACACCTCCAGCAGGTGATCTACAAGGTGTGGGGCAAAAGTTTTATCAAATTCAGCGGGGAAACCGTCACTCCCAGGGCACTTTTCCGGTTTTAGTTTTTTGATCGCTGCCAATATTTCTCCCCTAGTGATTGGTGCCCATAGGCCTTCAGCGTTCTCTTCCTCAAGGATAGGAAGTGTTATGTCCCCTAAAAAGTCCTGCAATGTCTGCGGCCGAGTCTGTGCTACAGTCGAACATGTCTGACGTAAATGAATCGCAAATTTCTGTATAATCGCATCTTGGGTATATACCTCGTTTCCCATAATATTGCGAAGCTTCAACACCCGGATCTGTACCGTCTCTGTTCGGATGAGTCGTGCTAGAAGCGCTTCTGATCTGTCCCCCTCCATATACAATTGCTGCCTGTAAGTGGTATAGTTGTGCTTCTCTAAGCGTGACCAAACCTCGAGGAGGTCACCTCGGAGTCGCGTCCACTCTGTCATGTCAGTGGGAGTCTTATATAGTATATGCTCTAAGGTCTGTAGTCGTTTTTCTAAAGTGTCAATATCAGCACTAAGTTGCTGTCGGACTCCATAAGTAGTCCTCATGCAAACCCCCCTAATAACGACCTTCATTGTCTCCCAGTCTGTGGATCTAGCGCCTGTGGATCCCCAATTTTCCCCAAAGTAATGACTAAGTGCTTCTGTCACAGTTTGTACGTATGGGGGGTCCGTAAGGGCCTCAGCTCGAAGCCGCCATAGTGGAATAGGTGGACGTCCTGGTCCGCTGGACAGCGTCAACAATAATGGTGCATGGTCGGATAGATATCTCGGTAAATAGGAAATGGCCTGCATGGCAGCAGACAGGCCAGTGGAAAGACAACAATGGTCAATGCGGGAGAAGGTATTAGCTGCGGAGGTATAGCAAGAGAACTCCCTTTTTGTGGGATTGCGTGCTCTCCATTCGTCGCGAAGTTGCATGCCTTGAAGGATGCCAGTGAGGGATCTCAGCATGCGGGGTTTTGTGTGGTCTCTAGGGGGTTCCCTATCCAAGTTCCCGTCAAATATGCAATTAAAATCCCCAAAGCAAAGGACCTCAGCCCCCAGGTACGGGGTCGCCGCCTTTAAGACTGTTGGGAAGAAATCAGGACAGTCCAAGTTGAGGGCGTAGACATTGATAATGCATATTTCCCTCCCTTCCCACCTTCCAAACAGGATAACATACCGTCCATCAGGGTCTAAGACATGCTGGAGGTGTTGGAATGGGACCCCTGGCGCCACCCATATAAGTGCCCCTCGTGCAAAGCCAGAGATGATGTTGCATAAATCTGCCCCCTCCATCTCTTCCGTAGGCTCAGTAATGTGTTCCCCCATATATGTGTTTCTTGTAGTCCCGCTATTGCTATCCTATATCTCTTCAGGAAGGCATGTATTCTTCTACGCTTATCTAGGCCTGCCATCCCACGAACATTCCAGTTAAGGACCTTCAACGTTTGTACTGTCATGACGATATGATATTAAGCACCTGACGTGTGTGCCCCTGAGGTCAGTGCACCCATCTTGTCGATTCTTCAGCCTCTGTATCCAAGTGTAATCCTGTGTGACCCTAATGGTTCCCTCAAAACAAAAACATCTTATAAGAACTGAATAAACCCGTACCTCCCTCCCACCCCTGGGCAGTAGTATAAATTTGTATTCACATCTCCTGTTCCCCACACCAAACAATACACACCGCCCCAAACCGCCCCTCCCCCACCCCCTTAGACACTTCAAGATCAGTATATCCTGCTTAAGGCATTGACTAAAGCCAGCGTTATCTAATATGTCAATAATTGCGTCTAATAAACGCTGTGCAAGAGAACTGGTGACGCTGGGGCGCGAGATTACTCTCAAGCCTCCCTGACGGCCCTGGTCTCTAGTGGGGACGTCGCTGCTCCGACAGTCGCCCGTGCTCCCAACAGAACAAATGTGCTACCTGACCCCCAACCTATATCTGATGTAAGTTAAGGATAGGCCATAAAGGAGAAACTTATTGGAACAGGCAGGGGTGCCGTGCCCTCAATCAGTAAATGTAGGTCTCCCAGGGACCCGTAATGTAACAGCTTAGACCAGATATGTCAGATTGCCATCCTATCTATAACACAAAACAAAACTTATCTGTACATTTCAGCGAATAATGTTCAGTGCATGGAGTTCATTCGTGGCCACTGCCGGGTCTGCCGGCCCCTCGCTCAATGTCTGGTGTTGTGACCGCCGAATCTGGAACCACCTCTGAGCCGGAGGCCTGCAGCGTGCCGTCCTGCCTGACCGTGATACGCCCCAGGCTCATTGTTCTTTTTGTGGTTTCTGACGTGCAGGCTGTCTCCGACCCCTTGAGGAGGACTGCGAGGACGGTGTGCCAGTGGAACTCGTAGAAGGGACCAGGCGTCTCCCATCCGGGGCCCTGGTATCCAACCAGTCACTCGCTTCCCCTGCAGAGAAGAAGAACAACGCTCGCCCCTCACTCTCCACCCTGAGTTTCACCGGGAACATGAGGCTATATTTTAATTTCAAGTCTCTAAGTCTCCATTTCACTGTGATGAAGGTTTTCCGGTGCTCATGGACCCTTTGGGTGTAGTCCAGGTATACTGTTATGGAATGCCCCTCAAAGAAATATCGTTTGCCACTGCGGGAAAGTTGAAGCAATAGATCCCTATCCCAGAAGTTAAATAATTTTGCAATTATGGCATGAGGAGGCGCTCCAGGCATAGGGGGGGCAACCAACGCTCTGTGTGCCCGCTCCACACTAATGAACTTCGACAAGTGTTTGGGAGCCATCTCCCGAGTGATCCAGTCTTCCAAGAACAAACCCACATCCGGCCCTTCCGCCCTCTCTGGAAACCCCACAAATCTTAGGTTCCCCCTCCTGGAGCGACCTTCTGAGTCCTCTGCCCGGTCATCGAGCTTGATCACCTGTCGTTTCAGCTCCAGCACTGTCTCACTAAGGTTCTTGACCTCTACCTTGAGGGCCTCCGTGTCTTTCTCAGTGGTCGTCACTCTGTCAGAGACTTTCCTGAGATCGCATCTCAGTAGATTAACGTCTATGGCCACAGTATCAATCTTCTTGATCATATCATCTCTAGTGGATTGGACGGCCCGGATAACATCCATCAGTATTGGTGCGTCTTCGGCGGCCTCTTCCAGTGTTCCCTTTTCCATTATGTGGTCCTCACTCCTATTCTCCGGACGGTGGGATATGGGCTGAGCATAGTTTGATATCTTGTTGGATTGCGGTTTTGCTGTTTTATCTTTCCCCATACTGTTCCACAAGTTGCAGCGAGTTTATCTATATGGTCCCTCTCTGTGGGAGGTGCAGCCAGTTTGTATCTCTTCCCACCGATTCAAACCCCACCAAGGGTCCTGCACTCCCTCACATGAAGTGCCCCACTGCTTAACACGAATATGCAGGATTCCAGTTATAATGCGGACAGTTCTACTATTCCTCTGCTCTGGAGTGAGAACCTCCCAGCCACCTCACTGCTCCGCTGTCATCCAAGGTGGCGAGTCCAATCACTCCACCAGCAACCACTTATACAAGGCTTCCCAGGGGGGACCCCCTTTGGATCTCTCCTCAAGCTCCCAAGCCGCAGGGGGGCCCGAGTCGTATCTCCCTCTGCACAGGCCCTCCTCCACTAGACACCTCCGGTCACTAAAGGACTCAGGCTGCTCTCCTCCCAGCCACCACAGCAGTACAGCTAGACATTGCCCTGCGATCTCACTCTTCCAGGGTGCGCCAGCCCTACCTTGCAATCAAGGGAGGAGGGCGTCCAGTCCAGGCCACACTTATCCACTGGGGTGCACTACCATCGGCCGGTCCGTTGATTGGGCAGCACCGGCCACGCTCATTTGAATCTTCCCCGGCAATTGCTCCAGTCATGCGTCACTGTATCTTGGGCCCACAAAGTGCGTTTCTGAGCGCGTTTGTTCCATCACGCTATGACCAGTACTGCCTTAGTTCGACCTCCGCTGTGGGGTTAGATCACAATTCCACCCCAGAAGGGGTTCATCTAGCTCCCGGGACCAGCCCCACTCTCCGAGCACTTTACCGTTCTGAGTCCGTCCGTCCCGGAGCCAGCCGCTGTCGCAACCTGCACGGTAATGTCCGGCACCTCCCTTTCCCTCAAAGCAGGAAGCGCCTTTCCCCCAGAGGCCGCAGCACGGTTATTCCACCTGCAGTGGGGCCTATTAGAGCTGTAAGGTCCATCACCTCTGCGCAGTCCTCCTCAGGCCACTCCCAAGATGGCGCCAGTCAGTCGTCCGGGCCCGAACTCCGCGTTCGCCGCCCGGGGGTACACAGGTCTGTTCAGCCCTCGTCCGTCAGCAGACGATCTCACGGGTCCCTAGGGAGCAATTCCCTTACTTTTGGAAGCCAGGATACCTCAGGATATTAATCTCTATCGGGCGGCCGCATGGAGCTCTCTCAAAGCCCGTCTACGCGGCCATGATGCCAAGCCACGCCCCCATGTTATCTATGTTGGTTGATTCAGTAATTTCCACCAGTCTTATATTATTTCTTCTACGGTCTTCTAAATCTTCAGTTTTGGCTTGCAGTGTGAAGATCAGCGTATTTATTTTCTTCTGTTAATCGATTCCGCTGTCAGCGTTTACTCTGCATCAGACACCCTTTATTCAACGGTATCCAGCCAGTCCGCATGTTTATCAAGCCTCTCCGTCATGCTGTCCATCCTGAAAGAGAGTGTGTCAATCTTCCCATCTATCTTGGCCAGGCTATGTTGCATGGTCGTTTGTGTTTGTTTTAAATCCGCATCTAGAGATATCTCAGAGGTTTCAGTTATGGCTCCATTATCTGACATATCGGCATTGCGGGGTTTAGGGGTCCTCTGGGATTCAAATGAGAGCTTAGACTGGGATCTGTCTGTTTTACCCATTCTGGCCACCTGCACTGCAATGGTTTCGAAGTGTATCGCCAGCACAATGTGCCCCCACAAAGCGCCCCTATAGCGCTCTTCGTTAGAAAGCGATCCCACTCAATGAATACACCACTTATCTGCGAGTAGCAATATCAACTGTCCTTCGGAAGCATATGGTCTATTCAGCACTTGCGATATCACCGGGAGAGATTTTCAATAACAATCTCTACGCCGTACGTATATTGTACCCAGGTGATGTTCTGCAAATGGCGTGCGAGGTGATCCTCTACAAGATCAAATCTCCCTCCGCGTAGAGGTGGTACTGAACTAAAAGCACCCTCTGTTCACCAGGACCTCTGCGTTCTTTGTACACCAAGGGGGAACACTCACTCAGCAGCAGCCCGAGGGTTAAAATATACAGCTAGTGGGAAGAGGGTCCACAGTCCAGGCCAAACACATATTTAGTGGCACATTTAGGGGGCTCTTTTACAGCAGGCGATCACCATTCTCCCTTGTTCTTCATAGACAACAGCTCCCAGCACCGATCAGGCCCCCTGAACGGGGTCACGAGGCCATGCCACGGACACAGGCTCCCACACGCTGGCAGAAGAAAGTAATTTGTTGGACCCAGTGGCCCAGTGTACTCTAGTGCGGCCTGAGCTCCTGTCCACCACCATTCTCAAGGGAAAAAGCTCCGGCTCCATATCCATTATATTGGGCCTCAGGAACACCCATACCGCCACCCATCAGCCACCAGCAAGCACGAGCCACCCCCGCGTCCTCATTTTCACCGCGTGCATAGGTCAGGGATTAGGCCACAAGTCTCTCCACTGCCCCGCAACCACCCCCAAGGGCGTTCTTCTACCGATCCAGGCAGCCCTCACAAAAAGAGGTAAGGAGGAGCACACAACCCATTAAATTGGTAGCAATGGGCACCAGGATTATTAAGGATTAATAAAACCGCCGACGGAGCTCTCTTAGGTTGGGGCCATCTTGGAGTCAGGCAAGCTCCCCCGCCCCCTTGGAACATCGTTCATTTAGTTAGAAATTGGAATGTAGAGCTGTAGGACCCAATCTAGAATGGTTTTAAAAAGCTTAAGTACATGCAGTAGCCTTATATAGGACTAATGTATATGTCCATAAAAACGCAGGAACATTAGCAATAAAAGAGCAGACAATTTAAAAGCAGCTATGGCTCATTCCCCAGATTACACCCTCAATCCCACTGTAGTGTAGCGTTAGTATGATATTCCGTTACTCCCCAAGTTTTCCCTGCATTGTAATTTTATAACGTGTGAGTTAATAAGCTGCTTTAGCAGCTCAAACTCAGGCATTCAGTGGGCTGGAGAACTATCATTATTCAAGTCTCTGCTTCCTTTTAACGGCACATGCCCCATTGAGGACTCAGCCGTGGTGAGAAGGGATGGACCCTAATTATGCACGTTCCTGCAGGTCAGCACAGCTACTTGGCTTCATTTCCGCTGTATCTTCTTTTGCTAGTTTTGGGTTGACAAACACCTGCCTCAGAACTGTGCCTCTGCCAACACAGGACTTCTCTACCTAGGCATCATTTGCTCCTTCATTGCCCCATGACTTTTGGGTCTCCCAGCTGTCGGTGTGAGCTATCCCTGGTACGACCCGATCTGTGGGTTTCGCTCCTTGACCCGACTTAACATATGCTGAGATCCTTTGCCTTAGGCTATGCATACACACAGTGGTGTTCCACATCATCTTCCCCAGCCTCTGTTTACTCCCATTCATCTCCCTGGTCCTGTGTCGATCATGGCGCCAAAGGTGTGGCTGTAGTTGGTACAATTGTGTTACTGTTTATAGCAAAGGAAGCAACAGTGACAGGAGCTATGATAACTCTATGAATATTATCTGTCTTGCTTTCTGAGTATGGACTCTAACAACCATATTAAACTGCTCCAACCACTCTGTACTAAAGCTACTCCTCTATCTCTCATACTTACCGTTTAGGAATGCTAGTTTCTTTGCCTCAGTGTACCCAAATGAATTTGCTTGTACTCATCATCTTCATCAATATGAGCTTTATTCGGTTATGATAAACAATAAAAGCAAAGCATACAAATGTAGAAGGTACAATACCATATCATAATTAGCATAAAATACCTAGATACATTCAATCGAACAATCACATAGTTCGGGTTTTCTTTGTGTCAGGCTCTTAGTACCCTGGTAGTCATAAATATACAAGACAATAAAAAAAGTTTAAAAAACAAATTCAATAAATACAATTTAAAGACACATGGAGCAAAAACATGGGTGCAGTACATGTACTTGCCCACCCTTCTTCCCGTTTTCACCACAGCAGCAAGATAAATCTACATCACAAAGCAGAAATGATCAGTTAGCAGCAATTGAAGATAAAACATGGCCGGCTTACACTATCTAATATTGAGTGACTTTAAGAGAGGAGTTAAGAGCTGAGTTCGCTGATCTTGGTACAAACTATAAAAAACAACATATGGAGTTGAGATTGAGGAGTAGTAGAATCACGGTAATTAGACAAAATATTGAAACAAAAATATCGTCATACCAAAATATCATTTCTAAAAAACTGTGATATAGAAATATCGTCTGCTAGAATATCATTGTCAGGAATATCGATTTTAAGATATGTAATATTGATTTTGCAAATATCAAAATCATTAATATCATTTACAGAAATATAGTTGAATATATTGTTTTAAAATTATTGTTATGTATTTTAGTATATATTTTAAATGTATTTGTTAGAAATGTTTTGTATCATTATTGTTTGTTTTTTAATATAGTTGTTAACATTTTAGTAGTTATTAAATTTAGTTTAATACATTTTTGTGATTTTTAGTACCGTAGCTGGTTGTGGGATTTATAGGGGTACAGGGTGGGAAGTCAATTAACTATAATTTAATAGTAATCAATTTTTACTTAACATTAATTATTTAATTGATAATTAATTATGTTAATAGTGTAATTATTATTTTTTTGTTATATTTTTGGTGCGGGTTGCAGGTTTTGTAGGGGTATAGGGTAGAAAGCATATTAATTATAATTGATAATTCATTTTTAATATTATTCATAATTTAATTGGCATTTATGTTAATTGTGTAATTAATTTTTTATGTTAAATTTTAGGCATGGGCTGTGGGTTTTGTACGGGAATAGGGTGGGAAGTAAATTAATTATAATTAATAATTCATTTGTATTTATTAATAATTACTTAATTGATAAATATGTATGTTAATTGTGTACTTAATTTTTTTTTAAAGTTAAGTTTCAGGTGTGGGTTGGTAAAGGTAGGTATTCCTACCCTCCCCCTTTTCTATATTTTTTATTTTTTTTGTGGGACTGTGCTTCAAGCGGAGTCCCAAGATGGCTGCCAACACTTCCTGGTTAAAGTGTTGGCAGCCAATCAAATTTCAGTAGGATCCGCCAGTCAACTGCTAGGACTCACATCCCCAGATATCTATATTTTTTAAACTTAAATGTCTCTGAAACTGCTGAACAGATTTACATCAAATCACACAAAGCACACTTTCTGCACCAACATCTAGCTTTCTGCCAAATTTGGTGTAAATCCGTTCAGCGGTTCGGGCTGTAGTCATGTTCAAAAAATTAAAAATACCCATAGATATAACATGGCTGTATGGGTGAGTCACTTGCTGTTTGAGTGGGTGTTTGGTTAAGTGAGTTGGTGTGTGAATGGCTATATTGTAGAGTAAGTGTCTATGTAAATGAATATATGGGTGAGTGAGCGGGTGTGTGAGTGTTTGTATAGTTGTGTGAATGGGTATGTAAGTGGTTGTGTGGGTGTGTGAGTGCTTGTATGGGTGAGTGAGTGGCTGTATTGAGAGGCTGTATAGGTGAGTGAGTGGATGTATGAGTGGCTGTATAGGTGAATAAGTAGGTGTGTGAGTAGCTGTTTGGGTGAGTATGTGGCTTTGTGAGTGGCTGTATGGTTAAGTGACTGGTTGTATGAGTAGCTTTATGGGTAAGTGCGTGGTTGTGTGAGTGGCTGTATGAGTGACTGAGTGGGTGTGTGAGTGGAACTATTGATGAGTGAGTGGTTGTGTGAGTATTTGTATGGGTCTGTGAATAGATATGTGTGTGTATATGAGTGGGTGTATGAGAGGTTGTATAGGGGTATGTGAGTGATTCTGTGGATGATGTAATCAGTGATGTCATCAGTGATGTCTTTTGAGATGTCATCAGTGATGTAATCAGTGATATCATCAGTGATGTCACTGACCATGTCATGAGTGATGTAATATATGAGGCCATAAGCACTGCATTGCGGGGCGTAAGCTATAGTTAGCTCAGCTAGCTATAACTGCTGAATTTCACTGGATTTGTATGAGCGAAATGTGAGGCTAACTATAATGTCCCTGTAACCTATGATTTATTCAGTGAATTCCTAAGGTTTTTTTAATGTTGTTTCTTTACTATAACCTCCCTGTAACCTTTCATTTTTAGGTGAATTTCTAAGTTAATTTTTCACATTTTATTTCCTAACTGTAACCTGTAATCTTTGAGAGAGAGTGTGTGGACGAGTGCATAAGTGTCTCATTGGGAGTGTGAGGGAGTATGTGAGTTTCTCAATGGATGTGTGTGGGTATGTGAGTGTCTGTATCGGTGGGGGAGTGGCTGCATAAGTGTTTCATTGGGTGAGTGAGTGTGCCCATGAGTGTCTGAGTAGGTCTGTGAGTGGGTGTGTGAGTATCTAATTGGGTGTCTTAGTGGCTGCATGAGTGTCTGTCTCAGTGGGTCAGAGAGTAGGTGTGAGAGTGTCTGAGTAGGTTTGCAAGTACCTCCATGAGTGTGTGAGTCAGTCTGAGTGAGTGAGTGCATGAGTGTCTGAATGGGTCTGTGAGTGGGTGCATTAGTCTCTGAGTGGGTCTGTGTGTGGGTGTGTTTTTATCTGAGTGGGTCTGTGAATGGCTATGTGAGTGTCTGTATGGGTCTATGAGTGACCGCATGAGTGTCTGAGTGGGTCAGTGAGTGGGTGTATGTGTCTGAGTGGGTCTGTGAGTGGGTGCATGAGTGTTTTCAAAATCTCCATGCATTTTCCATAGACTTCTTTAGGCAGGGCTACAGCAAAAACTGCTGATCAGAATTACACCACATGTGGCATGAAGCTACATCTAGGTCCGCAGATTGTGTTTTTGTGATTTGATGTAAATCTCTTCAGTAGTTTTTGAGAAATTAAGGTTAAAAAAGAAATTGTATATCAGGATGGTTGGGTCCGTGAAAGGCTTGAGAGACTCTCACAGGAGCGCCAATTCAAAAAGCCCCCTCCCTGTGACATTACCGGCTCCGAGAAGTCCACCCCCAGTCCCGGAATTAATGTATATGGGGAGAGGAGATACACGCCCCTCCCTCCCCAAGCCATGACGGGCCCCAGAAGCCCTACTCCGGGGCCAAAACTTCTCAAAATAGGCTGGGAGCCACGCGACCCACCTCCCTAAGCTGTGACAGGCCCTTGGGAGCCCACCCCTGAGCTGACATTTTTCAAAATGGGGAGGATACCCGAGCCTCTAAAGGCTCTGGGGGTCCACTCTAGGATCATAAGTTCTCAAAATGTGGAGGGGGCTGTACGGCCCCCCTCCCTCAGCCTGTATTGGCCCTGCAGACCCCATTCCCCGAAGCCAGCCTATTAGCTAAGTCCCCAGGAGCTCCAGATCTGTCAAGCAGGGCCTATAAAAAAGGGGCTTCCAAAATGTAAAATCTCAATGCATTTTCCTTACACCTGTTTAGACATGGCTACAGCAAAAACTACTGAAAAGAATTACACCTAATTTGGCAGGAAGCTAGATCTGGGTCCGCAGATTGTGCTTTTTTTGATTTGGTGTAAATCCGTACAATAGCTTTTGAGATATTAAGGGTAAAAAATAATTTTATCTTTTGGCAGTTGGGCTTGCGAGAGCGTGAAATCAAAAATGGAGCCCTATGATTGGTCAAGAGGCCCATTTTTCCTGTGAGCCTTCACGCTCTTGCCGGAGCGAGAGACCTGAATGCGTTCCGATTGGCTGGCTGCTGGAATGTTAGAAATGAAATGGCAGCCAATACTGTTTACTGTGAAAAAATCGAGGTGTTGTGAAAATGAAACAAAAAAGCTGTATAGTGGGGCAGCAGAAAGGCATGCTGTCCCCCTAAGTTTAGAGACAAGGTGCCTAAGGGATAACTACTGTGAAAAAAATAAATGTATATTGTTTTTAGCTACTTTTTACAATCTCATGGGACTCTTGCAGGATCACGAATAGTAAAAAGGTGCAGATGAGTTCTGAATACAGTCCATTAGTAGGAATGAATATTGTGGTCATTGTTTTTGAAAGGAGGTGTGTAAGAAATTAGTACTGTGATGATTAGAAGGTAAACTCTTTTCTAAAAAGAAAATGTTACTATCTCGCAAGACTCCTGCGGGATTGTAAAAAGTAGGAAGAAGTAAGTGATGTATAAATCCATGCTGGTATGCACACTTGTACCTGTAGGAAGGAGTCTTAATGAAGATTGTGTTCATCAGACTCTACTATTTATGCTCATTGATTTAAGAGGAGTTGTGAGTAGAGCTGAGGCTCATCCAAACACCATACTATACATACTCATCATCTGGAATAGAGGTCTACAACGAGAGCCCAGTTCCTCCCCACAGCCTACTATGCACACCTATCATTACAGAGAGGGTTTATAGCAGAGAGGCCAGTCCCTCCACACACCCTACTAGGCACACGCGTCATCTGAGAGAGAGGTCTGAAAGGAGAGGGTAGTCCCTCCCCGCACCCTAATATGCACACCCATCATCTGAGAGAGAGGTCTGAAAGGAGAGGCCAGTCCCTCTACACGCCATACTACACTCACCTATCATAACAGAGAGAGGTCTGAGCACAGAGGCCAGTCCCTCCACACACCCTACTACACACATCTGCCATCTGAAGAGAGGTCTGAAAGGAGAGGGCAGTCCCTACCCACTCCTTACTTAGCACACCCGTCATCTGAGAGAGAGGTCTGAAATGAGAGGCCAGTCTTTCTCCACACCCTACTAGGCACACCCATTATTACAGAGAGAGTTATCACCCGAGAGGCCAGTCCCTCCACACACCCTACTACACACACCCATTATCTAAGAGAAAGTTACAAAAGGGAGGGCAGTACTTCACCACACCCTACTACGCATACCTATCATTACAGAGAGAGGTCTCAGCTAAGAGGCCAGTACCTCCACACACCCTACTATGCACACCCATTATCTAAGAGAAAGGAACAAAAGGAGAGGGCAGTACTTCACCACACCCTACTACGTACACCTAACATTACAGAGCGAGGTCTCAACAGAAAGGTCAATACCTCCACACACCCTACTATGCACATCTGTCATCTGAGAGATAGATATAAAAGGAGAAGGCATTCCCTTTCCAAAACCTATCATACACACCCATTATCATTGTGAAAGGTCTGAAAGGAGAGGCCAGTCCTGCCACACACCCTACTACACATACCCATCATCTGAGATAGAGAGGCCTGAAAGGAGAGGCCAGTCCCTCTCCATAACCTACTATGCACACCCATCATTACAGAAAGAGGTCTCAGCAGAGAGGCCAGTACCTCCACACACCGTACTATGCACACCCTTTATCTAAGAGAAAGGTACAAAAGGAGAGGACAGTACTTCACCACACCCTACTATGCACACCTAACTTTACAGAGAGAGGTCTCAACAGAGAGGCCAGTACCTCCACACACCCTACTATGCACATCTGTCATCTGAGAGAGATATATAAAAGGAGAAGGCACTCCCTTTTCAAAACCTATTACACACACCCATCATCATAGTGAAAGCTCTGAAAGGAGAGGCCTGTCCCGCCACACACCCTACTACGCACACCTGTCATCTTAGAGAGAGGTCCACCAGTCCACCAGATTATTGGGTCTTTCTGTAATATCACCACTGTAATTTCTAAGGGTCTAAAAATCAAGAGTAAGAAGAAAGTTAAGAAAAAAGTTAGTTGGTTTGATTCTCAATGTACCAAGGCTAATGAGTCATTAAAAAAATGCTTTAAAAATCAGGCCTAGAGACATCAAACTCATTAAAAAACAGAGGATGATATATAAGTGGACCCTTGCAAAAAGGAAAAGGGAGATTCAAGATCTTGCATGGGAAAAACTTACTCAGGCTGCCAATACAAAGGATGCTCCTTATTCTGGAAGTTGTTTAATCATCCTTATTTTAAAGATAACTCTGCTGTTTAAATTGAGAGCTTGGTGCATCCCCCAGTGTGGAGAAGTCATTTTGGACAGGTTTTTAATCCAGAAAATGAAACCCCCTTACCGGCTGAAATTTGTGACCCAAATGGTACTTCGAAACCATTAGATAATAAAGATTTTATCATTTTGGACCCCCCAAATTTGGCCGCTATTACCCTGGACGAGGTCACACTGGCCCTAGATAGATGTGCAAACGGAAGGGCACCAGGCCCCGATGGGGTTCCAATAGACTTCTTTAAAATTTACATGGTTCTTTGGACCCCACTTTTACAAAATGTGTTTAACATCGTTGCGGGGGGCCTGATGCCAAGAACATGGACTGAAAGCATTATTGTCCCGATTTTCAAAAAGGGCGATAGAAGTGATGCCAAATGCTATCGCCCAATTTCCCTCCTCGACACAACCTCAAAATTGATGGGTAAAATCTTGTTGGAGAGGTTGGAAATATGGTCAGATGAAAACAAAATCCTCACCGAATCACAGTACGGTTTTAGAAGAGAGATAGGGACAATTGAACAATATATCAATTTGCACCTATTGATTAGTAAATATACAATTGTAAAAAAGGGCCATTTACACCTTTGTTTTGTTGACCTCACTAGTGCCTTTGACCTAGTAAACCGTGCGAAGCTATGGCAAACTTTGACTCACATGGGTGCACCGAATGACATCATCGTATACCTCTCACAAATATGTAGCCATTTGAGTACAAGAGTTCGGTATGGGCTAGAGGGAGTGTGCACCACTAGCTTCAGGGATACACGGGGAATTAGGCAGGGATGTGTGCTTGCTCCACTTCTCTTTTCCCTATATATAAATGGAGTAGATGAGGGCTTGCAAAAGCTAAATGCTGATGTCCCTAGAGTACAAAAGACACACAATTGTTGTTTTTGCATTTGTCACCCCAAGTGAGACGGGTATGCCCAGATGTGGGTCCCGTGCTCTCCATGCCACTGGAGTCAAGCTATCCTGGCTGATGAGGGCTGAAAGCCCGAAACCGGTCCTAGGATGCTTGTTTCCAGTCCAGGGAGGACCTGGCATGGCAGTTCGGGCTGGACTGTTCCCATTGGGCGCAGGGTCAAGACTGATTTGCATATGGCTGGGTCCAAACTAGAATGGCATGCTGAGCAAGAAAACAATGGATTTAGGCCCAGATCTTTGTACTTGGGTGAATGTATGTCATTGTTCTGCATTCTGTCCATCAATTGTTGTTTTTGCATTTGTCACCCCGAGTGAGACGGGTATGCCCAGACGTGGGTCCCGTACTCTCCATGCCACTGGAGTCAAGCTATCCTGGCGGATGAGGGCTGAAAGCCCAAAACCGGTCCTAGGATGCTTGTTTCCAGTCCAGGGAGGACCTGGCCTGGCAGTTCGGGCTGCACTGTTCCCATTGGGCGCAGGGTCAAAACTGATTTGCATATGGCTGGGTCCAAACTGGAATGGCATGGTGAGCAAAAAAACGATGGATTTAGGCCCAGATCTTTGTACTGGGGTGAATGTATGACATTGTTCTGCATTCTGTCCATCAATTGTTGTTTTTGCAGATGTCCCTAGAGTAGGCAAACGTGCTGTCCCCACTTTGCTCTATGCGGACGACGCAGTGCTTTTTTATCGAGAACTGCGAATGGGCTCCAGTCCTTAATCGAGAAATTCACAGAATTCATGCATGAAAAGGATTTGATACTTAATTTGAAAAAGGCATTTACGATGGTGTGTGTGCAAGGAAAAGTAAAGACTCGGACCCACCACTTAAATAGTGTCCCTATTGCAGTAATAAATTCATTTGTATACCTAGGATTAGTATTTACAGCAAATGGACACTTGGGAGCCCACATTGAACATTGTAAATTAAAATGTATTCGGATATCTGAGGCAATCTTCAGATTCTCAAACAAAATGGGTAACAAACCGATTAGGGAAATCATGACACTATATAAGAGCAAGTGTCTCACTGGAACCTGTTATGGCGCAGCGCTTTGAGGAGCGGCAAACTGTGCCATCCTCCAGACCCAAGAAAACGTTTTTCTACAAAAACTGCTAGCTGTACCAAACTCTACCCCCACATATAGCGTGCACAGAGAGCTGGGAGCCTCTTGTATTAATGATTTTATTAGTACAGTAAGTTTAAATGCCTGGTATGGGATATGAAGCAAGGAGGGCACAAAGTTTAATCAGGACATCATTAAGGATTGCCTTGCACTCGACCATGGGAAAAAAATCCCATGGCTGATGTATATTAAAAATCTTTTAAATGAATGTGCCACAAATATTGATTTTAACAATCCTCCCCAAATACTTGAGTATGACAAAAAAGACTTAAAGATTAGTCTTATAAAATCACGGAATTGGTTGAGGGAAGTGGATGCAAACTCGAAACCGCTGACCAAGGCATACTGCGATAGGACCATTGGGATAGGGCTACAATATTATTTACTACAGGTCACAAACATAAAACCTAGATTTTATCTTATAAGACTAAGAATGGGAATAGCCCACTTTTTAATAGCTTTTCCAACGATGGGCAAGTGGAACCATAATCTTCCGAAGTGCCCTTGCAATGGAAAATTA
Source organism: Calotriton arnoldi (assembly GCA_963921515.1). Classification (NCBI taxonomy): domain Eukaryota; kingdom Metazoa; phylum Chordata; class Amphibia; order Caudata; family Salamandridae; genus Calotriton; species Calotriton arnoldi. Next base: position 502,910 of record CAWUFW010009979.1, on the reverse strand, counting down.
GATCAGACAACGTTGCATTTTATTTTATTCTGCGGCTTTGATAGAGAAATCAGGAAGAGTCTCTTATGACCATTGTTTTTAAAGGAGAGACTGTTCACATATAAAATTGCCTTTGAGTATATCTGTGGCCTAGTAAATGATAGAGTTTGCAATGCAGTGGCGGTTAATATCCAGAAGGCAGTCAGAATAAGTCAAATTAATTCACATCTTGAGGCCCTTGTATATAAAGAAGGAGGGACACATATCAGTAAATGATGTCCAGGGTCATAGTTCTACTCTAAATTATACATTTTGCACGTGGCACTTTATGTATTATGCCTTTTCGGACATACTGATGAAATTTTATATTTAATGCACTTAATTGTATATTCTGTGATGAAATGTGAGGATATTAGGGTCACAGCCCTGCTTTGAATTGGATATTTTGTACGTGGCAATTTATGCATATTGTCTTTTGGGGGTTCGTTGCTGAGATTTCTTAACTTTTTTAAAGTTAAATGCATTTTATTGTATATTTTGCGATGTGAAGATGTTATTACTTTTAGAATGCTTTTATGGTTGTTCTTTTTAATCGAATAAAGCTTGTTTTGACTTTTGAGAGGTCAGTCTCTCTCCACACCCTACTAGGCACACCCATTATTACAGAGACAATTATCACCAGGAAGGCCAGTCCCTCCACATACCCTACTACGCACACCCATTATCTAAGAGAAAGGTACAAAAGGAGAGGGCAGTACTTCACTACACCCTATTACACACACCCTACTATGCACATCTGTCATCTGAGAGAGAGAGATATAAAAGGAGAAGGCACTCTCTTTCTAAAACCTATTACACACACACCCATCATCATTGTGAAAGGTCTGAAAGGAGAGGCCAGTCCCTTCACACCCCTTACTACGCACACCCGTCATCTGAGAGAGAGGTCTGAAAGTAGAGGCCAGTCCCTCTCCATAATCTACTATGTACACCAATCATTGCCGGGCAAGGTCTCAGCAGAGAAGTCAGTCCCTCTACAAACCCTACTACGCATACACATCATCTGAGTGAGAGGTTTGAAAGGAGAGGCCAGTCCCTCTCCATACCCAACTATGCATACCCATCATTACAGAGAGAGGTCTCAGCAGAAAGGCCAGTCCCTACACACACCCTACTACGCACATCCGTCATCTGAGAGAGAAGTCTGAAAGAAGAGGGAAGTCCCTACCCACACTCTACTATGTACACCCATCTCCTGAGAGAGAAGTTTGAAAGGAGAGGCCAGTTCCTCCACACACCCTACTACGCACACCCATCATTACAGAGCAAGGCCTCTGTAGAGAAGTCATTCCCTCTACACACCCCATTATGCACATCCGTTATCTGAGTGAGAGGTTTGAATGGAAAGCCCAGTCCGTCCCCACACCCTACTACGCACACTTATCATTACAGAAAGAGGCCTCAGCAGAGAGGCCAGACCCTCCACACACCCTACTACTCACACTTGTCATCTGTGAGAGAGGTCTGAAAGGTGAGGCCGGTCCCTCTCCATACCCTACTACGCACATCCATTATTACAGAGCGAGGTCTAGGCAGAGAGGTCATTCCCTCTACACACCCTACTACATACACCCGTCATGTGTGAGAGGGGTCCAAAAGGAGAACCTAGTCCCTCGCTATACCCTAATATGCACACCTATCATTACAGAGAGAGGTTTCAGCAGAGAGGCCGGTCCCTCCACACTCTACTATGCACACCCATCATCTGAGAGAGATATCTAAAAGGAGAAGGCAGTCCCTCCCCACACCCTACTACACGTACCCCCATCTGAGAGAGATGTCTTAAAGGAGAGGACAGTCCCTCTCAACACCCCACTACACACACCCGTCATTGTGAGAGCAATGACACCTCAAACAAAATTGCTGATGACATGTCTTGATATCGAGAGCAAATAAACAATTTCTATTAAATATATATCTGTTTAATACTCACAAACATTTTACAAAGAATTTGCAAACTGTGAACCATATCATGTTTTGTTACAATAAAAAAACATTCTTTTACTAACATAATGTTAAAACACAACATATATTATAAAGTTATTCTACCATACATACACTCACTAAAATAATTAATTTATAAACCCTAGAAATTCACTGAAAAAAACAAAGGTTAAAGTACCGATATAGGTAGGTGTTATAAAAATACCTATTTTCGTTTTAAAAAAACACAGAAATTCACTGAAAAAAATAATTGTTAAAATAACATTATAGTTAGGTGAATTTGTCAGTGTGAACATTAATGTTTTGAACTAAATAAAACAGAAATTAACCAGTTATATTTAGCAGTAGAGGAACATAATGAACACAAGTCTACTGTCACCTGTAAAAAATAGTACTCTTGAAATCAAAGATTTATAACATGTTCAATACCTCTACACAGCTAGCTATGATGCATTAGGAGGACATGTGTTTTCTAAATATTTACACCCATTAGTTGGACCCAAACTGTACAAAATAAAGTGGAAAGTGATATGGTAGTTTTCCGTCACAACCAAAACTATAAAACAAACGAGCACACTCATTTGATTATGTCATCCATGATGGCATTTGAGTTGTCATCAATGATGTCATAAATTATGTCATAGAACATATCATGAGTGATGTCATATGTGAGGTCATAAGCAGTGCATGGTGGGGGCGCAAGTCATAGGTAGTAAATTTGTGAATTTCTGTGCTTTCTTTAGCTCAAAACGTTAATGTTCACAGTGACAAATCTCCTAACTATAACGTTACTTTTTCAGTATATATATATATATATATATATATACAGCCACAACATGGAACTTTCCTTTTAAAGGTGTTATTGAGGCACCCTGTACACAGTGAAAGTAAGTTCAAGTTTATTGAGAACAAACAGTGAATGACTGAGTAATGTATAAGTGGTAGTAATGGAGCATTATGGATGTTGTGGTCCAGATGACTACAAAACATGTAAATCAAATTAATGTACTGATGGTAAATGAAAGCCATGAAAATACTTTATTTTCGAAGGATTAACCTGCATCAGATTTGAAGGGAGTACTCACCATCATTATTAAGCAAACTCACCTAGAACTCCAAAAGATGTCTTCTACTGCCTCTTTAAATCCAACATGTGGGCGATTGGTCCTTTTTCAATGTTTGAAGCTACGCATATCTTTTAAAAGCTAATGAACCCGCCTAATGAACATTAGCATTTGATGAAGACTCGCATGAGTTGAAGAGCGTTATGCCCCTTTGCCTCTGAATAAAGGATTTACGAAGCACTGATGGTGTGGCCTGTCTGACATTACTTAACAGTGCGTGTTTTACTGTGGAATATTTCGAGGTGTCTGATGCACCTGGATGGGCCCCGACCGAGAGGCTGTGGCGCTCCTCACGTCAGGAGGCTTTTGAAATATATATATATAAATGTTTTCTACACAAGGCCACAAACCCCTTAAAGAGATCATGCATATTTGTTCCATTTGACTTAAACCATTTCCTTTAAATATAAAATTATAGTCATACCACGTTTTACATGCGCTCATATTTTCATTTCTCCATATCCTCACATGATTATTTAGTTAAGGTATAATTTCCATTAAACACTTACTCATTTTTTTCAGATAAGCTGATACCGTTTTGTTTCAACAATTACATTCTTTAGTCGTGAGCCAGAATATTGTGTTATTTATAATGTCTCTAATACCCAGGTAATCATCATTTTACTTAATTTTTATTTCATTGCTGTACCAAAGGGGTGCCCCTCATTAAGGCAGCCCAGCAATTATTTAAAAAGGGGAGTTCAAGGAAAGGAAAAAAGGAAAAGAGTGACTAAGAAGGGAGGGTAATAAACAGCAAGTTATATATATATATATATATATATATATATATATATATATATATATATATATATATATATATATATTCAATGAAAAAAACCATAGGTTTTAGGGACAGTTATAGTTACTTGGACATTGCACTCGTACAAAACCCGTGAAATTCCCCGTTATAGTTAGTTCAGCTAACTATAACTCGCGCCCCGCAATGCACTGCTGATGACGTCACATATTACATCACTCATGACATGGTCAGTGACATCACTGATGACATCACTGATGACATCTCAAATGACATCACTGTTGACATCATCCAGTGACTGTGTGTTTCTGTAAAGTTTAAATATTTTTAATATATATAGGGAAAGGCGTTTTGAAGAATGAGTGGGTGTATAAGTGTCTGTATGGATGATTTAGTAGGTGCGTGACTAATTCTATAAGTGAGTGATTAAACGTATCTTACTGAATGCATGGGTTAGTGACTAAACTGGGTTAATGTCTGTATCTGTCTGTTGCTGTGTAAGTGGCTGCATGGGTTTGTGAATAGCTACATGAGTGTCTATAAGAGTTATTGATTTGTTGTCTGAGTATCTGTATGGGTGCCTGAGTGTTTGTGTGGATGGGGTGTGTGCGACTGTGCATAGATGTGTGAGTGGGTGATTCACTGGGTGGATGGTTTCAAGAGTGCATCTGTGATAGACTGTATGGGTGGGTAAGTGTGTGTAACAGTGTGTTAGTGAGTGAATGTATGTCCCAGTGGTACATGTGTGAGTAACTACATATGTGAAAGGCAGTATATATGTGTGTTAGAGTATTTAAATGGCTATAAGTGAGAGTGTTATTGTGAGAGTGGCTGTATGGATGAGTGTGTGCTTGTATCAGTGATTGTATAAGAGCGTAACAATGTGCTAGTATTTGTATGATTAAGTGAGCTGGTGTGTGTATAACTGTATAGGTGAGTAAATGGCAGTGTGTTTAATTATTTGCATGACTGACTAGGTGTGTGAGTACCTCTATGGATGAGTGGCGGTGTTTGAGTGTCTATATAGGAGCAAGAGTGCATATGATAGTCCTGTACTGAGTGACCATAAGTATGAGTGACTGTACGGGTGAGTGAGTGGATGTGTGTGTGTAGACCTAAGAATCAGTGAGTGGGTATGTAGTTATTGGTGTTGGAGTGTCTATGGTTTTGCGAATGGCAGTCTGTAATTTAGAGTGGGTGTATCAAAGGTTATATTAGGGTGTGAGGAGGTGCATCAGATTATCACGTGGATGATGTCATCAGTGATGTCATTTGAGATGTCATCAGTGATGTCATCAGTGATGTCACTGACCATGTCATGAGTGATGTAATATGTGACGTCATCAGCAGTGCATTGCGGGGCGCGAGTTATAGTTAGCTGAACTAACTATAACGGGAGAATTTCACGGGTTTTGTACGAGTGCAATGTCCAAGTAACTATAACTGTCCCTAAAACCTATGGTTTTTTCAGTGAATTTCAAAGGTTTTTTAAATGCTAATTTGTAACTATAACGTGTCTGAAACCTATGGTTTTTTCAGTGAATTTCAAAGGTTTTTTAAATGCTAATTTCTAACTATAACGTGCCTGAAACCTATGGTTTTTTCAGTGAATTTCAAAGGTTTTGTAAATGACAATTTATAAATGTATTAATTGTTATATTAATTTTTTTCATACTGATTTACTACAATTTTAGAAACAATTTTTTTTTACATATTTTATTTTTTAAATTACATTGTAATTACATTATACATTACATTACAAAAAATACTTTCTCAGAATGAATTACTTTAGTTTAAATACTTTGCACATAGGCACTAGACTTTTAAGTACAGTAGTTACAGTTGTTGCAATGGGCAACACATTTTCAAACAATGCAACATTCAGCTCAATGTGAATTTCTAGTTAAATGCAATTAGTTACTTTATGGATTACTTTTCTAACCACAGGACTGGATCCTAGATTCAGTCCTGGGACATCTCCTGTAAACAGTTGAGTAAAAGCATTTTGGTTACATTACTGATTTTTAAGGAATATTATTGTATTTTAAAAGTTGACACTTAGAAACTTTTTCTCATATGGTCACCAATGTTATCCTATGGAAGGAAATTCACTTAGCAGGTAAAAACTGTTATTGTTACTTTTTCTTACTCAGTGTTGGATCCTGGATCCAGCACTGGTGCATCTCCTGTAAACAGTTGAAAGAATGCGTTTAAGTCATACAGGTGATTTTTAAGGAATATTTGTAGTTTGTAATAATCAACACTGAAACTTTTTTGCTGAAAACCAGACAATGGATTCCTATGGAAGAAAATATAAGTTACTGGTAAGTACGGTTAAAATTACTTTTCAGGGTCATTGCTGGGCTAAAAGATGCAGCACTGGGTTCTCTCCTGATAACAGGTGAGTAAATCGGAATTCGTATTTCGGCTGATTTTAGAGGAATATTTTAAAGTTCCAAAACTCCACACTTAGAAGAATTTCCAAGTGAAACCAGTCAATGTTAGCCTATGGAAGGAAATTCAAGTTACTGGTAAGTACGGTTAGAATTACTTTTTCAGGGTCAGTGCTGGGCTAAAAGGTGCAGCACTGGGTTTTCTCCTGATAACAGGTGAGTAAGTCGGAATTCGGATTTCGGCTGATTTTAGAGGAATATTTGTATGTTTCAAAAATCAACACTTAGAAACTTTTTCATCAAAAAGCAGGCAATGATATCCTATGGAAGGAAATTCAAGTTACTGGTAAGTACGGTTAAAATTACTTTTCAGGATTAGTACTGGGCTGAAAGATGCAGCACTGAGGTCTCTCCTGATAACAGGTGAGTAAATCGGAATTCGTATTTCGGCTGATTTTAGATGAATATTTTAAAGTTCCAAAACTCCACACTTAGAAGAATTTCCAAGTGAAACCAGTCAATGTTAGCCTATGGAAGGAAATTCAAGTTACTGGTAAGTACGGTTAAAATTACTTTTTAGGACCAGTACTGGGCTGAAAGATACAGCACTGAGGTCTCTCCTGATAACAGGTGAGTAAATCGGAATTCGTATTTCGTCTGATTTTAAAGGAATATTTGTATGTTTCAAAAATCAACACTTAGAAACTTTTTCAGCAAAAAGCAGGCAATCATATCCTATGGAAGGAAATTTAAGTTACTGGTAAGTACGGTTAAAATTACTTTTCAGGACCAGTACTGGGCTGAAAGATACAGCACTGAGGTCTCTCCTTATAACAGGTGAGTAAATCGGAATTCGTATTTCGGCTGATTTTAGAGGAATATTTGTATGTTTCAAAAATCAACACTTAGAAACTTTTTCAGCAAAAAGCAGGCAATGATATCCTATGGAAGGAAATTCAAGTTACTGGTAAGTACGGTTAAAATTACTTTTCAGGACCAGTACTGGGCTGAAAGATGCAGCACTGAGGTCTCTCCTTATAACAGGTGAGTAAATCGGAATTCGTATTTCGGATGATTTTAGAAGAATATTTGCACAATGGTGAAGGGAGGGGCGGGGCCTGAGGTGACATCTGTGCAAACGCGCCCCGTGGCGCGTTTTAAGTTGGGGGATTAAGTCCCTTGAATCCTGAGGGTCCCTAGGGCCAACTAGCCCACCAGGAACCTCCAATATGCGCCAGGGCTGCGTTGCAGAGACGTGTAGAGAGGCCACACCCCTTTTACACCTCTCTGCAACGCAGCTCTGTGGCGCTTTCTGGATGTACCTGTTGGGCTAGTTGGCCCCAGGGACCCTCAGGATTGAAGGGATTTAATTCCCCATCTTAAAACGCGCCACGGGGCCTGTTTGCACACATGTCACCTGAAGCCCCGCCCCTCCCTTCACCACTGTCAAACGCGCCCCGTGGCGCGTTTTAGAGTTGGGGATTAAGTCCCTTGAATCCTGAGGGACCCCGGAGTCCAACTAGCCCACCATATACCTCCAAAAGCGCCACAGAGCTGCGTTGCAGAGAGGTGTAAAAGGGGCGTGGCCTCTGTACACCTCTCTGCAAGGCAGCCCCCTGGCGCATACTGGAGGTTCCTGGTGGGCTAGTTGGCCCTCAGGGACCCCCAGTATTCAAGGGGACTTCGTTCCCCCTCTGCAAACGCGCCAGGGCGCGTTTGCAGAGTGGTGAAGGAAGGGGCGGGGCCTGCGGGCCCGATCGTTTTTATTTATTTTTTGTCCCCTGAAGGGAGGCTGTGTGGCCCCCTTCCTTTTTCATGTTTTTGGGCCCTGGGGACCCCATCCCCCAGGGCCTTACCCCTTTTTAAAATTAAATATTAAAAAAAAACGGGAAGGGCGCGGGGCCCCCTTTCCCTGGGCCTGTATTGGCCCCGGGGACCCCATCCCCGGGCATGGCCTCGATTTTTTTTTTTCTTTGGAGGGGCTGCGTGGCCCCCTCCTCAGGCCATTTAAGGCCCCGGGACCCCATCCCCCGGGGCCGGCCTTTCCGTTTTTTTAAATTTAATTATTTTTAAACTTTGGGGAGGGGCCGCGTGGCCCCCTCCCGGCCACTACTTGCCCGGGGACCCCATCCCCCGGGGCTGGACCTCTCCGTTGGGGACTGTGGGGGGTCCCCAAGCCCCCACAGTCCCGCCGGCTCCCCGCGTCCCTTGGGAGCCGGCATTGCTTTACACATGGGGAGCTGCTAAGATGCAGCTCCCCATGTGGAAAGCAATCGGCTTGGATATTGGAAGAGAGAGCAGGTTTCCTGCTCCTCTTCCAATATCCAAAGCAGTTTGCTATGGCAGGACGGGAGCCGCGAGGCTCCGTCCTGCCATAGCAAACTACAGTGTCTTGGGGGTAGGCACCCCGGGACACTGCAGGAGCCGGCCCTGGGGGTGGCGGTCCCCAGGGCCATCAAGGGCTCCAGGAGGGGGCCGCGCGGCCCCCCTCCTTAAATTGCACAGCCCCGGGGAGGTGGTGGTCCCCGGGGCTCTGGGGTCCGTAACGGACCCCCATATTTAAATGTTTAGTGCCTCGGGGAGGTGGCGGTCCCCGGGGCGTGTGGGGGGGCTGGAGCCCCCCCACACAGGTTTTTTTAATTTAAAAAAAAAAAAGCCCCGGGGAGGTGGTGGTCCCCGGGGCTGCGGGAGGGCTGAGAAAAAAGGAGGGTCCCAAAACATGTTTTCTCCATGTTAATTTGCATAGGAAACTTTAGACACGGCTACAGCCCAAACTGCTGAACGGAATGACACCAAATTTGGCAAAAAGGCAGCTCTTGGTTCAGAAAGCGCTCTTTTTTTTAAATGGTATAAATTCGTTCAGTAGTTGCAGAGAAATTAAAAAAATAAAAATATAGATATCTGAGCAGCGAGGAGGGTTCGCGAACCCTCCCGAGCACGAGCTCAATTCTGATTGACTGCCAACACTCTATACCAGAATGTATTGGCAGCCATCTTGTGACTCGGTAACCGAGTCACAAGAAAACAGTAAAAAAAAGGTTACAAAACAAGAAAATGGGGCAGGGTAGAAACACCCTGACCCCCTAGGCCTGCTCATGGGGTCCCACAGAGACCCCCAGGGCCAAAAAAAGCAATTAAACATTTTTTTAAAAATTGCCCGAATTCGCGCTGGTTGCGCGAATCCGGTCGAAAAAAATAAAGAAAAACGAAGCGCGGACTCCCGTGCTTCCTTTTTGAAAGCCCCCGGGTGGGCCAGGTCCCGGGGGCAATGCTGTTTTATGTAGCGGGGTCACGCGGGGGCCCACGCAGCCCCTGGGACCACCACCTCCCTGAGGCTTCATTGTAAGAATGCATGGGGGGCTGCTGCCCCCCCCGCTGCCCTGGGGACTTCCTGCTCCCCAGGACAATCTTGATTTATGTGCGGGGGGCCTCGCGGGCCCCCCCAAGCCTCGTGGACTGCCACCTCTCCGGGGCTTTATTCTAATCAGGGGGGGCCTCACAGGCCCCCCAAAGCCCCGGGGACCACCACCTCCCTGGGGCTTCCTTCTTTAATGAGGGGGGCCTCAGGGGCCTCCGCAAGCTGCGGGGACCACCACCTCCCCGGGGCTTTTTAATTAAAGGGGGGGTCCTTGCGGGCCCCCCCAAGCCTCCACCACCACCTCCACCTCCCCGGGGCTTTGTACTCATTGGGAGGGGGGCAGCGCGGCCCCCCCCTGGAGCCCTCGATGACCCTGGGGACCGCCACCCCCCAGGGCCGGCTCCTGCAATGTCCCGGGGTGCCGTTTGCAATGATAGGGTGGGAACCGTGTGGCTCCCGCCCTGTCATTGCAAACACTGCTATGCTTGTTGGAAGCGAGAGCAGGAAACCTGCTCTCGCTTCCAACAAGCAAAGCAGAATTGCTTTTGGGCAAGGGGAGCTGCATGTTAGCAACTCCCCTTGCCCAAAAGCAATGTCAGCTCCCGCAAGAGGCGGGGAGCTGGCAGGGACCGTGGGGGCATTGGGGCTCCCCCCACGGTCCCCAACATATGGCCAGACCCCAGGGGTTGGGGTCCCCGGGGCCAGAAGTGGCCAAGGGGAGGGGGGCCACGCGGCCCCCCTCCCAAATGAAAAAAAAACAAAACAAAAAAAAGAGGCCAGGCCGCGGGGGATGTGGTCCCCGGGGCCAATAGTGGCCTAGGGAAGGGGGGGCCCTTCCCAATAAATAACGTAAAAAAAGGGGGCCATGCCCTGGGGGATGGGGTCCCCGGGGCCGAAATTGGCCTCAGGAGAGGGGCCACTCAGCCCCCTTCCCGTTTAAAAAAAAAAAAAAAAGGGATCAGGCCCTGGGGGATGGGGTCCCCAGGACCTCAAAAATACTAAAAGAAGGGGGGCCACACAGCCCCCTTCTAAAAAAATATAAAAAAGAAAAGCCTTTGTCTCGCCTGAGGCCCCGCCCCTCCCTGCACCACTCTCCAAACGCGCCCCCTGGCACGTTCTAAGTTGGGGGATTAAGTCCCCTTCATTCCTGAGGGTCCCTGGAGGTGAACTGGCCCACCAGGTACCTCCAGTAAGGGCCACACAGCTGGATTGCAAAGAGGTGGTCGGAGGCCATGCCCCTTTTTACACCACTCTGCAAATGCTCCTCTTGGCGCACTGCTGGTGGGGCGATGAGCTCCTCTTGTTTCCTGAGGACCTCAGGACACAAGTGGACTTCATCCCCCGAGTGGCCCCCATTTTAGTTTTCCATTTCCTGGTGTGGTGTGGGATGGGTTGCCGGAACAGGGGCCAGGGGGAATAGTGGAGAGCACACTTGGGCCGGCCAAACCGTCATGCACACTTTGCATGTTCCCCACCAGGCTGTAATACACAGCCTGGTGAGGAACATGCACAGGCTCCCACTCCCTCTCTGAGCGCTGAACCACGGCACTCAGACCAATCACATTGCTGCTGTAAGGCAGCGTCATGATTGGCTAGGGGAGTCAGGAGCCTGAGTGCTTTCGTGTTCCTTGCTTCCTTGTTCCTGCTTCCTGCTGTCGAGGAACCGAAGAGGACTGAAAGATGGCAGCCGGCTCGCTGGCCGGCTGATAAGTTTTTTTTAATTTTTTTATTTACTACCCCTGTATTCTTGAGCTGTGGGAGTAACTTTGAAGAGACATGTTTAAACAATTCTTCCAGAAGTCAATTTGAACCAAGCATTTTCCCACTCTGTATTTGGCCTAATGTTGCAGATAATTCTTTGTTAGCTATCTCGTCATTGAGGAGGGCACTCTCTTCCATTGAAAGGTGTTTTATTTAGCTCCACTGGGCCCATCAGCCCCTTCTGCATATTTAATGACTGGTAATAGGAAGCAAAATCCTGTGTGATGGCGTAATTTCTGAACACAGAAATACCCTTGTAGACATTCATGTGGCTTGTGCGCCTTCTACCCTCCCTTTTCTGACATAGTCAGCGTTGTATCTCCCTAGCTTGTTGCACCATTTATAATTGCACTTAGTATCTCTTTATTGTGTTCTGTATTGCAAGATATTTCAGGTTACAGAGTTGGCAGGTATTGGGACTCCAGGTGTAGAAGGATTGGCCCCAATTCTATTATTCCTTGCACAGACATCTATTCTGTCCTGAAATATAACTAATAAGACTACTACAAATAAGTCTTAAATGGCTCCTATAGGACAACTAGTGAAATTATGGAGCCTGTATTGAGGGTAAAAGTGAACCAATCTGTCAGAGCCTTTCAGATGGACACGAGACAAGCGGGCATTATTGGGCCCAACCGTGGTGGGTGAGGCCATTCACCCCTGATGTCCCGGTGCCCAGATTACTATGGCCTATGAGCAACTAGGTCAAGTTCTGCTTCAGCACTTGACTCTCAGTGGTAGCGCAGGCCGAGCAGTCCAAGGCTTCTCATGGAGGAGGTATGTGTTGGGCAGATACAGGCTCACTACTCAAAATACATCCACAACTCCAATATATGATTGTCCAGTCCACTACTTGCAATTATGAAAAACAGAGTATTTATCTACCAACACAATGTACAATATCACAGTCTCCCTTAGGCAGGTAAAACATTGTTACACGGGTCAGCTCTCGAAACCCACTCTGCCTTTAAGGATCAGAGATATTCCCCATTCATGTATGGTGACATCCAAGCTTGGCCTCACTAGTGAGTTCAAGTCTTAGAAGTTCTATGATGGCCTTTCAAAATTCAAAGTGTTTCCATGCCATCGCACAACCGTCAGAGCAAGTTACCCCAGGGCCCAATGGCCTGGTAATCAGTTTTATCCATGCCAGCTGGACGGGAGGTTCAGAGTCCCTGGGTGTGAATCTGCGGCCGGCTGGGATCAGAATTTGGGATGCTGCGGTCATAGTGTCAGATTCCCACGGCACTCCTCCGGTCATGCGGTAAGTCTTTTTGTGGGTCCGGTGGTAGTTCTTGTGTGCCCCCGGATTCAGGGAGTTGAATCTTTGCTTTTTCCTTTGTGGGTCATGACCTGCTTCTCCTTCATTGCTACATGCTGGTTCAGAGTGACAGCCCCTCTACTTCATATAGGCCCCACTCCTGACATTTTGAGGTTTTATCAGCATACATAGGGTGATATCCCATTCCAGGCTGCAACACTACCCAGGGTACCGGCTCTCTTCTGGAAGTAGTCCTGCACCAGAGCTGCAGCCTTTGTTCTTCACAATCAATCAATCAATCAATCAATCAATCAATTAGGGTTTTGTAAAGCGCACTACTCACCTGTGAGCGACTCAAGGCACTGGGGGTGGGTGTGAGCAGCTCCGGTGGAGTCATTCGAAGAGCCAGGTCTTGAGGTCCTTCCTGAATTGGTGCAGTGTTGGGCTCCGATGGAGGTGAAGGGGGAGTTTGTTCTAGGTCTTGGCTGTGAGGTAGGAGAAGGATCTTACACCTGCTCTGGTCCTGTAAAAACATGGGACTGTGGCTAGGGAGAAGTCGGTGGACCGGAGGTTTCTCTAGGGAGCGTGGAAGGAGATTTGGTCATTGAGGTATTGGCGTCCGGTGATGTGGAGGGCCTTGTAGGTGTGAGTGAGCAGCTTGAAAGTTATTCTTCTTTCGACGGGAAGCCAGTGTAGGTCACGGAGGTGTTGGGTGATGTGGTTGTGCCGTGGGATATTGAGGATAAGTTTGGCTGCGGCGTTCTGGATGGTCTGGAGCTTGTGGAGGAGTTTTTTGTTGATTCCGGCGTAGAGGGTGTTGCCGTAGTCACAGTGGGGGCATACGGGGGTCATGGGCAGCACCAATAAGGCAACAGTCCTCTTCAGGTCTGAGGCCCTTGCCTCAACGCAGCATGTCACCAAGGATGATGACCCTTGTTCTTCACGGTGACTACCACCTGGCAGAAAATGAACTATGCACATGCGCAGACAGCCCGGTCGATCCGATCGGTGTGATGGTTCTGACACACCTAAATCTCACACTCTGCTCCTAGGATCCCCTCACAGGATCTCCACTGGACCTTGCTCCCTCCAGGCAGTCTCCTCCTCAAAGGGTCCTCTGGTCTTGGGTTAGGTAGAAGCTGGTCTTCCAGGATACAGACAAGTGTTCTTGACTCTCCTGGATGATGTTCCCTCATTGGAGATTGGCAGACCCTCAGTCCCCAGTCTTGGTCACAGCAGGCAGGAATCATGCTGAGCTCCTCTACGCTGATATACAGCTTGCGAAACATCATTTACCACGCAGTCTTTACAACAACCAGATTTTACGACAAGGTTGGTACCCCACATGCGACTTTACCACATGTTACTTACAATGACATGCTGTAGGGGGTGCATTGTTGGACTGGTGTTGGATTTTTAAGTCCAACACCTTCCCTACTGTTGTGTAAACTGGAGTTGAAATAGTAATTTATACTATTCCAATGTCCAGCACTCCCTAACGCAAGTCGTTGTAACGACTTGCGTGCTAAAGTAACGCATGGTAACATCACACGCAGGGCACTGACTGCATGGTAAAGACATGTGGAGTTCCGTCATACAACCGTATAGCTTCAGTTTGACAATTTGGGAGTCTTAAGCTCCCCTTTTTATAATCCATTTCCGGACACAAATTTGATTTAGTATCTCTGTTTATGAAGTTTGTGTTCTGAGTGCTATCCACTTTGCCCAATTCTCTGTCAGGCTCAACCTCCAGAGAGCAGTCTCTCATAGTAGGAGTGTCTGCACCCTTGTTAACCCCAAACACAGGCTAAGGGAGCAACTAGAGGACCACACCTAGATGCCCTTCTCAGTGATATGTGCATCAAAACGTTGTAAAGGATGCAGCACTACCCTTTATGATCCCCTTAACATCCCATCTCGTTCCTGAGATGTATACAGGCCCCTTTGACGAGTGACCTCTCTTTAGAATCAAAGAACCCCTTTTGAAGTGTACAGAAGAGCCTGGTTCCTACTTCTTCCAGTGTGCGTCCCACCCAGCTCCCAGGAATTCACCAATCCACAAATCTGGTTGAGGGATGCCTCCACCTCCACATGTCCCTCCATCAAGCCCTGGAGTTCCTAATATGAGACCCACAGGCCCTCATGCAATGTACAACTCACAGCCACTCATGCATCCTGAGCTGTAGTATCTTCATGTTATGTTTATAATGTTCCCTTTTACCTTGTTCCTAGCTCCTCAGCCAGTGTGAGTGTTCTGTGTGGAATGTTGGTGTGATGGACATGAGTGGAATGCTTGGGTGCCTGGTGAGAGTGTTGACAGTTGGAAGATGGGCTGAGCAGCTAGCAGGCTGCTCCTGGTGGGGCTGCTACCACTGTTCTTATGGACTTAATAAATAACTTAAAAGACACTACTCGGCTACGTCTACTTCATCACATCTACGCATGGAACTTACTTGTTACATAAGCGCTATATGCAAATATGTGTGTAGCCCTTCTTGTACTGTACCGCTTCCTGGGCACATGCACACACCACTGCGATGCACTTACTCCTGCAAACGCTGCCTCCATGCACTGTAGTGAATTCCAGCTTATGTAAATACTAGCTTAGTGCACTCCAACATGCATGCACTTTCTCCATGTACCTTAGCACTTTCTGCCTCACATACATACCAGTGCAGTACACTTCCAACATTCATGTGCTGGCACACAATATCTCATGTTTATCCTAACACGGTGCACTCCAACATGCACCTGCTGGCTCCCTATATCGTTCCTGATGTAGGCCAAAGTTAAGCCAAGAACACAGCAGCTAAACTTTATATAAGAGGGCCAATAGGCTCCACTCCCATGACATAGGTCAGAAGGCCTTTCCATATTACCTAATTACTTTGTTATAAACGGTAGGCTGCAACCAACACACTTGTGCTGCTCAGCTTCTGGTAAGGTCCGTAGACCTCCACCACTATGATGATATCACGTGGTAAACCCCTCCTGGTCTAACCAAACCACAATCCGTAAGACAGGCCTAGGTCATGGCACACACACAAGATCCGTTTTCGCCCATGATCAAAAATGTGTTACAAAGGATCCAGATATCACCACAGCTGAGGCACTCGGGCATGGATTCACACATACCAACATGCAAAGGACTTTTCCGTTCCAACACTTTGCATTGTCACAAATGTTTAGAATTCTGAATCTGTCAACCACCATGCGCTAAGATGCCAACTCCCTCCATCTTTTCCTTGTGCCCAGGCAAGAGTCAACTCTATCAGCGAATGGTCTCCCAGACGCACCTCAGAAGATATATGCCAGCCAGAAACTTAAGGTCAGCTCATTCACAACTACTGTCAATTCCCAGGTATAAGCAGGCTCGTTGGGGGGGCAGAAGCTTCCTATTAGGGACAGCGAAGACCTGGAATCGTCTACCGATTTCGATAAAGAACAGCACGTCGCTCATGTCATTCAGAAGACTGCTGAAAACATGGCTATTCACCAACTGAAATGTCAGTATTACCAGGGCCTGCCAAATTTTTCAGCACTCCTGCCAATTCCAGCACCAAGACGCGCTTGGGCATACGTGCGCTTTACAAGTCTATAAATCAAATCAAATCAAATCCCAGCCCCCGGGCAAGTTTTTGCACTTGTATCCCTATTGCCAAATCAGTAATGGGCATAAGAAAGTATACTAATCTGGAGAATAATATATGTGCCCCAGCAACAAATGTGTAGCTACTTTGATCGGGATGCATATGTCTCCATACATCTGTAAGACCAACAAATATCAGAAACTTCTATAAGGCTGTAGGGCCATGTTTGTTACATTGCAGGCATGCCACTTCTGTCTACAGACCAATTTACTATCCCTTGCAAGCCCTCTCCTATCACCAATCTTCCAGCCATTAGCCTGATTAGGAGCACATATATAGTTTCAAGAAATTAGGTGCTTACCAGAGGTGGTACATATATGCGTATCAGCAATAAAGGCTTGCCACATAAAGTGCCAAGCCTTTACATAGAACCCCCAATGTGTCTCTCCATTCACTATTTGAGGAGCACATGATTTTTCAGCAGTGTTACTACCCTTGGCATCCCCTAGCAAACCCTGCATGAAACACTGTAAAAAATCTAAACCATGCTCAAAAGGGGCATTTGGTTCCCATAAGATGTGTCTCCTGCAGTAAAACATTGAGGTTATATCTTTTATTTATAGTAAGCATGGCTTCTCTCTTAATTTTGCCAAGGAGGCTGTTAACATTCTAAGTTACAATATTGACTCCACCTGGTTGAGTGTCTTCCATTGTCATAGTGTTGCATGCCCATTTCTGCTAGGGCCTCCAGCCCATCCTAAATGCTAGGGCAGCACAACAATAACTCCCAACTTCCATTCCACACTACCCCACCCTGTACTTCTAAAACTTGAAGCATCTATCAAAATACGTTTGCTGGATGTGTGCCAATCAGGCATGCAATGTAGAGCTACTCATATTTCACTTGGATCTCTCCCATCATTGAGAACAAATAACAAAACCTTTCACTTTTCAAAAAGAGGACAATGGAGCCCAACCACAGAAGGGCAACAGCATTCACCAACAGGACTAGGAAAACACCAGGGTTGTTTAAACTCCACTAACCATGCCCATGCACCGATTAGACTACTCTGTCATCACGTTACATAGTTAGTTATTCAATTTACATCATGTGGCTGGTATTGCCAGTCATTTTCTTCAATGAGCAGATGTAAAGCCAGTCAGTATGCTGCCCCCTTAGCAGAGAGCCTCATTGAGTCCATAGATGTGTGCTTTGACATTAATCTGATGCATTTTCCGGGTGGCGTGGGATTGTTCTTTTCTAGATCTGTGTTATCTGACGATGTATTGGAATTTGAGTTGCAGCATATCTGTTTTCTTACTCTCCCTCTCTCGACCCATAACAATGGGTTGGGATCGCCTGCCTCCTCTACAGAGCCTCCTTTTATCCAATTGGATCTTTAGTATTTCTGGTCTGGTAAAATCTTTAGCATCGTGGCAGTTCCTCTGGAGCATCTTCTGTTCTGCATCCCAGTCTGATGTCACCACTGGAGTGTCAAGGAATATTCTTTCAAGTGGAGGAAGACTTTCACTTCTGGATTCAGCGGTCTATATTCTAGCTATAAAGCTCCAAGTTTTTTTTTTATCTGCTCCGAAGATTTTCTTTGTGGTTCCACAGCCTTGTATAGTCTGCAGATATAAGTATTTGTACAGAATCATATTGTGCAACACATTTGTTTGCGGGCTAATTACAAGATAGAATCATGGTTTCGTTTTCTAGCGATAAGCATTTGAGGGGAGAGGTAATTTCAGGTTTTAGTACCAGTGAGCCTCAATAAGGAAGCATGATTAAAGTTCTGTTTTGGTGATTTTAGTGTTGGGGATAGGGCCCCCCAACACGCATGAAAATAAGGACATGGACCCTCAGGTATCGTAGTGGCTAGATCCTAACCACGCCCGGTGCGCCGGGCTCTTTATTTCCTTTACTGGCGTACTCCAGACACTACCACTACGTTACACACATGGGGGTTGGCGGTTGCTTCCCCCTGTGCGATCCGAGACAATGGAGTGGCCCATGAACCGGCAATATTACATTCCTCCTTTACCAGGAGATGTCAAACATGGCAAACATGTAGAACCATAAAAACACTAAACAAACCATCAGGTTCATCAGTAGTCCAGACCCTGATGTAACAAAATGTAACAAAATTCAAGATGGCCGACAGGTGAGGAGCTCTGGCCGGGAGCTAACGACTAGGGATTGCCTTTTTGGCCCCAATCTCCTTGAATCTGGCCCCCTCCTCAACCCTTTTACTCACCTGGGGTCATACTCGACTACGGTCCTCGTCCCTTTAATCTCCCGCATTTTTGCTCAAGATCTTCGGAGAAATCTTGATCGTCGTGCCTGCCGCAGAGCCCGAGCAACATGGCTGATGCCCGGTGGAGCTGCCTCGACAGCTATAGAGGAGATCGGCTCTGCTTCACAGCACTGGCCGTCACCTACCCAGCCGGACATCGGGCACAGTTCTCCTCGGCTCTCCGCTCTGTCTCCTTCCGCCCCGCCTTTCCGATGCCACATCCGTTGATTTTCTGATGATGGAGCCCATGCTTCATCGACGCCGATGCCTGGTAACGAGCTCTGGATGGCTTTGGTGGGGATGGATTGGGTCCTCCCCTATTGGACTTCCCTCTGCCTTCGGGATCAAACCGCATCTGTTTAATCCTCCTGCTGCACCTCCTGTAAGACAACTTTAATGACTCTTATTTTCCCTCGGCGTGAGTGCAGCGGCGGTGATTTCCGGGTTATTACGGTCCGGTTCCCTTTATTTTTAGAGCCTCGGGGTGTCGCGCCCCCCGCTGCAACCGAGGATCTCCGAGGGTATAACGATGGCGGATCCTTTTTCGTCCCTGCTGACGCCCTGGTTGTGCTGCCCTGGTGGTTGCTGGTGAAGTTGACTGGGGAGCATCCCTACGGCCGTCGCCTGCCCTACGGGATTGAACCGCTACTGCATGGTGTCCTGCTTCGCCTCCCTGGGACTGCGGCTGGGATACACGATTCTTGTCCCCCCGAAAAGCAACGAGAATGCCGCAACCGCTGCTGCCCTGTACCACCGAGCCTGTTTTTCCCTCTCTTCATCAGAGTCAGCGCGCCTTCCCGTTCCCCGCAGCTGCTTTCCTCTTCCAGAGCCGCTGCCTAGGCACCCACGCTGACTTCCCCCTGACTACGACGACTTTAGAACGATCAGCGACCTACTGCCTTCCCCCATCTAAGCTGGTGTCTGCCTTCCCCTTCAGCCCTGCTCCGGGGGTAGGTTTCCTTGTTGGATTGTTGACCGTATTTTTTGTTCTCCCGCCATTTTGTCGCAAAATTTAATGGGGTCCATTCCTGGATCCTCCATCTTGCGGTCTCTTCAGTTCTCAAATTGACTCCTGCCTCCGGTCAGCGCCTTGTGCTCTCCAGTCTGACCATTGCCTAAATCGATATCCCCGCTTGAACCCCGCTTTACTCGTATCGTCACTTTTATGCTCTCCTTCTCCCCCTTCTCCCTTCCCGTCCCTTCCCATGTCTATTCCGATCCGACGCAGTGAGGGAGTCCGGCTCTGGATGTGGCTGATCTATTTGACACTTACCGATTTTTGTCGACTCGCTTACCCTAACTTTTTGGTGTTCCCCTGATGTTCTATCTTCCATGACCGTTAACCTAGTTCTGTTCTATATTCCTATTCCCTACTATTCCCCACTACTCTCTATGCACCATTGGACTTGTCTTCTATGTTAGTTAAGGCGCGAGCAATGGATGTAATATTATAACTTGGTTCTTCTCTATGCCATGATTTGTTTCTTGTAACTGATGTAATCTATGTAAAATGTAACTGACATAACTATGTAAAAATGCTTACCGTATGTAAAGCGCTCTGATACTTCCGGGTCTAGCCAGTGCTATATAAAACTCCTCTAATAATCAAATAATCAAATAAATAAACAGTCACAACATACTCTTAGTTGATCTCGGGGTACGCCGTTACCTGGTTACCGCTGCATGCTTGTCGATCACCCTCTGGTCAGTCGGACACAAAGTCTTTGTATTTCTGAGATGACTTAGGGGGTGATCGCAGCCAATAATGTCCCTGATCACCCCTTGCCGAGGATCTTGGCGAGGGCTCCCCTTATCACACAGCATCCGTTGCTCTTGGACTCCCGCAGCTGGTAGCTGAGGGCACGTTCTCAGAGTTTTAGGGGGTGCTGAGTGGGGGTGCTGCAAATAGGTCCTCCAAGAAGGCACCTGGATCAGGCTCTTGGTCGCACTCGCTGTCGGCATCTTGAGGGCTTGTTGCAGTAGTATCTTCTGGTGGTACAAAAGGGGATGATGGACGGAACGCTTGAGCCAATCAAACACTCACCCCCAGTCAACTGATCTGGGTTTAATCCATCATCATTCTTTAGCTCACTCCACCACCCCAGTTCAGACATGGCCATATGCAAATCAGTCTGACCCTGTGCCTCATGGGAACAGTCCAGCCCGAACTGCCAAGCCATGTCTTCCCTGGACCGGGAAACAAGCATCCTAGGACCGGTTTCTGGCATTCCAGCCGTCATCAGCCAGGCTTGCTTGAATCCAGTGGCAAAGTGAGCAAGGGACCCACGTCTGGGCATAACCCCGCCAACTTGGGCTCAAACGTACCGTCCATCATCCCCTTTTGTATCGCTTTGTTCGCCCTAAGTTGGCGGGGTTATGCCCAGACGTGGGTCCCTTGCTCACTTTGCCACTGGATTCAAGCAAGCCTGGCTGATGACGGCTGGAATGCCAGAAACCGGTCCTAGGATGCTTGTTTCCGGTCCAGGGAAGACATGGCTTGGCAGTTCGGGCTGGACTGTTCCCATGAGAGCACAGGGTCAGACTGATTTGCATATGGCCATGTCTGAACTGGGGTGGTGGAGTGAGCTAAAGAATGATGATGGATTAAACCCAGATCAGTTGACTGGGGTGAGTGTTTGATTGGCTCAAACGTTCCGTCCATCATCCCCTTTTGTATCGCTTTGTTCGCCCTTAGTTGGCGGGGTTATGCCCAGACGTGGGTCCCTTGCTCACTTTGCCACTGGATTCAAGCAAGCCTGGCTGATGACGGCTGGAATGCCAGAAACCGGTCCTAGGATGCTTGTTTCCGGTCCAGGGAAGACATGGCTTGGCAGTTCGGGCTGGACTGTTCCCATGAGGCACAGGGTCAGACTGATTTGCATATGGCCATGTCTGAACTGGGGTGGTGGAGTGAGCTAAAGAATGATGATGGATTAAACCCAGATCAGTTGACTGGGGGTGAGTGTTTGATTGGCTCAAGCGTTCCGTCCATCATCCCTTTTGTATTGCTTTGTTCGCCCTAAGTTGGCGGGGTTATGCCCAGACGTGGGTCCCTTGCTCACTTTGCCACTGGATTCAAGCAAGCCTGGCTGATGACGGCTGGAATGCCAGAAACCGGTCCTAGGATGCTTGTTTCCGGTCCAGGGAAGACATGGCTTGGCAGTTCGGGCTGGACTGTTCCCATGAGGCACAGGGTCAGACTGATTTGCATATGGCCATGTCTGAACTGGGGTGGTGGAGTGAGCTAAAGAATGATGATGGATTAAACCCAGATCAGTTGACTGGGGGTGAGTGTTTGATTGGCTCAAACGTTCCGGTCCATCATCCCCTTTTGTATCGCTTTGTTCGCCCTAAGTTGGCGGGGCTATGCCCAGGCGTGGGTCCCTTGCTCACTTTGCCACTGGATTCAAGCAAGCCTGGCTGATGATGGCTGGAATGCCAGAAACCGGTCCTAGGATGCTTGTTTCCGGTCCAGGGAAGACATGGCTTGGCAGTTCGGGCTGGACTGTTCCCATGAGGCACAGGGTCAGACTGATTTGCATATGGCCATGTCTGAACTGGGGTGGTGGAGTGAGCTAAAGAATGATGATGGATTAAACCCAGATCAGTTGACTGGGGGTGAGTGTTTGATTGGCTCAAACGTTCCGTCCATCATCCCCTTTTGTATCGCTTTGTTCGCCCTAAGTTGGCGGGGTTATGCCCAGACGTGGGTCCCTTGCTCACTTTGCCACTTGGATTCAAGCAAGCCTGGCTGATGACGGCTGGAATGCCAGAAACCGGTCCTAGGATGCTTGTTTCCGGTCCAGGGAAGACATGGCTTGGCAGTTCGGGCTGGACTGTTCCCATGAGGCACAGGGTCAGACTTGATTTGCATATGGCCATGTCTGAACTGGGGTGGTGGAGTGAGCTAAACAATGATGATGGATTAAACCCAGATCAGTTGACTGGGGGTGAGTGTTTGATTGGCTCAAACGTCCCGTCCATCATCCCCTTTTGTATCACTTTGTTCGCCCTAAGTTGGCGGGGTTATGCCCAGACGTGGGTCCCTTGCTCACTTTGCCACTGGATTCAAGCAAGCCTGGCTGATGACAGCTGGAATGCCAGAAACCGGTCCTAGGATGCTTGTTTCCGGTCCAGGGAAGACATGGCTTGGCAGTTCGGGCTGGACTGTTCCCATGAGGCACAGGGTCAGACTGATTTGCATATGGCCATGTCTGAACTGGGGTGGTGGAGTGAGCTAAAGAATGATGATGGATTAAACCCAGATCAGTTGACTGGGGGTGAGTGTTTGATTGGCTCAAACGTTCCGTCCATCATCCCCTTTTGTATCGCTTTGTTCGCCCTAAGTTGGCGGGGTTATGCCCAGACGTGGGTCCCTTGCTCACTTTGCCACTGGATTCAAGCAAGCCTGGCTGATGACGGCTGGAATGCCAGAAACCGGTCCTAGGATGCTTGTTTCCGGTCCAGGGAAGACATGGCTTGGCAGTTCGGGCTGGACTGTTCCCATGAGGCACAGGGTCAGACTGATTTGCATATGGCCATGTCTGAACTGGGGTGGTGGAGTGAGCTAAAGAATGATGATGGATTAAACCCAGATCAGTTGACTGGGGGTGAGTGTTTGATTGGCTCAAACGTTCCGTCCATCATCCCCTTTTGTATCGCTTTGTTCGCCCTAAGTTGGCGGGGTTATGCCCAGACGTGGGTCCCTTGCTCACTTTGCCACTGGATTCAAGCAAGCCTGGCTGATGACGGCTGGAATGCCAGAAACCGGTCCTAGGATGCTTGTTTCCGGTCCAGGGAAGACATGGCTTGGCAGTTCGGGCTGGACTGTTCCCATGAGGCACAGGGTCAGACTGATTTGCATATGGCCATGTCTGAACTGGGGTGGTGGAGTGAGCTAAAGAATGATGATGGATTAAACCCAGATCAGTTGACTGGGGGTGAGTGTTTGATTGGCTCAAACGTTCCGTCCATCATCCCCTTTTGTATCGCTTTGTTCGCCCTAAGTTGGCGGGGTTATGCCCAGACGTGGGTCCCTTGCTCACTTTGCCACTGGATTTAAGCAAGCCTGGCTGATGACGGCTGGAATGCCAGAAACCGGTCCTAGGATGCTTGTTTCCGGTCCAGGGAAGACATGGCTTGGCAGTTCGGGCTGGACTATTCCCATGAGGCACAGGGTCAGACTGATTTGCATATGGCCATGTCTGAACTGGGGTGGTGGAGTGAGCTAAAGAATGATGATGGATTAAACCCAGATCAGTTGACTGGGGGTGAGTGTTTGATTGGCTCAAACGTTCCGTCCATCATCCCCTTTTGTATCTTCTGGTGGGCCAGCCACCGAGAACTTGTCGGTGGTTTCCTTTGGGATTTTTTTGAATTGGGAGACGTTCCATGCCACACACTCTTGGCCACTCCTTGTTGACACCTTTGTACCTTTGACTTCAACAGTTACCCACGGATCCAGTTCGAACAGCAGTCTGAATTTCCCTCCAGGATGGTGGTCTTGCACTAGCACTCGGTCACCCACTAGGATAGGGCTCTCTCGGGCATGTCGTCTCCGGGAGGCATCTTCATTGGTGCGGGCCCTCCGGGCGTGGGACTTATTCGGAGGATTTGGAGTTTCTTCCCACACTGGGTGATGGGGAATGGTATCCGTCACTGATCGGCCAAAGCATAGCTTGCTTGAGGATATGCCTGTTA
The DNA here is from genome assembly GCA_963921515.1 of Calotriton arnoldi. Classification (NCBI taxonomy): domain Eukaryota; kingdom Metazoa; phylum Chordata; class Amphibia; order Caudata; family Salamandridae; genus Calotriton; species Calotriton arnoldi. The sequence continues at coordinate 478,686 of CAWUFW010009979.1, read as the reverse complement.
TACAGTGGGCAAAAACAGTGGTTCTGTCAGGTGTAAGAAGCTATTTCTTATGCAAACAATTGATTTTGTTATAAGTTATTTTCTACAATCCTCAAATAATCATATCTGAGCTGTTTTCGACATATGGAACACACAACAAACACAAAAGCAACAGAGGTTGATGGGTATTATGTTCTTTTATATAAATTGCATCATTTATATATACCCAAACATTTGTAAAAAAGCTGTCAACACAAGGTGAAGTTTAAGGTGATGCGTGATCAAGTGACATATTGTGCTCAGTGATAACATTGGTGCGGATTATATACATAGTGATTCAAATATGTACAGGGGAAAGAAAGGCCTGAATATTAAGGAGAACACAATGACTCTGCTGCTTTATACAAATTAATCTTTTGCACGCAAAGCCTTGGTCTGGACCAAGAAGTATCGTCGACGTTTCAACCCAATATATGCACTATTGAGTAGTCAATGCGGGTCTTCATCACGACAAGTGTGGGGGAAGAGGGATGACAGCCTGTGAATAAGAAAGAGCGTGAATCAGGTATGTTCCATTACCCCACCAAAAATGGTACTTAATTGTCGAGGGTGAGGGGTGGCAAAAACTCACCTACGGACAACCAGAGTAAAGCCTGGTTAGTTAATCATCAGTAGCACATAATCATCAGTGGCACATAAAGGATCGAGTATGTGCGATCGTGGCCCCGTCGTGGGAATTCTAAGAGAGATGGAAAAGCGGGATTGATATTAGAAGTTTGGACTCGCGCTTAGACCTGCCTGGGATTGGCGGTCCTGTAGATCACCTGCCCGACTATGAAGTGCTCAAATGGTAAACACTCACCAAGTCATAATGTCGGCGTGGAGGCCAAATGGGTATAATGGACCCGTATTTTCAAAAGCGCACTCGGGCGCTTGCCTGAGGTGATTGGTAAATCAGATCTATGTTGATTCTGTAGAGAGAGAGGTGGGAGGAAGGATTAAGGCTGGACCCGCTTATACTCGTCCAGGCAATAATTGCCCGCATATCCAAAGACCCCCCTCTCAGGTGCTTACCTAAAATGATTTCTTTACAAAAGCGATGGGAGATTCAAAGGCTAGAAGGCGCTGCCAGGCATGAGTCCTGTCCAGATGCTGCAATCCGTCAGCGAGGCTCCGTGGTAATGGCAGACCACAAATAAGCTGCCTCACGTACACAACGTCCGTGTGCACGCCGCGCTACGGCGAACAGCAGCTAGATGCTGGCAAGTCTGGTTGCTAGGTAACCGACTCTCATGGCCCTGCTGCCGGTAAACTAATGGGTTGAAAGCTTGTGTGCCGTATAGAGTGCACGATTACGTAAGGTATGTTGTCATTCAAAAAACGCATATTTGGAAACCATTCTGCACATACGGAAATAAAATGCATAACCTAGTGTAAGAAGGCATGTTAGCGCTGATGGATAAGAGCTTGTGTGCCGTATTGGATGCAAGGTTATGTAATTCAAAAAAGGCATATTTGGAAGCCATTCCGCTCAGACGGAAATGCGAATGCATAGCCTAGTGTAAGATCAATAATGCAGTGGCGGGCAAAGTCGGTGTCTGGCATAGTTATATACTAGGGGAAAGGGATGCGAGGCACCGTTTGAATCAAAAGGGGAAAATCACATAACAGAGAAAATATACAATCAGTACACATCGGGAGTTCTCCTATTACATTTGTGCACAACTATACCGCATGCAAAATCCAAACAATCGAGCGCCACTTGTCTGTCATCGGCGTAGATGCATAGAATGTTATAACAATTTTCACAGACAGATTACATGTACAATTGTTGATGTGCCAGGTGCTCCTGCAGCATTAGACCCCTGTAATGCACGATGCTAGAGACACTTAGGTTTCCCTCTATGTATTATAATTGGCCCATCTGTTTTGAAGTCTCCTCGAGCTTGTTTAGTCCCTCCATTACAGTATTAAGGGAATGGATCCACGTACACTCCTTGAGGTTAAGGGCCACTGATAAGGAACCTCCTCTTGGATGGGGACAGATTTTCTCAATTACCCACCATTGTATGCTCTCCGGGGGATGATTATGTGTCACAAAGTGATCAACTAAAGGAGCTCCCTGCACCCTACACCTCACTCTACTCATGTGTTGCAATATTCTTGCCTTTACTTTCTGGGTAGCCTGTCCCACATAGAGTAGATCACACGGACAGCGGATGGTGTAAACCACATTGGTACTGTTGCAATTAGTAAAATGCGGCAACTTGTGTGTTCTAATTGTTGTGTGTGAAGGTGGGTCCTTCAATGGTCAGGGGGCAGGCTTTACATTGGCCACATTTATGATGTCCAGTTACTGGTGGTAGGACCAGGTGGCTCCTGAGATCCAGTGGCTTGGGGGCTTCAAGGTAGGCTTTAACCACGTTGTCTTTGATGTTCCTGCCCCTCTTAAAGGCAAATAGTGGATCTTCAGTTATATTGAGTTCGCTAGCGACCAGATTCCAATACTTTTTCACAATCTTTTTTATATCGTTGCTTTTGGAATTGAATGTTGTCACACAAACGATATTTTCAGTCTTTGTTGGTTCTTGTTTCTACCTGCAGTAGCTGGTCACATGGACAATACCAAGCCCGTTTACGGACCCGTTTCAGCAATCCTGTCGGATATCCTCTCTCTTTCAGACGAATAGTGAGTGTTTCCGTTTCTTTGAAAAAGTCTGTCCTTCGTGTATAGTTCCTCCTGAGCCTGAGGTACTGGCCATACAGTAAATTGTCCCTCAGACTCCGTGGGTGATGCGATTCATACTTGACGAGTGTATTTCTTTCAGTTGGCTTGCGGTAGAGATCGCAAAACAAGAGGCCCTCTTCCACTCGGAATGTAAGGTCCAAGAAATCAATGGCTTCATTGTTGCAGGTCATAGTGAACTGAATGTCCCTTGTTCGAGTATTCAGCCAATCCCGGAATTCCTTAAGATCATCTTCAGTGCCCGACCAAATCATTATAACGTCGTCTATGTAGCATTTCCACACAACAATGCGGTTTATATATATGGATTTTCATGGCTGTACAGATGTTCCTCTTCATAATCATCCATGAAGATATTAGCCAAGCTCGGTGCGTAAGTGGCACCCATCGCAACGCCCTTGCACTGGTAATAAAATTGATTAATACCTTCTCATACTCCTCAGTAGGGAGTGGTTCTGATTCAGACTCTGAGAGACCCTCCACCAGCCGTCAGGGAAACCAGGGCCCACATTTTTTAGGGGAAGGCTACCGCCAGTCCAACAGGGGTGGAGGCACGGAACAGAATTGGGAACGGTCAAGGGATTGGAACAAGGACAGGAATACCCAGCAGGGCAATTCACGGGTCCGTTTTTACCAACCAGAAACACACGGGGAGATTTCAACACGCAGACAAACGTACAAATGGTGAGAGAACACACATCCACCACCAATAGCTCCTCCCCTAGCACCGGAAATACTCGGTTGGATCAAGACTCACAGATAATGGCCCACACAGAATCGATGCCAATCATTGACTTACAACAAAGCACCAATACCCTTGAGACCCCCTGCATGTATCCAACATCTACCACCAACAGCTCTTCCCCTAGCACCGGAAATACCCATCTGGATCAAGACACACAGATAATGGCCCACACAGAATCGATGCCAATCAGGGACTTACAACAAAGCACCAATACCCTGGTAACCCCCTGCATGGATCCTATGGTCCGGGATTCACAACACTGTGACAATCTCCCCAAGACCAACTGCATGGACCCAATAATCAACCTCTTGAACTATATGATGTCGCCAGCAGAGAGAGAGGTCCTTTCCAAGGGGTTGTCATTCGTGCCCACAGCAGCACCAAATTCGTTTAATGTTAAACTCGAGCTGCAGAGATTTTTCAGGAAAATTAGTACTACTTCAGCAAGAATTCTTATAACTCAACCGCAGCCGCCACATATTTTAGACCCCCATCAACTTTCACACCGGGCGTGTACCTAATGAGTGAGAAAATATTGGCCTACGAGAAGATTGTCCTACAGGAAACCATGGAGTTGCTTGAGGATAGGAGTTACATAAAGCATAACATCAGCCAAGAAGAAAGATCGGCACTGCACTCATTAGGAACTAATGACGCCATCGTTATCAAGGCAGCGGATAAAGGTGGTGCAGTAGTCATTCAAAATACTACTGACTACGTGGAAGAAATAGAGCTGCAATTGGGGGTCACAGAAAGTTATCGCCCCATACCGAAGGATCCAACTGCTGAGATAAAGTCCTTGATAGAGAAGCTAACCAAGGATGGACTGTCAGAGGGATTCCTGAGCCAACCAGAGAGTGGCTTTCTGAACAAAAAAGAACTCAGGATCCCTACCATTTAAACCCTCCCGAAGGTGCACAAGCGTCTCGAGAAGCCGCCCAGAAGACCTATCGTTTCTGGGTGTGGGTCCATCCTCGAGCCGCTCAACCAGTTCATCGATCATTTCTTGCAACCATGGGTTCCGGAAACCAAATCATTCGTAAGAGATACGATGCACATTATTCAATTGCTGGAGGGTCAGCCGTACGATATCCAAACTCAAATACTTGTGACACTTGACGTGTCCTCCTTGTATAATTCCATCCCCCCGGGGCAAGGCACTAGACGTGGTGAGACTTACATTGGACAAACATCCCAGACCACATTGAATACCAACAGATTTCCTGATTGCTCTGTTGGAAATTGCGATGAAGCAGAACCTTTTTCATTTTCAAGAATCAATTTTATTAACAGTGCAAGGGCGTTGCGATGGGTGCCACTTACGCACCGAGCTTGGCTAATATCTTCATGGATGATTATGAAGAGGAACATCTGTACAGCCATGATAATCCATATATAAACCGCATTGATGTGTGGAAACGCTACATAGACGACGTTATAATGATTTGGTCGGGCACTAAAGATGATCTTAAGGAATTCCGGGATAGGCTGAATACTCGAACAAGGGACATTCAGTTCACTATTGCCTGCAACAATGAAGCCATTGATTTCTTGGACCTTACATTCCAAGTGGAAGAGGGCCTCTTGTTTTGCGATCTCTACCGCAAGCCAACTGAAAGAAATACACTCCTCAAGTATGAATCGCATCACCCACGGAGTCTGAGGGACAATTTACCGTATGGCCAGTACCTCAGGGTCAGGAGGAACTGTACACGAAGGACAGACTTTTTCAAAGAAACGGAAACACTCACTATTCGTCTGAAAGAGAGAGGATATCCTACAGGATTGCTGAAACGGGCCCGTAAACCGGCTTGGTATTGTCCACGTGACCAGCTACTGCAGGTAAAACAAAAACCAACAAACCAACAAAGACTGAAAATATCGTTTGTGTGACAACATTCAATTCCAAAAGCAACAATATAAAAAGATTGTGAAAAAGTATTGGAATATGGTCGCTAGCGAACTCAATATAACTGAAGATCCACTATTTGCCTTTAAGAGGGGCAGGAACATCAAAGACAACGTGGTTAAAGCCTACCTTGAACCCCCCAAGCCACTGGATCTCAGGAGCCACCTGGGCCTACCACCAGTAACTGGACATCATAAATGTGGCCAATGTAAAGCCTGCCCCCTGACCATTGAAGGACCCACCTTCACACACAACAATAGAACACACAAGTTGCGGCATTTTACTAATTGCAACAGTACCAATGTGGTTTACACCATCCGCTGTCCGTGTGATCTACTCTATGTGAGACAGACTACCCAGAAAGTAAAGGCAAGAATATTGTAACACATGAGTAGAGTGAGGTGTAGGGTGCAGGGAGCTCCTTTAGTTGATCACTTTGTGACTCATAATCATCCCCCGGAGAGCATACGATGGTGGGTAATTGAGAAAATCTGTCCCCATCCGAGAGGAGGTTCCTTATCAGTGGCCCTTAACCTCAAGGAGTGTAGGTGGATCCATTCCCTTAATACTGTAATGGAGGGACTAAATAAGCTCGAGGAGACTTCAAAATAGATGGGCCAATTATAATACGTAGAGGGAAACCTAAGTGTCTCTAGCATCGTGCATTACAGGGGTCTAATGCTGCAGGAGCACCTGGCACATCAACAATTGTACATGTAATCTGTCTGTGAAAATTGTTATAACATTCTATGCATCCACACCGATGACAGACAAGTGGCGCTCGATTGTTTGGATTTTGCATGCGGTATAGTTGTGCACAAATGTAATAGGAGAACTCCCGATGTGTACTGATTGTATATTTTTTCTGTTATGTGATTTTCCCCTTTTGATTCAAACGGTGCCTCGCATCCCTTTCCCCTAGTATATAACTATGCCAGACACTGACTTTGCACGCCACTGCATTATTGATCTTACACTAGGCTATTCATTTGCATTTCCGTCTGAGCGGAATGGCTTCCAAATATGCGGTTTTTGAATTACGTAACCTTGCATCCAATACGGCACACAAGCTCTTATCCATCAGCGCTAACATGCCTTCTTACACTAGGTTATGCATTTTATTTCCGTATGTGCAGAATGGTTTCCAAATATGCGTTTTTTGAATGACAACATCCCTTACGTAATCGTGCACTCTATATGGCACACAAGCTTTCAACCCATTAGTTTACCGGCAGCAGGGCCATGAGAGTCGGTTACCTAGCAACCAGACTTGCCAGCATCTAGCTGCTGTTCGCCGTAGCGCGGCATGCACACGGACGTTATGTAAGTGAGGCAGCTTATTTGTGGTCTGCCATTACCACGGAGCCTCGCTGACGGATTGCAGCGTCTGGACAGGACTCATGCCTGGCAGCGCCTTCTAGCCTTTGAATCTCCCATCGGTTTTGTAAAGATATCATTTTAGGTAAGCACCTGAGAGGGGGGTCTTTGAATATGTGAGCAATTTTTGCCTGGACGAGTATAAGCGGGTCCAGCCTTAATCCTTCCTCCCGCCTCTCTCTCTACAGAATCAACATAGATCTGATTTACCAATCTCCTCAGGCAAGCGCCCGAGTGCGCTTTTGAAAATACGGGTCCATTAAACCCATCTGGCCTCCACGCCGACATTATGACTTGGTAAGTGTTTACCATTTAAGCACTTCATAGTCGGGCAGATGATCTACAGGACCGCCAATCCCAGGCAGGTCTAAGCGGGAGTCCAAACTTCTAATATCAATCCCGCTTTTCCATCTCTCTTAGAATTCCCACGACGGGGCCACAATCGCACACACTCGATCCTTTATGTGCCACTGATGATTATGTGCTACTAATGATTAACTAGCCAGGCTTTACTCTGGTTGTCCGTAGGTGAGTTTTTGCCACCCCTCACCCTTGCCAATTAAGTACCATTTTTGGTGGGGTAATGGAACATACCTGATTCACGCTCTTTCTTATTCGCAGGCTGTCATCCCTCTTCCCCCACACTTGTCCTGATGAAGACCCGCATTGACTACTCAATAGTGCATATATTGGGCTGAAACGTCGACGATACTTCTTGGTCCAGACCAAGGCTTTGCGTGCAAAAGATTAATTTGTATAAAGCAGCAGAGGCATTGTGTTCTCCTTAATATTCTGGCCTTTCTTTCCCCTGTACATATTTTAATCACTATGTATATAATCCGCACCAATGTTAGCACTGAGCACAATATGTCACTTGATCACGCATCACCTTAAACTTCACCTTGTGTTGACAGCTTTTTTACAAATGTTTGGGTATATATATATGATGCAATTTATATAAAAGAACATAATACCCATCAACCTCTGTTGCTTTTGTGTTTGTTGTGTGTTCCATATGTCGAAAACAGCTCAGATATGATCATTTGAGGATTGTAGAAAATAACTTATAACAAAATCAATTGTTTGTATAAAAAATAGCTTCTTACACCCGACAGAACCACTGTTTTTGTTTACATATCCATACCCAGGTTCTGAGGGACACAGGGTCGCCCCATTCTTTATTAAATTTAATCGGTGCAGGTGCTGACCTGCGAGGGTTTTCACTCTCAATTATTGTTTTTGTACTTGTTTATCCTCTGGACTATGTCGGACAAAGAAACCCTGTCCTACAATGAAGAGTATATAACTAAGCTCATACAGGAGCAGGGCACATTGAACTTTCTGTTAGGGACCGACAGAGTATCAGTAGATGCTAGTCTAAATGAGAAATTAGCTAAGATTGAAAGACTGGAGAAAAAACGTATTCGCTCACGCCTCCATGGTCATGTATTGACCAAGTATTTACAATCCAACATAATTCCCAAGGGTTTGCAGGTCCGCAATGAGCCCGCTATCTTCATAGACGTCCCTAAGTTCAGAGAGGGGATTAGTTACATTGCCAATAACTGCTCCAGGCACTGGATGGTGCTGGCAGTAGGGACCGCAATTGAATACGTTAAAAAACTCACCCAAGAAATTGCGGATCTAAAGAGAGAATTACTTGAGGATAGTGCCCTGTCCAACGCAAGGGAAGCTTTAGAGCGAGCTGAGAAAACACTAGCTGATTTCAACACAATAACTTTGAATAGAAAGCTAGATAAACTGTCAAAAGACGTAAGGAATTACGATAAGAAGCTAACCTACCCATACCTGGCGGACGATTACTATCAGCAGGACAGCCAGGGCTTCTTTTCAAATAGAAGCAGGCAGGGACCAAGGAGGTTTAATACCTTCTCAGACTCCTAAGTAGGGAGTGGTTCTGATTCAGACTCCGAGAGACCCTCCACCAGCCGTCAGGGAAACCAGGGCCCACAATTTTTAGGGGAAGGCTACCGCCAGTCCAACAGGGGTGGATGCACGGAACAGAATTGGGAACGGCCAAGGGGTTGGAACAAGGGCAGGAATACCCAGCAGGGCAATTCACGGGTCAGTTTTTACCAACCAGAAACACAAGGGGAGATTTCAACACGCAGACAAATGTACAGATGGTGAGAGAACACACATCCACCACCAATAGCTCCTCCCCTAGCACCGGAAATACCCGGTTGAATCTAGACTCACCGATAATGGCCCACACAGAATCGATGCCAATCATTGACTTACAACAAAGCACCAATACCCTTGAGACCCCCTGCATGTATCCAACATCCACCACCAATAGCTCCTCCCCTAGCACCGGAAATACCCGTCTGGACAAGACACACAGATAATGGCCCACACAGAATTGATGCCAATCAGGGGCTTACAACAAACCACCAATACCCTGGTGACCCCCTGCATGGATACTATGGTCCAGGATTCACAACACTGTGACAATCTCCCCAAGACCAACTGCATGGACCCAATAATCAACCTCTCGAACTATACGATGTCGCCAGCAGAGAGAGAGGTCCTTTCCAAGGTTTTGTCATTCGTACCCACAGCAGCACCAAATTCGTTCAATGTTAAACTCGAGCTGCAGAGATTTTTCAGGAAAATTAGACTCAAGTACTACTTCAGTAAGAATTCTTATAACTCAACGGCAGCCGCCACATATTTTAGACCCCCATCAACTTTCACACCGGGTGTGTACCTAATGAGTGAGAAAATATTGGCCTACGAGAAGATTGTCCTACAGGAAACCATGGAGTTGCTTGAGGATAGGAGTTACATAAAGCATAACATCAGCAAAGAAGAAAGATCGGCACTGCACTCATTGGGAACCAATGACCCCATCGTTATCAAGGCAGCGGATAAAGGTGGTGCAGTAGTCATACAAAATACTACTGACTACGTGGAAGAAATAGAGCTGCAATTGGGGGTCACAGAAAGTTATCGCCCCATACCGAAGGATCCAACTGCTGAGATAAAGTCCTTGATAGAGAAGCTAACCAAGGATGGACTGTGAGAGGGATTCCTGAGCCAACCAGAGAGTGACTTTCTGAACAAAAAAGAGCCCAGGATCCCTACCATTTATACCCTCCCGAAGGTGCACAAGCGTCTGGAGAAGCCACCCGGAAGACCTATCGTTTCTGGGTGTGAGTCCATCCTCGAGCATCTCAACCAGTTCATCGATCATTTCTTGCAACCATGTGTTCCAGAAACCAAATCATTCGTAAGAGATACGATGCACATTATTCAATTGCTGGAGGGTCAACCGTACAATATCCAAACTCAAATACTTGTGACACTTGACGTGTCCTCCTTGTATACTTCCATCCCACAGGGCAAGGCACTAGACGTGGTGAGACTTACATTGGACAAACGTCCCAGACCACATTAGATACCAACCGATTTCCTGATGGCTCTGTTGGAAATTGCCATGAAGCAGAACTTTTTCATTTTCAAGAATCAATTTTATTACCAGTGCAAGGGCGTTGCGATGGGTGCCACTTACGCACTGAGCTTGGCTAATATCTTCATGGATGATTATGAAGAGGAACATCTGTACAGCCATGATAATCCATATATAAACCGCATTGATGTGTGGAAACGCTACATAGACGACGTTATAATGATTTGGTCGGCCACTGAAGATGATCTTAAGGACTTCCGGGATTGGCTGAATACTCGAACAAGGGACATTCAGTTCACTATGACGTGCAACAATGAAGCCATTGATTTCTTGGACCTTACATTCCGAGTGGAAGAGGGCCTCTTGTTTTGCGATCTCTACCGCAAGCCAACTGAAAGAAATACACTCCTCAAGAATGAATCGCATCACCCACGGAGTCTGAGGGACAATTTACCGTATGGCCAGTACCTCAGGCTCAGGAGGAACTGTACACGAAGGACAGACTTTTTCAAAGAAACGGAAACACTCACTATTCGTCTGAAAGAGAGAGGATATCCGACAGGATTGCTGAAACGGGTCCGTAAACGGGCTTGATATTGTCCATGTGACCAGCTACTGCAGGTAAAACAAGAACCAACAAAGACTGAAAATATCGTTTGTGTGACAACATTCAATTCCAAAAGCAACGATATAAAAAAGATTGTGAAAAAGTATTGGAATCTGGTCGCTAGCGAACTCAATATAACTGAAGATCCACTATTTGCCTTTAAGAGGGGCAGGAACATCAAAGACAACGTGGTTAAAGCCTACCTTGAACCCCCCAAGCCACTGGATCTCAGGAGCCACCTGGGCCTACCACCAGTAACTGGACATCATAAATGTGGCCAATGTAAAGCCTGCCCCCTGACCATTGAAGGACCCACCTTCACACACAACAATAGAACACACAAGTTGCGGCATTTTACTAATTGCAACAGTACCAATGTGGTTTACACCATCCGCTGTCCGTGTAATCTACTCTATGTGGGACAGACTACCCAGAAAGTAAAGGCAAGAATATTGCAACACATGAGTAAAGTGAGGTGTGGGGTGCAGGGAGCTCCTTTAGTTGATCACTTTGTGACACATAATCATCCCCCGGAGAGCATACGATGGTGGGTAATTGAGAAAATCTGTCCCCATCCGAGAGGAGGTTCCTTATCAGTGACCCTTAACCTCAAGGAGTGTAGGTGGATCCATTCCCTTAATACTGTAATGGAGGGACTAAACGAGCTCGAGGAGACTTCAAAACAGATGGGCCAATTATAATACGTAGAGGGAAACCTAAGTGTCTCTAGCATCGTGCATTACAGGGGTCTAATGCTGCAGGAGCACCTGGCACCTCAACAATTGTACATGTAATCTGTCTGTGAAAATTGTTATAACATTCTATGCATCCACACCGATGACAGACAAGTGGCGCTCGATTGTTTGGATTTTGCATGCGGTATAGTTGTGCACAAATGTAATAGAAGAACTCCCGATGTGTACTGATTGTATATTTTCTCCGTTATGTGATTTTCCCCTTTTGATTCAAACGGTGCCTCGCATCCCTTTCCCCTCGTATAAAACTATGCCACACAGACTTTGCACGCCACTGCATTATTGATCTTACACTAGGCTATGCATTTGCATTTCCGTCTGAGTGGAATGGCTTCCAAATATGCGGTTTTTGAATTACGTAACCTTGCATCCAATACGGCACACAAGCTCTTATCCATCAGCGCTAACATGCCTTCTTACACTAGGTTATGCATTTCATTTCCGTATGTGCAGAATGGTTTCCAAATATGCGTTTTTTGAATGACAACATCCCTTACGTAATCGTGCACTCTATACGGCACACAAGCTTTCAACCCATTAGTTTACCGGCAGCAGGGCCATGAGAGTCGGTTACCTAGCAATCAGACTTACCAGCATCTAGCTGCTGTTCGCCGTAGCACGGCGTGCACACGGACGTTGTGTACGTGAGGCAGTTTATTTGTGGTCTGCCATTACCACGGAGCCTCGCTGATGGATTGCAGCGCCTGGACAGGACTCATGCCTGGCAGCGCCTTCTAGCCTTTGAATCTCCCATCGCTTTTGTAAAGAAATCATTTTAGGTAAGCACCTGAGAGGGGGGTCTTTGAATATGCGGGCAATTATTGCCTGGACGAGTTTAAGTGGGTCGAGCCTTAATCCTTCCTCCCGCCTCTCTCTCTACAGAATTGACATAGATCTAATTTACCAATCACCTCAGGCAAGCGCCCGAGTGCGCTTTTGAAAATACGGGTCCATTATACCCATCTGGCCTCCACGCTGACATTATGACTTGGTGAGTGTTTACCATTTGAGCACTTCATAGTCGTGCAGGTGATCTACAGGACCGCCAATCCCAGGCAGGTCTAAGCGGGAGTCCAAACTTCTAATATCAATCCCGCTTTTCCATTTCTCTTAGAATTCCCACGACGGGGCCACCATCGCACATACTCGATCCTTTATGTGCCACTGATGATTATGTGCTACTGATGATTAACTAACCAGGCTTTACGCTGGTTGTCCATAGGTGAGTTTTTGCCACCCCTCACCCTCACCAATTAAGTACCATTTTTGGTGGGGTAATGGAACATACCTGATTCACGCTCTTTCTTATTCGCAGGCTGTAATCCCTCTTTCCCCACTCTTGTCCTGATGAAGACCCGCATTGACTACTCAATAGTGCATATATTGGGTTGAAACGTCGACGATACTTCTTGGTCCAGACCAAGGCTTTGCGTGCAAAAGATTAATTTGTATAAAGCAGCAGAGTCATTGTGTTCTCCTTAATATTCTGGCCTTTCTTTCCCCTGTACATATTTTAATCACTATGTATATAATTCGCACCAATGTTATCACTGAGCACAATATGTCACTTGATCACGCATCACCTTAAACTTCAGCTTGTGTTGACAGCTTTTTTACAAATGTTTGGGTATATATAAATGATGCAATTAATATAAAAGAACATAATACCCATCAACCTCTGTTGCTTTTGTGTTTGTTGTGTGTTCCATATGCCGAAAACAGCTCAGATATGATCATTTGAGGATTGTAGAAAATAACTTATAACAAAATCAATTGTTTGTATAAGAAATAGCTTCTTACACCTGACAGAACCACTGTTTTTGTTTACATCTCCATACCCAGGTTCTGAGGGACACCGGGTCGCCCTATTGTTTATTAAATGTTATACAGTGGGGTCAGGAACTGTTACAACGTGTGTTCCGTGTTGAGACTCTCTGCCATTGCAATTTGGATCACTTTGGTGAGGGTTCTCATTAGACGCTCCGTTGGCTTGAGGCCATCGAAGGGTTATACGGCATTGTTTGATGTTGGAGAGACCAGGTAGTCCGTCAGCTCAGAGCTGTTGAATGGAGGCTCATTGTCGGTGCAGACTTCTCCAAACAGGCCATGGGTTGCCATGAGCTTCTCTAATTTCGGGATCACTTCTGTTGCAGATGTTGTTGCCACTATTTCTACTTCTGAGAAGCGCGAGTAGTCATCCACAATGACTAGCATGTGTTGTCCTCCGGGGAGGCTGCCAAAGTTCATGCTCACTCTCTGCCATGGGGCACTGGGGCCTGTTTCAGTGATAACTGGCGCCGGACGGTCTGGGGGACTCGTAGCGAGGCAGACAGGGCAGTTCTGCACAACCGCTTCTTCCTTCTGATCTAGACCCAGGAACCAGACTTTCTGTGTAAGGCTTCCTGGCAATACGAGTCGCAGGCCTCTGAGCAGACATCCCTCACTGGTTACGGACAGCTCCTGGTGGACCTCATACAGTGCTTTTAGAGTTGACTGGGCTGTTTCTGTTCGGAAGGTTGTTGGGTTCTGCAGCATTCACCAGTCTCCAGTGGTGACAGCATGATGGCAATCTACAGGCAGTCATCGTGCTGGATGGTGGCGATTACCTATTCCAGGGACATCGGAAGAGGTCTGGATCTATCCACGATCATTCTTACATAGTCCTCGGTTGCTGCTGCTTCCGCGGCTTCAGGAGGTGTGGCCGGTCGGGCATGCCTAGACAGGAAGTCGACGGGGTTTCAGGTGTCAGGTCGATATTCAACCGTGAACTGAAATTCTTACAGTTGCAGGATCCACTTTTCAATTATTGGCGGAGGCCGTTACGAGGCCCCTTGAAAGAGTGGGATCAGAGGCTTGTGTTCCATGACGACAGAGAAGGGGTGGCCATATAAGTAAATGTAGAAATGTCTGCAGCCCCATAATATGGCAATCGCCTTGAGCTCTATTTGTAAATAGCGTTGCTCTGTTGGTGTGAGCGTACAGCTGGCATATGCCATCAGGGCCCACTGTCTGCATTCCTGACAATGGGCCAGGATGGCTCCTAGGCCGGTGGGACTGGCATCCACCACTAGTAGTGATTCTCTCCGGGGGTCGAAGTACACCAGAGTGGTGTCTGCAGACCCGGCAATATTACAGTGACCATTGTTTTGAACCAATCATGTAAGAATGTCTCAGATTGTGTCATCCCTCCCACTCCTTCTGTGATGCACACCAAGCGCTAGTCCATCTTTCAGTGTCTTCAAAATGCCCTAATAGGAATTAACTTAAGTAGGACAGCTTGCTTATATTCATATTCCCTGCACTGTATCTTCCAGTCTGGTTATTTGTTCCTCTGCCTCTGTGAACCTGTCTACTAAATTTCACAGGTCTTGTGTCAGACAAATCAGGTCTGATCCCACCTCACTGATCCAAGATTTTAGTATCTGTTGTGTGCTTTCTATTGCTTGGAGAATTTCCGCTGTGTCTGAAGCTTGTAGCAAATTTTCTCCCAACACAGTTCCCTTGATGGTGCTATGTGGTAAGCCACTGGGAAGCGCCAATTTCACAAACTTGCCTATTTTTGTTTCCTGTAAAGCCTGGTGTCTCACCTCCCTTCTCTTTATCCTCTCAGAAGGAGATCACTATGGATCTCTGTGCACCTGTTTACTATTCATTACCCCCAAATTATCTCCCTCTAGGGTAATCTTTTTTCAATTGGCAGCAGGGACAATGGTCAGAGGTAGCCACTTACTCTCTAGCATGCTAGTTCTGCTGACTGCTCAGCTCTTAGGCAGGAAACGGACCATCACAGACCCCAAGAGTCTTATCTGCCTAAGGATCCTCAGTCCCTTAGTTGGATTTTCTTGCTCTACTTTATCTGTGTGATAGGAGGCTTCTGTTATTCCATTCAAAGATCATACATCTTGCATCCCCACTCTTCTTTTCCTCCCAAAGTTGTTTTTTTGATCATCCAGTGCAGTGGATTTGTCGAGTTTTGCCTGGCCACTTTGCCTCTTGCAGAGTCCTTGATTCCAGTGAGATATTGCTGCCACTGCTCACTCACTGGTACACCACCACTTTGTCAGGTTGTTTAACCTGTGGCTAGCTGTGCCAGACCTGACTCAACTATCTTGTGCGTGATCTTGTGCTAGTTTCTTCTGAGGGAGAGAAGCACATGCAATGAGGAGTCTGCATCTCTGTTCACAGGTGGGCATTCACTTTCTTCCTCCTACAACCATATGCTTCCCCCGAGCCAGTATGCTGTCTCATTTAGGCCGGACCCTTCTCTCCTCTCTCTCTGTCTGTCCTCACGGTGTTGTCATACACACAGGGCACAGCCACGATGCCAGGCTCACAATCACATTTATGCCAACCCCTGGCCTGTGTAGATGAGTTCTTCCCTCCACGGGCGTCCCGCAGCTGGCAGAGCGACGACAACTCCTGTCTCTTCGGGTGTCTTCTGGGGATATTGGCACCACAGCATGCCTCACTACATCGGATGCCAAGTCAAAATGCAAGGATTAAAAAAAATGTATTCAGGCATGGTAGGTGCTCTCAAATGTGTGACCTCCATCTCGGCTGCTTGGGCATGCGCTGACTTACAGAATTCGTACCACCCTTTCTGTGTTTTCTTTCTGCATTTTCTCCATCCAGCAGTCACAAGTGAACCTTGGCAGCTGTTACCCTCATGCAACTTTATCAGTTCAATCAATCAATCAATCAATCAATCAATCAGTCAATCAATATAAACCATATTCGGTCTTTGAGATAAAAACCATATAAGTGATACAAACCATAGCAATCACATCAAATATGAATCATCCTCGATATAATCACATTAAAAAAACATTAAAAAATAAATACCTTGAAAAATGTCCTGGAAGAAGTACTGAGTAAATGGCGACTGTCCTGCCCAACCCAGGGGTTTAATCACAACCGTTTCTCAGTCTGACAACAACTTTTAAAAATCTGAGAATGTCAAGAGTGATATCTCCTGGAAGCATTTGCAGATATACAAGGGCAGGTCGAATCTGGATAAAATTGGCCCTTTTCAATACTGGGAGGATATATTGTTTCCTAGGTGCAGCATAAAAACTACAAAACATGTTAAAATGTAGCACGTCCTGCGGAGACTTACTGTTGCAGCCACAGGATGGAAGATTAATGCCCCTATTCCCTCATGAGGGTGGGCTAGCAAGAAAGACAGTAGGTCCAACCTAAACCTAGTTAATAGAAAGCAGTCATACCTACTTTTGACACACAAGAGGTAAGGCTCGGTGGAGGGCACTGTTTTCAAGATGACATATTCTCGATCACTAGGCTTCATGATAGCTCTCTCCTCCCTCTCCTAGCTCTCTTCTCCTGAAAAATTATTCTTTCACCTAGTTGTGATCCTGCTTACCATTCCTATCTGGGTTCCTAAATCAGTCTGCCCTGCCTAAATTCAAAAAACAATCCCTGATATATTTAAGTCAGGGGATAATAAAGGGAGTGATCCAGGGCTAGGCCATCCTTTACGATCTATTTGCTCATTTGGATCTTGCCTGGTCCAGATATTCATCTAGTGGGAGAGAGGACAAAAGGCAGTGATGTCTGTTAAATAGGCCACTCCCATTTCTTCTTGCACTGAAAACGTTGGGGTACTTTGTGGGACGCACAAAAAGCATTTTCCACAATTTGCAACTCTTTCTGAGTGGTGTATCCCCAGATTTCGCTT
The DNA here is from genome assembly GCA_963921515.1 of Calotriton arnoldi. Lineage (NCBI taxonomy): Eukaryota > Metazoa > Chordata > Amphibia > Caudata > Salamandridae > Calotriton > Calotriton arnoldi. Next base: position 461,440 of record CAWUFW010009979.1, on the reverse strand, counting down.
GCGTAAACTGCTTTGGAAATGCACTTAGACCTATGAATCTATAAAAGAGCTCCAGTAGGTCTCTTGCCCAACCGTGTAGCTAAATTAAATATGGCAGCGTTCACCCTGACAAAATCCTCTTCTTTTCCTATTAACCAGGGGGCGCCAACTCATGACAGAGCCGAACAATATACCCAGATAAGAAAATACTCTGGTCTTTGGCACTGGGGAAGACCCAACTTTCAAGGAGTTCGATTTGGTGGATCGGTGGCCTACAACCAACACCAAAGATTTTTTATCATTCACCAATAAATCCAGCTCCACCATGAAACAAACGAAGGAATTCAATAAAATCTGCAGACCTCTGGCGGTTCTGGCCATAAGGACGACATCATCTGCGTATAATTACACCAGCAAACGCCAGGGCCCCACCAGCAGACAATTTAGATTTGACTCAGCTAGAACCTGCTCCAGTTTGTTAACGTATACGGCAAAAAGGAATGGGGCCAGGATAGAGCCCTGCCACACCCCTCTTTGAATTTAAAAATGGCGGGTAACCTTTTGAGCTTTTAAATATCGTCCGCTGCCACCGTGTCCCTGTGGAGTTCCCTCAAAAATAGGATGACGTCCTGGCCTACCCCCATGGATAGCATGATCTGCCAAAGTTTGGTTCTATCTACTCGGTCGAACCCAGATGATAGGTCCATAAATGCCAAATGGATGGAGCCGGGCCATGCAACAGTATATTTCCTTAAAACTAAGTACCAATTCAAGCATTGGTCCACGGTTGACCTCCCGGGACGAAAACCATACTGTGTTCAGACAGCGATTTATTACACTCGGCCCATTTGGAGAGCCTATTCAGAAAGATGCGCCCCGCCACCTTGACCACCGAGTCAAGCAATGTGACAGGCCTGTAGCACTAGGTGCTATCCCTGTCGCCCTTTTTAAAAACAGGTGCAATGATTGACTTTGACCATGACTCAGGGGGGCCTGCCTCTACAGATGCATTGATCAGAGAGGTCAGGACGGAGATCCAAACCTCCACGTCCTTACGTAGAGGTTGGGAGTGATCCCGTAGGAACCGAGGGCCTTGTTCTTAGATAGCCCCAATATGCCTTTCCTAATCACCTCAAAAGAAGATTTTATGGCGGCTTTCCCTTCTATCACACCCATTGACCCTCTAAATGAGGAGGGTGGGAGGTTATAGATTTCCTTAAAATGTCCCACCCAGCTGTTTCCAGTTACATGGGCCTCCAAAGAATCACCAGTGTCTGCTGCAAAGAAGGGGTTGTTAATGATGCTCCAAAATGTAGAGCTACTCCTCAAGCTGCTGCCTCAATCAATTCTATCTAGGCCTCCTTTTTTGTGATATTCTTTCGTCTAGTCAGTTCTTGTTTATGCAAACTGTGGCTAGTCCTAACTAAGGAGGGATCCCTAGGTTTAGCCCTCAGTACTCTCATAAGGGTTCTCAGTGCCAGGGAACAACCTGAGTCGAACAACCTCGGCAAAATCCCCCGATTCTGCAATGCTGGTACCAACAATAATTTTGCGATGGTGTTAGAGATCTCAGTGAAGGCCTCCAAAATACTAGATGAGTAATTCTGCTGAGATGTGCAGGTATCTAACTCATTCTTACACTAGGTGTACAAGGAGCTGTAGAAAGGGTCTGGGATTTTCTGGGACCACTTAAGTCTCCTACCTTTTTCAATGGCCTTATAGGTCCCTCTTACTCCCACCCTAGGAAATTGGGCCAGCAGAGACCAACAAATTGTGGCACACACTGGATTGTGATCACTAGAAGGGCTCAAGGAAATCACAAATTCAAAGATGAAAGAAAAATAAGATGCAGAAACAAAAATAAAGTCAATAAACGACTCACAACCTCTCCCTGTGAATGTGGGATTGATATCCTTCTTTAAGTGGAGCAACTTACACATTGCTAAAACTAAGTCAAACTTATTTAAAATATCATTAAGGCTTGTTTCCTGTTGGGTATGTTCCATATGCATACCAGTCGAGAGAAAACTTCCTGGAGCCTGCGCACCATCCTCCCTCGGGTCCCCACATACATGAACATTGAAGTCGCTGGCAATCATAATGTTTACACTCGACACATTAAGTCCTTTCAGCTTTTTTAAATATGAGCCCAATACTTGTATATTACAAACCCCTGAGGACATAAAAGTAGTGTTATAAAAGTTCAGCAGGCGCAACTTACTCGACCCCCGGGAGAGTAAGAGGGCTTGCAAGGTGAGAGCTTCCATTGATAAAACACTAAAACTGCAATGAAGCGCTAGAGACACAAAGATAATCAAACCACCCATTGATCTACCCACTTGTGATGGGGTTGCCGGCGAAAAAAAGATTTTATAACCCTCCAGGAAAAAACAGTTTGTTGTGGCCCATGTCTCCTTAAGGCAAATCACATGGAAACCATTAATAAAGTTCAACCACATAGGGTCACTAAACTTGCCAGCAAGACCGGAGATATTCCGACTGATGAATTTACACTCTTTGCGACCAGGAGGTATAGATACATGAGGACTCAGAGATTGAGGTGCCATCTGAACCACTTCAAGAGGGTTGGTCCCAGCCAGTCAATCACAGCCGTCCAGAGTTGATTAAGGAGCAAAGCTATTTGAGAGAACTAATCCAATAATCCAATAATCCCGGGGTTAACATGTGGCTAGATTGTAAGGAACGGGCCGGTGGCCTGTAAAATAACCCAGGAGGAGGGTCACTATGGTAGAGATAGAACCGCTAGGAGTAGGGCGCCTGATGGAAGCTAGATTTCTCTCTGTTAAAGTTAATAATTATATAATCCCCCGCAAACTTTTTTGTGTCCCTATCAATCCAGCTCACTCTTCGTACCATGATGATATGTCATGCCACTGGAGCCCCCATGGTAGTGTTTGAATTCAACCAATGCAGAACTTTATTTTTGAGTTGTTTAAAATTCTCCGTAATACATTCTGAGAGAATAGGAACATTCTCCAGCACTACCACATAAGAGATAGATTGGGGAGGGAGGATTAGGATAACTGGCCTGGAATTGGGAGAACGTGAAATACCATTTAGTGGCCTGTTAACCTATCGTTCAGACGTACAAGCTGGCACTATCTCTTTACGGCCTGCTACCCCACCGAGGTTTGCACCAACTCTTGAGGGTGGAGGAATGGTATTTGGCCTTGTTGTCTTGGTGTGGGGCCTTGATATGACACCAATACTCTGAGGTCTCAGTTTCTCGGCTTCCCTTGCCGAATATTGTGGGTCACGTGGCTTAATAGTGGTGAATAACCCTGCGACAGGATGATTAGGGGTAAGAGCTTCCACAAGGTGTACAGGCTGAGACTGTTTTTGATTAAAAAGCACTTTTTCAATTGCTGTTAAACAGTGACTTATGGTATCCAATTTGGCCTCCAGTGCAGCTATTAGGAGTCTCAAAAAGAATCCAACAAAACCTCCCGGTCAGACTTTGCAATATCTGGGGTATTGATGCTAATTGATGGTAAGTCACCAATGACCTTAGGGTGCTTAGATTTGCTGACAGTTGTCGCTCGCTTTCTTTTGCCTCCCACTCTAGTGACTTCCCCCACTGGGATCTGAGCATCAGTGTAACACACAAGATCCCACTAACCTGAAACAAGTAGGGTTCCACGGGAACGAAGAGAATTCCCCACACTCCCCCAGAACAGCTCCCCAACGAGATATGACCCGTTCTCAATTAAGAACACTGTTCAAGGGGAGATAAGTGGAAGAGAATAGCCACCGTCCGCTCCGCTCTTCCCATTGTAGGGATGACAGGTCACTCCAAGAGATGATGCAAGGACAGCGGCAACTGAAAGGGAATTTAGAATACAATCAGACCCTTAGTAATTAACCTAGTAGAGGCTAACACATTCAGTCTTAGTGCATGTCCAGTGCATAGATAATTCCACTTACCAATGAATTTCTCCCAGAGTCAATGTAGTTATGGCGTAGAGTTAACATCACTCTATGTCCAAAAGCTGGTAAATAATTCTTTACCAATACTTGAGCCGGACTTCCCAAGAAGGGTACGTAATAGTAATGGGAAAGTGGAGCTTCAATAAATCAACGGAAGCAGCATATCAATAAGACAGAGCAGTCACAGGAAACATGTAGGGGGAAGGGAAGATTAAAGCTCCAACACGGGCTGCTCACAAAAAGTAAAACAGAAGCGAGTAAATTAAATGAGGGGTCGTGATAGACTCCTAAAAACAATGAAGGACTGCTTGTAGCAAAAAATTCTCACACGCGGAGCACGCGTCTCTGAGAAAGTCTTGGGCTTAAGGTGGCTGAATACAATGTATGCCGCTTCCCGCGTCTGACGGCCGGGAAGTGCGAGTGAATGTATCTCGTGTCTGGCGGGTTACAATGCAGCAGTATCCCTTGACTGCCGGCCGGGAACTGCAAGTGTAAACGTTCTCGCGGAAACAAGGTATCGAATAGCCCCGAGACGGCACGGGGAAGGTCAGAGACAAGTCAGCCCTCTATAAGCAAGGAATAAAGGGGGCAAAGGAGATCCTAGTAGCACGCGGAAACACAAATACAAGCGTGCAGGGGTTTCAGATATATCTAGAGAGACAGGACACAGTTGGTACATAATGCGGTCAGGGATTGCCCAAAGGGGGCATGGAACCAGTCAGGAACAGGAAGCCAAGCGAAGTCTCTCCCACATGACGCAGAGATAAGCTATTAAGGGAGTGTCTACAATGTGCAACAACCAACGGCGGACCACAATAGCCGCACTTCACTGCTGAGTTCCTCTTTTGATTGTCAGAAGGTAAGGAGAGATGGTGTGCACATACAACTCCTGCACCTGCCGCTGTTAGGTGCAAACTGCAAAGCAGAATAGAAACTGTATACACGTGGAGAGGTGTACTCCCAAGATGTCTTTTCCAATAAGTAAGACTGACCAAGTCCTTTACGTAAGGCAATCCTTTATTTCCAGCGATTCCAGCACTGGCTCATCTAAACAACGAGGAAGAGGACGTCCACAACAACGATGGTAACAACCCTGGCACGGATCACAACAAGGACCTACCTATGGACCAACACCTTTCGGACCTCCACAAAGCCCATACTTTGGCTGGCCACACATGTACTAGTTAGGCCCACCACCTTTCTTCCAAGGCAACCCCAGGGCACCTTTTTTAGGACAGGGCCGGAGGTCACGCGGCAGAAGAAGAAACAACCAACAAGTACACTGGGCAGAAGAGGAGAACCCAGTGAGTGCGAACACCCGCAACAAAACACGGGAACAGCAACCAGGCACGAGCAAACAATGACCAACGACTTGCCGTCCACTCTGGTATTCAACCTATCCAGCACTCCAGTATCATCTAAAGAAACCGCAGTACTCAACAAGGGCGTATCTTTCGTCCCGACCACTAGACTGGACAAATTCAAACTACACGTAGAGCTTGCTGACTTCTTCAGAAAGCTCAAACTGAAGGCCTTCTTCGAAAAACCAAGAACGAACGACGACAACCCAATTGACAACAACAATGAGACGGGCTTGAAACTAAAATCTACTTTCACACTCCACCAGCCAGTGTCCCGGCAGAAATTGCCACATTCGAACAAGCTGTCTATCATGATATAGTGAAACTCGATTCTATCAGGACATTTAACAACCTCTCCAGAGAAGACCGGGAGACCATCAGAAATCTACAGGACAACCCCACCCTTGTCATCAAGCCAGCTGACAAGGGCGGAGGTATTGTACTACAAGACAGAACGGAATACGACAAAGAATGCCGCAGACTGCTGAGCGACACACGTAATTACAAACAACTCAGAAATGACCTCACCAAGACCCTACAAGCCACCATCAATACCTTGGTGGATGACGCCAGCGAAGGTCCACAAAGGAATAATCCCACCCCCGGGACGACCCATTGTTTCTGGGACCAACTCCCTCCTAGAACCGCTGTCAAGATACTGTAACCACTTTCTCAACCCCCTGGTCCAACAAACACCGACTTATATAAAAGACACCAAACATCTTCTAAACCTCATCAAAGACCTGAACTTTGATCCTACCACCCAGCTAATGGTGGGGTTAGACATAGAAAGTCTCTACACAAGCTTACCACAGGATGCCACGCTCCAGGTTCTGCATGACGTACTGATGCACACACCCTGGGCATACCATACCCCCAGGGAATTCATCCTCAAATGTGCTACACTTGCACTTAAAGAAAATTACTTCGAGTATGAGGGTGACTTCTATTTACAAACCAACGGCACATCAATGGGGAGTATTTTTGCCCCCAGTGTAGCGGGACTTTATGTCCACCATTTTGAGCAGAGGCATATATCGTCCACCACCAACCCACATTTAGTTAACATCAAAGTGTGGCGTCGCTACATCGACGACATTTTCATGATCTGGGAAGGCACACCAGAAACATTAACTCTATTCTTAACATGGCTCAACGAACGTGACCCATACCTCCGGTTCACTAGCACATCCAGTACCACTACCCTGGCATTCCTTGACCTAAGCATCACAGCTGAGCAAGGAGCACTCACAACCAATACTTACTACAAACCAACTGCCAGGAACTCATTACTACACTTTAACAGCTTCCACCCCAGAACCTTAAGGGAAAACCTCCCTTTCGGGCAATTCCTCCGCATACGTAGGAACTGCAGCCAACTCACAGATTACAAAAAACAATCAGCTGCCCTTGCTTCCAGATTACAGGAATGCGGCTACCCTAGCAAAATCATTGAGAAAACTAAAAAGAGGGCACGTAACCAGAATAGAGAGGCCCTCCTTGAAACGGTGGTCAAAGAAACTGGCCCACCTCTAATTACATGCGTTACCACGTACAACATGGCATCTAACCAGGTCTCCAACATCATCCACAAACATTGGCGCATCATAAATTCAGGCCCCAGACAATGGGAAGAACCCCTCTTCGCCTACAAACGTGCGAGCAATCTCAAAGATCAACTAGTGTCCACACGTCCAAAGACATCGCCGAAACCAGCCACTAACACTATTCTGAACACTTGGGGTCTCCCAAAAATCACAGGACACTACCCCTGCAATGACTGTAGTGTGTGCCACCTCACTCAACATTCTAAGACACTCGACTTAGAACCAGGCAAAATCTGGACACAGTCACACCACACAAATTGTAATTCAACCAACGTCGTTTACCTCATCACATGCCCATGTGGCCTCCGCTATGTGGGGATGACGACGCAGAAGGTGAAAACCAGAGTAGTTGAGCACCGCAGCACATTAAGATGCAAAAAGAACATTAGCAGGTTCACTGACCATTATTTACAACATGGCCACACCCCCAATGACATGACTTGGACAGTGATCGAGCAATTTGATCACAACCAATGCAACAATGACAAAATCCTACTGACTAAAGAACAACGATGGATCTACCGTCTGTCCACCCAACATCAGGGATTGAATGACTCCATCCCGTGGTGCTCGTTGAGAACCTAACACATCTCTTTGAACACACACCAACGAGCGAGGCCTTCCCATGGCCCTCGCATACATAATGATTTTCTCTAAATGCGCCCTCTGTTAAACATCACCGATTGGGGTCTCAGGCCCCTTCGATAGGATCCCATTAGCAACGAGTCCCTTAGCGCTCTCAGAACGTCGCGCTTGGACCCCACTTTCGCAATTTTATTTTATTTATTTATTTTTTTCTTATTTCTACTCGTCTATTCACCCGTGTCTCTTAGAGCACTAACAGCGCCCTGTATCCATGACAACGCCCACCGCGCGCGCGTAGTCTCTCTTTCATGTCCTCTCTCCAGGGACGCTACTCGCAGTGCGGGAGAAATGAGCTACACCTGAGCACGCCAAAAAGGATTCTTAAACTCCGGCGCCACCGGGACCTTTTCCTTCGGAGATCCGCGACAGCGCAACAGGTTTCTAAAGGGTCCTGATCCACAAAGTCGTGAGTAGAGCGCTTAACTCAACTTTGACCGGGTAAGCTTTTCTTTTACAGGTTCCTAACTGCCCTCGGGCCCCCCCCCGCCCCCCCGCCCCACCTTCTCATTACAGGGTCAGAACCTCTGCCGGATATCTCTACAGGGGCATATGCTGCAAAACGCTAGCGTAAGGATACCCCTTGAGCGTGTCCACTTCTTACACGTGTGTGTGCTTACGCTACCTAGCCCACCACACGTATCAGCGCATAATTCGATAATTCACCTAAACCGCACCACCAGTACGGTTCCACTTTTGCCGCATTTTTCCGCTAGTTATGCACATCACTACCGGCAAATATGTACTTATGTGATTCATGCAACTATGCTAAGACTCTCCTCTGTCTGTTTGTTTGTCATACATGTTGTACGTCCAGTAATGCTTGGAGAGGGAATCCCCCTCTCACACGTAGGGCACCTTAGCGCATGCAACACATCTTAGACCACACACTCACTATAAGTGTAGAACGCACCTTCACATACCTTTCGGTCCTGAGGAAAGCCAGTTTTAAAGAAAGGCCTGGCTGAAACATGTAGACCACACACCGGATGTAGGAGTTCTTAATATTCACTCCACCAACATCCATTGCCTTGTTTTTAACGCTAACAGAGGCCCAGATATTAAACGTTAACCCCCTCAGGCACTGGGACAACTGTATAGCTTTTAAATTTTCACTTTCACGTCACCAACACTGCACACTCAGCAAAATACCAGCTCCGCTGTAATACAGGCGTTGAAGCACAGCCGGGACACATTTGGTGTCACTGGGTGGGCCCGATGATGAAGCATGCCACCAACTAGGTTGGTGGGTGAGGGCTTCATAAAGGAACTAAATAGTTTCCCCCTTCCCCATACAGTCCTGAGTCCTGTATCAGTCACAAATAGGCTAGTCCTTTTTGATTACATATAATAAACCCGGGGATACGGACTAGCTACCTAGTCCTCTCTCTCTCCTTGATAATTGAATCCTTTATTTTAAGCATCATCAGACAACATGAGCTCCAGCCAACGCGTTTCGTGCAATAAAGATTGAACTTCATCAGGGCACAAAGAAGCTGAGAAGTAATGGAGATCCGTAATTCCTGGTTCCCCAACGGTTATGAGTCAAGTTAGGGACCGCAATGCGTTGATATTCTTTTATATCATCGGCGAAGACACGCTACCAAAGGAAGTACATGGTACTGCGTCCTGTGTGGGCCTCCTTGATAAGGGCCTGGTGTATAACCTTGTGCGCTGTGCGTAGATGTTGCTCCTTCCAGGATCCAAAGTCAGAGCTATTAAGGGAGTGTCTACCAATACAACTACTATATTCCAGGAGTACAAGTAAGGGAGTCTCAATAAAGAGAGACACTCTTTGTACTCAACATGCACTGAGGAATTAGAGTATGTTCCATATCACTGAACAAGTGGCCTGATTCCTGACAATCAGGCAGCATCAAGTTAACAGAACCTTGCGTGTGAGAGCACGTAGGGCGTAATAGCCCCTCCACCTCTAAAGGTGCAGGCATGATATCTTCCCAGCCACTATCATGTGAAAGGGATGGTGCAATGGATCTCATCCCCTGAACAAGGGGGCAAGGCAATGAGACACCGGGAGATAAATGAGGAAGGGGGGAACGAGAAAGGCTACAGGTGACCAACTCAATTTCCTTGTCATGCACCCCTGCGGTGGGCTGCAAGAAGGCGTCCATGGTGGTGACCATTTTTGTAGAGGTCTTGGGGGCAAGCGCAGGAGTCTTGCATTTTCCCATAGTACCCAGAGACTATCCCCTGCCACAGGTGCCCTGACAATTCTGGGAGGGGGTACCGCTCTAGGTGGGAGGGTACAGGGCCCCAGGGAGGAGGACCGTTGTGGTAAAGCCCACCCCAGTCTCCTGTCCAGCTGCTGGGTCCAGACCCTGGGCTCGTGGGTCAGTGTCAGGATGTCATCCCTGACCTGACAAGAGGGAGAGTGAACAAAGGGTGCCAGGCACCTGGGGCTACTGCCCCACATTCTCTGATGCCACAAAGGTTAGAGAGCACTAAGAGGCATAAGGCCTTCACTGACAACTGTCGGTAGCCACTGTGGCTTGCTGTCCTGGTAGACAGAGTGGCCCCTGGGGGGGGGGCAGGAGTCACACCCCGGGGGTAGACTGGGCCACACCACTGTGTTGGCCACGTGGGCTTAGTGGGCTCTGAGAGTATAGATAGAGGAATCCAACAGGGGTCAGGGAGGCGTAGAATGGGAATAGACCCCTGCTATTGCGGGCCAGGTTCCATGTTCTATAACCCCTAGCAGGGAAGCCCATCGGGGGATGAATTGGTTTACCCAGGCTTTAGGCTGGAAGGGGGTTGTGTTTGAAATGACCCCTTTTGCAGGGTTATCCCCAAACTTTTTGCGTCTTCCTCCTATTTTTTCCTGACCTGTCTTTGTTGGTTTTAGGACTCTGGGCATTTTGCAACTGCTGATCAGTGCTAAAGTGCATATGCTTTCTGTGTAAATTGTATTATGGATTTGTGTTTCCATGATTGGCATATTTGATTTACTGGTAAGTCCCTAGTAAAGTTCACTGAGAGTGCCAGGGCCTGTAAATCAAATGCTACTAGTGGGCCTGTAGAACTGATTGTGCCACCCAGAGAAGTAGCCCTGTAAAGGTATCTCAGACCTGCCACTGCAGTGTCTGCGTGCAGTTTGGAACTGCCATGTCGACCTGGAAAGTGCACCCACTTGCCAGGCCCTAACCTTCCCTTTTCTTACATATAAGTTACCCCTAAGGTAGGCCCAAGGTACCCCTGTGAGCAGGGTGCTGTGTATGTGAAAGGTAGGACATGTACGGGTGTGTGTGACATGTCCTGGTGGTAAATTACAGTGTATTTTGTTTTCACCACTGCAAGGCTATCTGTCCCATGGGAAAGAATGGGAGTTTTACTTATAGCATCTCATAAGCATAACTTCCCATTGGGACAAGATAGGGAAATGGAGTTTAGTATTCCTGAACCCAAAATGTTAAAATGCATCTTTTAGTGAGGGTGATTTTTACATTCTGTGTTTGAAAATACCAGTTTTAGAAAGTAGGTATTTTCTGACTTAGCCATCCAGTGTGCCTCTGCTAGGATGTATATTGATTGTCTGGCTTTGGAGTGACAAGGACTGGGGATGTGCTGTGGCTCCAGAGAGTCTGGATGAGTCAGGGCTGGGCTGAAAAGACCTGGGCTGCATTAGGATAGCGGGAAGAGATTTCCTTGCACCTGAGTGGGCATGGTCTGGCTTGAACAATGCTGTCTCCACCTCCTGCCAGGAAGCTGGGCCAGAGAGGACAGAACTGGTTTGGACTAAGCACAGACACTCTCTGCCTGAGAGAACAAAGGAAGTTTGAGTAGAAATAATGGGGCCCGGACTGCAGAACTTTAGAACTCGCTGGAATCAAGGAACCTGCCAAGCAGAAGAGCTGGAAGAGCTGCCAGGAGGAGTACTGCCCCTTTGCTGTGTTGTGGCTTTGTTGGGTTGGCCTGCAGTTGCTGCTTCTGCCTTGGGCAGTGAACGGACTGGACTGAACTTTCTTTACTTGTGCTGAGTATCTCCAAGGTCTTGAAGTAGAGCTTGCCTCCTGTATTGAAGTCTCATGGACTGCAAAGTCTTCACCAACCTCTGGGTACCGCTTCTGGAGCCGCTGTTTTCAGTTGCCACAGAGAAGGGAAATGCAGCCGACTCTGTCACCGACTTCGTCGCTGGCACTGTGCCCTGACGGCACCGCAGAAGGCACCGTCCTCATCTTGCACCGCAACCCTGGCCTCACTGACGACGACGATGCTGACTTCGAGACCCGTGACCGCATCGTGGCTGAGGGCACCGCTCGTAAGTTTCACTATGCACCGCCTCGTCCCACACAGGAGTCTGGGCCAACCGACACCAGCTCCCGCTAACCGGCTCTGTCACTTGCACCGCAACCTACCAGCACCGCATCGAGCACCGCCTCACCCTGCACCGTAAGCCTTGGTCTGACCGACGCCATCTGGACGATCGTCACTGAGCCGCTGCCTGCACCTCATTGAGAGGGCACCGCACCCTGCATAACTTCCATTTTGCAACGCAATCTCAATGGTTGCCACGATCGGCTTGCACCGACGTGCCAGTAATGAAAAAGGTACTGTTACCGAGTTTGTCCACGCTTTTGCTGGCCCGTACCGACGCGGTCGGCTGGAACTGTTAGACTCTGTTGTTTTCAGCATCGAGGTAGCCCCGGATGGAGCTACCGACTCGTACAAACTGTGTTTTTGAGGTATTTCTGCAATTTTAAGGATATCTTGAAAAGTATATATTTTTAAGTACTGCATGTTGGATTCTTATAGTTTTGGTCTTGTTTTGGATATATTAAAATATTGGATATTTTTCTAAACTGGTGTGGTGTCCTTTTGTAGTGTTTTCACTGTATTACTATTGGGTTTGTGCAAATACTTTACACACTGCCTCTGAGATAAGCCTGACGCTCGTGCCAAGCCACCAAGGGGGTGAGCAGGGGTTATTTTTTTTTGTTTTTGTTTTTTTTAAAAACTTTATTTATGAAATTTTAACATAGTCAGGCTGCAGCCCGCCGTCTAGATAACATAGCAAACAGCATACATGTAAGTGCAGACTTGTTCTCGTTTACATTCGACAGAAGAGTATTCAAAACATGTCCGAAGTGAGAAAGAAAAAAAAAAAAGGAGTTTACATTGTGTTTGCGGTTCCAAAGCAATGGACTATCTTGTCAGTCCCTGTCAGTCCATATAATCATCTAGACATTGGCGCCCATGTGCCGATAGCAGAGAGAGAACAAGACGATGCAAAGGAAAGTAAGAGGTTTCAGGTGAACAGCGTGAGGGATAGGAGAGAGAGGGTAGGGGGTAAAGAAGCAAAAGAGGGGATGGGAGAAGGGGGGGAGGGAATACTCTTCGATTAAGTTGGAAGGATTGGTGATCCGGTGTGTAAGGCAGATCCAATTATAGTGCGCAAAGGATCTCATTCGCTCACCTCTCCGATACAGCAGCATGTGCATGATCATCAGCGTGGGCCTGCAGGAAGCTTAACAGTGGTTCCCATATGTTGTGAGGGTGAGCCTGCACCGGCATAAGGTCCCAGAACTCCGTCAGTTGACTGTGACAGAAAGCAGCATCTTTAAGCCACTCATCTCTGTGCGGCCTGTGCCTGCGGCCCCAACAGATAGCAACGCGTCTCTTGGCCAGCAACAACATCATAGCAGCCAGTCTCCTCACATTCACCGGGAGGTTCTTGACATACCCAAGCAAGGCAGTGAGCGGGGAGCGCTCCATCCGGCAGTCCAGCATTTCATCCAGTACATCAAAGACCCCGTCCCAGTATTTCGACACCTCCACACACTTCCAGGCCAGGTGCATGAAGGAGGCCTCAGGCGCGCCACAGCGCACGCACCGCACATCACTGATCAGCCCGGCTCTGCACATCCACACAGGGGTCCGATATATCCTATGGAGGAATTTAAAGTGGATGAGCCTTAATCTGTAGTTGGGCGATAGGTCCCTTGACTGCGCGCAGCAATACTCCCATACTCCCTCCTCAAACGGCGCGCCCAAGCTTTCTTCCCATTCGTGTTGGGCTGGGGGGATGCAAATTGGGGACTCACGTTGCATGCCAGAGTAAAGGCGGGATATGAGCCTGCGGGGCGAGGGGTTAGTCAAAAACGCATCCAGAACATGGAAAGTGGGGGCGCAATCGGAAACGAGGGATACAGCGCTCGTAACGCCGCCCGCAGTTGGAAGTAAGTCAGTCGATCAAGGAGGCCAGTATGTTCCTCCCCCAGTGCGGTGTCCAGGTCAACAAAGATGCCATCTGGAAAGGCATGCCCCATTGTGTGTAGCTGGAGCCTATGCAGTCTTAGGCAGGTCCCCGCTTCGTTCGTGAAGGGCGGTGCTGGATGTCTAGTGAGAGGCACTGATGGTGCAAACAAGGTGTCCAGATGCACCCTACGTCAAAGCTGCTGCCAGGCCCATAACGTACAACCCACGGTGTTGATACCAGGCGATTCTGCATGCGGAACAGCATCATGTGCAGTGGGACGGGATCTGCCAGATCGCTCTCTGGAGTGGTGTGCGCCATAAAGAGGGTCGGATACACCCAATGAAACCCAAATTGAGCCTGCGCACAACTGTAATACAGTTCCATATCAGGCGTTCCCAAGCCGCCCTGTTCGAACGGGAGCGTGAGCATCTCCCAGACTACCCGGGGTTGCCCTCCCGCCCATGCAAGAGATATCAAGTTGGAACAGAGGCGTCGCCTGAACTCAGATGTGAGGGGGAGCGGGAGATTCACAAAAACATATAAAAATGTAGGCAGGACAACCATTTTGGCCACAGTGATCCGGCCAGCCAGAGAAAGAGGGAGCGCCCTCCAGCGGGGTAAACGGCTCTCAAACCATTCCATGAGCCTACCATAATTGTATCTCCACAGCTCCTCATGATCCCTACTAACCCATATGCCAAGGTACTTCACAGGGGAGTCCGCCCTTTAAGCTGGAACTCTGACTGAAACTTGTGCATAGCGGCAGTGAGAGGAAAGATCACGGACTTCCCCCAGTTGACATTAACCCCCGAGAGGCCGCCGAATCTGGTGATTTCTCGAATAAGGGGGTCAAGATTGGTGGCCGGGTTATTAACGTACAGGGTCACATCCTCTGCAGACATTGATTCGAGAATAATCCTGGGCGTAAAGTCTGGGCCCCTACGAGTGTGATGCTGCCACAATCTAGCGGCCAGTGGCTCCATGGCAATAGCAAAGAGGAGGGGTGAGAGCGGACACCCCTGCCTTGTGCCCCAGGCCACGACAAACCGGGGAGAGATGTCCCCATTGACTCGCAGACGGGCAGTCAGAGAGGTGTAGAGTAGCGCTATCTTTTGAAGGAAGGCCGTACTCAGACCAATGCAAGCTAGTAGCGAGAACAAATACGGCCACTCCAGTGTATCGAATGCTTTGGTCGCATCCAGGAAGACAGCAGCTGCGGGTAGAGAAGGGTCCACCTCCTGCATCACTGCGAAGAGAGTACGGATTTTGTGGGTCGTGCTCCTTCTGGAACAAAGCCGCACTGATCAGGCGTAAGTATGATAGGGAGCAGTAGGAGAAGCCGCGCAGCCAGCAACTTAGCGAGAATTTTATTATCTACATTGATCATCGACAGTGGTCTGTACGAGTCACATAAGAGCGGGTCTTTATCCGGCTTAAGAATGGTCACGATGAGCGACTCGCATAGGGAGTGGGGAAGAACGCCTCTCTCCAGTGAATCCTCATACATGGCGAGGAGGTGGGGGGCAAGAAGTGGCACAAACTCCTTATAGAAGGCAGGGGTGAGGCCATCCAGCCCCGGCGCTTTATCCCCGGGCATGGCCCGAATTACTCTAATCATTTCCTCCTCCGAATATGGCTCATATAGGTATCGCCGATGCGCATCACTGAGCCACACCAGCTCGATGGAGTCGAAAAAGGGGAGCAGATCTGGGAGGGCCTCCGATTGTCGTGCCGCATACAAAGAGGAGTAGTAGTGGACCATTTCAGCTTGGACAGCTTCCTGTCCAGTTACCACCAGGTCCTCATCAGTACGCAGTTCGCAGATATAGTCATTAGCCCACGGCTTCTTAAGGAAACCCGCAAGGGTTTTGCCGGCCCGGTCTCCCTCCCCAAATTGTCGAGTGGGCGCTTCCCCACCCAGGAAGTGCACTTCTCTGTGCGCAGCCTCCTCAAATTCTGCTATTTTAGCTTTGATCTGCCTGAGAGTCGTGAGCCGGCCAGATGCAAAAAAATCTGATTCGAGAGACCGGATCTCTTTCTCCAGCTGCCGTAAGTCATCTCGCAACGATCGTAGGGTACCAGAGTGTTTGGCGATGCACTGTCCCCTGATGACAACTTTGAACGCCTCCCAGAGTGTGGACGGAGAGTCCACGGAGCCGGCTTTGGTGTCAAAGTAATCAATGATGGCGACGCCAATTTCCTCGCGGAACACCTGGTCCCGAAGGGCCCCAGTGGGAAGTCTCTAGCTGAAGGCCCTGGTCGGCACACCTGGGATGGTAAATTCCAACAGCACTGGGGCGTGATCCGATAAGGTGCGAGCAAGATGAGCACAGCGGTGGACCCAGGCGTCCGCATCTCTGGATATGAGCCAGTAGTCGATTCTTGACCACGAAGGGCCTGAAGAGGAAATGCAAGTCCCCTCTCGGCTGGATGGATGAAAGCGACACCAGGCGTCAATCAAATCTAGATCCTCCATAAGGGCCTGCAATTGCGCCGCGGCACGAGGGTGAGGTCTGCGAGAGGCGCTTGACCTATCATAATCAGAATCGAGAACCACATTAAAATCACCCCCCTAGAACTCCGTCCCGGGGTCAAAGGTGTCCGCCAGCCGCTACACCTCGCTAAAAAATTGGGGATCATCTCTGTTGGGGCCATATATCGACACGAGCCGCACTGGGCGTCCATCAAGCACTCCCGCCACTATCACATACCTGCCCTGGGGGTCACAAATCGCAGAGCGCGTGTACCAAGGGAGGCCCTTTCGGAGAATAATGGCTGTGCCCCTGGCATTATTGGAATATCCCGCCACAAACTTTTCACCTATCCATCCCGCCCGCAAACGCGAACAGGACGCTCCCACAAGATGTAGCTCCTGCAAAAAACAAATGTCAGCTCCACATCGATTAAGCAGCGCCGCCACTAAGCGCATCTTTCTACAATCATTCAGGCCTCTCACATTCCAGGTTACAGCCTTTAACATGCGCACCCTGTCCGTTGTCTCAGTCATTTTCGTAGCACCATGCATCCCTGCACACCAGGAAGGGAGGCAGAGACCACGAGTTGCAAGGCACTATTAGGCATGCACACCGACTGAGGCCATTGGCAGAGAGTGGAAGTCACTTCCCTGATGCAGCCAAAGCAGCCCACTATTGACTTTCCACCCATTCGACATGCAGCCATACGCACAGGGGGGAGTGCGGGTTAAAAGCATCAGGTGGATGCACAATATGTGCCGTTGGTCATTCATGCAGTTTGCAGTAGCCATACACACCGAGAGCGACAAAGAGATCAGCTTCCCTAGGCTAGAGGTCGGAGGAGAGAAGTGAAGGATATACGGGGGGGAGGGAACAGCAAAATACAGGTGAATCAACCACCACCCAAACCTCCCACCCCCCACCCACTGCAGCCACCCAACATGGCTGGAGAGCATTTTCCCAACCCCAACAAGGCCTCAAGAAGCCAAACATAGAGAGCATTGTGAGACTCCCGGGGGAAGGCACTAGGGTGCTCGGCATTCCCCAGCATTGCAGCGCCGGGTGGCTGGACAGAACGCACCCATGACGGGCGCATTGTCAAGCAGTCAGGCAAATTAGATCAATGATTGACAATCACTGCGTGCATGGTGGAAAGAAATTACAATGGGCACAAAGAGTGGTCCAGCTCTATCGTATGGTGATTGCCCCCAGTTATGGGAGCACCACGGGTACCCAGCAGGTCGTCAGTCGTTTTCATCAAGGGGGCCCTCAGCAAGCGGGACATCATCCACAGGTGCCGCCGGTTGTGGGCACATAAGACCACGCGCAAATTTAGCAACAAGCTTGGGGTCCATGAAAAAAGAGGTTTTGCCAGCGTGGAAGATGCGAAGTTTCGCAGGTTATAGTAGGGAGTGCTTGATGTCTTGCTGCTGCAGAAGTCTTTTAACTGGCATGAATTCCCGACGAGTGGCCTGGACAGACAGGGTGAAGTCGGGAAAGAAAGAGATTAGGTTGCCCTGGTATCTCGGCTCCTGAAGGTCCTAGGCCTTGCGCAGAACTACATCTCAGTCCCTATAGTTTAGGAGTCTGGCAATTATCGGCCGAGCCGGAGCACCTGGAGGAGGTTTAGAGCTGAGGGACCTGTGGGCATGCTCCACGATGCACATCGCCGACAGGGCCTCGCCAAAAAGAGCTCTGAGCATTTCCTCCACATTGTCCTCCACTCTGACCATTGCTGTGGTCTCAGGGACCCCAAGAATGCGTAAATTGTTGCGACGAGACCTGGCCTCAAGGTCCTCATTCTTGCTTCGGATGACTTCCAGCACCTTCTCCATGCTAAGCAGTTTTTCACGAGTCGCCGCGCCATCGTCCTCCAGCTCAGAGGTTCGCTGCTCAACCTCTGCGATGCGCTCGTCGTGGTTCGATACTTTATCGCAGAGCCAGTCAAGTCTGTCAGACATCGAGTCGATCTTCAGATCAATGGCTGACAAGGAGTGCTTCAACTCAGCAAACATTGCACGGATGTCTGGCTCAGGGGTTGTAGCCATCATGCTGGCTTCTGCCTGCTCCTCCGCCACGGGAGCACCACCCCTCGGAGTTTTCCGCTGTTCAAATGATAGCTTGGGCTGTCTTGCATCCGTCTTGCCCATGGTGCGCTGCCCGTTCACGCAACCGGTGATGGCCCTCTCTCCAACAGGTCCTCCCAGGCAACGCAAGTCCGGGCTCAGTCAGGATGTTTCAGGGCTTCAACACTTTCCGCAGAGGCAAGGGCCAGCAAGGCGAGGCGCAGGCAAGCGTGAATCCCAACCCTTATAACTGTTACGGCGGCCCACACCCTATTCAGAGCGACTTTGGGTGCACAGCCACAGGATGTGCCGGGGCCTCAACACCCTCCGCAAAGACTAGGGCTAGCAAAGTGGAGCACTGGCGAGCGCTGGCGGGCGCTGGCGAGCGCAGGCAAGTGCGGATCCAAGCTCCTATGGCTGTCACAGCGGTCCATACGCTTCAGCGTGTTTTTGGGCCCACATCTACAGTCCCTGGCCCGTGTGCGCGGCAGGGGCCACTCCTCAGCAACGGCCGTCTAGTACTTTGCAGCAACTAACATCACTCTGCAGGCCCGGCTCCACTCGTGCCCAGGCCCCCAAAGTGCCACCCGCCAGTTCCTGGGGGCCAGGAGTCTCACTGCCGCACATGCAGTAACGCCACAGTCCCAATATCGCTCCAGGGGACGACCCCACCATGGGTTCCACCACAGGAGGGCTCTCCGAGGCGCACCAGTGCAGCAGGCCAACTTGGGTGTCGCTCCAGCACGTAAATGGCCGTGGGGACACAGCGGGAAGCGGCACCCCGCACCCACTATTGAATCAAGGCCTGGCTCCACCTCAGTTCAGAGCAGGGCCCGGCTCGCTCCGGCCAGAATCACAGTCCGCCGGCAGAGGATGTACTCAGGATGTGCCGCTCCCCGGCCAATGCGCTCACGGGCTGCGTCCGCCCGAGGCTCCGTGCACCTCCCCCACAGCATCCCCACAACATCACTCTGGCCCCAGAGAAGGATGAGGTCGCAGAAGGAGCAGCCGCAGCCCCAGGTCTCTCTTGCCGCACCGCCGGGCGGACTCCCGGCTGACAGTGCCCCACCAGAGCGCGCTCAGCTCAGCGCCCGCAGGTCTGGGCGTTACTTGGAACGCAGGGCTTAGCAGGCTCCATACAGTTACCCAGCAAGCTCGGGTCCGCAGTAATTCCCCTCAGCATTGGGCGGGTCGCTGCACGTACAGCCGCAGCAAGCCCACAGAGTGCAGCGCCATCACTCCGACTCGGCGCAGGCCGGGGCCGCCATCTTGTACTCACAGGCCTCACCCTCGCCTCCATGCCGTCCGTGGTCTGGATACAGCCCAAATCCAACAATTTGTACACGCAGTGATAGCGGCTGTAGTTTGGAAGCAGTTCCTCTCTATTTCAATCCACGATGGGCTCCCTGGCTGCTGGATAAACGACGGATTTACAGTCCAGCCTGCAGAGCCTCACTATGTGGCAGCCATTTTGCAGCCGGCACACTAGCCGCAGGGCTTATTTTAGGAGTGTTACTCCCTTACCCTGACTAGGAAGAAGGGCCCCATCTTGGGCAAAGGTGCAAACCCTTGCCAACTAGACACCCCCATTTCTAACATTGGTTGTCAGCGGTGAGGATAGGACTTGTGTTTGCACTTGACTTACAGTGATTGGTGTGCACTACTACCATATTTCTGACCATTACGTGCCACATACTGGTTTTTTTTTTCTTGCCCTATTTTTGATCTTGCCAGTTTATTGAGAGCTTGAACTTGCCACTTCATCATGCCTGAATCAAGAGCATCATTTGTTACATCCTTGGAAGTAGCCTTTGAGGAGTTTAGGTTGGAATCCTACAATGTGAAAGAATTGAAGGCTATTCGCAAAAACCTAAAGGTCCAAGTCAGAGGCCTCACCAGGAAGGAGGAGCTAGAAAAGGCGCTGAGGGCCTGGGTAGCAGCCAGACATGCCAGTGGGCAGTCTGGAAATCTCAGTGGAGAGGTCGAGGAGCCTATTCCTAGGATGGATGTGCTTTTGGGAAAGTGGGAGCCCTCCAGGCCAGGTAGCAGTTGCTTGTCCTCAGAGGAGCTGGAGGACAGGTGGGAAGCAAGGAAGTTTGAGTTGGAAAAACTCCAGATGGAGAATGAGAGGGAAGACAAAAGGATAGCCATGGGAGAAAGAAAGATGATCTTAGATCATGAGCTGAAAATGATAGAGCTTGATGAGGAGCTCAAGAGGGCCTTAGCCAAAGAAAAGGAACAGTGGGTAGCTCAGGAAATGAGCTTGGCTAGGCTGGATGTGGAGTCCAGCTCAGATGGAGGCAGCAAAAATGTAGTGTCTAGTGCTGAGGGAGAAGCACACACACCCAGAGATGTGGCGCCTGACTTGAGGGAGGGGGATGACATACACCAAGGGGTTCAGGTTTATGAGGTAGCTCCAGTGGTGCACAGTGTCCCTGATATGGATTAGGGAACTGGCACAGGGGTTCATATTCCTAGTGGTGGGAGGGACGCTCTACTGGCTCTAGATGAGAGGTGCAGGGAGAGGGGTTCCCCCATGGTTGAAGCCTTGGTATGTGAGTATAGAGACCACCCAGAAGAGTGTGGGTTGAACAAAAGAAACAGTCAGACACTCTCTTGCCAGTCTCAGGAGAATGGTGTGGGGTGCTTTTCTGAGGCACTGGATGGTTGGGTGAAGGGTAGTTTAGTCAACACCTATATGGGGCTGTGTGATTCAATTGTTGGAGAGCATATTTTAAATCCCTGGTTTCTAGAGCTATGCCAACACCCGGTGGAGTGTGAGTTCTCCAACACTGCTCACACTGGAGGCAGACCTTTTGGTGGATTCCAGAGGGTCCGGAGAAGCATCTGGGGGTGATCCTGAAGGAGGTGGCTTAGGTTTTCCCCAACCAAGTGAGGTAGTGAAGGTTGGTAGTGACCCAGATAGGTCCCAGTGTAGTGGGATGGGTGAGGCATCCCACGTCCTGTCTCTGTGGAGAGGGAGTGGGTGTGGGCTGAGTCCCAAGGTGCCCGAGACCCCATCCCAGAGCCTGGTTGGTTCCATGAGAGAACACCAGGAGGGGGGCCTAGTCGGTAATGGGAGGCCATCCCCTGAGGGGGAACCTGAGGTGTCAGGTGAGCTGGGGGGGCTGCTGTAACCAGTGTCCCACCAGTTCTGGTGTCTGGCAGCACCGCTTCAGTAGAGAGGGTGCATGAGTCCAGAGCGAGGGGTGAGGGGGGACACAATCCACATTGGAAGGACCAGCGGGTCAGGGTTTGGCAGCTCTGAGGTCAGAGCACCCCCGGACTGACCCTGGTGAGGTCATTTCTGACCTGGGGATCTTCATGCTCTATCAGGTGGACAGGAGGCTGGAGACCTGCGCCAGGTGAACTCTGGCACAACTCATGAGGAGTGTATTTCCCTTGGGAGGGGTTGGTGTACTCCCCCAGAAGTCCTGGGATACCAGGCTCAGGTCCAGCCTGAGGGTACAAACCCTGGGTTGGAGGGCCAGGTTCAGGGTGTCCCAACAGACCTGGAGGAAGGGGAGACTGCTAACAGTGCCCCTACCGGTTTGTCTTCTGGGGGCACCGCTCCAGGTAGGAGGGTGCAGAACCCCAGGGAGGAGGACATGGTGTGGGAGAGCCCACCCCAGTCCCTTGTTCAGCCTCAGGGTACAGACCCTAGGCTTATGTACCATTTGCAGGATAGCACCCCTGAACTGGTGGGCAAATTGTGCAGGGCACCTGCCAGAGGTGCCCTGACAATTCTGGAAGGGGGTACCGCGCCAGGTGGGAGGGTACAGGGACCTAGGGGAGGAGGACTGGGTGTGGGAAAGCCCACCCCAGTCTCCTGACAAGCCGCCGGGTCCAGACCCTGGGCTGGTGCGTCAGTGTCAGGATGTCATCCCTGACCTGACAAGAGGGAGAGTGGACAAAGGGTGCCAGGCACCTGAGGCTACTGCCCCCCACTATCTGATGCCACAAAGGTTAGAGAGCCCTGAGAGGCATAAGGCCTGGGTCTCATAACTGACAACTGTCGGTAGCCACTGTGGCTTGCTGTCCTGGTAGACAGAGTGGCCCCTGGGGGGGCAGAAGTCATACCCCGGGGGTAGACTGTGCCACACCATTGTGTTGGCCATGTGGGTACTGTCTGCCTGCTGGGACACACCTCTGAGCAAGCTCAGGTTAGGTGCTGCACAGATGGAGTCCCCAGGTGACAAGAAGGGTTCCCCATGGGTCAGCTTAGTGGGCTCTGAGAATATGGATAGAGGGATCCAACAGGGGTCAGGGAGGCGTAGAACAGGAATAGACCCCTGATATTTGGGGCCAGGTTCCATGTTCTATCGCCCCTAGCAGGGAAGCCCATTGAAGTATGGATTTGTCTAACCTGGCTTTAGGCTGGAAGGGGGTTGTGTTGGAAATGGCCCCTTTTGCAGAGTTATCCCCAAACATTTTGCTTCTTCCTCCTATTTTTGCTTGACCTGTCTTTGTTGGTTTTAGGACTCTGGGCATTTTACCACTGCTGATCAGTGCTAAAGTGCATATGCTCTCTGTGTAAATTGTATTATGGATGAGTGTTTCTATGATTGGCATATTTGACTTTCTGGTAAGTCCCTGGTAAGGTTCACTGAGAGTGCCAGGGCCTGTAAATCAAATGCTACTAGTGGGCCTGCAGCACTGATTGTGCCACCCACAGAAGTAGCCCTGTAAAGGTATCTCAGACCTGCCACTGCAGTGGCTGCGTGCAGTTTGGAACTGCCATGTCGACCTGGCAAGTGCAGCCACTTGCCAGGCCCTAACCTTTCTTTTTATTACATATGTCACCCCTAAGGTAGGCCCAAGGTACCCCTGTGGGCAGGGTGCTGTGTATGTTAAAGGTAGGATATGTACGGGTGTGTGTGACATGACCTGGTGGTAAATTTCAATGTATTTCGTTTTCACCACTGCAAGGCTATCTGTCCCATAGGAAAGAATGGGAGTTTTACTTATGATATGTTATAAGCATAACTCCCCATTGCGACAAGATAGGGAAATGGAGTTTAGTATGCCTGAACTCAGAATTTTAAAATGCATCTTTTAGTGAGGGTGATTTTTACATTGTGTTTGAAAATACCACTTTTAGAAAGTAGGTATTTTCTGACTAAGCCATCCAGTGTGCCTCTGCTAGGACCTGTATTGACTGTTGAGCTGTGGAGTGACAAGGACTGGGGATGTGCAGTGCCTCCAGAGAGTCTGGATGAGTCAGGGCTGGGCTGAATAGACCTGGGCTGCATTTAGAGTAGAGGGAGGAGATTTTCTTGCACTTGAATGGGCCTGGTCTTCCTTGAACAATGCTGTCTCTACCTCCTGCCAAGAAGCTGGGCCAGAGAGGACAGAAATGGTTTGGACTAAGCACAGACACTCTCTGCCTGAGAGAACAAAGGAATTTTGAGTATAAATATTGGGGCCCAGACCCCAGAACTTTAGAACTCGCTGGAATCAAGGACCCTGCCAAGAAGAAGAGATGGAAGAGCTGCCACGAGGAGTACTGCCCCTTTGCTGTGTTGTTGCTTTGTTGGGTTGGCCTGCAGTTGCTGCTTCTGCCTTGGGCAGTGAAAGGACTCGACTGAAATTTCTTTACTTATGCTGAGTATCATCAAGGGCTTGAAGTAGAGCTCGCCTCCTGTTCTGAAGTTACGAAGAATGATGAGATTACAGTTGCACTCCTATTTATTCCAATTTTAACAATCGGTTTTATTTTAATCGATTTTTTGGGTGCCTGTGGGTATCACCTCCTGACCAAGAGGTGTAAAATTATATCAGAACAAGAAAACATTTTTCCAGAAAGGCCAAAACGTCCCCATTAGGCTCTCCTGTAATTCTTAGTACAGATAAATCAATGCATCCAAAGGTAATTAGATTGCAATTTTTCTTTATTCACTTTCTTTATTCTTTTTCGTTGTTTCCAGAAATGTAATGTTCCAATTCAAACTACATTATTAGGGTTATTTCAACTTATTCATATATTGGGGAACCCAATGCATTTCAGGCTAGGCCCTTCATCAGGGAATGGTTCCTAAAAGAAGAATGTTACGGTTGATGCTTGAATATACCTTTGAATTCAACCTCCGTTTGCAATATTAGACAATATTTGCGAATTATAGTTTTTACTTTTTGACTCTTGGTTGAAAATTTAGATACAAATACTGATCTCTCTTCTTGTTTTTTAGTTGTTTTGCTTTTTTTCCAATAGCCGTAGTCGATCTTTGTTCTGGACTCTGTCAATGGCTGTCTGTGTGATGTGTGGAGGGTATCCCCTTTGCTGAGAGCACTCGTTTGTCGGACTGCTTCACAAAAAGTCACTAGGTTAATCGCAGTGCGGTCTTTTTACTAGCTAAGCTCTTTAAATCACCCTTTTAAATCACCCTTTTAACCACTGTCTTTATTATTTTTACTCTTGAATCATGCTTTCACTCTTCCGCTCAGTTACTTATGACTTAACTAGAAGGTGGTACTCAGGACTTAGTTATTAATTAGTAACATTCTTCTTTTAGAAGCCATCCCCTGATGAAAGGAATAGCCCGAAATGCATTGGGTTCCCCAATATATGAATAAGTTGAAATAACCCTAATAATGTAGTTTGAATTGGAACATTACATTTCTGGAAACAACGAAAAAGAATTAAAAAAGTGAATAAAGAAAAATGGCAATCTAATTACCTTTGGATGAATTGATTTATCTGTACTAAGAATTATAGGTGTGCCTAGTGGGGACGTTTTGGCCTTTCTGGAAAAATGCTTTCTTGTCCTGTTCTGAAGTCTCAGGGACTGCAAAGACTTCACCAACCTCTGGGTACCACTTCTGGAACAGCTGTTTTCAGTTGCCACAGAGAAGGGAAATGCAACCGGCTCGGTCACTGACTCCGTTGCTGGCTCTGTGTCCTGACAGCACTGCAGAGGGCATTGTCCGCATTTCGTACCGCAACCCTGGTCTCACCGACGACGACGATGCTGACTTCGGCACATGTGACCACATCATGGCTGGGGGCATCGCTCGTAAGTTTTACAACGTACTGCCTCGTCCCACACAGCAGTCTGGGCTGACCGACACCAGCTCCTGCTAACCGGCTCTGTCGTTTGCACTGCAACCTGCCAGCACCGCATCGAACACCGCCTCACCCTGTACCGTAAGCCTTGGTCTCACCGACGCCATCTGGATGAACGTCACCGAGCCGCTGCCTACACCGCATCGAGAGGGCACCGCACCCTGCACCGCTTCCATTTTGCTGGCGTGCCAGCCGCAAAGAGAAAAGTACTGTTACTGAGTTTGTCCATGCTTTCGCTGGCCCGTACCGATGCGGTCGGCTGGAACTGTTAGACTCTGTTGTTTTCAGCATCAAGGTAGCTACAGGCGGAGCTACCGACTCGTACGAAATGTGTTTTTGAGGTATTTCTGCAATTTTAAGGATATCTTGCAAAGTATATAGTTTTAAGTACTGTATGTTGAATTCTTATCGTTTTGGTCTTAATTTGGATATATAAAAATATTGGATATTTTTCTAAACTGGTGTGGGGTCCTTTTGTGGTGTTTTCACTGTATTACTGTTGGTTATGTGCAAATGCTTTACACACTGCCTCTGAGATAAGCCTGACTGCTCGTGCCAAGCTACCAAGTGAGTGAGCAGCAGTTATTTTAGTAGTGTAACTCCCTTACCCTGACAAGGAAGAAGGGTCCCTACTTGGACAAAGGTACAAACCCTTGCCAACTAGAGACCCCTATTTCTAACACTGGTCATAACAAATCTGAAGGTCTTCACAGTGCTCAGTTCCACCAATTAAGCTGGGGATATGGGTAAACCCCTGGTACTCCAGTCTAGATGTCAAAATAATAATAAGGCCAGCACCCAAGGCAATGGTGTAGTGTCACTTAAAAGTTAGGAGCGAACCTTGGGGCACAACCATGGATGTAAAAGCAACAGGGAAGATAAAGAAAAAATAAAGTGTGTCTCCTACCAGTTCCTCCAAACTCCAGGATCCTCCAGGACATGAACAAAGCACTTTTTAACACAGGGGATCTGAGTCCAACCGTTGTGAAACTCAGAGTCAAGAGGGGGGGGCCCAGCCTCCTCCAGTCTCTGGTGGGTGCGGACGGGGTCGCCCTTGGCCTGTGAATGTGCCACTGTAGGTGGAGGGTGCTTTTCAGCGAGGGGGAACTGGTCACGGGCCCTTCCTATCCAACGCTCAGGATGATGGGACACAAAGTCCATGTGGCAACAGCACAGCACCAGCTGGATCCACCAGACGTCCTGTGCCACAGTAGGTGGAGGGCACTTTTCAGCACACGGCGCAGGGGAATTGGTCACAGGCCTCTCCTCTCCAACGCTCAGGATGATGGGACACGAAGTCCCTGTGGCAACAGAACAACACCAGCTGGATCCACCCAATGTCCAGCTTTAGCAGTTATTGTGCAGATGGCTGATCAAGAGAACCAGCTGCTTCATCTCCCTCCTGATAGACCTTGTGGACGATTATATAGAGGATCCTACAGAGTGCTTTTGTAAACCATATTTAAGCAATTAAATTACCATACCAC
Organism: Calotriton arnoldi; assembly: GCA_963921515.1. NCBI lineage: Eukaryota > Metazoa > Chordata > Amphibia > Caudata > Salamandridae > Calotriton > Calotriton arnoldi. The sequence continues at coordinate 434,599 of CAWUFW010009979.1, read as the reverse complement.
ATTTAGCTAGGTTACTTCTAATAAAGAAAACCCTAGACTGCAACTCGCTTGTTAGGTCTGCACTGCAAACAAAACACAAGATTAAACCATTGTATCTTAAAATGTAACTTCTTACCTGAAGCAAGAAGCTATCGGTAATGCAAGCTTAGATATGAAAACCAGTTTACTTCAACTGTACAGGGACACAGCACACTTTCACATACTATCAACAAAAACTGAAATATCATAATAAAAAAACATTTTGTGAGTTTCAAAAAATATGTATTTTCAGGCACATTCTCCTAAGAACCGTGTTGTAGTCAGAGACTGTGTTTAATCACTAATAAACAACTGAGTATAACAGAATGGAACATCCATAAGGACATAAATAATGTGTCCCACAGTTGGTCATATCTGGAAGCAACACAGAATTGGGGTCCACCCAGGAGGTGTCAGAGGGTGAGAGAACAGGGATCTATCAAAGGGGTACCACCAAACAGGCAGACTACTTGTGACCACAGAAGTAGCATCTTCCCAAAACCCTGTTAGGTGTCCAGTTAAGGGGAATAAAATCTCTATGTGTAGTGAAAACAATCAGTTTGCAGAAGCCTTCTGTGCCCCCCATCCTCACCATATATGTGGCTATATCAGACCCTACACTCAAGTCAGTGACAACCCTGCCTTCAGTTCCAAACTCGAAAGACATAGATGAAGATGAAGATGATGGTGAAGGCCTGGTCCACCTGGTCTATGCTACTGACATGTAAGTAGTGTGTTATTGCACTCAGTCAAAGTGCAAGGTACTGGTCCGTAACCATTCCGTCACTGCACTAATCAAAAATTGACCTTCAGTTCATTTAATGGCCAAGTCACGATTTACATTTCTCATGCCTCTTACAGTCCTTCACCACACCTCAGTCCACAACTTTGTGTTTGAGAACACCACTCTCTATCCAAAATTTATCAGGAAAGTCATTCACAGTGCATACTAAAATATTTCCCTCCATGTCAGGATCTGATATGCAAATTAGCTCACACATAGCCAAAAGCATCCATCCAATCCAATTTGCAATGGTTGTCTGGAGTGGGGAGTGTTTTTTCAAGGCAATTACAGTTTGACAGACAAGATGACCCAGCTACAGATAGATTGAACTGTGCATCCAGGCCCAGATTTATCATTCTTTTGGATTGCCTTTGCATCACGCATGGTGTCGCAAGGATAAAGCAATGCTTAAGTCAGATTTACCAAGCAATGCAAGGCAACCTTGTGTGCCCTGCATTTGCTTAGTAAATCTGGAGTAACGCAAAGCAGCACAAGTCGCTGTCTTTCATTTTGTGCCCTGGGAAGACATTCATGACTGGAGCATAGGTCTTCCCATGCATCCACCCATGAATTTTGGTGCATTCCCAAATTTACCAAGGCTGGTAAACCTGGGACTGCGACAAAATGCTACGCCTTTTCCAGGGGAGGCACAACAAGGAGAAATATCTGTATTTATCCTTGTTGTTTCCTCTTCCTAAGTGTGCTGCATTCTGCAGCACACTTAGGAAAACACCTCTAAGGATTGTTTTTGTATAGGAAGATGTCCTTTCCTGCACAAACACAGTCCTGCCTACAGCGCAGGAACTCTTGCACCATGGTGCAAGGGTGGCTTTGTTTGCGCTAGGCAGCAGATTGTCCCCCAGTGTTGCCTGAGCAGGAATGTGTCATGTACTGGTAAACATGAGGCATCCCTGCCCGCTCCCTTTCATGCAGCGCAGTGCAGCAAGTTGTCTTGCTGCATTGTGTGAAATATTGATAAATCTGGCCGCCAGGCTCATCGCGTCAAAGGCAAGGGGATTTTTACATGAGAAAGAAGTCGAAGCAGAGTTTCTCAAGCTATAACAAGCTAACATCACTGAAAGGGTGTCTGGAACCACCACCTGGGCCTCTTCTATAGTGGTTGCTTGTAAATTTGAGAATCCAGATGAGGTGCAGATTGCCATAAACATCTACCTTCCCAATACTACAATCAGACAACAGCGCCTCAATAGTAGACTACTTGGATGTAGAGGTCAGTAGAACTGGCTGGTTCTCAATAATTTACCTCATTTCATGTTATCGCCAGCTGGTCTTAGACCCTAAGTCAAGATATATCACCAACTTCCTGACACGTGAGCCTAGGAGGAAACTAATGTCTAAACTTTGGTGTCTGAAGTGCTTCCTATGTATTTGAAAACTAGATCAGAGAAGTACTGTCAGAGATATTTTAGGTCATCAATGTCAGAGATGACATACTAGTTTATGACAAAATAACAGTTGAGCATAACTTGTGTCTTTGTACCTTGTTCTAGCACCTCAAAAACTGTAGCCTTACCTTAAACCAAAGAAAGTGTGAATTTCTGAAACTCTGCATTGACTTCTTCAGCCACTGCTTGCCAGAAGGTGGGGTTGCATCTGACCCTTCCAAATAAAGGATGTCCAATTTTTAGCTCCTCTCTCTTCTTTGTCTGAAGTCAGAAGCTTCTTGGGGATTGTCACCTATTGTGGGAAGTTTATTAGGGCCATCACGTCTCTCACCGGATCTCCTCAAGTTGGATGATGCTTGGGAGAAGACCAAGGAACACAAACAGGCATTTCAAGTAGTAAAAGAGCCCTCTTTACATATACCACCCTAGAGTAAAATGACCCTTCGAAAGACACTGAACTTTTGGTTTTATGCTAGCTCTACTGGATTGGAGCTGGGCTTCTGCAAAGAAAAGCATACAGATAATGGACACCCATAGCTTATACCATCTGGGCACACCAGCCTCTGAATAGAGATGAAGATTAAGAGGTGTGCTACTGCTATGGCAGTAGGCACTGAGGGTATTGTCAAGTCCATCTTCAAACTGAAAATAAAACGTTGGATCCCCTGTTCCAGAACACATTGTCTGAGCCTCCATCAAGAATGGGGAAGTCGTGTCTACCAGCTACTGCCAGCCAGCTTTTTTCATCTTTGCATCATGTCTGCCTTGAAACTCGCAGTGACCCAACATGGACTTCTACTCCATGGTAACTACCTGTTAATACCCAGGACTATGACAACTAGAATGGTGCAGCTCGCTCACAACGGCCATAAGGTTGTGGTTAAAACTAAAGCTCAACTCAGAAGTAATGTGTGGTTCCCCCAATTCAAAACAAAGTGGTATGCCGTTCCTACTGTATGGTACAGGTAAATGTATATGAAGAGAGCACAGATGTGCTCACTCGGGCAGGAGAAAGATATCCTCCTTTCGGAAAGAGACCCTCACACACCCAATCAGCTAGGTGTCTTGCTTCATCATTGGGTCTGCTCCTCATCGGTTCGGCGCTGCAATACCCGATCAGCATCCATGATGGGGCCTTTTAGCGGAGATCTTTTTTCCTGGCCGTTGGGTGCAGTGCGAGTGAGGGCCCTTGTGAGTGTAGATGTGAAAATTGTGAGGCTTAAAACAGGAATTAGAGATCCACTCAGAACTACTTTAATGAATGTGGCCCCTATCCTGGTTAAAAACAACAATATGCGTACCCCTGCTCTAAGGTTACAGGGTATTGCGCTTTGAAATGAGACCAACATGTTTCTTGCCCTAGGTCAAGTAGACGGCAATTCTTCAGGGCCGATGTAAGATCTATCTTCACTTTTTGGTGGTGGTCTAAAATGACAAACTCAGCCCGGGACCGGCAGAGTGAGGGGTAGGTGACCCGCCGTGGACACTGAGTCCAGCACAACACTGTACTATCCAGTGTCTACACCTGCCGGTACACGTTGCCACACATTGCTGACCCTACTTGGGTGATGTTGTAGATCTACAGGTACCACTTTTTAGGGTGCTGTATGGGTGGTCACTTGAGTTTGTCATTTTACATCTTACATCAGCCCTGAAGAATTGCCGTTCATTAAAGTAGTTCTGAGTGGATCTCTAATTCCTGTTTTAAGCCTCACAATTTTCACATCTACACTCACAAGGGCCCTCACTCGCACTGCACCCAATGGCCAGGAAAAAAGATCTCTGCTAAAAGGCCCCATCATGGGTGCCAATCGGTTATTGCAGTGCCGACCCGACGAGGAGCAGACCCAATGATGAAGCAAGACACCTAGCTGATTGGGTGTGTGAGGGTCTCTTTCCGAAAGGAGGATATCTTTCTCCTGCCCGAGTGAGCACATCTGTGCTCTCTTCATATACATTTACCTGTACCAGACAGTAGGAACGGCATACCACTTTGTTTTGTATTGCATTTGGGCCTGTATGCTGGACCTAGTCAAATTGGCCCAGAGTCCCCCCCTTTCTTGGAAATATGGTTCCCCCAATTGCATGAAATAGTAGAAACAGTGTTCAAAGAATGTACTTCCTGTCAAACTGCAGGACTATCTGATCTACCTGAACCTGTCCTCACAGATGACATCCCCTCCAGCCCTCGGGTCAGAGTGAGTGCTGAAGTTATGGAAGGTGATGATAACTCATTGAGTTCGTGAAGAGCTCAGAATCAAAACTGGACCGTCGATTCAAAGCCAAAACATCTCTGACTACCTGATTACTTTGCACATCTGTCACATCAAAACCACAATTGTGAACCAAGATGTTTCTGCTTCTTACATCCAAGGAGGGGACACGGTGTTAGTGAAATATCTCCATCCTGGTAGCATTGCTGACTCTCTTTTGAACTGCAGCCTTGGACTTATCTAGTGTTGAAGAAACATTGTGACTATCAAGCGGAGTACTGAAATACTCACCAGAAATGTCGGTCTTCAAGAAACTCAGTGAGTCTACTGGTGCTGCTGACTAAAATGGCTCAACTCTTGATAGTTCTCTTGATTACTGTTCAATGTTGATTTCTTCCCTGCATTTACCCTAATGCTTAGCTCCTGGAAGCTGCTGAGAGTGCAATAAAATAGCCTTCTAGTTCAAGGTCTGTGGTTGCTCACACTCTTTCAGTGCCACATTCTGGAAGACGTTAGTGAAAGTTCAAGAGAGTATTCTTCATTGCTGCCTTCTCTCCCTAATCGATCGAGCAAATCTGTTACTATCTGAGCACAGATCACATGCCTTCATAACAGTTCAAGGACTTTTTGTGCATAATTCTGAATATGGAATGGAGCTCATTGGGGTTTTTCCAATTATGTTTCAGTAATGTTTTTCCTGTTTGGAGAGAGATTTAGAGTTGCTCATCTGCAACAATATCATGAATACCACCTCAGGTTTTGCCTGAAATTACATGGTTTTGTTCATAACATAGACTATGTAAATCAATGGCTGTATTACGGATATACAGACATTTGTTGGATTGAAAAACCATCACCATATAAGTCTATGTATGCTTTACACAAGTAGTCTTCTAAGCATCCAGCATCACTACTTTTGGAATCATGAATCGCAAGAAATGATTCTAAGATGGCATAAGGATCTGGGTGAATGTAATGCTACAGGCTTTATCTTCTGGGGTTTAATGTTAGGGGGCCTAAGTTGTAAACTGCAATTTGGAGTACTTAAAGTAGTACTACAGTAGCAACATTTTCACACTTATACAGGAAAGTAACACACAGGTAAAAAAGAAGAAAAGAGACAAAAAGTTATAAAATAAAAGTCACAGCTCTATAGAACACAACACTACTGAACCCACTTACCAATTACATATAGTTATAAGGGTCGGAGTGATTAGGTCGATGTAGTTTCGATCCACACAATTACAACGTTTGCCTGGATCCATAAACAAATGTAAGAAAAATAACTTATGAAAACCGTAGCGAGAGATCCAAAGGAGTCCAAAAGTCAGTAGTGTAATGCGTTGTCACAATGCTGAGTACAGGCTTGTCGGGGCATTGTATGCAATGTGCTCCTATAGAAAATGAATGTTCTCACATACAATGATGGGGAAACTATATTCCATAAGTATACTTGTCAGTCGGTAGCGAAATCTCAAAGCGGGAGCAACGCCGATCAAGGAATTGCCTATTACCACGGGGATACAAAGCCTGCCTCCATTACGCTGTGCTTGCAGGTTTCAGTACGACCAACCCAGCACCAGCATAACGAGTTTGGCACCCCACGTGAGCACAGTGTAATGGAGGCAGGCCTTGTATCCCCATTGTAAATGGCAATTCCTTGATCAGCATTCATCCCGCTTTGAGATTTTGAAATCCACTGACAAATATAGACAGACAGAAGACATAGACATTAGTCTTTACACAGTGCTAATCCATTAAAATCAATATGCTGGATGCCTGATACTTGATATAATCATCACTTGCTGCATCCAGACATTTATCGGATGTAGTTTCTGATTATATGTTGAGGCATTTTGATGGTAAAAATAAACTTGGACCATCTTCCTCAGAACTCAACAATATCTCCCACAGTGGTACATATACATAGGAAACACCTGTAAAAACACAATAGACTGTCTTGCTTTACACTCCCAAATAAAAGAAATGCAGCACTCCCAAGATGAGGCACTCGATAAAGCAGAAAGAAATACTTGGAAAGGAGACTCAGTACTCACAAATTGAGGCACATCAAAAGGCAGTTTCAAATAAAGCCTGGGATTTTATTTATGCAACAGTATCTAAGAGAAAGACTTTTCCAGATGTCAAATGAAACAGTCAAAAAAACATACAAATGTATATGTATATATATAGGTGCACAAACAAGTAATAATAAAACACTCACAAGTAATCTAAGTGTCAAATGTATGAGATAAAACACAAGCAGATAATAATAGTGAAACACATGCAAATAATCATGGAATACTCACAAGGCAAATGCAAGGGAGCAAAACATAAGCAGATAATGATAATGGACGTCCAATTGAAGAAACAAGCACTGTCAAATGCCAAGAATAAGCACTGTAAAATGAAAGACTCAAATATAAAGAGCATGTATACATAACATGAAAACATCACAGAGCAATGAAACTTATAGCTTATACATCACCATTTGAGTTAAACACAACATTCTGGTCAGCTTGAAGGGAAGACAGTTTCCTTCATCCAGAAGTCTCAATGGGACAGCAAAACCTTCTCGTGATGGTGCGTCCACCCCACAAGTGAGCTTCTGTATGAGCTCCAAAACTTCCTGTCTATAATGAGAAAAGACTTTATTACTGAGACAGTTTTACATAACACAGAAGAGCAAATTAACAGGAGGCACACAGTGAATGCACAGAAAAAGAAAAGAAATCAGTAGCATATGAATGGGTGTGCATAGCACAAAGGGACAGGTTATCAGGAGCAACGTATTGCAAGAAGGACTAGCCTATATACCAATTTGTGCAGCAAACCAATGGGTGCTCTGCAAGTACGAGATTAGCAACATTGATAGAAAGGAGGGAGAAGGGGCACTACAGTCAAAGGATATCATCCGCCATCTGTGGTGTAACTGCCAGTGGCGTGATCGAGCCCCTCAGGGGGGGAGCATGACTGTGACGATCCACTGTCTCATTTGGAGGAATTGTAAAGTCAAATAGATCTCCCTTTGGGACTCAATTCAAATTGCATCCACTCAGACAGTCATTCACTATCATCCTCAACAATCCACACTCAATTGTCCCCCAAATGTAACCAGAAACCAGTGCCACATATAGTGAAATTTATGAAGCATTTAATATTGCATGTATCAGTAGCATATCATGTTTGAAGATCATATGACAGTAAGAAATTATCACAACACAACGCCTATCTCATATAAAGCCTCAGAGTTTAAATTCCCCGATGTCAGATTCAATTAAAAACATCACAATATTAAACAAAAATCACATCAATGTCAATACACTTATTTAAAAAAAACATAAAATCAAAACACGGGAGAACAGGCAGAAGACATCAACATTAGTCTTTACACAGTACTAATACATTAAAATCAATATGCTAAATGCCTGATGCTTGATATAATCATCACTTGCAGCATCCAGACGTTTATCAGATTTAGTTTCTGATTATATGTTGATGCATTTTGATGGTAAAAATAAACTTGGACCATCTTCCTTAGAACTCAACAATATCTCCCACAGTGGTACATATACACAAGAAACACCTGTAAAAACACAATAGACTGTCTTGCTTTACACTCCCAAATAAAAGAAATTCAGCACTCCCAAGATGAGGCACTCGATAAAGCAGAAAGAAACACTTGGAAAGGAGACTCAGTACTCACAAAATGAGGCACATTAAAAGGCAGTTTCAAAATAAAGCCTGGGATCTTATTAATGCAACACTCTCTAAGAGAAAGACTTTCCAGGATGTCAAATGAAACAGGTAAAACAACATGCAAATGTATATGCATTTATATAGGTGCACAAACAAGTAATAATTAAAACACTCACAAGTAATCTAAGTGTCAAATGCATGAGATAAAACACAAGCAGATAATAATGGTGAAACACATGCAAATATTCATGGAACACTCACAAGTCAAATGCAAGGGGGCAAAACATAAGCAGATAATGATAATGGACATCCAATTGAAGAAACAAGCACTGTCAAATGCTAAGAATAAGCACTGTCAAATGAAAGACTCAAATATAAAGAGCATGTATACATAACATGAAAACATCACAGAGCAATGAAACTTATAGCTTAAACATCACCATTTGAGTTAAAAACAACATTCTGGTCAGATATAAAGGAAGACCTTTTCCTTCATCCAGAAGTCTCAGTCAGACAGCACAACATTTTCGTGATGGTGTTTCCACCCTGCGAGTGACCTTCTGTATGAGCTCCAAAACTTCCTGTCTTTAATACCTTTTACTAACACGGAGAAAGAGTTCTAGAAATTCCCCTTCCTTTCATCTATTGCAAAACCAAAGCTGACTGTACCGTTCTCTTTTGAGGTCAAGACAGAGGCTGGCCAACCTTCTGTGTTTTGACTCCGAGGCAGAGAAGTACATTACTCTCTCACACGTTCTGTTCCAGCAAGGCTGTTTTGCTTTGTGCTGAGACGAAAGAAAAACACTCCTCTCTGAAGCTGCAAGAAGGCACGAAATGAAATCATGCAAGAGCGCAAAATTGATGTCGTACATTCAAAATGGAGTCATTTCAAATACATAGTCAATGGTCAATAACACAATCTCACAATGCATATTTGCATGTAGCAGTACACTCCACCCCTTGACCCTTGACTTTCATAACATTCATATCTAAAATCAGCTTTTAAAGTGAAAGCATGAATATAAAATTAAGCACACATTAAAACAGTAAGATAAAAGAATCATAACTAGGGCTCTCTGTTTTCCATTTTTACTGATTTTTACAGATAAATACAGACAGAACCCCATTTTTTCCCTGTCTGTAACTATTTTTAAATGTGGATAAAAACGGAAATTGGGTTGTTTTTTGAGTGATTCTAAATGCTGTCAATCATGACTACCAGGCCAATAGTTCTGTCGATCAAAATGTAAGGGGGTTAAAAAAATTAAGGAATTTTAGTAAAGAGCCTTAAACAACCTTAAAATTAAAATGTGCATGTTTTCTTATTTGAGCATATTTTATCATCTGAGTGTGTATATATCCCTAAAACCTGTCAGTAGTTCAGGCATGAGTGCATATTTATTGGTCAAATAAATGTAGAAATATACTCATTTCAGGTTCATTTTTTCACAAAACTCAAAATACATATGGATAAATACAGATAAAATTAGTAAAAAATAAATATGGAAAAATACAGCCGGAAATGTCAAAAAAATTAATTGTATAAAACCGGAAGCCCGAATCATAACACATATTACTATGATTATTCCACCTAAAATAACTCATGCATATTGAATAACTCAGCTACAGAAATAAATGTGTGAGAAATCTATAAACCATCAAACATGTAAACTTATTAATGCTCCTAGTGTTGTCAATGGCTAATCCTGGAACTTTCACTATTGAAGCAGCTAAACATACATATTCTGTCTTAGAAATGAATCTCAGAAAAATAAAACACCATCTTCATTAAACTGAACTGTTTCCTTTATACTCTGGGTATGCAATGCTGTATTCAATGGAAAAACCATCAGTATTAACTGCGTGAATGTACAGTGCCCTCCTGTTATATTTAAAACGATATCCTTTCACATTTGTCATTCAAAAGTACGCTTGGAATCACCACTTTCTCAAGTTGGACTCATGTTTAATTTTTGGCATATGCTTAGTTCAGTCTCATTTGAGTACATTGAATACGACTTTTGAAAACAGTCTGGCTACATCATCTTGTTGGCTTAGCAGAGGTGTCAGTCTGCTCTGTCAGGTGGTCATTTCGGGGTTGAGGGCTCCCGGTCCCTCACGGCCCCACTCAGGCACAGGCAACCACACTCAGGGCAGGACATCCAATAGACCAACACTCCACAGTATGATCTAAGGAAGAAACAACTAAAACTATTCTTGCAAATAACATTTTTTGGAAAGCACATGTTCTCTTTTTTCTGCTTTGGATCTAATGACAAAGTATTGTCTTTTCCATCTACAATGATCTCTGCTGGTTCTGGGGATTGCTTTGAGGATTCTACCCACACTTTAGCCTCTGGGTTCTTGTTTGTGGAGCCAAACTCTTCTTCCCCTCGCACAGTAAGAAGGCTGGAGCACAGTATGACTATCCCTCCATACACTGCTGGAAAAGTACACCCTCGACTATTTGGCATGGGCCCAAGGTGATCAATCTGCTATATCTGTACTGGTATTTTTCATTTCTCCAACTGGCCCCTCCTCACCTGTGAGGCTGGTCTGTGTTGTGCATGCTGACGAATAGGAATCACAGTTCTAACCAAAGCTAAGGGAATATGCATCCCTTTATTCCCTGCCCACCTGTTAGTGGCTTTCTTTCCCAGGTGTCCACATTTTTGGTGTGCCCACTTAGCCATTCCCACCAAATCAGACTCCTGCATCACCACCTCTGTCTCCGAGATTTTGGCTTTTTTGTCTGCAAGGGAATTAAACCAGCATTCTAGTGAAGTTATGGCAAAATGGGAATCTACATGATGCACAGTAATTGCGCTTTGCGCTAACATTACCAGACTCTCGTGCCACAACTCCTTATCCACTTCACAGGGGACTCCTGTGTCTCAGACACATCCTGTAACACCTCGGTATCTTCCACTGGGACCTGCGCCACCTGCTCATGCAACACTGCAGTTTCTAAATACAAAACTGAACAGAGCGACTGACTAGTTGGATAGCACCTCACTTTATTACTGAGTTTTAGTCTTTGAGAATCGTGCACAGATCATCCAGCACTTGTCGCCCTTTAGTGCCACTGAATACAGATTGCGATTTTTGTTGAAAACAAGGAGGTGCACCAAAAATTCAGTCCATAGTGATTTCTTCAAGAAAGTTCCATATAGATTTAAACTATACGGAAACACGTAAGGTGAATCCTGACACTTAGCAAGGTGTCAAGCTGTAAAACATGAAGCTTACCTCTATCATAAGGCGACAATCAGAATTAAGATGTATCGTTACAGCACACTAGAACTTCACTTTATAGAGCCCTGACGAAGTTCCGAAGATTCATTTTGGGAACAAAACGCGTTGGCTGGTTTTCTGTGAATAAGCATGAACTTTTGAATAAAGAACTTTCTTGAAGAAATCACTATGGACTGAATTTACTTTTTTGGTTCACCTCCTTGTTTTCAACACTGCAGATTCTGCCTGTATGTACCACTTCCATTTTGATCATATTTGCTTCTTGTGCATGCCCTGTTCTCTGTGACTTAGGGACACTCATCACCCATTGGATCAGAGGAATGCAAGTCTCAAAATCACATTGTGCCTTATTGTCATCTGCCCAATGTCGATCAGAGCACAGTAACACACCAGCAACTGTTTCTGCCCAGTGTCTATCAGAGTATACCACTCTCCAGCATCTGGCGATGTTTTAATCAAAGATCGGAGCACCCTCTTCTTTCATTGTTTTTGCCACATACTCCAGTTGACATACTATAGAAAGCTGGCTCTGTACATATTATACCAAAGTAAGGTATAGTGTGCACAGAGTCCAGTGGATCCCCATAGGTATAGCTGAGGCTAAATTAGATAATCACTTACAACTCTATTGTGGCCGTGTCGTCAAGCAGTTAGGCTTATCAAAGGGTGTGTTAAGCATTTATTGTATTCACTCAGACAAGAAATGATGGCACACACTCCGAGACAGAATCCAGACCAATTAGGTAAGTATAAAAAAGGTATACTTATGTTTTATTTCTAGAACCAACCAAAACTTGGCTCAGGAAGGTAAAATATACTTTCAAATGCAAGGCTGTATACAGAAATGCAATTTTAGATGCAATTGGTATTGTTACAGGTTTGTATTTGCTTTAAAAACAGTTCAGAATACTTTGAAAATAATTTGGATTACTTTTGTGTTACTTTTTAGTTACATTGATTACTCGGGGTGATATGCCTAGATATCACACTGGGGGTCATACAATACAGAATTAAGTAAGACAATTTACTTTTCAAAGCCCAGTTACTTTTGTTTCATAGAGAAAGCAGGTCGACACTTAAAATATTTCAGAGGAAAAACCACAACATGGGTTCCTGTGGAGAAAAAGAGTGTTTTTGGTTACAATGCTGGATATCTGGTGTTAGCACCAAGGTTCAAGGAGGCACTTGAGTTGCACCACCAGCGGCACCAGGGTGGCCGGATGCAGAGTGCAGAGGCTCGATGCTAGCCAATAGGGCTAAGGGGCTTTCGGTTAGGGGCTGCTCATGAGCAGGCCACTCGGTTGTGGGAGCAAAGTTCCTTGGGTTAAGATCAGCACTGCATGGGCCAACAATCAGCACAGGATCTGCACCACTAGCGGCACGGGGCAGCTGGATGCAGGGTGCCAAGGAGAAGTCGGGAGCCCTGTTGGTTTCAATGGAGATCTCTGGTTCGAGAGAAAGGCTGCAGGCTCAGAGAAGGAGGTTTCCTGAGGGCGACCACCAGCAAGAGAGGTTAGTTGGGTTGTTAGGGGCGGCTTGGACACCGTTGGTTGGGCCACCCAAGGCCGGGGGCGTCGGGTGTTGGGGTGTCTTTAGGCGTCGGGTTTTCTAATCAGCTCCGGTCACGGTCGGGGGACCCCTCAGGTTGAGGCTGCAGGTGTTGGGTAGAAGATCGAGGCAGGTCGGGGATCACTGTATCCCAAGTCATGATCACTTTGGAGACCTCCTCATGGTGTTGGGACAGTCGAACTCGGGCCTTGGGCATCAGGTGCAGAGTGGGGCAGAACTGCGAATACGGATAGATCTGGTGTCTGTGTTGAAGTATTTGGTTGAGCAAGTCCGGTGCTCAAGGGAGACAGAGTCTTTTTGGTGAAGGCAGGGCAGGTCCTCTGGGTTCTGGATGGCTGCTGGCTGCTGGAAAAGTCGGGGTTTCGTTGGTTGCAGGTCGAAGTCGGGACAGGCTGGTAGGGCTGGGCCCAAAGCAGTTGGTGTCCTCTCCTTCCTTGTTGAGCATGGCTCTTCGGTACTTCTTCTTTCTTCTTCTCTACTCTGAGGAGGCAAGGTTCAGGGTCACCCCTAAATGCTAAATTTAGGCACGCTACAGGGGTGTGCAGGTTAGGGCCAATAGGTCCCTTCCTTGGGGTGTGTACACCCCCTATTATGACACCCTCCAGTGGGGGCGGAATGGGTCTCTCTCTGATTAATTGTGTCCCTTTATCTTCAAGATGAAGGGGACTGAGATGCGTGCTTCACCTCGCCTCCCCCACCTGAAGGGTGGGGTTGGCACACCTCTGTTCCTAACTTGGTTTTCCAGCCGAGTCTCCCACCCAAAGTGGGGGTCAGAACCGGTGGGAGCCAGTTGCTGGAGGCAGCAAAAGACAGGGTCAGCTAACAAAGGCCTTTGAAGTTCCCCTTCGTGGACCCTGCCCATCCTGGAGATGGAGACATGACACCTCTGCCCAGGATAGGATTTGTTTCTGGACCCAGAGAGCGGAGGACCTCTACCCAGTGGTCCAGAAACCTGTCTGGTAGTGGCAAATGGCAAATAGCCATTCAGGAACCACACCTGGGCAGGTCGTTTTTCAGGGGTCATCTCTAATATGCCCTCTGAGTGCATTTTACATTAAAGCTCACACTGGCATCAGTGTGGGATTAATGTTTGGTAGCAAACTTCTCAGGGTTCAGGAACTCTCTTACCCAAACCCACTCCATATCCTGTGTGATCTGCCAGCATTCGCAGGGGCCCCACATCAGTCACATTGCAGTATGACTTACTGTTGCCTGTTGAAGTGTTGCACTTGACAATGCTTGTTTTGTATGTATTAATAAACCCTGTTGGTTCTAGATTGGCACTCATATTGCCCCATGTCATTGGCAGCCTTTGTTGAAAACTTCTAATTTCTTTTTAATGTGTTCTTTGCCAGTGCTTGTTTTTATTCTTTTGATATGCTTGTTTAGGTCGAGCATTCGAGACCTCTTGTATATACTTTAGTATATACTTGTATACTTTAGTATATACTTATATGTGTATGTACTTTGTGGGCTCTGGAGATCAGCACTAGGACTTGTCTGCTTCAGCTTAGGGACTTTTTTTCTGGCAACTGCCTCTATTTAACTTTTTTGATAGAAAACAACCAGCAGAGGTCAGTAAAATACCAGAATCACTTTAGCATTCTCTAGATTCCAGTCCATAGAAATTGTCTTCCACGAGCACCTGTAGACAATCATATTTTTTTCAAATCTTGTATTTTTAGTGATATGACCACCGAAGGCTCTGATTTTATATTAAAAACAGAGCTTTAGACTATACCATTTCCCGCTGAAAGGCAATATTTCTCTTCATGTGTTCCCATACCTGGCGTGTCACGCAGTTTGGTGCTTACTTTCCCTCCATCTTAAAGAACAGTAGATGTTTCAGCACCCAGGCTAATGTGCTGCACAGCTAAATACATATATCGTCCCAAAGGCGAGATCGATTGCATTGCATATGCTTGTTTTATTCTTTTTAGTTGCCACTGGTTATAGACAATGCCTGCGCTATGTGAGAAATACGCGCCAGCATTGCTGAATGTGTTTCCTTGGGAACCATATGTTGTAGCTCACTTGTAACTCTCACGCTTTCCTGCACGTTGCCGGCACTCATATAGCAACGCGTCTGGCAACAGTTCTTTATTGGTTATAAAAAGCGGAGCGCCTGACGCTCTGTGCTTGGCTTTCTGTCTGGATTCCCTCGTCATCATCCGTGAGTGCCTGCGAGCTGGCTCCAATGATCATTGCATCACGGCGCGTCTCCTGTGCAGCACCGGACTTCAGTTTAAAGCTTAGTGACACTTGGCAGAGAGCGCTATAATGCTTGCCTTTTGTAACGCTTGAGAGGGCTTTTGTTAACTACGCATTGGACATTGGTATCAAGTGAAATACAGAACTGTTTTTGTTGACATGGTGCCTTGTAATGTGTGTAAAATTCTTTAGTGCAGATTGGACTCTAATTCAGCATTTGCAACAAGAAGTTAGGTGAGAACCTTGCAAGATGTGAGGAATGTGTCATCCACTTCCCCTTCCCTTTTGGGACACCTGCCAGGACTCCTGTCACAATCAGCAGTGCTGAGAGGTGTCCTAGGAGGTAACGGAACTGTTCCATCGCCCCTGCAGATGACCTGGATTTCAGGTGAGTGGTCCCAGCTCAACATCAAGTCAAGCCACAACAATACAGGGCCGCTTGGGCAAGGGATTCCCCTATGGTTGTCATTATAAGTTTGGTTCAAACCATCAATACCCCTACCTTGCATGATTTGACTAGGGCCCTTGTGAATTTACAACAAGAAGTGTCCACCTTGAAACAAGAGAACCATGCCCTACAGTGTGAATTACAGCAGTATAAACCGTGATTAACCCCATGGGAGGGCACTACGTCAAAACAAAAGACGCCTTCGTTTTCAATTTTCCACTCCTTCACTTTCAACCCTGTCACCAGAGTCGCCAACTGTAAATGTAACAGTCACCACACCCACACCTGTTCTATTAGCTAATCCAGAGCGCTTTTTTGGAGATCATGCAAAATACAATATTTTTATGAATCAATGTAAACTGTATTTTCTTTGTCGTCCGCCCGCATTTCCCACTGATGCAGGCAAAGTGGCCTTCATCCTGTCTTATTTAGGGGGGACAGCGGCTACTTCGTCTATTCCATTTGTGGAACGGGACGATCCGTTACTTCATGATTTTTCCCATTTCAAAGAAGCAATGTGGAAACTGTTCGCTAAACACCAGTTTGTCCAAGCTAGTGACAACGAGCTTCTGAATTTGCACCAAAGTAATAAAGACTTGCCTTTTATTACCTCATTTAATCGGCTGATAACTGAAACAGATTGGCCAGATGAAAAGAACTTCTCTGTTTTATTGCGGGCTTCATCATGATCTTAAGGATGTGCTTGCCCTGGGAGTAGACCCACCTAGTGACTGCGCTAATTTTATTGATTTGGTTGTCCATTTGGATAATTGCCTGGGAAAACGCAAGGGTGAGAGGATGGGTGGAGAGCACACTAGAGTAGTGGTAGTAAAAAAATGAAAAGAAAGAGTCCGCCAGTCCTGCTTCAGATACCACTGAACCCATGCAAATAGACAGTGTCAAGGGTCAACTATCCAAAGATGAAAAAGACCGAAGACGTCGGCTAAATCTGTGTCTCTATTGCGGCAAGCCTGGGCCTTTTGATTGTTCTCTCAAACTTAACACCCCTAGAAAAGCGGTAGGAGTTGTGGAAATGCCAACCTCGGTAACAGAGAATGTTCAGTCGGGAAATCCCTTGGCCTAGTAAGGGGCAGGGCATCCTTATCGAGCATAGCATTTAACTTGACCTCGCATCAGTTTTTGGCAAATACCGCAAATCTGGCTCCACGACATTTAACCTTGATTGTGGCATTTGCTTTGGGCCACCCAGAACTTTTTGGGATATTGTCCTTGCTGGAACCCTATGTATTGCAACAGTTAAAAAGGATACCCTTGAACCAGTGCGAGCCGTAGACGGCTCAGAATTGACTTCCGGATTCATCCTTTATCAAACTATTCCCTTGACTATGGGCTGTGCGGATGAGCACACTGAGCAAATCCAGTTCAATCAAATAGACACACCTTTGGAGCCATATTGTGTGTCCCATGGCTCCAGCTTCATAATCCTAAATTTGACGGGTTTAAAAGAACTGTCACATTAGACTCCACGCATTGTTGGAACCTGTTTTACCAAGATAAACAGCAACCAGTGACTTCACTTTGGGTACCATCAAGTCAGACAATGCCACAATTCCTAAAGTCTATGAAGACTTTCATGATGCATTCTCTGAAACACACGCGACCCAACTACCACCCCACAGGTCTTAATACTGTCCGATCTACTTAATTCCTGGGGCAACCTTACCCTGTAGTCGAGGTTACGCTCATTCCGAACCAGAGACCTGCTATCTACGGGAATACTTAGATGACCTCTTAGCCAAGGATTTTATACGGCATTCCACGTCCCCAGTCAGTTCTCCACTGTTCTTCATCCTGAAGAAGAACTGTGAACCCCGCAGCATGTATAGATTATCGTGCGATTAACAAAGTAACTGTGAAATACAGGTATCCACTACCCCTTATACCAGTACTATTTAATCAGGTACGACATGCCACCATTTTGACCAAACTTGATATTTGTGGTGCATATCACCTAATAAGGGTCATAGAAGGGGATGAGTGGAAAACAGCCTTTCGGACTAAATTTGATCTCTTTGAGTCCACAGTGATGCACTTTGGACTCCTGCAGCGAGAAACACCGGACTTCAGTTTAAAACTTAGTGATGCTTCGCAGAGAGCGCTATATTGCTTGCCTTTTGAAACACTTGAGAGGGCTTTTGCTAACTACGCATCGACTTTGGTATCGAGTGAGATATAGAACTGACTTTGTTGACATTGTGCTTTGTATTGTGTGTAAGATTCTTCAGTGCAGATTGGACTCTAATTCAGTGTTTGCAACATGCAATGAGGTGAGACCCTTGCAAGATGTGAGGAATATTTGAACGCATTAATGTTTCACTGTGCAGCATTCAGTCTTATATGAAGTGTGTGTCTTTCTTGTGTTATTTCACATGTAGCACGCCTTTGGACAATATTATTGTGCACTCTTAGAGTTATGTGTCTTTGGTAAGGTGAGAGAACCTACTTCCTGGAACCTTTGGATCTCACCAGTTGTGCGAGTGATATGCTGTTCCCTTGCTGTGAAAGGTGATTATATTTCTGCTGGTATATTTGTATGTTAAATAGAAAGCATTGCTCCCCTCCAAGAAGCCCTGAAGAAGTCGTGGGGGACTCCCTATAAGACGAAACACTTGTTGTCTGGGCAAAAGAAGCTAAGAAAATAAAGATTATGACAAGAAAAACATTTTTGTACATTAATTGTTGACTATAATAATGTACTAAACCAGCGTGTGCTCAGGGTTTATGATTGTGATACTGAAACACTCACAAGTCAAATGCAAGGGAGCAAAACATACGCAGATAATAATAATGAACGTCCAATGGAAGAAACAAGCATTGTCAAATGGCAAGAATAAGCACTGTCAAATGAAAGACTCAAATATAAAGAGCATGTATACACAACATGAAAACATCACAGAACAATGAAACTTATAGCTTATACATCACCATTTGAGTTGCACATAACATTCTGGTCAGCTTGACTGGGAATCCCTTTTCAATCCTCCAGAAGTCTCAATGGGACGGTAAAACTTTACCGTGAAGGTGCGTCCACCCCACAAGTGAGCTTCTGTATAAGCTCCAAAACTTCCTGACTTTAATACCTTTTACTAACACGGAGAGAGATTTCTAGAAATTCCCACTCCCTTCATCTATTGCAAAACCAAAGCTGATCGTACCGATCTGTTTCGAGGTCAAGACGGAAGCACACAACATTCTGGTCAGCTTGACTGGGAATCCCATTTCAGTCCTCCAGAAGTTTCAATGGGACAGCAAAACTTTACCGTGACTGTGCGTCCACCCCATGAGTGAGCTTCTGTATGAGCGCCAAAACTTCCTGTCTTTAATACCTTTTACTAACACGGAGAGAGACTTCTAGAAATTCCCACTCCCTTCATCTAATGCAAAACCAAAGCTGATCGTACCGGTCTGTTTCAAGGTCCAGATGGAAGCTGGCCAACCCTCCCCGTTTTGACTCCGAGACAGAGAAGTACATTCCTCTTTCACACTTTCAAACGCACATCCCACACATTCTGTTCCAGCAAGGCTGTTTTGCTCTGTGCTGAGAAGTAAGAAAAACATCCCTCTTTGAAGCTGCAAGAAGGCACAAAATGAAATCACGCAAAAGGACAAAATTTATGTTGTACATTCAAAATGGAGTCAGTTAAAAAACTTGATCAATAGTCAATACATGATCTCACAATGCATATTTGCATGTAGCACTACATAGACGCACAATTGTATCATATTTCAGCTATCAAAACAAATTTTTATAATTACATCAAACATAGTACTGGTCGATTGCTCAATATATACAGTTACTGTCATCCTTTCCCCTCCTCCAAATGATTGCTGGCACCCTAGGTTAAATATTGGGGATCAACACTTCAATAAAATCAGGCCTGAGCTGGCATCATTTTCACTCTCAGCTTTTTCTTCAAACTGAGCTCAGGTTATTTCCCTGTTTCACCATAAAATTCAGTCACAGGGTTGTGTTAAAAATTGATGCACATGAAAAGATTAAATGAGGTTGGTGTATAATAAAGTTTCCTTCAGTTGGCATCCCTGTGGTTTGCATTTCGCTAATTCCATATTTTTCCTCCTGTTATATGCTTATCTCTCTCCTCTGCCCAATAGGTAAACCAAATATCCTACTCTGTTCTCCCATATCCGGCAGCCTCTAATTATAAAGGTTTCGAAAAAGGCATGGGAGTGTGTAGACTCAAACTCAGTTTGAGCCTCCACTATTATCCAAAATACACTAACTGCAAGCCCCTCCAAGGTTAACCCATTAAGGTCCCTTTTCATACCAACAGGTTCTTACATATACAAGATAAAAACTATCATTACATTTTGGAGCCTTTCTTACGAGATGCCCCTTTCCTACAGAGACTCACCTCTAAGGCAGCGTTGCACATAGCAAGCATCCACACATGGGTAGGAATCAATCAGTCTGACCTGCGTCTCTGTTTGAGCAATCGAGCAGTACTATGTTTGATGTAATTTTTAAAATTTTGATAGCTGAAATATAATACAATTGTGTTTTTATATATGTGTTATCTGGGTTTATCTGGGTATATGTATCACTGTGGGAGAGATTGTTGAGTCCTGAGGAAGGTGGTCCATTTTTATGTTTACCACCGAAATGCGTCGACATACAATTTGATACTAAATCCGATAAATATCTGGATGCAGCAAGTGATGATCATATATCAAGTATCAGGCAACCAGCATATTGTTTTTAATGGATTAGTACTGTGTAAATACTAATGTAGACGTCTTCTGTCTGATCTCCCGTGATTTGATTTGATGTTTTTTTTTAAAATAAGTGTATTGACATAGATGTGATTTTTGTTTAATAATGTGATGTTTTCAATTTTATCTGACATCAGGGATTTTAAACTGTGAGGCTTTATATGAGATAGGCGTTGTGTTGTGATCATTTCTTACTGTCATATGATCTTCAATCATGATGTACAACTGATACATGCAATAATAAATGTTTTTATACATTTCACTATATGTGGCACTATATGTAGCACTGATTTCTAGTTAAATTTGGGGACAATTGAGTGTGGATTGTTGAGGATGGCAGTGAATGCCTGTCTGATTGGATGCAAATTGAATTGAGTCCCAAAGGGAGATCTATTTGACTTTACAAGTCATGTTTAGTGTCCTGTCTCTGGTTTACGGGTGGGCCCTCTCTATTCCTCTCTATTTGGAGGAATGCCGGCTACCAGTGTCTGAGTCTGTATTCAGGTCAGCAGCACAAAAGGATGCTGTGGCCTCCAGGGCCTGCTTCCTCTTGTGAATCACATGCTCGAAGTCCGGGGATGGGAAAATGCTGCTTCGAGGAGGCTAAGTGTTGTTTGTGCGCTCGACTGCACTTGCGGGATATCGCAGCCCAGCCAGGGTCAGATGGTGAGGAAGCTGCCTGTCTCTCAGCCCATTCCCAGGCCTCAGTCGGCTCTGTGAAGAAAGAGGATTTTCCACAAGGACCACGCACAGTCGTGCGGGGAAGAGAAGAAAGTATTGGAGATGAAGCTCTTGCAGTTTGTGCTTTATGTGTTGAAAGGTAGCCCTTTTGCGCTGCACGGCCAGCGTATAACGCTTAGAACAAAATCACGCGATGATTGTCTACCATCAGGGAGCTTGCAGCTTTAGGCACGCCAAGTATGATGTCTCTGTCTTTGAAGTGCAGGATCTTGTGAACCACAGGTCACTGGGGTGACCATAGCGCAAGCCTGTGAGTCGGCACCCTGTATGCCCTCTCGATGGAGGAAAAGGCCAGCAAGATATCAGAGGGTGTGAGGGACCTGATCCAGGTTTCCATGTAGGCAACTGCATCCTGTCTCTCCACATTTTTAAGGAGGCTGACAAGATGACGGTTGCTCCTGTGTGAGTGCCCCTCTGCATCGTCAGCTCGATCCTCCAGCAGTTTAACACTATCCTGTAACAATGGCAGACTCTTCTGAGTGTCCGCCGACACTGGTTGGAGATCAAGCTGCCTGCGTTCAGTGTCAGTCACTCTGTCCGCTAGCTTCCTGCGGTCGTCGCGGATGATATTAATATCTATTCCCAAAGAGCTAAGCTTGTTTTCCATAGATACTCACAACAGATCAATCGATGCCAGAACTATATCTAATTTATCCTCAGCAGTTGGTTGTTGTGCTGCCGGTGGATATAGCCTCGTCTTTGTGGCCACGTGGCCCCCAGCACATGGAACCTGGGAAGGTGCAGCAGACCTAAGACATCCCAAATCAGAGGGCATCTAAGCGGTGCATGGGCAGGTAGAGGTAGAAAAGCGCTTGCTGATCGCAGATGAGAGGAACCAGGTTAATACAGTTGATGGTCCCATGCCTGAGGCAGGACCAGCATGCCCAAAGGGGGTGCCTCCACGGCCCACAACAGCCCTCAAGCGCAGACAAGAGACAAGCTCTATCGACCTCACTACACGAGAAGGGTGGGTCCCTACTCTTAGATAAAAGAGCTGGAAAACTTAACTAAAAAAAGATGAAGAACAAGGGGAGGTGGGGAGTTTATTAGTTTGATTTAGGAAAGGAAAAGTAGAAGAACTGAGACAAAAGCTCACTAGAAAATCCAAGAAATGTTTATGATTGCCTACTACACAGTGGCATGCTTCAACATTGGGCCTCTGACACACCCAGGTGTAGACCAACACTAAAGAAAAACCTAGAATTTCTCTTATGAGGGATCCCTGATGCAGAGTATATTTGTTTGTTATTGGCCCCCCCTCGACAGGGTTAAAAAATTAAGATTGGGTATATAGAAGGAGTTACATCTCCATTACCCCCTCTACCTGTACCAACTTGTTTACGCCACTTACTACCATCCTAATTGGTCACTGGCTTTCCTCAGGTTAAACGGAGGTGATTACGAGCAAAAACTAGCCACGAAGTGCTTACTGGAAAATTAATTTTGAATTGTGGGAATCTTTTTAAAATTTACTGAGGGAATCTTTTTAAAATTTACTGTTTCTCTTGTTGGTGAGCTGTGTTAAAGCTCAGGGGGGCTATTTCGTTCTTTTTAACTTTATTCTTAGCACTTGCACTTTTGGCAGCCATTTTGGGTCAGTGCTCTAGTGGCTGGACCCTTTGTTCAGGGCTACTTAAGGCCCGGATGACGCGACCGCGCAGCGGTTAAACGGAGGTGATTACGAGCAAACACTAGCCACGAAGTGCTTACTGGAAAATTAATTTTGAATTGTGGGAATCTTTTTAAAATTTACTGTGGGAATCTTTTTAAAATTTACAGTTTCTCTTGTTGGTGAGCTGTGTTAAAGCTCAGGGGGGCTATTTCGTTCTTTTTAACTTTATTCTTAGCACTTGCACTTTTGGCAGCCATTTTGGGTCAGCGCTCTAGTGGCTGGACCCTTTGTTCAGGGCTACTTAAGGCCCGGATGACGCGACTGCACGCAGCAGGCGCGCCGCTGGCACGCCGAAGGCGCGCCTAAGGCAAGCCCGTCTGCGCGCGTCCGGCCGGGGCCAGGGGCCACAACCCCTGCCTCTTTTCCAACAAATGACTATCATTATAATGCAGAGCAGCTTAGACAGTTAAACGTAGCCACTATGGTAATTTGCGCTCACTCCATCGTTCCTGGCAGTTTGGATCCAGGATGCGCGCACTGTCCATTTAGGCTATCGCCGCTACCCCAAACCATTCGGCCCCTTCCGTAGCCTTATAAAATGTTTCTGCTGAATTGTAGATCACTGCCCAAGCATGCAGTGGAGATCTTCATTCTGCTAAAGGAAGAATGCCTAGAAGTCTTGTTTCTGACAGAAACTTGGCTTAATTCAGGATCGGATCCCGATATCGTCCAAACCCTCCCCCCCGATTACCTAATTCAGAGGATAGATTGGACTGAAGGTAAAGGTGGCGGTATCACAATAATTTATAAAAGTCACCTCAGCTGCCGCACTTCTGGTGGTCCTTTACCAGATTGTGAGAACCTTCTATTCACAATAGGATTTACCCCCATGCTCTCCATGTCAGGCATCTTAATTTATCGTCCCCCCGGGTCAATGGACCAGTTTTGTAAATCACTGCCTGAGATGGCTGCTAATCTCGCCAGTACCCCTGCTAATTTTACATTACTGGGTGATTTTAATCTGCATTTTGATGATCCCTCACATATGGCCGCGGCAGAGATTACTAAGGATCTTGCTGCATACCAGTTCAAACAGAAGGTCACCAATGCGACCCATTCGAAGGGACACCTCCTAGATCCCATTTTCTCCAATCTGGAGGAATTAACTGGAAAGTTCCCATCCCAATACCCTGGTCCGATCATTTTTTGATACCTTTCTCCTGGACCCCCACTTGTGTTACCCCTTCAACCAGGCCAATTAGAACTATGTCACATCCCTGGCCTAAACTTCCTTCAGAAAAGTGGGTATTGGAGCTAGAAAATACCAAGCCGACCCCTGATATCGATCCAATTGTTGCCAATGAAAGATTTAACAACTGGATTGAGAGTACTTTAGATCAGGTCCTCCCGAAGAAAATGACCCAGATGAAAGTAGGGTCCAATAGAATGGCATGGTACTCCCCCAAGCTCCGGGAATTAAAACAGATCTGCAAGAAACTCAAAAGACCTTGGAGAAAGGATTTCTCTCTAAACAAGAAATTGGAATACAGGGAGGCCATAAGAACATATAAGGTTGAAATTAAATTGGCCCAGGCCTCATATTATGAGGAAAAAATGTCTTTGGCAGCCAATTCCCCCGCGAAACTTTTCACATAGCGAAAAAATTACTTAAAGCCCCCTCACCCCCAGATATACCTGATGCCACTGGCCGACACTGCAATGAACTTGCAGATTATTTTTACAATAAAATTCAAACAATCTACTTGTCATTTTCCTCTGTAGATAGTCACAGCAATTCCCACTCAGAGCATTTTGGTCCGCATAGCAGGGAACACTCCTTGGAGGCATTTCCCCTGATGGACTGTGAGTCATTCCATACCATCTTGGCACTTGTGAAGAGCGGGTCGCCTAGAGACCCAGCTCCACCTAATATTCTGAAGCAAGTGTCCGAAATGGACTCCCCGATCATCCTGGATTTAATTAATGCCTCTATCCCCACTGGAGTGGTCCCACCTCCGTGGAAGAGAGCAATGGTGAAGTCTCTTTTAAAAAAGCCAAGTCTTGACCCGGATCTCCTGGGTAATTATCGTCCCATCTCGCTTCTCCCAGGGATCAGTAAAATAGCGAAGAAACTTGTCAACTCAGCGCTTTCAACATTTCTGGAATCCCACAACCTCTTCCACCCCTCTCAAACCGGCTTTCGCCCGCGTCAAGGAACAGAAACTGCTTTGTTAGCAGTTGTCGAAGAGTCTAAAAAGATTCTTGATGCCGGAGGTTCCACAACTGTTATCCTCTTGGACCTCAGTTCAGCCTTCGACACGGTCAACCACCAAATTTTGGTCCATCGACTTAGAAGTTTGGTGGTGACCGGAGTAGCTTTAACATGGCTGCAATCATTCCTGGAAGAGAGATTCTTCCAGGTCTTCGAGGGTGATGTCACTTCAAAATCTATGCCTTTCCACTGCGGAGTCCCTCAGGGATCGTCCCTCCCTTTTTAATGTTTATATAACCCCACTTGCGGAGTTTGTGCTCCCTTTTGGGGTTCACATAGTGACCTACGCTGATGACACCCAACTGCTCGTAGCACTGAACCACTCTGATAATGCCTCTATCGGCCTTTGTACCTGTCTAGAAGAGGTAACTAAGTGGATGAATCACTCGTATTTAAAACTGAATGGTGACAAGACCGAGCTGATGCTCCTTGGCAATCCTTCTCTCTTTAAAGCGGATGTAATGTGGCCAGCCTGTATGGGACCTGTCCCTGCCCCTGCCCCCAAGACCCAGATGAAGAGTCTGGGCATCTGGCTTGATCAAGACCTCAGCTTTATGGTCCAGGCACGGAAGGTTGCAGCCTCCTGCTATGGCATCCTAAGGATGCTCCGCAAAGTGCTTTCACTTCTCCCCTTCCAGGCAAGAAATCTTATGGTACAGGCACTCATTCTTTCCCGCTTGGACCACGGGAATGCTTTTTACCCTAGAGCCCCGGGCTCTACCTTCGCAAAACTCCAAACGGTGCAAAACTGCCCAACGAGGATTCTTATGGGGACCTCGAACCGGCATTCTGCAAAACCCGCCTTGAAGTCCCTCCACTGGCTCCCTGTTCGGGAAAGAGTTAACTTTAAGGCTATGTGCATCGCCCACAAGATGTTAGCAGGGAATGGACCAGCGATCAACCATTCCATTGTCCAGCTTTACCTGGGGAATAGACGGCTGCGCTCAGACGATCTGCATCTGGCCGCCGTCCCCAGGATTAAGAAAGCCAGAAGTGGCGGTCGTTTATTCTCCTATAATGCTGCTAGGCTGCGGAACACCCTCCCTCTCTGCCTACGGAGGGAACCCAACCATCTGGCCTTTCGGAAATTGCTAAAAACTTGGCTCCTCCCTTAAGTGTTGCTATGATGTTTTTCTCGGTTTACGACCTTCAGCGCTGGGATGCCCCTGGGTAGCTAGGAGCTTAATAAATGCTGTTTCATTCATTCATTCATTCATTCATTCATTCTTTCATTCACTGATCCATCGTTATGAACCTAGTCCCTCTAAGTTTTTTTCAAACTGGAATCACAGGACCTATATGGGGCTTTACTTGCCTTTACGTAGACACACTCATGATGCATACCAGAGTCTCATTATAGCCTCTCCAAACTTTGGGCCAGAGTGGGAACACCGCCCTATAGTCAAACTTGCATCAAGGTACACCATCTCCTCTATAGCCACTCTGCACCCTCCGACGGCAGACAAGCACACCTACAAAACAGTAGAATCACCAGACATTGAAGTAGTCTTGTGATCACAGCCTACAGCCACGGACAGGAGCAGCCTATCAGCTCTCTGAGGGGAATAGAGCAGCCGGCTAATCCAGAAGGAGTGGACACGTGTAGGAAGGAAAGTCCCCCAGAGACAGTCCAGACGACCAGAAGGCCACTCTCTTGTGGAGCGGGAGGGGTGCAGCTAAGGTCCTGAGGCTGTACGCAAAGCTGAGCAAAGCAAATTGTACCCAGGCTCTAGGCCCAGTGTGAGCCCCTCCTCCCTGCCTAGCAGATCTCAGGTGCAGTGCTGGTTGCTAATGTCTGTCCCCCTAGTCCATCCACCGGGTGGCAATGCCAGGGGAGAATAATCTTCAGCTACAGGGGCCCCAGTGTCTATGACCACATCAGGGTGAGCCCCAACCTCAGCCACTTGACCACTCTGCCGTGCTCCCGTAAAGAGGGAAGGGAAAGCTGGAGGGGCGAGTAACAGCAGCCCCAGCCAGATGTCCTTTCCAGGCAACCCTGGTGTGGCAGAGGTCACCCCTCCCGGCTTATCCCATCTCATGCTGTGGCAGATGAGGCCTTCCAGGTCGTTCAGGCTCAGCCTGCTGGTGGAGCCAGGGCACTGCACGCAACCTAAGCTCCAGAGGCTGCAGTACCAGTGATCCCCCATTGGTTATTCCCTGCTGTTCCTCCGCTTCAGGTAGAGGATGGGGCAAAAATCTG
The DNA here is from genome assembly GCA_963921515.1 of Calotriton arnoldi. Lineage (NCBI taxonomy): Eukaryota > Metazoa > Chordata > Amphibia > Caudata > Salamandridae > Calotriton > Calotriton arnoldi. Next base: position 407,419 of record CAWUFW010009979.1, on the reverse strand, counting down.
GGGGCATCCACTTCAGTATCCTCTATCTGTCCCTGATGTCATCCAGTGCGGGCCACCATACACAGCGCCCTTGCCACTCCTTGCGCCCGGCAGCCACCCAGATCATGCACTGCTCACCTCCCGCAGCCCTGCTCCATCCCGTGTCATAGGCCGACTGCCACAGGCCAAATCCTCAGGCCGCCACCCGGTAAGGCAGGGTACAGCTCATGAGGACAGGCCACTGTACTAGGCTTTCTTGCCATCCCGCAGCTCGTCACTGCTGGCCTGCTCTCCTCAGCCTCCGTAATGGCCGAACACAGAGTCACAGATTCCTCTGCTTCTCCCCCCTCAAGGCACGTGCCAGGGGAGATAAATGGCACAGAAAACTGCTGTCAGCCGCCAGGATTAGATTTCCACAGCCGGAGTCTCTGGAGGATCAGTCTGCCATCTTGGCTCACCAGACCACGCACCCTCGAGACCGTGATCACTTACTAACAATGGCAAGACTGTAAAATCTCTGTTCTGGTGGAAGCGCGTGTTTGAGACCCATATAATCTAGTGTCGCAAGTCTGCCTGAAGAAATGTGCAAATAACGTCACAGGATGATCAATTGGGCTTTTCCCATTTAGCATTCGGAAAACCCAGCACCTTGAGAAATGCTCCCATGCGAGAGCCATGTGCATCCTTCCTTTGAAATTGCATGAGGTTTGGAAGGATGTTCCAGTGGTTGTTATCACCATTCAGCCGTTGTAAATCAGGACCAATATCAAGTAAGTTGGCATTGAAATCTCTAGTAATTAGCCATATTGTGTTTCCATATTCCAGCCTTAATGCTCTTAACATTGGGAGGAGAACATCTAAAGATCACTTCCAGAGTAATGGGTTAGGATGGATATACATGCTGCTGATTATTAAGCGCATGGCTTGACTATGGCTGTTGGTTTTAGCAAGTTGAACTTTAAAAATCATCATCCCCTTTTCTTATTGAAATTGAGTTTACTCCTAAGCAGCTATTGAGATATATTGTTGTCCCTCCAGAAGGGTGATCTCCATGTGGTGAGGGAATGGCTGTGGAGGAAAACTCTAAATGACTAGGCCACGAGATAGAGGCCGTTGCCCACATTTCATGTAGAAAATGATGTCAAATTCCATCAATTGTCTAATAGTTGCTTTTTTGTCTTCAGATTTGTTCATGCCTCTTATATTCCATGAGCAAATCCTCACAGAATTTTCCACTACATAATGTTGACAAGTTTGCTTACTGCAAATTGGATGTTCCTTAAGAGAAGCGCAACTAGGAGTATCGCTGAAGTGCACACAGTAAACATATTCAGTCTTCAGGTACGTTTTCCCTATGGGTGCAGCTCCAGGTGCCTCCAGTTTGGGGAACCTTTATCATTAAGTTTGAGAAATCGCATTTTGGATGATGCATTGGGCCCAATGCGTTGATCAGGACTGGCCTGCAGTCATTAAGTGGGGCAGAGAGTTGTGCGCCCATTTTGTTGCAAACACAAGTAAAATCTCCTGTATTTGGCTTGGGCAGTAAAATTGCTAGATATTTCTGTGTAGCAGGGCCAAAGATTTTTATACCCCAATCATATAGTTTCCCATGATGTCTCTCAAAAAGCGGGGCCATTTGTAAATTAGCAAATTGTATTTCAGTACGTTTGTTGATTTTGCCTGGTCTCATGGGCTTGGATGTGATATCTTTAGAGGTAATATCTTCCAGGCCTGAAAGTGCTGAACAGAGCTTCATAATATTCCCTCTATTAAGGATGTCCTCTTTACCATGGAAGACATAGTGCGAGTAAAAGATTATTACCTTTGATGGGACATTCCTTGATGGGGGGGGCTTTCACCTTGAAGGGAAATAGGCGTACACAAACTTAGGGGGCCTTGGGATTCCAACTGTCTGCTTTTTTGGTTGAGATTATTATTTATACTGTTGTGGCTGTTGTTCCTGCTGTACCTCTGTTCATATGAAACTGCACTAACATGAAACAGGCTAGGCCTACTTAACTGTTTGTAGCAGCGGCAGGATGTAAGCCTCTGGTAGGAGATGGCCCTTAAGCAGAAAGTGCCTTCAGCGTATCGTTTCTTAGGCCACCCAGAGGGTGCTCATCAATGATAAGACAGATCCTTTCTTGATCACTGTTTAAAGAAGTGGGAGGTCTTTTTACAGTTTGCTTGTCTATTTCTGATTGCACAATGCAATCAGAAACCAAATTTAGGTCTGAATTCAATTGTGCCTTTGAACTTGACGTAACATACCTGTGGGGCTCCTTCTCAGTTGTGATAGATTTGCCAACAACAGGGCCACCGAAATCGGCAGCCAGATCTTTAGAGGCAGACACTTCTATCTATGGAACTTTTCGTTTTATGCTCAAATATAACATAGAAGTGTGTGCCTGCATCAAATCGGTTTACTGGAGCTTTCATGGAGCAGGATCTTTGGTTCATATTTAGCTTCCTAAGGTGCTTTTTGTTTTTCCGTGAAAGGTCGGCAACATATTCAAGGTTTTTATTTCCTTCATTGAGAGTTGTACTCATCCACTTGTCTGCAGGTAACCTACTGGGTGCGCTGTGCACTATAAGAGAGGAGCTTTGGGAGACTCCTACAGCTTCTGAGCCATCAAAACCAGATCCTGGATCCAAGTTAACATTGCTCCCGGAACATGCATAATCGCCATTGATCAGGCAGTTAAAAGGGGCTTCAAAAGAATCCACTTTGGCGTAGCTTGGGCCTGGCTTTTTAGCCAGCCAGGTGAGAGATGATATTGAAGGGGGCAACAGGGGTGAGGTGATGTTATCTAATGAGGCAGCAGTAATTAGGACCTTAACGGGGAGGTTTGGTCCCTGAGTGTCCCTTGCCCTGCCTCTGGCGACTTCACCCTTCAAGTCTGTAATTATGAAAGACATTATTTCTGGAATGGCTTTCAATTTTTCTGCCAAAGGGCTGCACTGGCATTTAGTATATATGCTATACAATGTGTTTTAAGCCTTCATAATTTGATGATTAAGTTTTTCAGGTGTGGAATCAACTAATGTGATCATGGTGGCCAGGAATTGCAGTACTGCTATTTGAAAGTCTAATTTGTCTGAGTGAAGTGTTGCTGCCTGTGCCATAGCTGACAGTACATATTGACTGCCTCCCATCCAAGCTGTAAATCCGGGACCAGCTGGGCAGTGAAATTCCCCTTTACAGCTGATGCAGTAGGTGGGGCCCTGTCCTTTGGGGAGGGGTGAGGGACACATGGATTCTTCAGCCAAAGCAACTGAAAGCTATGGGATCTCTTGAAAGACCCCATCCAGGGACAAGGGACTCTATTTATCATTCTGGGAGTTATCAGAGGCTAAGTATGACTCTTTCTCGTGAGGGTGGCACCATTAATTGAATTGCTCTGATTGATTAGATGCTAATGGGTACTTGATTCACCTTATGTCCCTTTGGACTTGCATTAATGCATTCTGAATTTTACTGACAGGGGACTTATCTAAGCTGCCTCTCTATGAGTCAAGTAAGTAAAGCTGCATTGATTTATTATTTTGATTGGGCTAAGAGGGTGCACAGCATGTGCTGGGGCTGATAGCGCTGAGTGACTGATATTTTTCTCCCTGGGTACTCCCTGCCTGCTATTTCCAAGTCCGTATGAATCTGTATCAGAAACCTTAATGCAGCCATTCATGCTCTGATTAAGTCTTTGATTGTCTTGTTGGGTTGAGCTAGCAGGTATGCTTGCACTTATTCCTGGGATGTCATATTTGAGGGTAGGCCCTGGACTGTCCTTGGCCGGAGAATTAGGCACATTAATGACACAGTCACTGAGTGATCTCTGGTGCCGCTGCACAAAACAGTAACAGCTGAGTATCCTGCTGGTGAAAAGTAGTGACGTATGTGATGGAGCAGGATAAATGAAAAATTTTAAACCTCCTAATGTTTTTCGTAAAACAATTAATAAACATGTTCGTTTAAGTAAATAACCAACAATGTATGTTACATGTTAAGGGTTAAAGGTAACACGCTATTCCATATGCAAATTAATTGACTTATTATTGTTTACGTGTCTAACATAACATAATATTTGCGTACTAATTAAATAATAAATGCATGATTTGTGCTTTTAAATAAAACGTGTGGTTGCAAAATAAAGCGATGGTAAGTAAGGGACAGCTTTATATGTTGCTTCTGCTAGGTAATACCTAATTGGGGTACGTAGAAAGACGGGAGGGAAACGAAAGGGTTTATATTTCTTTGTTTTAACAATATTTTGTTTATCTTTGAAAATAGTGCGCTTAGGCCTGTCGAGCAGCAATATAAAATGGCCGCGAGTTGCTAGAGTACGCATGAGCGGGAGACCATGTGATAGAGGAGAGAGGCTGTGGAAAAGGGATGATCACGTGCTGATGCCGAGAGGCTAAGATGAAAGTATGGTCAAGGCTGTTGTGACCCTTCTGAGCAGATGTGTGCCAAGATGATCAGCAAGAATCGTGAGAAGCCCGACTGAATCAATAGACGGAACTGTATTACACAAAATGTAACAGAAAAAGATACAATTTGGACTGATCGAAATGGATGAGCAATTGCATGAACTGTGGGAAACGATGCTTGCATGGACATTCCACACGGAACTGGTTAAGACCAGGAAGTTTGATTAAAATGTATATGGGCCTGAGTTTTTGACCAATGAGAATGAATCGCGCCATGAAGAAGAAACATTTTATGCTGTAAGGTAGAATTAGGGTATAAGAAGACCTACTCTTGGTGGGAGGGGTTAGAATGCTGTTAGAATGCTGCGGGAGATGCTGGAGAAGTTAGATGCTGTAGATGAGTGAAGTTGCGGTTGCTGATGCTGACGAGCTGATGCTGCTGCTGTTATTTCTCTTTTCCAGTTGAGTATTAAGATGCTGCTTTAGGAGAGCTTTCCTGATAGATTTTATTTTAGAACTATTAGATTTTTCCCAGATAGATAGATAGGTTGATCTTTAGAGTTCGTATCATGGTAACCCTATTTTTCCGTCTAATAAATATGTATTGCAATTTCAAATTATTCTTATAATGATAATAAATGTAATGATCTGAATAATAAGCTAATCTCATTTCCTGCATTCAAAACTTTATATAAACTTTATTATTCTTTAAACAAATGACTCAGTGATTCTTTAGCTCAATTATTAAAAATGAAATGTTAAAGAGTTTATTGTGATTGAGCTGGTCTTAATCACCATCAACTGATTCCTACTAGTTGGTCCATCGACCAATGAGCGGAATACCTTAAAAGCAAATGAGAAATATTATGTCATTATAAAAGAGGTATCCCGTCTCCTTCCAGCGAATCGTTTTTCTCCTAGGTTCATGACGGAGGAAATCCAGGGAACAAATGAGTAAGTGAATGTATATGCGGTGTTATGGGCCCCACCGTCATATGGATTTAGTGTGTGTGTTAGAGAAATAATTGCACCTGGATGACCAAAGCATAATAGGAGAATTATTTTTATTGTTAGCGCTGGATCAGATTTCTTGGTAGCAGAGTTATGGTTACTATAGATTAGTTTGGGGATTATTGATTATTGATTATTGATAAGTTCATGTCTAACACTTTTTGTTGAGTCGCGTTATGTTATATGTAAGTTTTCACGCTTCCGGGAAGTAGGAAGTGGAACACGTGTGGCAAGAGAAGTCACATGGAATTGTACACTGTCTGAATTCATTTTTGGTAATAACACAGGTTGTGTTATAATAGGGACATTTTGCGTATAAAAGGTGTGTAAGTGAAATAGTGATCGGTTTTCTTGTGAAACTCTGGCCTTAATTCTCAGGAGCAGTATAGTCTCCACATGTGCTTTATCCCCAGAGAAACGGGTTTACTGATTGCTTGAAAGAAGGGTAAGGTAGAGGGAAGTGCTACTTTATCGGCGAAACTGAAAATTCTGTGGTAGGGTAGAGGTAAGCGCTGCCTACTGGAAAATACAGAATTCTTGTGTAAATGGTCAAAGCTATCGTTTCGGTTTAGCGAATCAGACAATGGAAATGTGGTTAAAATGTTGTAACTAACAAAAATTGTTGAAAAAGAAATTGCCGATAAATTTTGTAAAGGAGGGGTCAAGAGCAAAAGTGACGTAGACAAGAGTCGTGCTGGGATTGGACAGTGCGATAGTCACATGAGAACAGGAGCAGGACTGACGTAGACAAAAGCCGCGCTGGGATTGGACAGTGCGCCGTAGACAGAAATCGCTCTGATTGGAGCTTTGGTGTGAGTCGCACAAGGATTGGTTGAATAGCCTAGTGACGTGGAAGTTTGTGATTGGAGTGTTGGTGTGAGTCGCGCTAGTATTGGTTGAAATAACGCATAGGGAACAGTGTTGAATTGCGGATCATTTAAGGAGAAAAAGGTTGTGAATCATGTCGTACTATGAGTATGGAAAAGAGAAAACGTCATGGATGTCGAAAGTTAAGAACTTCTTTAAGAAGGACAAAATGGTAGTGACTAGAGAGGGACAAATAATTCCTCCGCCGAAATCACCAGCTTCACATATGATGCTGAAATATGGATATCATACATGCATATGGTTAGAAAATTGGACAAAATACACCAAGAATGATGGAGCAATGGCTTTCCCTGAGAATGGTTCATTTAATGTAGCCGTACTACGGAACTTGAGAGAAAAGATGGTAATGTTAGAACCTAGACCTAGACCAACACAGTTTGAAGCTTTAACGGAATGGGAAGATGAGATGTATGAGCGAGAGAGATCCAGAGGATTAAAGAATCATGAGTTTTTGCCTGGAAGGTTGTGGGGAATAAATCATGAGGACAGAGTAAAGCGTTGGAGATATGCTAACATGACAGGAGGTTTGTTTCCAGCTTTTACAGTTGAAGAAGCAAAGAGAAAGTGTACAGAGAAAAAGAAACATGTAGTGGTAGAAAAGTATGTGTATGGTGGTAGTGAAACAGATGACGAATTGCTGGAAGATATTTTAAACAGAAACCCACCTCCATACCAACAGACTTCTGCGGTGGTGACACCTAATGCACCGCCAATGGAAACTGGGAGGAATAAAAAACCCGAACGAAGAAATGAAACAAATAGGTCACAAGAAACATTTAAAATTTCACAAAATGAAGAGATAGAAAGTGACAATGCAACTGAATTAGCAAAAACGACAAAAGAATTGACTGAGAAAATAAGAGAATTGACAAAGAATATGGAAGCTGTAACTGTACCAGTAACAATAGGTCCAGTAATGCCAATTTTTGAGAATCAGAAAATTAATGAACATTCCTTAGTGATTCCCATGAATTCACATTTGCAAAGAAAAAGAGAAGGGAAGGAACTGAATAATGAAGGGGCACACAATTTGGCTAGTACGTGTAGACCAAGCCCGCCTACAAATTTGACGATAAATGAGAATGAGATTAGGAGAATGCCTATGGTGACAGAGTCCGCATCAGGAACACCAGAAAAAAGCAGCGATTGGATAGAATTAAATAGTACGCCTGTAGGTCCGACTCCAGAAGAGTTAAACGAATGGATGAAAGCGCTAAAAGCAAAAGAACCGGAAGAAAAACCATTAGATGTAATTAGGTTGAAAATAGACATGGAAGAGTTGATTTTGGGAACAATTGGAACAGAAAAACTAAAAAATTATCAGGATGATGAGATTATGTTTTTGTGCAAGAGTCTTACTTGGAGAGCCAGAAATTTACATGACAAATTGGAAGAGATCGCAAGTGAACTAGGAGTAGAATTTGTGAAAGTGAGGACGTTGCAGAAACCGTACAGAGTAGATTTTTGTGAGAAAGACATAGAGAATTTGAACACATCAGGAAGACTGACCCAAATAAAAGAGCTGATTGTTTTATTGAGAAAATGGGGTGATGTGGATAGATGGAGAAATAGATGGTCAAAGAGGAATGAGAAAACAACAGATAAAGCATCTTTGGCTTTTGCAGTGACAGATAGGGAACCAGTTGCTAGGGAATACCCGATGAGAGAAACACCAGGTGGTAGTTATGTGCATGTTCCGTGGACCAGACAGGATATACTGTCATTTACAAATGACTTCCCCAAATTGAGAGAGAAACCAGTAGAATGGTACAGACAAGTGGAGAGATTCTTAAGGTGTCAAAAGTGCTGTGGATAGATCTAGATGGATTGTTTGATATAGTAGTGCCAGCTGATTTGTGGACAGAATGTAAGATTACCATTGATTGGCCAACTGTAGAATATCCAAGGGATGCTAAAACAGGAGCGCCAGGTTCAGAGGTGATGAGGAAGTATGACCAAGTAGTTACCTTTTTGAAGAATAAAATTCCACCAAAAGAAACAGATTGGGTAAAAATAGACAGAACAACGCAGGAAAGCAAAGAGTCAGTGCACGCCTACTATGAGAGATTGTTGTTGGTTTTCAAACAGTATAGTGGTTATGAGACACTGAGTGAGAAGGATATGAGTCATTTTGTATATAGGTTTGTGTATGGATTAAAACCAGAGATAAGTGAAATGATTAAGCAGCACTTGATTGGTTGGCAGAATAGCACAGTGGATGAAGTTTTGAGATATGCTAAGTATTGCAGTGATGAAATTGAGAGTAAACAGCGTAAATTGAAAGAAAAGGCCATGTGGGCACAGGTGAAAGTTGCAGAGAAGCAAGAAGCTCAATTGAGTAATACTGGTAGTGAAACAGGACAGTTTAAATCCCGACCTAATATAGGTAAAGGAAAAGGACAAATGAGCATAGATGAGGCAAAGAAAAGTGGCCATGCCACAACTGCGGAAAGCTAGGACATTGGAGAAACGAGTGTAAATTTCCTCCAAAACCTAATGTGGAAAATCAATCATTAAATTCACAGGTGCAGAGTGAGGTAGTTACTCAACAAGGTCAGGTGCCACAACCACCACTTCCCAAGAGTGTTAACCAACAGAAATACAGTGCAGAAACAGGATTCTACGGAGGAGAACAGGTAACACAGTTGCCGCGTGCAGCTGCAATTTCTCAATATTGGTTACGACAGGATGAGGATGACACGGATGAAAGTTCATGACGGTGCCTAGGAGAGGGGGAAGAGTGCGTGCTTGGCGCAACTCTAGAGGTAGATCAGTCTGGTCCATTTGTGGATGGAGAAGTGAATGGTGCAAATGTAACATTCCTTGTTGACACTGGAGCTACCCGTTCTACTGTTAGGTCAGTGGAAATTCCAAACCTTCCTCTCTCAGGTGAACATATCCAAGTAGTTGGAGTTTCCAATCAGCAAATTAAAACGCCTCTTACTAAATTAGTAAAGGTAAGAATTGGTCCATTTAGTGAAATGCACCGATTTGTGGTATGTGATTGTAGTCCCGTGAACCTTTTAGGACGCGATTTATTGTGCAAGATGAACTGCACTATCTATTGTACCCCAGACGGAATTGCATTTCAGACTCCAGATGAGGATGTGCTGTATAAAATGACAATGGTGAATTTAGAACCAGAAGTAAATGGTTTGTTTCCTGTATTTGATGCAGAGAAAATCCCAAATGAATTGAAAAGGACAGTGAAAGAAGAAGTGTGGGACTTTACAGGAGAAGATGTAGGTTTAATGAAAGGAGTAGATCCCGTTAAAATAACAGTGAAAGAAGGAACGAGTTACCCAAATACGCCCCAGTATAAATTGACTCCAGAAATAATTGGAGGAATAACGCCAGTAATAAATAAAATGATTGAACAAGGGATTCTAAAAGAAATCATGAGCAGTCCATGTAATTCGCCAATAATGGGACTGAAAAAGCCAAACGGAACATATAGAATTGTACAGGATTTGAGGAAGGTAAACAAAATTGTTGTAACTTGTTGCCCAATAGTACCGAACCCTGCTGTGATTCTATACCAGATTCCACGTGAAGCAGAATGGTACACAGTAATTGATTTATGTCATGCATTTTTCTCTATTCCATTGCATCCAGATAGCCAGCCATTATTTGCGTTTAGGTTTGGAGAGCGTATTTTGGCATGGTGCCGAATTCCTCAAGGGTACACAGAAAGTCCCTCAATCTTTAATCAGATCCTAAAGAAATCATTGGAAGATCTAAGAATGCCAGAAAAGTCAGTAATGGTTCAGTATTTTGATGACCTACTGGTGGCATCAAAAACGAAAGAAGCATGTGTCAATGATACAATCGCTTTGCTGAATCATTTAGCAAAAAGAGGACATAAAGTGTCCCCTTCAAAATTGCAGTTTTGTCAACAAGAAGTCCAGTATTTAGGGCATAAAATTGAGAAAGGAGTGCGAAAGGTAACGACTGAAAGAATAAAAATGATTCAAGGAATGAGAGCTCCAATGACACAAAGAGAGGTAAGAATGTTTTTGGGAATGGTTGGATATTGTCTACAATGGATAAGCGGTTTTTCACTGATTGCTAAACCATTGCAGAAACTGACAAAGAAGGATGTTAAAGATCCTTTTGAAATGAATGATGAAGAAATGAAAGCATTCAGAGAGCTGAAAAAGAAATTGTGTGAGGCTCCAGCATTGGGAATGCCTGACTATGAGAAAGATTTTGAGCTGTATTGCAGTGAAAGAGATGGATGTGCATTTTCAGTTTTGGTACAGAGACATGGAACTATGAAAAGACCTATTGCATATTTTTCAGCTGTTTTAGACCCTGTAGCGAAAGCGTTGCCTGGATGTTTGAAAGCAGTTGCTGCTACTTGTGTGAGTCTGGAACAGAGTGAAGGCATAGTGATGGGGTATCCATTGAGAGTGTATGTTCCCCATTCTGTGGAAATTCTTTTGACAAGAACGAAAACCCAATACATGACACATAGTCGGCTGACTAGGTATGAAAAGGTAATTTTGAGTGCAGATAATGTGACTATTGACAGATGTATGAATGTGAATCCTTCAACATCATTGCCAGATGAAGAGAGTGTGATTGAAATGGATGAAGTAGATCACGATTGTCTGAATGTGCTCGAATACTGTACAAAACCAAGATCTGACATACGAGATGAGCCTTTGAAAGAATCAGATTATATTCTGTTTGTGGATGGCTCATGTTTGAGAACGAGTGATGGAGTTCTAAGTGCAGCATACGCAGTTTGCACAGTAGCAACTGTAATGGAAGCATCTTGTCTGAAAGGTGTACGGTCTGCTCAAGTCGCAGAATTAGTAGCTCTGATTCAAGCATGTAAGTTGGGAAGAAATGTACGGGTTACGATTGTGACAGATAGCCAGTACGGCTTTGGGGTTGTGCATGATTTTGGTCAGATTTGGTCACAAAGGGGTTTCTTGACGTCTGCAGGAACGCCCATCAGAAATGGAGATTTTGTGAAAAAGCTGCTTGAGGCGATACAGCTGCCTAAACAGATCGCTGTAGTGAAGTGCAATGCACATAAAAATGGGGAAGACTACATAACTGTTGGTAATAAATATGCTGACGAAATGGCACAGTACTGTGCAAAGAATGTGGTTTCTTTGAATAAATGTCGGGAAAGAGAGCATATTTCTTGTCCTTTGCTTTTTACTAACTCTATTGAAACATGGGATGAGGTGAGACAGTTACAAGAAGCCGCAGAGGATGAGGAAAAAGATACCTGGATAAAAGCAGGATGTAGAAAACATGAAGAAACTGATGTTTGGGTTTACAGGGATGAGAGACCAGTTATGCCTGATAGCATGATTTCTGACATGGCACGGATGTACCATGGACAAGCCCATATTGGGAGAGATTCAATGATCAGACTTTTTAGACAAACATGGTACAATCCAAAATTCAGAGCCATAGCTGAGAGTCTTTGTCAGAGATGTCTTATTTGTCAACAGTTAAATCCAGGAAGGAAGACAGTAGTGAGTCTAGGAACAATAGGACGAGAAGGGGTCCTTTCACTAGAATGCAAATGGATTTTATTGAAATGCCACCTTGCAACAGACTGAGGTATGTCCTAGTGGTCGTCTGTTTGTTTTCCCGTTGGGTGGAGGCATACCCAACAAGAAGGAATGATAGTATTACGGTAGCAAAACTTATGCTGCGAGAATTCATTCCGAGGTATGGTTTTCCAGTCACGATTGAAACAGATAGAGGAACACATTTCCAAAATGAATTAGTTAAACTGATTTGTGAAGCACTTAGTATTAAACAGAAACTGCATTGTGCATACAGACCAGAGGCTTCTGGAATAGTAGAGCAAGTGAATGGAACAATCAAGAACAGGTTAGGAAAAATGTGTCAAGCTACAGGACTCAAATGGCCAGATGCTTTGCCATTAGTTCTGATGACAATCAGAAGTATTCCGGAAAGGAAAACTGGACTCAGTCCCCATGAAATAATCATGGGACGAGCAATGAGACAAGCACAAGTACCTGTCAACAAGCTACTGACTATAACTGATGATCTAGTGCTGGATTATTGCAAAGGATTGGCTGATGTGGTGCGTTCTGTGTTTCATCAGGTTGGACCGGATGAGACCACTCTAGAAAGAAAACCAACTCATGACTTGAATCCAGGAGATTGGGTTCGAATAAAAGTCCACCGGAGAAGAAACTGTTTGGTTCCTCGCTGGGACGAACCACGACAAGTGATCCTGGTGACGACCACTGCAGTCAAGTGTGCAGGAGTGAAACACTGGGTACATGCCAGTCACACCATCAGAGTTCCAGAACCTAAAGATCGACATGTGAGTCGACATCTGGAAATATCAGATAACAGTTCAGCATCAGAAAGAGAAGAAGAAACAAACAGGGTGCCAGAACCTGAAGATCGACCTGTAAGTCGACATCTGGAAGACCCAACTACAAGTGCAACGATAGAAGAAGAAGAGGAAATAGAAGAAATAGCTGAAGTTCCAGAATTTGAAGATCGACCTGTAAGTCGACATCTGGAAATATCTGACACCAGTTCAGAATCAGATACAGAGCATTCGGATTGTGAAGAAATTCTAAAAAGAAATTGGAATTTTGAAAGCATAAGAGAAGAAACTGAGCCAGAAGATAGTGACAGTGAGCAACCAAGTACAAGTTGTGGTAAAATTCCTTCGGAGATAATATTAATAGATGAAGAAGGGAGAGTTTCAAACAAAAAGCTAGAAAAATCGGAAAAACCCCGAGGAGCAGTAGGGACAGATAGTCAAACACAAGAACAGGGAAATTTAGAAGCAGATAGAGAGACTGACACAAATTCGGAAGAACCTCGAGGAGGGACAGAAATAGGTGAACGAAGGAAGATAAGAAAAGAACCACAAGTAGAAGAAAATGAAATTATAAGTTTCAAAATAAGAGGAAATAACGAAAGAATTGAAACAGAGTCTGAAGAAAGTGGAGAAGAATGAAATCAAAAACTAGAGACAAGAAAAAGAAATTGGAAAACAGAAAGAGAGGAAAAAGGAAGTGAAGCAAAAAGGCCAAGAAAAGGAGACAATTGGCCCAACGAAGTAAGAAAATTAAGATACAGAATCATAAGGTTGGATGGGAAAAGTGCTGAACAAGTGAATGAAATAACAAGTCAAAGAGAGCAAGAAAAACAAGGTGGAAAACACTTGCAGAAAACGAAAAGAATAAAGAAGGTAAATCAAAAGTATAGATCGCCTGAATGGTTGTATCGTGCTTTGACTAGTCACAAAGAAGAAAAGAACACTCACGAAAACCCAGAACAAAGAAACCTGATGGGAGAAAGTGAAGTGCAACAAACCTGAAGAAGTTTAGATAGTTTTACCGGATTTGACAAAACACTGATCTGACGAATTTACCGGATGTGACATAGAAAGAATTCTGAGAAAGAATTAAAAGAAAGTACCAAGCAAAGACAAAACATTGGAAGTACAGAGTGGCAAACAAGTCATTTCTGAGGTGTAGTGACACAATTTTCTAGAAAACAAATAAATAAGGTTATAAAACAAAATGGAGAATACTAAAGATAGAAAATGTAAATGTGAGTTTTTATGTAGATGGTGCAAGATGTGCTGTTTTTGTACAGGATTATTAATAACAGTATGGGTGGTTTTAGCAATCACTATTCCAATTAGTTTAGCTGTAGTAGAAATGTCTAATAACACTGAGAAAGAAAAAGGAGCTAACACTCAAGAGCCAGTTATTTTAAAGAGTAGTGCAGAATTACACAAGGACAAATCAATAACAGATTTTTCAAAAAATGTTTTTACTAAATTATTATATGAGTATGTAGAAACAATGGATGTAAGAGATTGCTATGTTTGTATGCAGTTGCCTGCATCTGTAGCAGAGGGTGTGACTTATCATCACCTCCCTTTGACATATGGAATAACATGTAGTGTTTTAGCAAGTTTATTTTATAAAACAGGTAGATTAGAATATTATTATACTGACATAAATAAGATTTTTGCGAAAGTTTCTGTAGTTCCCGAGCTTAACAAAATAAAAGAGAGAAAAACATTTGGTGAATATTTTTTAGAAGATAAGATTTTAACATTAGATAGTATAATTAGGTACAACCTTACCTGTGAGTTAAAGAAGGAAGAAAAGGTATTTTTAGAGATGGTTGAAGAGAGAAGAGTGAAATTTCAAAGAAAAGTGATAGAAGAGACAAAAACACCTCTTTGGGCGTTTGAGGAAGACAATCATGACAAGAAAAAGACAAATGCAGCTATGACTCTAGATTGGCCCCAACAGGGAAGGTTGTGCATTAGAAGAAATAAGACAAGATATGACAATTATTTTGTGGGTTCCAGTAATTGCCATGACAATTACCAAATTTTAGGTGGATGGGGATTCAAAGGGGGAAAAGATCCAATATTTCCAGGGATTTATTATGTTTGTGGAAATAGGGCTTATTATAGGTTGCCGGACCATTGGTATGGGTCATGTTACTTAGGCCTGGTCTTTCCAAAGATTTTTCATGTGGATAGAAAAGAAAAAGGAACACACAAAATGATAAATACCTTTACACGTAGAAAAAGGGAAAGTTTTTCAGAAATAATAGGTGATATTTTTGGTGCATTGATACCAGCAGTGGGAGTATCTTTGAATGCATTTAGAATTCGGAAATTATCCACAGTGGTAGATCGTTTATCTACACATACTGCTGGAGGGTTCTTGATGGTAAATACCGAGATGGTTGCCATGAGAGCTATGGTGATGCAAAATCGACTTGCCCTTGACATTCTTTTGGCAAAAGAGGGCGGAGTCTGTGGAATGCTGAAAGTCCAACATTGTTGCACTTACATTCCAGATAAGAGCGAAAATATACAGAAGTATATAACAAATATTACAAATTTGCACAAAGAACTTGTTCCACTGGAGGTTGAAAGTGCTTGGGGAAAACTTGGTAAAGGGTTTTCTTCTGTAATAAATTGGTTAACAAGAATGAGTGGATTAATAATAGGGAAAGTTATAATAATAGCAACCGTGATAATAATAATAATATTAGTACTGAAGCTTGCAATAACATGTATAAAGAGAAGAAGAAGGCAGAATAAGATAGAAAAAGAAAACATGATAAACAAGGAAAGAGAGAGAGAAATGGGTGAAATAAAGTTAGAAGAAATAAAAGAGAACATGTACAAGAAAACGAAGAAACAAGTTGAAAGGGATACAGTTGTGTAAACTAACAAAAGCAAACGGATAAAAGATATATGCTGTCTGAGAAAATTGTATAACTTGGGTTTTGTGGTGATATTAAAAATCACCAAAGGGGGAGTTGATGGAGCAGGATAAATGAAAAGTTTTAAACCTCCTAATGTTTTTCGTAAAACAATTAATAAACATGTTTGTTTAAGTAAATAACCAACAATGTATGTTACATGTTAAGGGTTAAAGGTAACACGCTATTCCATATGCAAATTAATTGACTTATTATTGTTTACGTGTCTAACATAACATAATATTTGCGTACTAATTAAATAATAAATGCATGATTTGTGCTTTTAAATAAAACGTGTGGTTGCAAAATAAAGCGATGGTAAGTAAGGGACAGCTTTATATGTTGCTTCTGCTAGGTAATACCTAATTGGGGTACGTAGAAAGACGGGAGGGAAACGAAAGGGTTTATATTTCTTTGTTTTAACAATATTTTGTTTATCTTTGAAAATAGTGCGCTTAGGCCTGTCGAGCAGCAATATAAAATGGCCGCGAGTTGCTAGAGTACGCATGAGCGGGAGACCATGTGATAGAGGAGAGAGGCTGTGGAAAAGGGATGATCACGTGCTGATGCCGAGAGGCTAAGATGAAAGTATGGTCAAGGCTGTTGTGACCCTTCTGAGCAGATGTGTGCCAAGATGATCAGCAAGAAGCGTGAGAAGCCCGACTGAATCAATAGACGGAACTGTATTACACAAAATGTAACAGAAAAAGATACAATTTGGACTGATCGAAACGGATGAGCAATTGCATGAACTGTGGGAAACGATGCTTGCATGGACATTCCACACGGAACTGGTTAAGACCAGGAAGTTTGATTAAAATGTATATGGGCCTGAGTTTTTGACCAATGAGAATGAATCGCGCCATGAAGAAGAAACATTTTATGCTGTAAGCTAGAATTAGGGTATAAGAAGACCTACTCTTGGTGGGAGGGGTTAGAATGCTGTTAGAATGCTGCGGGAGATGCTGGAGAAGTTAGATGCTGTAGATGAGTGAAGTTGCGGTTGCTGATGCTGACGAGCTGATGCTGCTGCTGTTATTTCTCTTTTCCAGTTGAGTATTAAGATGCTGCTTTAGGAGAGCTTTTCCTGATAGATTTTATTTTAGAACTATTAGATTTTTCCCAGATAGATAGGTTGATCTTTAGAGTTCGTATCATGGTAACCCTATTTTTCCGTTTAATAAATATGTATTGCAATTTCAAATTATTCTTATAATGATAATAAATGTAATGATCTGAATAATAAGCTAATCTCATTTCCTGCATTCAAAACTTTATATAAACTTTATTATTCTTTAAACAAATGACTCAGTGATTCTTTAGCTCAATTATTAAAAATGAAATGTTAAAGAGTTTATTGTGATTGAGCTGGTCTTAATCACCATCAACTGATTCCTACTAGTTGGTCCATCGACCAATGAGCGGAATACCTTAAAAGCAAATGAGAAATATTATGTCATTATAAAAGAGGTATCCCGTCTCCTTCCAGCGAATCGTTTTTCTCCTAGGTTCATGACGGAGGAAATCCAGGGAACAAATGAGTAAGTGAATGTATATGCGGTGTTATGGGCCCCACCGTCATATGGATATAGTGTGTGTGTTAGAGAAATAATTGCACCTGGATGACCAAAGCATAATAGGAGAATTATTTTTATTGTTAGCGCTGGATCATATGCCTTTGTCAGCTTTTTTAAATCCAAGATAAGCCTGGGCGGAGTTTGCGCAGCAGAGCTACGCGGAACTCCGCAAAGCAGTAAAAAAACTCTGCTGCTCTACGTGGAGTTCCACGAGTGGGCGGAGTTCCATGTCCTGCCCGTTTGCATGACATTTCCGAGGTACAGCAACGCAGATTGCATGTTGGAGGGGAAATATCCCTCAAATTGCACCACGCGGTCATCTAGTTTTCTTCTCTGTTATGATGCTGGGCCTACTTTTTAATCCTCCCTAAATCTTTTCAATCCTTGTTTCCCAAAACTTTTTTTCTGATCTTTTTATTTATTATCTTTCCCTCAGTCTTCTAAGTGAAAAGTACAGAGTAGTGCAACACTCTTTATTGATTGGTTTAAAAATAAAAACCATTTACAATTTAAAACATGACTAAATTGAACGATAAAAATTACAGTAATAAATGTTAAAAACTGTGGATATAAAATTACTTAAAATTAGGGGGACCATTATGGGCTCATAATGTTCTGATGAAGGACATTGCTCTGGATTTCTTATAGTCTCTGATTTAATAGTTGAGTCTATTAACTCAGCCGCCATGAAATGAAATGAAATGAAATGAAAATCGATATTTGTAAAGCGCGAACTGTCACTCCGAAAGGAGCATCCTGGCGCTGATACAGAGGAGATATCGCACTCTGAGTGTCTTAGATAAGAGAGAGGCAAAATTCGTCTGTTGCTCCGAAGATCCATGTTTTTAGAGCTTTTCTATACTGGGTTTCAGTTTTATGCATTCTCAATTGCAGAGGTAGTAGGTTCCAAGCTCTGGTGCCTAACACTGCTATAGTTTTTCCTCCTTTGGTTTTGCATCGGAAGTTGGGAGGTGAAAGCAGGTTAGCTGATGAGGACCTGAGAGTTCTGTTTGTAGTATAAGGAGTGAAACGAGATGAAAGGTATTTTGGTCCTGTCTTGCGTGACGCCTTAAAAGTGATTAGGAGAATTTTTAACAGAATTCTCTTATGTAGTGGGAGCCAGTGGAGGGTTCTAAGAGCTGCAGAGGCAGAAGACCTTCGTGGAAGTCTTAAGACAAGCCGTGCTGCTGCGTGTTGGACCACCTGGAGTCTTTTTACTGTTTTTTTGCTGGCTCCTGCCAGGAGGCTGTTGCAGTAGTCAAGACGCGAGAGAATTAACGCGACTGATACTGATTTCCTTGCTGCAAGGGGGATTAAGTCAAAGAATTTTCTCAGGGATCTTATAATACTAAAACAGGTCCCTGCTACCTTCACTGCATGTGGTTGTAATGTGAGTGCGGAATCAAACTGCACTCCCAGGTTTCTTGCCACTTTCACAGTCTCCGGCGGGAGTGGAGTTCCCTCTGGCCACCAATCGCTTGGTACAAATGAGACTTCTTTCCCTATCGGTAGGATCTCGGTCTTGCTAGTGTTGCACCTAAGGTGGTTGTCCTTCATCCACTGAAGAACTTCGGTCAAACATCTTTTAAAGTTGAGTTCTGGGTCCTTAGAGTTCCGATCGAGAGATAGTATCATCTGGGTATCGTCTGCGTAGGAGGTGACTTCGATCCCATATGATGAGATTAGTGAGATAAGAGGGGTCATGTAAACGTTGAACAGCAGTGGGCTCAGTGAGGACCCTTGAGGCACCCCCGCTGTGATGGTCCGTTCGAGAGAAAGAAAAGTTCCCAGCGACACGACTTGCTTACGATTAGCGAGGAAGGCTTTTATCCATTCTAGAGCGGTATTTAAGATGCCGCTAGAACTGAGTCTAGAAAGAAGGATGCTGTGCGATATGGTGTCAAACGCGGCCGATAGGTCGAGCAGGATCAACACCGCCTTCCTTCCTCTGTCTGCTATAGTTTTTAAAGTTTCTGTAATTTCCAAGAGTGCAGACTCAGTGGAGTGTTTGGGGCGGAAGCCGGATTGTTGTGAATGCAGAATGTTTGTTGTCTCAATAAAGTTAGATAGTTCTTTATGGACAAACTTTTCTGTGATTTTGCCTAAGGCGGGGAGCAGGGAGATAGGACGAAGATTGGAGAGTACTGCTGAATCAACATTAGGTTTCTTTTTTAAGGGTTTCACTATTGCTAATTTCCAGTCCTCAGGCTGTGATGAGGAGGATTTGGGTGTGATTGTGGCTTCTAATAGTTTTGACGCTTTGTAGACGAGTTTCGTGAGCCCAATGTTTAGCTTGGTGTTGTCAGGATTAAGAGCGGCCATTATTGCTTGGCGACAAGATCGAACTCCCAACGTAATACATTGGCCTCGCAGCAGTGACCGTCTGGCCGTGAGCAATGCAGGGCATGCACAGACGATGTGTTCCATTGTTTCAGAATGATAGCCACACAACCTGCATTCAGTGCTACTACCTGGCCGGCGCCTTTCGGGAAGGTTCCTCAGAAAGGGCCAGTCACCCATCCTCAAGGCTAAAAACTTATGTTTTCAAAAAAGTGCATATGTGCTTGATAGGTAGAGCGGCTGAACACCCACTTTAAAATTAGCGATTACAGCCCAAGCGTGTCTCCTCTTTGACAGTATTGCCCTGTCCGAGTGAAAGGACCACAATCTAACGTTTTTTTTAATGGCGGTCTTTAGCACCGGGTGAGAGGGGTTTGTTTCCCAGAAGTCTTTTACACCTAGTAGCTGTAAACTGCGATCCAGGAGTTGCCGATGCTTATGGCTGGTCTGATTTTTCTGTATTTCCTGCCATAGTCGGGTCTCCAAGGAACCCTCCCGGGCACGGCGCAGTCTGTGACATAGTTTGATAAATGCGCCTGCCTCCACTCCATGATGATCTTGAAGACCCAGTTCGAGTCTCACTTGGGCAGGCGAGGCAGATCTTGACAACCGAAAGGCTCTTTTAAAAAATTTTGTTGTTAACTTATTTATTAATGTACTGGTTGTGCCCTTAGTGATCTCGTGCCCATACGTCAGGGAGTTGATTACTTTAGCCTTCATTACTTTCAGCATGGGGGTTAGGCTGGGACCTAGTAGCAGTTTTGCTAATTTTGCAGCGGCCACTTCTAACGACAGGGCTTTGGTTTTCAATGCTTCTTCCTTATGTTTGATAAAGGTACCTCTTGTGTCAAGAAAGATGCCCAGGTATTTATAACTGGGGGTTGATTCTAGCTTTGTTTTGTTAAAGAACCACCTTTCTATTGACCTTTTTTGCTTCCCAAAAGATATAGTTTTGGTTTTTAACAGGTTAAGCTCTAGATGGTTTCTTATCGTGTAAGGTAGCAGTTCATCCAGTAGCCTCTGGAGACCCGCTTTTGTGTGGCTTAACAACACCAAGTCATCGGCGTAAAGCAAATTGGTGATGCGGGTCCCATCTAGTTGAGGAGGGTGGCAGTTTACACTGTCAAGAACTGGAGAAAGGTCAGATATAAACAAGTTAAAAAGGAGTGGGGCCAATACACAACCTTGTTTGACGTCTGTTTCGGTTCGGATCTTCCTGGAGACGTTGGAGCCTTCACCCAGCTTGATTCTTATCCATGTTTCCGTGTGGAGTTGGATTATTGCTTGAAGAAGAGGCTGGGTTATGCCCCACGATTTTAGTTTCTGCCATAACAGACCCCTGGGCACACGGTCGAAGGCCGCTTTGAAGTCTACAAAGCAACAGTGCAACTGGATTTGTTGGACTGTCACTTTCTCCATCAGGACTGTTAGCGTTAACAGATTGGTTGTAGTACCGGTGTTAGCCACAAAGCCCGTCTGATTAAAAGGAAGGCGCGCAGTTGTTTCGGCCCAGGCCTGTAGCTCCTCCAATAGAATATTTGCATAATACTTGGACTCCACGTCGAGAAGTGCAACCATTCGGTAATTTTTTGGCTCGTTTCTCTTCCCACTTTTGTAAATTGGGTGAATGATTGCACCTCTCCAGGACTCTGGGACCATGTTGCTTAGACTGCAATAGAGAAACAAGGGGGTCAGGTATTCTGACCATAAGCTGACATCGGATTTGAACATGGCTTGAGGGAGGCCAATCGGGCCTGGGGCTCCTTCGGCTCTGGCTTTCGTTATGAGGCGCGAGATCTTATTTTTTAAGGCATCTGGAGTCACCGTGGGCTCTAGTGAGGTATCGTTCCTTTTCGTTAATTCCTTGTATGGCGGATCTTCAGATGGAATTTTTACAGGGTGAGCTCGCCTCGGACACTCCAGTCCCGAGGGGGGGATCATAGGGTTAACGGGGCTGGAGGAATTGGTGCAGGCTTCGTTTATATTGGTGTCCCCAAAGTGAAGAGATAAAAACTTACTCCCAACAGCTTCACTAATATTTGCACTGTCGTACCCACTGGTACTTTGTTTGCTCCTATTTACAAGAGACCAGAATTGCTTCGGGTTAGGATTTTTACTTTCGTAGATGAGCTTCAGCCAGAATTGATCCGAGGCCGCAAGTTTTTCCTTTCGTATAGAAATTCTAAAAGCTTCTTGGGCTTGCTTATAGTTATTGAAGTTGATTTTATTGCTGGGGTTCTTTCTTGATAGACAGAGTGCTCGGTTCCTCTCAGTTCTTAATTTCCTTGTGGCTTTTGAGATGTAGAATTGAGAGATTTGGTGTCTCGGGCCCCTCCTCATTGGCAATTCGTTGAGAAGGAGGTTTGTAAGAGAGGTCCAGCCACTAACGACATGAGTATTTAGCTCTAGGGATTGATGTAATAGGGCTCTGCTTTTTTCCATCAGGTAAGGGGCCGTGGAGTCTGACCACTTTATCCGCTTTAGATCCTCTGTGTGGCTACCTGAGTGAGTATGGGCAAGTTCTTGATGGTGTGGAGTGCTGGTGGATAATGTTATTATTTGTGCCCGGTGGTCACTCTCTCCTTGTGGTGCGATTTGATAACTCTTGATCCAGGGCAGTATTTCTCTACTCCCTAGAGTGAAGTCCAAAAACGAGAAGGATCTGCCATCTGACCGGGTCCATGCGGGCGGGATATTGGTGGGGAGGCGCCCATTTAATAAGGTGAATCCTAAGCTGCTGAACTGCATTGCCACATATTCGCCCAATGTCGAAGATTTGTTTCCAACAGGAATTGACTGGGATGCAAAGTGTGGAGGGACTCTTGGGGGGTCCGGTCCTGTGTCATCGGCAAGATTTCAGTAGAGATTGGTATTGAAATCACCTGAAATGATACTTGGTGTGCTGCCATACTTGCCAATTAAGTCACAGATGGAGTTGATCAAGCTATCCATTTTGGCTTTTTTCTTGGTGGTGCAGGGGGAGATATAGACATTGAGGATGAGCAGCTGAGGATCCGTAAGTGAACTTCCCAGAATTATTCCAGAGAGCCAATCCTCCTCAAAGTTAATCTGGTTAATGCATTTGGATAATTTTGTTGATACGTAAATCGAGAGACCGCCACTTGGTCTACCGAACTTAGACTGCCTGGTGGCGGGTGTCATAAACTCCAGGAAGCCCACTATTGGGATACTTTCTCCTGCCAATGTTTCCTGTAAAAGAAGGATGTCATATTCTTTTAAAGAGTCCAGGATGGCGGCAGATTGTTTTTCCTGCCCAAATCCGTTAATGTTCTAGGAGCATATTGTCAGACCGTAATTAATGATGGTTCAATCGGTCCGGTTTCTGGATAGGACCCCTGGCAGCCATAACCAATCTGCTCCGTCGAAGTTTCGCTGGTCGGTTGCGGGCTCTGGGATTTCTGTTGGTGAGCTGCCTCTTGCGGACCTCAGTACTGAATAGGGGGCTAAGGAGAAGCTGGAAGTATGGACCTGATTGTTTTCCAGTATTGAGGGGTAGCGAGGAGCACTTGGTATTATTGTTGTTATACCTCAGGATTTAAATTGGTCAGTTTTCGTCAAGACCAAATCCCGGGTTGCCGGGGTTACCAGTGTTACTTGCGTAGCTTCACCCGTATTAGATCCGGTAGATGGAATGAATTCGATAGCGATTATGTCTCTCGATTGTAGGTGGCTTAGGTCTGGTAATGATTTGAAAAGTTTAAGTATATTCCCTCGATTGAGGATGTCATGAGGGCCTCTGGAGATGAATTCTGGAATGAGCAGCAGTTTGGTGTTTTGGGGGCTGCTTGGGGGCTCACAGGGCTCATTAGACAATACTGGCTGTGTTCGCTTTGATTTTTCTTCGATGGGCTTTTTTGATGATGTAAATATGGTGAATGATGGAAGGGGCAATTCCCTATGCTGGATGATTGGGAATGGTGAAAGATGACTTTTATTTGTAGCCACCAACTTGCGACAGCTTGCTGAATTCGTGAGATTCTTATGACCAGGTTCTGTGGTTATACTCTGTGTACGTGATTTGTTGTCCTCGACGGTAAGAAGACGAGAGAAACTAACTTCTTGAGCTGACATCTGGAGAGTTGCAGGACTCTGTTGCCCTGCTTCCAATGCTGGGTGCTTAGTTGGCGGTTGTTTAGGGCCGGGGGTTTGCTTGTATTGATGGTTGCAGGGGGTGTCCCATAGCTTGAGGTGGCCCTGACTGCTGACTGGTCTGGTATGGAGGTTCTGTCTGTGGGGGCAACTGATTCGATGTTAATTGCAGGCTCGTCCGTTCTCCTTTCGAAAATAATGTCGAGGGGGCATTTCCTGGAAACGCTGTGTCGCTCATAGGGGGATTACTCATATTTGAAGTTGTAGTGTCGATTTTTTGTTTATTTCGGCTTTTTCGTTGTCTTTTCTTTTCCCTTTTCGACAGCCGATGTGAATTATGATTTTTGGATGGTTCAATAGGGAATAATTTAGCGTCTGCTGTCTCCGTGAGGTACAAGGAAGGGGGTCTGGTTTGGACTTTCGCGTGAGATGGGCCCTGTGCCGGGCTTGGAACCTGAGGAGAGAGATCTGGGGGCTCGGACACCGATGGTTTCTTTATTTCCGTTAGGACTGCTGAAAGAAATTGAGGCAGAGATGATAGGGAGTCAATTATAGGGGAGCAGCAGCACACTGATTGCACCAGTTGAGTTTGGGATTGGGCTTTTTTGATAAGAGCGTTAAGCGCCTCCAATTTTTGGTCGATCCCGGCGGTATACACCGCAAGTGTATTTAGTAGATGCACCTGCAGATCCATCTTGTCTGAATGATATGTTAGTGCAGCTGACGTTGTTTGAAAGGTTTGTAATAATTGAGACCATAGGTTATTAAGGTTGGCCGATGGAAAACTGTCCTGCCTTACAGACTCTTTGGGTTCAGTAGTAAAGAACGATAGGTCTAAAGAATTGTGGATTATGTTGTTGTTTGACCCTTCTCGGATAACCATTGGGTCAGCTTGATCCCCTTGATCCACCTTGGCTAGAAAACATTCCGACTCTGGTTGGTCTGGATTGCTGAAAAAGGCTTGCGGATAGGCCATAACCTGTGGTAGTAAGACTTTAGGACTCTTTTGTAGCTTGTCAGGTTTAGATTCGGTTGGAGAGTAAAATACAGATGGAGAAAGCGGGCTTAGGTTTTAAAATGGTTGAAAAGTTGACAGGTGGACGTCTCTAGGGATGATTACGTTGGGAGAAACTTGTTCTAGTTGAGTTGTGTGTTGAGCTGGGGGTTGAAAGGGAGCCTGTTGTGATTGACTGACGTCTAGGGCTTCTAAGGCGCCTTTGCATAGAGATTCTGTTGTTAATAAAGCACTGGATTGCATCAAGTTATCGGGCCCTCCGGCGGCCACATGGATCAATGGCAGAATCATAATTTGATGTGGCAATAGCTCGGAGGCTACGAGGGGGGGTACCTGCGGGGAGGGTGCCTGCTGTGTGTCCAAGGTGCTGGTTATTTTCTTCCGTGCTATCGCCGGTACTGTGGTCCTAAAGTAGTCCCTTAATGAGGCCTTGGTTTTTGTAGGTTTGGATTGTTCTTTAGAGCCAAGTGTTGGTTCCTCGGCGGTTAGATGGGCATGTACAGGCCCTGGATCGGAAGGTGTCCTTGAATTTGCAAATATTTGGCAAGGCGAAGACGCCATTGAGGGTTCTACCAGAGGTTCGCAGAGGTCCATTTTCTTTGCACCTTTTTTGGAGGGTTTTGATGGAGCTTTCCTAACTCGTCCTGATCTTATCCCGTGAACGTTTTTATTATTTTATTTATTTATTTTTTTTATTTAAAGGGTTGCACGACTTCCTGGTGGTTCCTGGTGATTCCTATCGATTGGTTAAGGTAATGGCCCGAGTTGGTTGGTTAGTTGATTGATGAAAACAAGTAAGTGAGGTTAATTAAGCGATTAATTAATTGATCGATTGCATTAATATGAGCCCTTGGTTTTATACTGTAGCTTTATTGTATTGTATTGCAGATATTAATAATTATTTACAAATTTTTTCTCTCCGGTGGATTTATTGGTTGCTGATTTATTGATTTAATGAAATTATTTTATTTTATTTTTTTATTATATGTTATGTTAAGAGCCTGCCAGCCTGCCTGCCTGCCGATGCCTGATGCCCCTTAGATGACTCTTGGATGGCCGGTTTTCTGGAGTCCCGAGAGGTCGGAACGTCAAATATTTCCTAGTTTTTCCTTGTCCTTTCCTTGTACTTATCCTCTCTTTTTTTTTTTTGTCCTTCCAGACCTTCAAGACCTTCCCATGTGTTAGAGCTAGTGCTGATGGTACTGATGTCCATTGTTGTTATTATTATTTTTGATTTGCAAGTGATTTTTTCCAGGCAATCTTTTTTGGGTGATTAGTAAAAGGTGATGGGGAGAGCTGGAGTGGGCTAGAGGAGCTAGCAGGGCGCTCTGGCTGAGTTGCCGGCTACGCTTGTTCTAGACAGACCACCTCTGCGGGCACTCACACTGGTCCACCATCGGCCGGACTCACTCCTCCAGATTTCACTGGCTCTCACTTACTACTTCGTCGTTGCCGTTTCCCCCCTGGCTATCTTAAATCTGCCGCTCCTCTGTGTGTCCACGCGTCTACTCTCTCTGCTGTCTCTGCTGTCCAGGGGTCCCGCTGTGTCTTGCCTCTTCTGCCGGGTCACGACTGCTGGGACACGACTGTAGCACTACGGCTCCCCACACCTCACCCTCACCTTGCCCCCCCTCGCCCCACCTTGCCCCCCCTCTGCTGCCGCCATGCTCGCAGCCTTGCAGTGGCTGCTACTAGGGGCAGGGGGCGAGAGAATAGGGTGGTGGATGGAGGGCAGAGGGTGGAGGTCAAGAAGAGAGGGTGGTGGACTGCCACCGTGCCCCCCCAGGCCACAAGCCACAAGCCACAGGAGGGGCACAGGAGTCACAAGGGGGGGCCCAAGGAAGGGCCGCTACACAGACCACCGCAGGCACCGCAGGCACCACCACAATACCGCAATCAGCTCTACTGTCCACAACCACGCCAGCTGCTAATGAAGGCAGAGGTCGGGACAACGGTAGCGGGAGCGGGTGCAGGAGCCGTGGAAGCAAAGCATCTTCCTCGTCGTGAACAGGGCAGGGCAGGGCAGACAATACTGCCAACTACGGGTGGGGGCCGGGGCCGGTACAGCGTCGGTTCAGCGCCTGCCGCCGCCTCACCTCGCCTCGCTGAATGCTGAATGCTGATTGCAGGGTGCGGACGCTCCGGAAACACGGACTTCTAAGTGTATATTTGGTATTTATTTTCTACTGTTTGTGTTTTTTTAGTGAGTTTTGTACTATTTTTCCCTCTATTTCCTTCCAAATTTATTTTACTTCCTTACTTCTTCTCCCTGTTATTTTTTTATGCTTTCTACATTTTATTCCCCCCCCAGCATCATGACAGAGAACAGTTCCACAAAAAAGGTGACAAAGATGAGCTGCTTTACTTGCGGATGGCAGCGCCCGGATGGGGTGCAGCCCGGGCCTTGTTCTCAGAGGTAGAGGTGGCAGCGTGGTTTTTTTTGTACAGCACCACCTCCCCTCCACCCTGGCAGCAGGTGGCAGGCCTGGGTCTGGGTACGGGCTCCGGGAGCACCAGCAGCGCTGGGAAGTGTATCTGCTCTGGGGTTCCGGCACACTCACAATCAGCTGACACACCGGTGATCCGACATCCTGGACCGAGAGCAGGACTTGCTGGACTTCCTAGGGGTTGAGGTCGCAGGGCTTGGTGAGTAGCTAATTATTTATATTATTATTACTTATGTGTTCTATGTTATTGGTAATATTTTTTTCCCAAATAGCTAGTATGCTGCTCACATGCAGGTAAGTTACGTTTGCAAATCTTATATTATGTGATCGTTATTCTAGACAGGTGCTCAGCGCTACCTGATCGTACTTGTTTGTTACTTTGCGCTCGCTTGGGCTGATTATGTAAGAACTTAAGTAATGGAGACTAGAGAGAGACTCCTTTACTTTTTCCTGTCACTAAGATGGTGGTAGTTAGTATTAGTAATTTAGCAGCACACGTCCTTCTTAGAACTTTTTTTTGTAGCTCGTCCAGTGACAAGCAACCAACCAATTTGGTAAATGTATGCGTCCATCTATGCAAAGGGGGTTGAGAATGATTGTTAATGAGATCGGAACTTAGAAGCAAATCTCATTTATTGCAATTTATTCTAAAGTCTTTGGAATAGGCGGGCTAGTTAGGTTTAGGAAATATGGAATAAAGAGATAGGACGGTCCACGATACTAGTCTACTACTAGTCAATCTGATTTAGGAACGTTCAATGTTATTGCAATTGCTGTTTCCTGCCCAAAAATCTGTTTGAAGAGATTATTTATTTACCACCAATTATTTTTTGTCTTTTTAATTATATCTTACATCAGCATCCAGGGGCAACCAATGCTACAATACCTCAGTAGTACCGGACTCATGGAAAGGTTCCATCTTGCAACCCATTTATAAAAAAGGGGAGCCTCACATCCGGAGAACTACAGACTGATTGCATAATTGGACGTCGATGGGAAGGCATTTGCAAAAGTGCTCTTGAAAGAGTTAGAGGTATGGATAACAAAATATAAAATCATACCGCAATACCAGACAGGATTTTGGCCGAACTCATCGACACTGGATAATGCCATCGCGCTATCATATCTGGCAACCAAGGCCACAGAGGTCGCCACCCCTCCACTATATGCATGCTTTGTCGACTACAGTGCCGCCTTCGATGGCATCGACCGTAATATACTGTGGGCAAAACTAGCAAAGTGGGGCATTCCGAGGAAGCTCCTGGCGGCCATCATGTCACTTCATACCAGCACTTGGGTTCGTACCAAGCTCACACAAACATGTGCAACAGCCAAGATCTACACGAACAAAGGGTTGTGCGATCGCACCCACACTGTTTAACTTATACACTGCGGATCTGGGAGAGGCACTTCTAAAAGCCAACATCTTTCCGCCCAAACTGGGCCATCTCAGACTTCCATTCATGCAGTATGCGGATGACCTTGTGCTACTGGATCAAACTAGAATAGGCATGAAAAGGGCATTGGAGACATTACATCTCTATAATATGGAAAACAAACTTCAAGCCAATGCAACAAAAACTAAGGTGCTGGTCTTTGGCCACAAACCCAAAAAATCACAATTGGGTTGGCATCTTGGCCCGTTAAGGATTGCTACTGCCAACAAGTATACTTATCTGGGAGTACAATACTCAGACACTGGCAGACCAACACTGCAGGCCAAAGCACTTGAGGCTAAAGCGGCTAAGGTTACACATGTCTTTTGTAAATGAAATCACAAGCTTCTAAGCCACTCAACGGAGGGCATTCGATGAGTAATGCAAGCAAAGCTAATTCCAACACTGAGCTATGGCCATCTTGCTTTTCCTGGCCTGCTGACCAACAAATTGGAGCGCCTGCACATCATGGCTTTTAGAAAAGTTTTTAAGCTTCCATACTCAACAAGGCGCACACTGATCCGCCTAGAGTTTAATATTCCAGCAATGGATATAGAATGTAAAAAAGACATAGTTAAATTTTATCATCACGTGACTAAGGCAGGCCCTGGTACAATCAGGGAAGCATTACAAATAGTTTTCACCGATAACACTAGTCGCTGGGCAAGGTATCTCTTGATGGCCAACAAGACATTGGGTCTGCCAGCTGATCTAACGGACATACCACTAACAACGGCCGGCCTAAAAAGCCTGCTAAAAAAGCAGGGAAAGATCACCTCAAGGCAACAGGACCTCGAACGGATTAGATCTATTCGTGGCGCAGAGGGCCTTGTCTACTCACACAAAGCTACCCCATGTCAGCCATACCTAAAAGCAGGAATGGGAAGGCAAGCCCTACAGAATGTTCTGAGGACTAGGCTTCTAACATTACCAATACAGGACCACAGGGGTCACTGGAAAAATACACCGTTAAGAAGCAGTGGATGTCGTTTGTGTCAATACCATATAGAATCTGCTGGGCACGTTATCTGCTGCTGTCCAGTTCTGTTGAGCCCAAGGCGCCTATATTTAAGAACTATGTTCATTCAAAATGGCGTAAGATCATGTAAGGAGGCTCTAATGTTCATCTACACCACCACAGTGCTGATGGAGCTCGCACGAATTGGGAAGTTCTATGCGGTAGCTGGAATGACTCTACGATCAACATAAGAACTGATGATGACAGCAAAATAATACATGAGCCACAGATCATCAACCGTGGCAGCAATCTTGGCAACATGATTTTATATTGTGCCCACTTGCACTATTATTCATTATTTCACATTGTATAGTTCACTCTGGAAGGAGCACTGTCCCACAATATATCCTACATGCCTGTCTACGCATATAAAAAAAAACACATGCATGCCCCTACAACACTTTTTTTGCATGTTCACGCAACCATGCCTCTCAGTTTTATCCGGTGACGTCGCTCCGTTTTCTTTTTATGTTCTTTCGCTGTTCTTCTACGGCCCACATATGTTTCATCCCATACGTCTGCTTACGCACAAAGTAATCACACTTATGCCTGCATGACATCTCATTGCACGTCAACGCTCCCATGCTTTTCAGTCTCGCTCGGTGATGTCCCTCCTCTTTTCTGCTGCATTTATTTTTTTAGACGTTCTTAAAAAAAAAAATTTTTTAGACCTTTTAATCAACAAAATGTATTTATTTACGATGTAACATGTACTGTATTTGTAAATGATTTTAGGTAATCATACAACAAAGAATTACTTTCTTTCATCCAGGGGCAAGAGGGCATCCGAGGTGGGTGTGAGAGCTGGAGGTTCCTCCCAGGAAGAATGCTCCTTGGTCAATGGCTCTGCTGGCCCCAGTAAGTCCTTCAGTTGTCAATATTAATATATATTTCCCTAACTTTTACTGCTCCTTCATTTGAACTATTTTCTACCTGTTTCCTAATTTTATTTTTTTCCCAAATCCTCTTCAATTTATCCATTTCAAAAATCTTGTTATCCCTGCATTATCCTATTTTCTAAGATATTTAATACTTCTAGGGGCACATGCATCAAAGGTTTTTGCGATCGCAAACGGTGCGATTCGCAAAAATCGGCCGTTTGCGATCGCAAATTGGCCTTTGGAGATGCATGAAAGTAGTTTCCTATGCGCAATTTAAGAATTCGCAATTAATTGCGAATTCTAAATTGTGATTGCATTTAAGGAATCGCAATTTGCGATTCCTTAAATGCAATGCTAGAAACACTTTCAAATAGCGATTTCGCTATTTGGGACCGCAAATTACAGACAAATAAAACTTGTCTGTAATTTGCAAAAACTTCGAAAAATGCTCTAAAATGCATTTTTTAAGTTTTAGGTTACACACACACATGCCCTTGGGGCATGTGTGTGCGCAACATGGGTGCACATCACAATTTCAGGGTGCAACAGGGTGTCATTTTGACACCCTTGCACTCTTGAAATTGCATGAGCAATTTGCGAGTACCTACTGGTACTCGCAAATTGCGCATGCAATCTCCCATTCATTTCTATGGGCCTGTAGGCCCATAGGAATGAATAGGAAGGCATTCCTTAATTGCGACTCGCAATTTGCGAGTCGCAATTAAGGAATGTTTAGGAATCGCTATTTTTATAGCGATTCCTACATGCATAGGCTTTTGCGATTCCTTAATTGCGATTCCTTATTAATCGCAATTAAGGAATCGCAAAAGCCTTCCTTGATGCATGTGCCTGCTAGTGTCTGTATTTTACCTCAAACTGTCTCTTTCTGTACTAATCTGTCTGTAACTTCCTTTCTTCTGGTTTTTCAGTCAGCTTTCCCTCTCCCCTTATATATTTTGTAGACTGCCTAGTGGTGGTACTCTAAGACTCAGAGAAACCATTGGTCATGGTCACTTACTACTACTAGTACTAGTACTACTACTCTGCCATGCAGATTACATACCCAAGTAAGGTGTTCTATGCATGTTTGTTGAGATGAGAAGGCTTTATTTTACTTTCTCATGCTCAATCAGTAAAACGAGAGAGTGGCCATGGTCAAGTTGGACACCCAAAAGTTGTGTCTTGTTATCTAGGCCTAGTATTATTAGCAGCAGTTGATGGTGAGCTGATTACCCTTCACCATGGCTGGAAGGAAGTATGAGAAGGAGGAGGAATGCCCCATTACATTTGCCAACCATGAAGACCTTATGTCCGACCAGTTGGCCACTCTTATTTCTTTTCAAAAACTCAGATTCACAAATAGCTTTAGCCACTCAGTCCAGTCCTTTACAGGTTGTCTTCTTGAGAGGCTTTTCAAACATTGCCACCAACAAAATGCCTAACCAGATATTTTATTATTGTTGATAGGACATACTTTCTATACCCAGATTGTAGTGATGTGTGTAATGTATGTTTTTTCAATTTTGCTACAGAAAAAAATAAATAGGGGGAGGCGTATATGGCATCTAAAAAATGTGCAATGTTTTTTCTAGCCGCACCAACCTCCGACCACCAGTGCTGGGGCCAGCTGAGACGGAAGCGCCATCCAGGGAGCAGATACGGCAGCTGCAGGGGGTGAGCCAGCGGCAGTAGCTTGCTTATTGACAATTTATATCCTCGCTGCAAGACTGTACACTGTACTGTTGAGACTAAGTTATGAACAGTTGAAGACACCCTTCTTTACTTAGCATATACAGTCGGAGTTGAGTAAATAACGGCCTCTTCTATTTTCAACATAGCAGAGTCAGACCTTGATGGGTTGATGGAAAAGGGAAAGAAGGATGGAAGGAGGAAGGACGAGTGAAATGTAATATGACTGGCAGAGAAGGATGCGTGGGTGAAAGTTTGCATATAGGTGGCTGATAGGATGCATGGGTGGGTAAAGGTTGGATGAAAGGTAAAAGAAAGGATGCCTGCTTTGGTGGGTGAAAGTGTATGGGTGAAAGGAATCTTCCGGGGGGTTTAATTGGTCAAAGCAAGAATGCATGGGTGGTTAAATAACAAATGTATGTTAATGAAAGGCTTGTTGAGAATGATAGCCATGCTTGGATGGAGTTATGGTATTCATAGATGAAGACTGGATGAAGAGAATGTAAACCTTAAATGGTGACTGAGTAGCAAGGCCAAGGGTGAATAATAAAAATAATACTAGAAGAACAGTGCAATGATAAATGGAAAAATCCCTGTTTTCTTTTTTAACAAGGTTTTTGATTCAAAGGTTTGAAGTTGTAATTCAGACTACTCCCTTGACTCACAGTAGTTTTCAAGCACAACATATATTATATACCCACTCATCATCATCAATCGTCTCCCTCCGAGTCTCACTCCCTACCCATTGCATTTCGCCAGTGTCACCCATGGGTGGCCTATGGCTGCATGGTCACAATAGTTGCACCTCATGTCGTGCCGTATATCATTCATATATTAGTAACTATTCTCCTGCCTTGCTGTAGTCATGGTGAAATTGAGGCATTTAGCAGAGCATGGCCACGATAGGAAAAGAGATAATTATGTAGTACAGCTGCACCACCTGCAGACAGTAGCAAAGTAACGCGACACAAGTATGTCTGTCTAGGGCGCAAGCTGAGTTGGCATGCCTACATTAATTTAGCTAAACAAGAGAGAGAAGAAGAATACTTGTATACTCCATAGTACTTAATGCCTGAAACTCTAATCACATCTAAATCTAATGGGCCGAGGAATCGAGGATAGCAGCAAATGTTATGTATTGCTAGTGCTACTGTGCCACTATATAATTTCATTTGTTACTGTTTTGCTAAAAGTATTGGTTACAATTTGTCTTTTTTCTTTCTTGATATAGCTACTTCTGCCAATCCATCATCCTCACAACCCAACAGGCAGGAGGTAGCAGCCATGACCCGGCAAAGGAAGCTTAAGGCCATCAGAGCCTGATACCAGCGGCTGGTGATCAAGAAGGAAGAGGAGTCGGCCGCAGCAGCAGCTGCAGAACTCCTGTACACCGGGCCCCAGCCAGGCCCCAGTGCCTTCGATAGTATGGCGCCTTATTCAGGCAGCAGCCCACAGCCATTCAACCACTGCTGCTCCCCCCATAGACTCTATAGGACCTTTCAGTGCTGCAAGCTCCAGAGGATGGCGCGCCTGGAAGCCAGGATGGAGGAGCGTTTTCACAGGTTGGAGAGGAAGCTCCTAGCCCGCCGCTAGACCTCTCTTGCCCCTTTTTTTAATCTTTTGTTTGGTGGGTGGGACTAGTTGGGGAGAGGGTGGGAATGTGGGAGTTGGGGAAATCTTGTTTTTTTTGCGAATTTATTCATGGACATTTGATTTATGGACAATTACGCTTTTGGACTTTCTTTACTTTGGACATTGGTTGGTGTTAGGGAGAGGGTTGGGCCATGTGTTGTGGGTTTTCTAGTATATATTTGTTAGGGAAATACATTTTTCATAGTTGTACATATGATTTAAATCTTTTTTGGAGGGTTACTCTTTTACTTCGCACTGTTTCCTTTGCTGCAGGCCTGCAGCCAGTTTTTAAAATCTGCCAATAGTGTAACACACCAACAGATAGTTAAGCGGTACCCTCACTTTTCCTACTACTCTCTCCTAGTCTCTGCAGTCTGCAACTATATTAACCCCTAAGGACTCAGAGGGGGTGTGGGTGTGTGAATTTCCATTGTATATAGATTATTGCAGCTCAACAATGAATACCCTACAGTTCTTCTCTTACCTGTGATTAGGCGAAGCGATGGCAGCATGGTTTCCAAAGGTGCCATGGTGGTGGTAGTAGACAGTAGCAGCATGCTAGCGGACTAGTCGAATACTAGTGACAGCACCAGATCCAGAAGCGAAGTTCCACTCCCTCCTAGCTGAACTCAAACTGTAGGATGAGGAATATTCATCGCAGGGAACTAAATAAAGTGAAATAAAATCTGAGTTAATGCAGTTTTTTATGCAAGCTATGCAAAATAAATGAGATAGTCACCAGAGGGAGACTAGAGTACGACTAGTAGTACACAAGAAGGAGAGAGCCAAACGAGAAAACATGATAAGCGATGCTAAAGTAAAATAAATAATCAGAATGGTGAGCTAGTAAAAGTTACAAAATAAAGTCGACTCAAGCTATGAAGTGGACAAGCGTAACCTTTAGTGCTGGAAGGATGATGATGCTGGCAATTATGAATTATGCTCCTCTGAAAAAATGTAAATATCTAATGCTCTGCATGGGTTGGCAATATCTAATATGTATATAATTGCCAGTGTGGGCTATAGTTAGAGCAGAAGGAAATCCTCACCCTGCCTTGAGTTGGTGTTGCTTTCACCATATCCTCCCCACCTAGTGTGTGATCAATTAATAGTGTAAATTTAATTTAGTCCCACCTCAATAAATCACACAGCCCGGGAGAAGAGGGTTAGGGGTTTGATGAATCGATGGGAAGGGGGATTTGGAAAAAGGTTTGACAAAGACAAAAACTACACAAGAACAACATTCATTTTGGCAGCTGACCATCATAAATCTGTGATGGGAGGAAAAGGAAATGCATGCATGATGATGAGTACTAGTACAGGTAAACCAAATTAAATTGTCCGACTGCCTCCAGAGAGACCCAAGTTACATTATGTTCTGTTGTACCGAGCTGTGAAAGATACTTAGCAAATAAAATGTAAATATCTGTAGGAGTCAAGTAAACAAACATAACACACACAGTTCAAATTATTAAAGAGAAAAAATGATACTGTATTGCCAAATTGGGAGTTGAATCTGCATTCCTCTTGGACTGTCCATCAATCTTGGGTGCCTGCCGGATGTGGTTCGGTAAGGTAAGTGTGAGTATGTGATATTGTTTTTCCAGTATGGCGCAGTATAAAGGGCCTGTAGATTGAAAAACAAAAATGATATTGAAGAATCAAGGCGAAAAGTTAAACTTGCATAAGGGGTGCAACAGAAGACACAGAGGTAGCATGGCGAAATGTCTGTTTCCAGCAGTTACTTTCAACAACAGGCCCCCCACCCAACCACCACTTAGCTTTGAATTTGAGCCAGACAGCACTGAGCACAAACACACCCAGCAACATAGCATTTTCCCAATCAAGTAAAAAATCAACGCATGCTGTCAGTCAAACCACTCACCACCACTACACAGACTTGTGTGGTTCTGTTGTTTACATTTAGGCCACTTCAAAGTTATCATCATCCAAATCGGGCTATAAAATGTGTCTAAGAGTAAGACGGTGGGGATGAATTGGTCAACCAGACAAACAAAAATAATGTTCCTTAGCTATATCTTTTTTTGGCGTCAAAGAAAGAAAGAAAGAAAGCCTAGTAGTCAGGGAAGTAGAGCTTGTCCTCAAACTCTGGTGGTTCGCCCAGAATTAGGTCATCCATCACACTACTTCCATGACCTGAGGCTCCTTCATCTTCCTCCTGTGGTACTTCAGGTATGGTGTAATCCGGTAGTATAAAGTGCTGATTCATTTTGATCATGGTTAATCTCACCACGTTTTAGGGCGAGAGACTGGTCCTTGTCACTGTGACAATGGCACCAGCATCACTGAAAACACGCTCAGCGGAGATACTGGTTCACAGGGCAACGCGATAGTTCATTGCCAGACTGCTGAGCACTGGCCATTGGCGCCTGTTCCCATACCAATACACTAATGAGTTTTGATCAAAGTAGACCTCTGTTGCATCATCCAGATAGGCCTGGACCATTCACTCGATGTTCATTGCTGATGCTCCACTTTGCTCGACCTCTTTTGCCTTCTCCTCTGCACTGGACTTAAGCCCTGCCAGTAAAAACCACTCAGTTGCAGATTTTGGGGCTGATGTTCCTGGTCTTGTTGTTGATTGTGTTCCTGTTGTTTTTGGCTGCTGTGAGCCAACAGCACTGCCCTCAGGCTCTGAACTTGAAGGCTGCCCCACAGGACTTGTGCCCTGGAGCAGTGGGCCTCTAATTCCCTGCCATTCTTTTTCCAGATCACTGCCTTGCTCAGCTATCCATGTTTTGTATTTTCTAACATCCTTGTCTGAAAAAGGAATGAAAGTACACAGTAAAGGTTTGTACAGTGGATCAAGAATTATGGCACATATGTAATGTTTGGAGGGCACAATGTCTCTTTGCACCCTTCTACTAGCAGACAAGCGAAGGATTAAGCTCTCCACCAAGACATATGCATCTGTGTACATTGCAGACACCTCCTTTAGCTGTTCCTTTAGCATGTGCAACAACGGGATAGCTTGGCCCATGGTACTGTCCTCTTTGCTGACTTCCTGTATGAAAACCTCAATTGGAAGCATCATCTCTGTCAGGCATTTGACTAGGCCCCATAGGTCCATCTCAATGATCATGCCTTTCACTGCTGCATCCCCTCTTTGCATGACATATTTATTTATAGGTCTGTACTGCTCAAACAGGCATTCAAGCAAGTAGTAAGTGGAGTTCCAGCATGTTGGCACCTCCTATATGAGTGCTTTAACTGGCATTCTATCATCACTCTGAATGACCCTCAGCTGTTTCCAGGCTTTAAATGAATGGCTGAAATGAGTGAAGATTCTTTTGCAGGTGGACAGTAAGTTGCTTACTTGGTCTTCTTTTGTGAGAAAGTCCTGTACAATGATGTTGATGCAGTGCACCAAACACAGGACCCTGAAATAACCACCATCAGCCATGGCCTTAACTATATAACTGCCATTGTCCGTTGGAAAAAATCCAATATTATGCCCTCTTGGTCGCAGCCATTCAAAGACCTTGTTCTTAAAGTCTTACAAAATGTTTGCAGTTGTATGGGATTTCTCCACTGCGAACATCGCTACTGTCGCATGCTTCCAAGCAGCATTACAAATCTCAGCAGTGTCAACACCTGCAGATATTTTTTCTCTAGCCCCCACAAAAGAGTTCAAGTGTGCAGAGATGCAAATGTAATCAGTCGCTTGGCAACTGGTCCACATGTCTGATGTCAAGTGGATACTGTGAACAGCACTCTGCTGCAAAGCTTGCCCAAGCAGTTCAAGCACATCTTGATGTAGCGCTGGATCAGCAACTCTGGCAAAATAGAACCGGCTCGGAACCTTCCATTTTTGGGCAGATGGCTGCCACAAATTCAAGAAAACCCACCCCTTCAACAGAAGAAAAAGGGAGGAGGTCCCGCGCTAACATTTTGTTGTACAAACATGCCGTTGGGTGGTAGCGTTCATACTGCCCCTCTGGCCTAAACATGGCAGGAATAGTAGCCTTAATTACTTTTCTTTCCTAATGCCACTGATGCAGGTAACTTCTTGAGAACAGGCGGTGGTAGGCTCAATGTGCTTTTTAATGGGGCAGTCTCTTTCCTGTGTTGCCTTGGTTGTCTTGACCTGAGTCTTATGCCATTGCGATGTTGCTTATGTGGGCGATACTACTGCACTGCTGGGGAGAGGGCTGCTCTGCGTAATGAAGATGTCTTCCTCTTCTTCGCCTTCCACCGGGATCCGATTCTTATTCCCTGCTCAGCCGACTTTCACCCACTTCACCAACAACACTTGCAGTTATTTGTCCGCTAAGGTGCGCCTCCCAACGGATCGTATGGTGTTTTCAAATGGGTTGTTTGGCCCCCGGTACCATAGTTTGTACCAAGCTTACCCCGACTAACACTTGCCGCGCAAAAGAGCATATGGCAATATTCGCCTCACTCTGGGTAACTGAAAGGAAGTACCAAACTGGGAAGCTCAACTTTCTGACACTGGTGCCACTGACAATTCAGATGAACTGGCGGCTGTAGGTGGGCATTTTGACATTTGACTTTCTGCAGTACCTACTTCTACTGAGGTGATTGTAGATGTAGGTCACTGCAGGGACTTTTCAAATATGGCAGGTGGCAGTGGTTGGATCTGTGGTGCCACTACCACATCCCCCACAGGGGGAGAGGTGTGGTGCAGCGGCCAGGGCAGCTGACTTCGGAGCACAGGGTTCACGGTTCGATCCCCGGTTCGATCCCCGGCTCCGGCGGCAGCTCAGCTCAGCACCATGTGACTCTGGGCAATAGCTCACTTAATTTCCACTATGGCCCCCAGCGCCTTGAGACCCGTAAGGGTGAGTAGCTGCGCTATATAAAAATGGACTTACTTACACAGGAAGTTGGGATGGGGTAACGTTGGTCTCCACTGGGGCTGGGCTAACATCCATGATGACTGGCTCTTCGTCATCCTCCTCTTCTATATCTGCCTCCATACCTCTAAGGCTTTCTGGAACCTTCCTTTTCCCTAGCCTTGTCTGAGTCATCTTGTGGCGTGTCTCACTCTCAGACTGAAGCAGGATCCAAGTGATGTAGACCATCAGAAGGGGGGCTTGAAGAAGAAGATGATGCACCACTAACCCTCCTTTTTCTATCTGGAAGTCAATGGATCTTCTGGAGCAGATTGCTCTACTTCCTCAGCATGAAGCTCAATCTCTTGAACTGCTCCTACTTCAGGAGGAACTACTATTGGCAGTTGTGGCTGTTGTTCTTGTTGTTGTCCACTTCTCTGAGTTTCCTGCAACGATTGGGTACTACTTTGCGATAGAGATAAGTCAATGTCAACATCACTGCTCATCGAAGTTGCTGTGATTAGACTGGCTGCCTCTGTGACAGACATGGGCTTGGGCCTAAATTGGGATAGGTCCACTGATTTGGGGGTGCTGCTCGCAGCATGCTCCCCAGAGGCCAGTGTAGTAGGCACAGTTTTTTGTTTTCCAAAAAACATCTGGGGCGACATACCAGTGGTGGTGGTGGTAAGCTCCTTCTTCTTCTCACTGGCCACTTACTTGGTAGTAGTTTAACACCTTTCTTTGGAGCCATCTTGAAGCTATCAGTAAGCAGTGGCACTTAGTTCACAAGCTGAAGAGATCTTTGATGTGCGGGTCACCCACACGTCACACCATGGACAGACATTCTTTCTGGCAGTACTGTGGGTGATGTTGTCTCTTGTTGTCTTGTCTTGCACCTAAAAGAAAAGCAGCAAGAAGGACATCAGTGAAACATGGCATTGTTGTTGTTCAATTAGTAGTACAAACAAACACAATATCATTTAGAGTGATCACTGGTTACTCCCTTAATTAACAATACAGTGTAAATCTATTCGTAAAACGGAAAATCACGCCAACATAAACTTTCACGGTGACTGACTGTACACTCAGGAAGAATAAGAGAGAGTAAAAACAATAACATACAGATGAAACTGTTTGCTTTATGTGTGTCACATCACGTCACTCATGTGTGATGTGGCACTCAGGGAGAAGCAGCTGACAAATGACAATGGAAGGAACAATCCCTTGATAATGAATGCTGTTGTGCAGCTATAGCAGACATAGGGTTGATTGATGCCAGATGTAGTGGAAAATGGTAAGAACAAAAAAAATATTAAATTAAAAAATAGAAAATAGAATTTACCAATTAATTTAAAAAAATGGAAAAATTAAAATTAAAAAATTAAACATAAGTGAAGTTATCCCCAAAAATATTATAATAAGTAATTATTAAAATGCTATCTCGTTGCTCAACCATCCATGCAACCTATGCAAGAGGGATGAATTTGGTTGGACTCACAAAATGGCTGCCAGCCAGTGCCACAGTGTCATCAACAACACTGAACAGGAAGGCATTCATTGAGACCAAAGATAATATAGGGAAAGAACACTGGCATGATACACACAATGGCCGCCACCCACATGAATACAAGAAGCAGGAGGCCTTGAACAAAGAATGCATGCAGGCCTATGGCAAAATCACACTGCTGCCTACACAAAATGGACCCCAGCCACATGGTCACAATGACAACAACCAGCCAGAAGGCATGGCCACAACAAAAAAGACATGCAGGCCTATGGCAAAAGCACACTGGCTGTATACACAAAATGGCTTCCAGCCACATGGCCATACACTCACAACAAGAAGCAGGGGGCCTACAACAAAGAATGCATGCAGGCCTATTGAAAAAGCAAACTGGCTGCCTACACAAAATGTCCGCCAGCCACAAGGTCACAACAAGAAGCTGGAGACCTAGAACAAAGAATGCATGCAGGCCTATGGCAAAAGCACACTGGCTGCCTACACAAAATGGTTGCAACCCACATGGTCACTCACAAGTCACAATAACAAGAGACAGGAGGCCTGTAAAACAAACAGCACATGCAGGCATAGGGACAGTCCACTGACTACACAAAAGGACCCCTGTCCATTGGCCACATGGTATCTGGAACAAAGGCAAATGGTGGCCTATGGCAAACACACAAACACACACACTTTGCAGACAAAGGAGGCATGGTAAAACAGAGAAAACATCACTAATTCAGCAATGCCAAAAGCGAAAATTAACAGGGCTAAAAAAAATGTTTACAACAACACACGTCCTTCAAAGGCATTACTCCAACTAGTCCTATATACTGTTTGCATGAAAAAAAGCACATTTTGTATTTCAATCCAAAACCATCCATGGCCTCAATGCTGTAAAAACCACAGAAAAAGTTATTTCATGCACCCATGACTAGCACTGGGCCCACTGGCTGGAAGGCCAATTGGCAGACTAGGCCACATAGTGAAGTAAATCAATATTGCAAATGTATTAAAAAAACATGGAGAGAATGTAGTAAACTGTAAAACATTTTTCCTTTACAAAAGAAGAAAAATAAAATGCTAAGAAACCAGTGATCACTAGGCCCCTACTAAAACAACAGGTCACCCATCACAATACATTTTAAAAATCCATTACCAGTACTAATAAATCCAGGTGCATGGTCCCAATCAAACTAACAACACCAGTTTTTCAACTTACTTGTGAAATCTCAAAAACAAAAGTCCTTAAATCCAATTGGATATGCAGCAGACACAAATAGTGATCCTTACAGCTCTAAATCAAAATGAAAAGTGACCAGGAGATGGACAAAGCACTGGGGGGAGCCTGCTGGACAGGAACAGGAATTTGGAGACTGTGGGCCACTTCCTTCAAGTTGGAAAAAAAGGAAAAAAACAAAAAAAGTCCTTGCACTAAAAAAATGCCACCAAATGTAAATTCCAGGAGGTTTTTAACTCCAAATCGTCAGTTCGGGAAGATTTTGATGCTTCTCGAGGAGAAAATCTTCCCCAGATTGCAGCCGCGGTAGATCCTGCACGTTCAGGATCGTATACAGCAGAAAGCATCCGCCGGGTGGCTCAAAAATGTTTTACCTGTTCGTTGTTTACTCATTTGATTAATTGCCTGGGAATGGACTTGTAGACGTAATGAGCTCTGGGTGCACATTACAGGTTGGCCTTGAGCGTTAGCGTAAAGTCCTGGAAGCTTCTCCAGATAAGATATTTGTGGCTGCGAGGACTAATGGACTGAGTAAGCACAAAGACCAACGGGAAGAGCTTCGTCTGATCACAGGGCAGAGTCTCGTAATTTTGCACCCGGTTGAAGGAGCAGGATTAACACTTTGAGTTTTTCCGACTTAAACAGCTTCTAAATTTAGAGATTCAGATGTCCGGAGTAATGAGGGCTGTAGTTTCGCTTGCATAGTGTCATTGTCAGCATAAGAAAAAGGAGAAAGCCAGGAAGATGGAATCTTCTCCAGTCCTTGTCACC
This sequence comes from Calotriton arnoldi, assembly GCA_963921515.1. Lineage (NCBI taxonomy): Eukaryota > Metazoa > Chordata > Amphibia > Caudata > Salamandridae > Calotriton > Calotriton arnoldi. The sequence continues at coordinate 365,378 of CAWUFW010009979.1, read as the reverse complement.
AGCCTCCAGACCACCACCTGCATCACAGGCCTTCCCGACCAAGAGCCAGGCAGCAATTCCTACAACCTTTCCCCCTCTCTACCCCCTGCTGCCTCACCCTAATCCACTAACAGCAATGCAGCAGCCAAGCTGGGCCGGAATGGGGCAAACAAACCCAGACAGCAGGTAGGCAGGGGCCGCCCAGAGGAGAGCGGACAGCAATCGGGCACGGGGGGACAAACAGGCTGCAGAGGTGATCTGGGCAATATGGGCAGAGAACAGATGAAGGTTGAGCCCTCTCACTATCCCACCTGCCACCCCCCAGGAGAACCCCTGCAGCACGAGCACCACTGGTCTCGTGCAGACGGGGGTATGGGGAAGTAGTGCGGTAGTGTGGTCAAAGTAAGAAAGCACTAGAGGTGCTGGAGTAGGGGCCACATTGTGCAAGCAAGTGCAATTGGGTGCAAGCCAATAAAGCCAGTAAAACCAAGCTGCCAATGAGCGGGTGCACACACTTATCCCAGCATCCCCACTCCCAGTTCGCAGCACAGGGCCCCCACCTCTCTCAACCTCTGAGCATTCTCCGATGCTCCAACCCATCACCATGTATCAGCATGTCTACGTCTCCATGTCTCCGCACTGTTTCCTGATTTCTGGCTCCTAGACATGCACGGTTTCCTGAGAGTAGTGTATGGTGTTTGCAGTACCTTCTTATTTCAAAAATGCGTATCTTCACCCCTGAAGAGCAGTGTAATGTTCCCTCTACTACCAGCCATAACACAGATTCATTGCCTCAGATTGCAGCTTCACCCTCAAAAGTTGCCATTTTTTTAGTGCACTTATAGCGAATAATGCCCTAATTTTTGCTAGGTATATAATACAAAAAAGTGCATAAAACAAGGGGGGCAGAGCTCCAATGTCCAAAAGAGTGAGCCTCCCATGCAACAGGTATAATCAATTGCTTCCACCACTGTCAGTCTTCTATAGCCGAATGAGCGGACAGTAGTATGCTCAGTAAATTACGGGTGCACATGGAGTGCCCCTCCAAACAACATACCCAAGCTTTGGTTCTCAATCCATTTCCATGCTGGCCCTCTGTATATACGTGTGATTGTTGTGTGCACTGAGGTCAAAAAATAAAAATATTTAATGAGACTGACCACATGGGCAACTCAGGGTGGGGGTGCACACTCTTTGGGATACTTTTTTGCCTCACAAAGCTACCTACAGAGTCTGAGAAAAGCTTGCACTGCTGCTTCACATGATGTATAGGACCTATGTGTTTTAGAGTACAACCTTGCCAGACTTCTTTATTTCCCACCCTTGGCAACCAGAAGGGTGGTGAACGTTGACATGCTTGTTTCCCTTTTCTAGCCTTAGTACCTACTGCATCATGGAGCCAAGCTGCCTAATCCACAACCAGCATAGCTTGGACTTGATTGTTCATGAAGGAACCCCATTCAGAAGGCACAGAATGCATGTTTAACAAAATCCACTGAAAGAGATTGGAATGAATGAACACGGGCACTGTGATTGTGGAATCTCTATGTACCAAATATACTGTCCATCATGCAGTGAACCACTGCGTAAATAAATGTAGCACTGCGTTTTGTGTAGGATCCTAAATAGCACAGCACCGGATTTAGGAAAAGTCACCTGCCAATGACATCATCACTGGCTCTCACATTAAATCTGACTGTTCACCATGACACACAGCCTTGCGCTGTTGCGTAAAGGTGAGCCAACAGTGTCTACCATAGAATTTGTACAACTACCATATTCTACAAATTCTTGTGTATAGGCAACAGAGGGTCAAGCATGTGAGATGTGTGCTGTAGGGTAACGTACTTAAGCTACATGGAGGCATATCAGGCGATATACCATGTGACGTCTGACTTTACCTGGTATTTTTTATGATTTGGCAGAAAGCTAGGTCATGCTACTTTAATAGATATGACTTTGCACGAAAATCTAAAGTATTTCGGCTGGTCTACCATGACACCCTCCTGCTTCAAACATAACTATGGAGATGCTGCAAAAAAGTTTGGATGCCATGTGAAGATCAACTTTCGGCACAATATAATTATTACATATAAAATTGAACCATTGTTGCTGTTTGCAACACTTTGTGTTACACAATCACCCGTTCAAACTTTTAGTAAATCTGGACCTATGGGCAGTTGTACGAAACTTCCAGGTTGCATTTCTTAAATAGCGAATCCTAAGAAATCACTATTTAGGAAATGCAAAGTGGAAGGTGCAAAAATAGAAATTTCCTAATAGCTAAATCGCAAAGTTGGAAATACAAAACCAAGGGTGCCTATGGGTCTAATGCCCCCCCTTGATGCGCCAAAAAATAAGTGGTGAACATGAAAAATGACATGGTACTTTAAAAAAGGCATTTTGGGGGCATTTTTAAAATTGCACATGGTTACCATTGACTTGGAGTCAATGGTAATAGCATTTCCTAAATGACCATTTTGCATGTAGGAAATGCTTTGTACATGTGCTTAGGAAATCGCAAATAGAAAATCCCTATTTGCGATTTCGCATTTAGGGGAATGGCAAAATGCGATTTCTACTGGGTAGAAATCGCATTTTGCGACTACGTTTAGGCCTTTGTACATATTGAAAGGCAGTATTGCATTTCTTAATGGAACAAATTTGCGATTCGGTCCGTTAAGAAATACAATTTCCTTTCGTATATCTGGCCCTAAGTTCTCAAATTCTTCAAGAGCTCTTATTTTTGGTTCCATTAAGATACTGATTGTGGAAAATAAACTTTCACTGGTACTTATAAATATAACTGCATTTATGGAATTTGTGTTGCTACGACTGCAAACATATACCCTTCCATTCATCCATTCATGTATGTATTCAAGCACTGAACCAGCACTCGACAGCCATATCTGTACTGATTCATCCACCCACTCACTTAATGAAGAATCATTTTCACTCAGAAAGAATCGTCTATTGGCTTTGTTATTGGGTTGACTTGCTTTCTTTGTCTGTGATTTTTAGGTCTGGTCAAAAGACAGATTTAGCAATCTATATTGACTGATATTTTCCCAAAAACAATCATGTTAACAATATGTTACCGCCTGGCCTTACTTTTCTCTTCCTCTTCCAGGGTGCGGGTAATTCTTCTCTCTTCCCTGAGAATCCTAGCAACATACATGCGTTCAGATCTGCCTATCTTTGTCTTGCACCTTTGTGTGCTCCCCCCACTGAGTGTCTCTTCTTCTGTCACTCTCATGCTCACTCCAGCTCTACCTTCGCTTTCTGACCCTGTAGAGCTAGAGCTTCTTTTTTTGCCTGAACTTGCGGGATCGTTATCAAGAACTACTAAGAATCGGCCAGATAGCCACCCTGGCTCATCTGACCCTGGAAGGGCTGAGGTCCGGCTCCGCTGTGGTGAACTGAGAGTTGGTTTCCTAAGCGGGGTGGCTTTGGACTGGGGCAGGCCTAGGCCATGTGGTGTGGTTAGGGTGATTGGGATCCCCCTCTGTCTGGGCACCTCCATTTGCACTGGATCCCTTTTTTGGGGGGAGGTTCCTCTGCTTCTATAAAAGGGGGTTTACAGTACCCCAAGGCTGGTGTTGTGGGTGTAACCACACACATGCAAGTGTATGGGGGTGCTAAAGCCTTGACAGTAGGCTTAGCTACGGGGACCTTTCCTTTATTGCCCTTTCTTTGAACAGAGTCCAGAGGTGAAGGGTTGCCTCCCTCTTTTACCTCTTATGTCCTTTATGTTTGCTAACTATGTGTGTTTTGGTATGCTCAATTATGTTGGGATTGAACATTCCCTCCTTGGGCCAGGGGTACATGTGCTTTGGTTTTCAAGTGCTACTCTTGGCAATGTTTACTCATTTTTGTCCTTTCGTTGGAGAAAGCTCCCTGCATGTGCTCCAGAGGAGTGCACACTTTTGTGGTTTGAGGGGCCTTGAGAGGGGCGTGGGTTTGACCCTGGTTGGTGATGGTGTGGGCTTTCAGTGGGGCCCTGGTGGTCTGAATGGGCAGGGCTGGGAGTAGGCAGGTCCACTGAGACGTGTTTTGTCGGGAGCTAGCAGCTAAAACTTGTGTGGAAAAATACAGTTCACTTTTCAACCAATACAAAGGCAATCAAAAAGTACCTTTTGTGAGAAGTTGGCCTGGTATATGCTGTTCACTAGTTAAAGTGGACACCTTGCACCAGTACAATTCGACTCTTATGGTAGGTAGGTTTAAGACAACCTTTATAGAAAGCTATCCTAGTGGTAGCTGTGGAGAGCAGCCTTCAGGCTAAGTCTTGGAGGAATGTAAAGCAGCTTGTTTTACCACACAATCTCTTGAATCACCAAATGAAAAGACACCACACAGGTATATATATCAAATATATTTGTATTTATTACTAAACAACTCTCTACTAATCTCTTGTGAGATTAGAAGTCAGGAACATATGCACAAATCAACGTTTCACAATAAATTAAGCACAAATATGGCTGGGGCCCTAGGGGCGTACCAGACCATATACTAAAAAAGAGACTTAAGAACAATGACTTGCAAAGGGACAAGGCCTAGGGCCTTCCGAAGTGCTGGGGCCTCACGAAACCACCCAAGGCAGGTAAGTAAAGGACCCACGGGGGACGCGTGCAGGGCGTGAACACAGGCGCGGATCGCCGTAGACTTCAATGGGGCAAGTCGCGGTTGGAAATTAAGAGTTTAAGGGCACTTTGGGAGTAGCTACAGGCAAGTCACTTACAGGGTAAGTAGTTCTAGGGCCCACACCCACAGGAGCACCGTAGTGCTGGAGTTACCTCACCCAGGGAAGCCGGGTGCATAGGTGTCCTTTGGTGTCGGGTCGCGGCGTCGTTTTCAATGGGAGCCAATGAAGACTTGCTGCTTGTGAAGACAGAAGAAGTGTCCGGTGGAATCCAAGCCTGGATTCGGAAGAAGGAAGACCTGAAAGCAGAGGGGACAGTGTTCAAAGTCACTGGGCAGTGACCCGGGGCAAGGAAGATGAATGCCCACCGTCGTTGACAGATTCAGGTCGTTCATGGGTGTCTTGACTCTTTGGTCACGAGGTCCAGGAGGCATCGAGGATAACTAGGAGCTGGATTCAGTGTGTCCCACAAAGTCTGCAGCTGACTACCATGTCGGCATCCCGATTGGAGCCAACAAGCCTTGGTAGCAGCAAGTCTCGTGGAAAAGGCAAAAAGTCAATGGTGCAGATCAGCAAGGTCTGGGGAACTCACCCAGCAAGGGTAAGTGAGGGCAGGCCTGGAGCAACTAGGGGAGCCCTTTGGTTTGGTAGAAAAGTCTTCAGGGGACCCACAAGCCTGCTGGCAAGGGATTGCAAAGATGCCTCGGGAGGATTCCTTCCACAGGGGCCCACGGTCACTCGGGACAGGGTAAGCCTCTGATTTCTGGAGGGATTCCTGCTAGAAGCTGGGACCACATGTGGCCCAAAGCACAGGTTCGTAGAACGTCGTGAAGGGGTTACACCCGACAATAGTGCACAGTACCCAGGGACTGCGGTTCCTCATCACTCGTGGGGTCCAATTGCTTCAGCTTCGCTGGGGACTCACGATGGCATTGGAGAAGTCAGGAAATCCTCGTCTTGGGCTGCAGGGACCTCGGGCTTTGGCGGGAGCAGCATAGTTTGCGACCATCGTATCAGTTTTTGGTGCCTGCCAAGCAGGGGAGTCACTCCTTGACTCCAAGGGAGATTCTTCAGTCTTCAGAGGTAGTGGAACGTCTAAGGTCCGGGATTCTTCAGTAGAGCGTCATCCAGGGAGATCTAGTTTGCAAGTTCAAGGGTTCCCTATCTTATACTAAAAGGAAGGGAGGGACTAGCTCTATGACCCCACCTATGGGAGGGTCAGGGGAGTGGGTGGCTACACCCACTTCCCTTTGTCCAGTTTCGCGCCAGAGCAGGGGCAGGTAGCCCCTGAGCCGGTTTGAACTGGTGTATGCACAGAGGAGCCTTCTGCTCCCCCAGTGCAGGACTTCAAAGCACTCTAGGAGTGCACCCACCCAGCCCCAATACACTAAACCCTGTCTGGGAGGTGGTCACACCTCCCTGGGACAGGATACCTATTGTTGGGCTTCCTCCACTGAGGCAGTGTCGGTCATCAGCAGGAGGGCAGCCCAGTGTCTGTGACTGGTGGCATCCATTTTGTGATGCCAGGGCTCTTCAGGATTCTACCGCGTTTCCACAGTAGGTACATGTCTATCCCTCTATAAGGGTGGGATCATACTCCCACACCAGTTACTGGTGTGGGGGTATGATTCCAAGGTGTTTGACACCAAACACGACATGTTTTGATGCAGCCATTCCAAAGTTAGCATTAACCGCGAGGTTATAATGCACTTAAGAGTATATGGTCAGGCTGCACTACAAACAGCATCAGAGAAGGGTCTCCGAGTGCTGCAGAGGGGCTCTGCTCATGCAGGGGCACCCTCTCACATAGGAACCAAGCACTCTGCCTTCAGGATTGATAAGGCCTGCCATAGGAGTGACGTATAGGTTTATATGTGTGTATCTATGTAGTGATATAGGTAGCCTATATCACAGTAAGGGGTTCATGCACCACCTTACCCAGGCTGCAGTAGCAGACCTGTGGTGTCAGATTTAGTCTGCTTCCCAGGGGTGGCATAATACATGCTTCAGCCCCTTGTAGGCCTGTGAAGTACCTATGCCCTTGGTACCTAAGGTACCATATACTAGGGACTCATAAGGTACCACAGTATCCAATCACTAGTGCACCTAGAGTGCACTCCAAGTCGTTTAGAGAGAACAGAGAGGCTGGGACCCTGATTGGCAGGGTCCCAGCCAGACTATAGCCAGAAACCAGTGTAAACATCAGAAAAAAAGTGGGGGCAACATAAGAGGCAGATCCTACTCTCCTACACAACCCCCCAAACGCAGGGACACTAAACTAACCTTGACCAGTTGAGTCTTCGTGCTCTAAGTGGAAATACCTTGAGAGTCCATCTGCATTGGCATGTTGGGTCCCAGGCCTGTGTTCCACTGTATAGTCCATCCCCTGTAGGGAAATGGACCACCTTAAAAGTTTTGGGTTTTCACCTTTCATCTGTTTAAGCCATAGGAGGGGCTTGTGGTCAGTCTGAACTATGAAGTGAGTGCCAAACAAGTATGGCCTCAGCTTCTTCAGGGCCCACACCACAGCAAAGGCCTCCCTCTCTATAGCTGACCAACGTTTCTCTCTAGGGGTCAGCCTCCTGCTAATAAAAGCTACTGGCTGGTCTTGACCTTCATCATTCAGTTGAGACAGTACAGCTCCCACACCCAGCTCAGAAGCATCTGTTTGGACAATGAACTTTTTGGTGTAGTCTGGACTCTGTAAGATGGGGGCAGTGCACATGGCCTGCTTTAGGTCTTCAAATGCCTTCTGACAGCTAGCTGTCCACTGAACCTTTTTTGGCATTTTCTTTGAGATCAGATCATTCAAGGGGGTCACTATAGATCCATATCCCTTCACAAACCTCCTATAGTACCCAGGCAGGCCTAAGAAGGCTCTCACCTGTGTCTGGGTGGTTGGAGCAACCCATTCCATTATGGTTTGGATTTTGCTCTGTAAAGGCTGAACCTGGCCTCCACCCACAAGGTGGCCCAGGTACACAACCTGACTCTGCCCTATCTGGACTTAGTGGCCTTGATAGTGAGGCCTGCTTTCTGCAGAGCCTCCAAAACATTTCTGAGGTGGACAAGGTGATCCTGCCAGGAGGAACTAAAGACAGCAATATCATCTAGATAAGCTGAGCAATAAGTTTCCATCCCTGCCAGAACTTTGTTCACCAACCTCTGAAAAGTGGCAGGTGCATTTTTCAATCCAAAGGGCATCACCACAAAGTGGTAGTGCCCACCAGGGGTCGAAAATGCTGTTTTGGCTCTTGCATCATCAGCTAACCTGATCTGCCAGTAGCCAGCTGTTAGGTCAAATGTACTCAGATATTTGGCTGAGGCCGAAGTATCAATCAGTTCACCTGCCCTTGGTATGGGATAGGCATCAGTCCTGGTGACTGCATTGAGGCCTCTGTAGTCTACACAAAACCTCATTTCTTTCTTACCACCCTGGGTATGAGGCTTGGGTACTAGGACTACTGGGCTAGCCCAAGGGCTATCTGAAGGCTCAATCACACCTAACTCCAACATTTTCTGGACTTCAGTCCTGATACAGTCCCTGACATGGTCAGGTTGCCTGTAGATTTTACTCTTGACAGGCAGACTGTCCCCAGTGTCCACCTCATGGGTGCACCAGGTAGTCTGACTAGGGGTCAGGCTAAACATATGTCTGTACTGCTGCAGAACTTGTCTGCACTCAGTTTGCTGATGGTCAGTGAGGCTGCTTGCCAAAGCAACACCATCTACTGACCCATCATCAGGGTTCTGTGAAAGCAGGTCAGGGAGAGGGTCACTCTCCTCCTCCTGTTCCTCATCAGTTGCCATGAGCAAGCCCATGTCAGCCCTGTCAACATATGGATTCAATCTGTTGACATGGAGCACCCTCAGGGGGCTCCTGGGAGTTCCAAGATTCACCAGATAGGTGACTTCTCCCTTTTGCTCAACTATTGTATGGGGGCCACTCCATTTGTCTTGGAGGGCTGCTGGGGCCACAGGCTCCAACACCCACACTTTCTGTCCTGGCTGGTACACAGTCAGCACAGCCTTTGGTCATGCCAAGCGTTTTGTAATTCTTGGCTGGCCTTCAGGTTTTTGGTTGCCTTTTTCATGTATTCGGCCATCCTGGAGCGGAGACCAAGTACATAGTCCATCACATCCTGTTTGGGGGTTTGAGAGGTAACTCCCAGCCCTCTTTTACCAAACATAATGGACCTCTTACAGGATGCCCAAACAGAAGCTCAAATGGGCTGTAACCAACCCCTTCTGTGGAACCTCTCTGTATGCAAACAACAGGCAGGGAAGAAGAAGGTCCCATTTCCGCCTAAGCTTCTCTGGGAGTCCTTTAATCATTCCCTTCAGGGTTTTGTTGAAACGTTCAACCAACCCATTGCATTGTGGGTGATAGGGGGTGGTGAACTTATAAGTTACACCACACTCCTTCCACATTGCTTTCAAATATCCTGACATGAAGTTGGCACCTCTGTCAGAGATTACCTCCTTTGGGAAACCCACTCTGGAGAAAACTCCAATGAGGGCTCTTGCCACCACAGGGGCTGTGGTGGTCCTCAGGGAATTGCCTCTGGGTACCTGGTGGCATGATCCACTACCACCAGGATAAATCTGTGCCCAGATGCAGTTTGAGGGTCAAGGGGACCAACAATGTCAATCCCTACCCTTTCAAAGGGTACCCCCACCACAGGTAGTGGTATCAGGGGGCCTTTGTGGTGCCACCTGCCTTGCCACTGGCTTGGCATGTGACACAGGAGCGACAAAACTCCTTTGTGTCCTCTGACATATGTGGCCAATGAAAATGTGGAACAAGCCTGTCCCAGGTCTTGTTTTGGCCCAAGTGACCTGCTAAAGGGATATCATGTGCTAGGGTCAAAAGGAACCCCTAAACTTCTGAGGTATTACCAACCTCCTGGTGGCTCCAGGGGCTGGATCTCTACCCTCAGAATATAGGAGTCCCTCATCCCAATAAACTTTATGGGACCCACTAGCACTCCCAGCAGCCTCAGCAGCAGCCTGCTGTCTGAGGGGTTCAAGAGAGGGGCAGCACTGTTGCTCCTTACTCAGATCTTCCCTAGAAGGGCCCCTGCCCCCAAGAACTCAACCTGATCAGGCTCAAGTTCCTCTGGGGCAGTTCCTTCTTCAGGATCTGCTCCTCCTCCCTCAAGAGGGGAATCAGTGATCTGAGACAGAGGGGAAGGCACTGCCTTACCCCTACTGCTCCTCTTCTTGGGAAGCATCTGGTCCATGGTTTCAGGATCCAGAGCTGGTTCAGTGTCATGCATTTTGGCCTGTGACCTGGTCACAGCAAATACCTTTGCAGGGATCCCCAACATCTCAGCATGAGTCCATAACTCTACTTCAGACCAGGCTGAAGTTTCTAGATCATTGCCCAATAGACATTCTACAGGGAGGTCTGCACTGACTACAACCTTCTTGAGGCCAGTTACCCCTCCCCAGGAGAAATTCACAACTGCCAGACTATGGTTGGTCCTGACATTGCTTGCATTGGTCACCTGGTACATTTCGCCCAGGATGATCTGTACAGGGTCCACAAGATCCTCTGCCACCATGGTGACACTAGCACCTGTGTCCCTAAATGCCAAAGCCTGTTTGCCATTTATTACAGGCTGCTGTTTGTATTTGCCCAGATTACTGGGGCTCACCAGGAAGGACATGTCAATGTCTCCATCACAAATCAGCATTGCCTGAGTGGGTACTCTGACTAGGCCAGAGTCCACTTCAGAACCCAGGGTCAACCCTACTACACCCTTATTCTGAGTACCACCTCCACCAGTAGCTGAACTAGGGGGAACAGTTGCCTTAGGGGCAGGAGTGGTGGTGGTTTGGTCTTTGGATTTGTTACAATCAGAAGTCCAGTGCCCTTTCTGTTTACAGAATTTGCACCAGGGCTTCTTTTGGCCTTTTCCCTTGTTGGATTGTGATTCCCCACCAGATGCAGATTTTTGGGGCCCTTGTGAAGACTTCTGGTCTTTTGACTTATCCCCACTTTTCTCAGAGCCCTTAGAATCCTGCTTCTTTGTGTCACCCCCTTGGTTCTGGGTTTTCTGCCTCACCCTGGTTCTGACCCACTTGTCTGCCTTCTTTCCCAATTCTTGGGGAGAGGTCAGATCTGAGTCCACCAGGTATTGATGCAACAACTGGTTCTGGCAATTATTAAGGATCTGTTCTCTCATCATTAGATTATACAATCCCTTGAAATCAGTAACCCTACTGCCAACCAGCCAACCATCCAGAGCCTTGGTTGCACAATCTACAAAGTCAGTCCAGTCCTGAGTCTGTGCCTTCTGGGTGTCTCTGAACTTTAACCTGTACTGCTCAGTGGTTAAGCCAAACCCATCTATCAGTGCACTCTTCAGGACTTCATAGTCATCAGCATCCTCTTCTATAACAGTGAGGAGCTTGTCTCTACCTTTATCTGAAAAGGAGAGCCACAAGATTGCTGCCCACTGCTTTTGGGGGACCTGTTGTACTCTACAGGCCCTTTCCATAGCAGTTACCCACTTATGGATATCATCCCCACTCTGGTAGGGAGGAACAACCTTGCTCAGGTTCCTATGGTCTGGAATATATTCTCTGCCTCTAGGGACACTGTTGCTGCCACCAGGGGGTTCTAACCCCTCTTTTCTAGAAGCTCTCTGGAGCTCCAGGGCATCCTTATCTAATGCCAACTGCTTGGTTTTGAGGGCAAACCTTGCTTCCTCATACTGCAGCAGTTTGTACATTCTGTCAGAGGAGGTCTCTCTTCTTGAGAAGTAGGAGTTCCTCTGGTAGACAGATTCTCTGCCAGAGTGATAGGAGTGTTCAGATTCCCTAGAAAGGGACCTAGGCCTCTCCTCCACTATGTCAGTTCTCTTAGGGAGAATTCCTCTGTCCTGTTCATACCCCTTGGGACCTGGCCCTACAACCACAGTGTCCTGGTCATCTTGATGTCCATCATCTGACCCAGACACTGTAATTGACCCACTCACTGATTCAGACCCAATAGCTCCTAGAGCTAATCTAAGATCATCTGCTGTCAGCAGATCTATCAGGTGTAGTGTGGAGGGACTCTGTCCTAGCTTCAGGTGCCTTTCAGCACACATGGCTTTCAAGTCAAAGAAAGTCATGTCCTTATACTGAGGCTGAGTGGATCCACTGGGTCCACCCCTTAAGGACATTCTAGTGTTGTGCAGTGTTGTACTACCTACACTAGTTTGTGGCCTACTGATACTAGTTTGAGCTGTAGAAAGGGTGTGCTATCCCTTGGCACACAGCTCTAAGTTCAGTAGAACTTATTGATACTAAGCTTGACTTTATATGTACCTTGAGTACCTATAGTGGTTTTCAGTTAGTAATTCAAATAGAGATTTTCTGGTAAAACAATAGCAAGCTGGAATCCCACACGCTGCCACCAATGTGAGAAGTTGGCCTGGTATATGCTGTTCACTAGTTAAAGTGGACACCTTGCACCAGTACAATTCGACTCTTTTGGTAGGTAGGTTTAAGACAACCTTTATAGAAAGCTAACCTAGTGGTAGCTGTGGAGAGCAGCCTTCAGGCTAAGTCTTGGAGGAATGTAAAGCAGCTTGTTTTACCACACAATCTCTTGAATCACCAAATTAAAAGACACCACAGAGGTATATATATCAAATATATATGTATTTATTACTAAACAACTCTCTACTAATCTCTTGTGAGATTAGAAGTCAGGAACATATGCACAAATCAACGTTTCACAATAAATTAAGCACAAATATGGCTGGGGCCCTAGGGGCGTACCAGACCATATACTAAAAAAGAGACTTAAGAACAACGACTTGCAAAGGGACAAGGCCTAGGGCCTTCCGAAGTGCTGGGGCCTCACGAAACCACCCAAGGCAGGTAAGTAAAGGACCCACGGGGGACGCGTGCAGTGCGTGAACACAGGCGCGGATCGCCGTAGACTTCAATGGGGCAAGTCACGGTTGGAAATTAGGAGTTTAAGGGCACTTTGGGAGTAGCTACAGGCAAGTCACTTACAGGGTAAGTAGTTCTAGTGCCCACACCCACAGGAGCACCATAGTGCTGAAGTTACCTCACCCAGGGGAGCCGGGTGCATAGGTGTTCTTTGGTGTCGGGTCGCGGCGTCGTTTTCAATGGGAGCCAGTGAAGACTTGCTGCTTGCGGCGACAGGAGAAGTGTCCGGAGGAATCCAAGCCTGGATTCAGAAGATGGAAGACCTGAAAGCAGAGGGGACAGTGTTCAAAGTCACTTGGCAGTGACTCGGGGCAAGGAAGATGGATGCCCACCGTCGTCGCAAGATTCAGGTCGTTCGCAGTTGCCTTGACTCTTCAGCCACGAGGTCCAGGAGGCGTCGACGATGACCAGGAGCTGGATTCGGCGTGTCCCACGATGTCTGCAGCTTACTGCGGTGTCGGCGACTCAATCTGAGCCAACCAGCCTTGGTAACAGCAAGTCTCGGGGAAAGTGTGAAGAGGCAATGGCGCAGACCAGCAAGGTCTGTGGGACTCACCCAGCAAGGGTAAGTCAGGGCAGGCCTGGAGCAACCAGGGGAGCCCTTTGGTTTGGTAGAAAAGTCTTCAGGGGACCCACAAGCTGGCTGGCAAGGGATTGTAAAGATGCCTCGGGAGGATTCCTTCCACAGGGGCCCACGGTCACTCGGGATGGGATAGGCCTCTGATGTTTGGAGGGATTCCTGCTAGAGGCTCGGACCATACGTGGTCTAAAGCACAAGTTCGTAGAACGTCGTGAAGGGGTTGCACCCGACAATAGTGCATGGTACCCAGGGACTGCGGTTCCTTGTCACTCGTGGGGTACACTTGCCTCAGCTTCGCTGGGGACTCACGATGGCCTTGGAGAAGTCAGGAAATCCTTGTCTTGGGCTGCAGGGACCTCGGGCTCCGGCGGGAGCAGCGTAGTTTGCGACCGTCGTTTCAGTTTTTGGTGCCTGCCAAGCAGGGGAGTCACTCCTTGACTCCAAGGGAGATTCTTCAGTCTTCCAGAGGTAGTGGAACGTCGAAGGTCCGGGATTCTTCAGTAGAGCGTCGTCCAGGGAGATCTAGTTTGAAAGTTCAAGGGTTCCCTATCTTATACTAAAAGGAAGGGAGGGACTAGCTCTATGACCCCACCTATGGGAGGGTCAGGGGAGTGGGTGGCTACACCCACTTCCCTTTGTCCAGTTTCTCACCAGAGCAGGGGCAGGTAGCCCCTGAGCCAGTTTGAACTGGTGTATGCACAGAGGAGCCTTCTGCTCCCCCAGTGCAGGACTTCAAAGCACTCTAGGAGTGCACCCACCCAGCCCCAATACACTAAACCCTGTCTGGGAGGTGGTCACACCTCCCTGGGACAGGATACCTATTGTTGGGCTTCCTCCACTGCGAGTTTCGGTCATCAGCAGGAGGGCAGCCCAGTGTCTGTGACTGGTGGCATCCATTTTGTGATGCCAGGGCTCTTCAGGGTTCTACCGCGTTTCCACAGTAGGTACATGTCTATCCCTCTAGAAGGGTGGGATCATACTCCCACACCAGTTACTGGTGTGGGGGTATGATTCCAAGGTGTTTGACACCAAACACGACATGTTTTGATGCAGCCATTCCAAAGTTAGCATTAACCGCGAGGTTATAATGCACTTAAGAGTATATGGTCAGGCTGCACTACAAACAGCATCAGAGAAGGGTCTCCGAGTGCTGCAGAGGGGCTCTGCTCATGCAGGGGCACCCTCTCACATAGGAACCAAGCACTCTGCCTTCAGGATTGATAAGGCCTGCCATAGGAGTGACTTATAGGTTTATATGTGTGTATCTATGTAGTGATATAGGTAGCCTATATCACGTAAGGGGTGCAATGCACCACCTTACCCAGGCTGCAGTAGCAGACCTGTGGTGTCAGATTTAGTCTGCTTCCCAGGGGTGGCATAATACATGCTTCAGCCCCTGGTAGGCCTGTGAAGTACCTATGCCCTTGGTACCTAAGGTACCATATACTAGGGACTCATAAGGTACCACAGTATCCAATCACTAGTGCACCTAGAGTGCACTCCAAGTCGTTTAGAGAGAACAGAGAGGCTGGGGCCCTGATTGGCAGGGTCCCAGCCAGACTATAGCCAGAAACCAGTGTAAACATCAGAAAAAAAGTGGGGGCAACATAAGAGGCAGATCCTACTCTCCTACACCTTTTATATGCATAAAATCATAAACAATTTAAAGACAATAACATCTTTCTTTGCTTTATATTAGTAATAACAGTGGACAGTGGCTGGTGACAGGACAGAGAGGTGAGGGATATAACGAGAGAAGGTGCTCACAAGAACACAGAGTATTGGCAGGACGCGTGAAGCAACCCTTGAGAAATCATGTGCACACAAGAGAGTGCATGTCTTGAAAGACCCGGGGTAAGAGTGTGCGATGGAAATTAAATTAGGAACATGACGTTAATATGCACACAAAAACAAATAGTGGGGGTATGACCAGAATTCACATATGAAACACCCCCAAAGAATAACGTGCCCACAAGACAATGCAGGTTGTGAGAGCGGGGTGAATAGTGGAACAACAATCAAATTATGAGCAAGTAGTCAATACGAGTCGGAAAACCGAGACTAAACATATGACCAGAATTCACACATGAAGCACCCCCAAAGAATAACACGCACACAATGAAATGCACGTTTTGAATGCGGTCTGAACTGCATGAATGTTTGTAGAGTGTTTGTTGTGTCAGCTGGGGCTTGCCCTTTAAGAGTGCAAGCAAGGGCTTGGAGAGCAGCTGGCACATAAAAAGTGGTCTACAAAGGGTGAGGTGTACTAATTGGGTGTGCTCGGCAATGGAAACAGTTGATCAAGATAACACTTAAAAGCGAGGCACAACGACAAAGCAATCCTTTTAAACAGGCTCTTTTTGACCACACTACAATGAATAGAGATGGGGCCCCCCACTCAGCCAAAGGGACTGGGCACCGAATCAGACTGGTAAAGTTGTAAAAATCGCTATTTGGTAGCTCATTTGAAAATGCATCAAAACAATCAGTCATTCACAACTGTCATCAACATTCCACTCTTATTTGTCCCCGAAGTTTAACCAAAATCAGTGCCACAAATTTATAATTTTGTCAGATCTTTAATATGGCATGTATCCACCACAAATTACAATTGAAGATCATATAACAGTAAAATTGTTACAGCATAATCACCTACTTAATGTCTAATGCCAATTTAAAATTCCCAATATGCAGTACATTTAAAAACCATCATAATTATTATTTTTTAAAACAGACACAATAATGTTTTTTTAGATCAGACACAAGAGACACCAACATCAGTCTTTACATAATACTAATCTGTTCCAGTCAATATACTGCAGGGGTTTGGAATTCCTATAGCTGATAACCAGGACATATTGTTTGGGGTCAAGAACAAGAATATTTCATGTTAATTTTGTCCTTTGGACAAGTAGGCCCAACTCCCAGCAGCACAAACCCTTTGGCTGCCAGATTACACTACCACATTATAGATCAGGGAAGGATATTATCTGCAGTTAAGGGAATAGTTATGCCTGTATGTAAATGCTGTTCAACCTTGTATTTAAGGTTCATTAATGCAAAGCCTTTTTTATTAGGGTGAGCGCTCTAAGGAAATGTTGTAAGTTCAGCCTGCACTACTGACAGTGGTTCCAGTATAAAAATGTGTACACATGTTTTCAAAGTTTAACAATAAAAGGCCATATGCTTCCAGGATGCTCTCTGATTAGATGCAACTATATGCTCGAAAGCAAGATTGATGATTGTTTGTTTTCAAAGTAAAATATTCATTTAAAATGTAAATGTAAAATGTAACTAGGAAAAAAACGTTTAGCTAAACTACGTTTGAAATTTTAGGTACCATTTTTTGAAGCATCTTTTAGTTAATTGTGTTAATGCATAATAGTATTTACCAAAAATATTCATAATGGAAAAATCAGTGTAACCAGTTGCAACTAAATTATAGGGAACATGGAAATACACAAGCATTGGCAAAGCCAATAGTTATGAGTTTGGTGCTCAGCCGTTTGATTATGTCAATGCGCGCCTTGTTTTGACGTGGGTTTTGTAAAACTTAATTGTTGTTGGAGGTGCCGGGCCCTCATCATTATAACAAATGTAAGCAAAAATACTTTCGTCTCAAAAACCAAACATTGACACTGTAGTTCCTGTCACTGAACAAAACTATTTTGCATACCAATATGCAAGTGACAGAGCAGAATGTTGTCATCTACAGTCAAGCCAGCCGGTAGATAGAGAGAAAGGGAGAGATAGAATTTAAAGAAAGACAAAACGCCAGACCTAAATAGGGGCACAATTCTTTAAAACAGTCACAAGGGTGCACCCCTGGTGTTTGTCCTTGCAGTAGTGCAGATTTACGGCATTCATGAATTCACAAGAATTTACAGAAGTAGGTCAGGAAATTGTACTCCTAGAAAATATTTGTGAACTGCATTTTAGCACTGACAAATACTCATGTGTAGATTTCTTCATGCGAAAATCTGTTGCGCTCTAACAAGTTCACTTTCCCACCAACCATTTTTTTCCCCAACCCTGCAAGAAGTTTTACCTCTGCCCTTGTTAGGAGTAAATTTCCAACCTTTCTTTATATAGGAAAATATTAGAGACAAGCTGATAAGAGCCCATAAAACATGCAAGTTAGTAGGTTTGCACAGACTCAAAAGTGCATTGCAACCATGGGAGACTATTGCTTACCATTACCTCCAGCCCCAGTATGTAGATCTACGGAAAGGAGGCAAAACAAGGGATTTGCTTGTATTGAAACCCTACTATGGTATGAGCTCTGGCATAATCAGAGAGGTTATCATCAGAGCTTTTATATTATGAGATTGCTGCCATAATTTGTCACCGCACTACATGGCACAAGTGGATTTTGTTACAGGACAAGTAGTTTTATGAAGTAATCTGTACCATGGACAAGTAGATATATGAATAAATTCTACATCCCTGATACTGGATGCCTGATTCTTCATCTAATCATCATTTGATGCATCCAGATGTTAAATAGATTTAGTGCAGGGTTATACGTTGACAGGTTTCGGTGGTGAAACCAACATTTTACCACTTTCTTCAGGACTCAGTAATATCTCCCACAAAAGTACATAAAGCTAGGTATCACCTGTATTGGGAGTCTGTTACCTCAGGTCCGTTGTTCCTTGATAAGCGGATCCCAATTATTTGACATGGGACCATTCTATGAAGGTTCCACATGTTATATCGGCAGTGGGGCTACTTTTAAACAACCAATCATTGATTCATTGATTGACTACACATGGATGCATAGAAGCGAAATGCTGCAGCGAAGGTCCAGGAAGTTTTTAACATAATCCTGAGACTGAAATAAAGAGGAACCCTAATGAAGATCAAATGGTGGGACTTATGGATTATTCATGTATATCCCAAATAAAGGTCCAGAGACAAGATGATGTCGACTCAGACTTGATTTTATTTAAAAGTAGCCCCATTGATGATATAACATTTGAAACCTTCATAGACATGCACAATCCGTGTTTACCCATGAGAACAAAAAATCAGCATTCGAGAACCAGACATCAGCACAGCTCGGGCACTCTGGGCAGGGGTGCACGTCCATCACCATGTGAGGGACTTTTCTGTTCCAACAGTTACATCATGTTTTAATTCAAAAATAGCTTATTAAATACTGTATAATGAAATAATAAATATGTACTTTATTTTTTAATTATTTTTTAACATTAATTTATATTTATTTATATTTTTAACTATGTTAAATATTCTAATTTAATGTAACATTATTTTCTATGGGGTTTATTTTAAGTCCCTTCCTCCATTATTTTCTATGGGAGGGTGTTGCAGTAACAGTGGATGGTCATGTGTAGTGCTTGACTTACTACAAAAGCGTAAGTTACACATGTAAGTTACTACAAACCTGCAGTTTCTGAATACTGAAAAGTAGTAAACCTACTCAAAACTGTAAACTTACTCAAAAATGGAAGTTACCTTTGTGAATCTGACCATCAATATTGCCTGTTTTAATTCCATCAAGAAAAAAAAAGAGCAAATGCTTAGACTTAAGAGCCGCTTCCTGCAGTTTTTATACTGTTAATCTGTGCACAGTAGCAAATGTCTCACACGTTCCCATAACCCTTGGCACAGTACACCATAAAGTGTAATTGGATGAGTATGTCTTTGCTCGTCAAGGACCTTCCAAAATCAGAGTTCCTTGTCAGGGCAATTATCACTAAAGGAAAGACATTGTATAATGAAAGGTACTGATTTCATCTTATGTAGTTTATCTATCACAAATTTAGAAGTCTCTCAGGATACTATTGTTATATCTGGTTATCAATATATCATCTCCTCCAGTATGATTGGTTCTTCTGCGAATGTGTGAGCATGTGAAAGTAGAGGCAGTTTTGTGTCTTACTTGTGTTGACATGATAATGCAAAAGAATGAATTAGGGAGCTTACGTAATCACCTCAGTGGGTGTGATGACAGTAGTGACTAGTGGTTAAGGTTATTACAAACATTCCTCCCATCACCTTTTGTGTATTTGATGTAATGCCCTAAGTGGCAAGGGTATGCCCAGATGTGGGCTCCGTGCTCACTGTGCCACTGGAACCAAGTCACACCAACTGATATGCCCCTACCAGAGCGAAACCGGTCATGGGTTGCTTGTATTCTGCTTGAGGATTAACCTGGCCTGGCAGTTCAGGTTGGACTGTTCCTTTTGGAGCAGGATCAAGACTGATCTGCATATTGCTCAGTCCAAACAAAGGTGGCATAATGAGGAAAAGGACAATGGGTTGGAATGCCACCTTGAGCGATTGCCATTGGCGTGTCAGGCCCTCATTTTGTGTCCAATGACTGTGGCTTCCTGTTCACATGGAGGACATATGCATCAATGTGTAATGACTCAATAGAACATAAGTGCACTTCACAATATCCCGTTTTTCTACACATCAATCTAAGAGATTGTGTTTTTTCATCATGACCTTTTCAGGAATTGTTATCATTTATGTGTACCCTCAAAGTGTGTTTTTTTAATTGGTAGGTGTTGTAAAATATTTTCTTATCTTGTGTTGATATCGGATACCGTGTTAAATAGTACTATGTTTCAGAAAATGTTCTTTTCTAAATGGGGAGTGTTATAGCACCTGATACTGTTTAAGTGCTTCTTGGTGAGACACACACACACTAGTGTTATCTCTATGCTTGCTGTGCTGTTGGTTGGGATGATGAAGACATTTTCTCATTAGATGCAGGTATTAATGCTGGGACTATGTACCGCAGTCATATGGTTGAGAAAAATCTGTTTTACGATCTGTGCATGTGTAGAACACTTCTACAGTAGCCCTGTTTCCTTTAAAATGGTGGGGGTAGTCCTGATTGTTTTGTTTTTGGCTGGGAAGGCCTCTTTCAGTGAGATTGTTTTCATTTTTAGGTCGAGCATTCGATACCTCTTGTATATACTTTAGTATATACTTATATGTGTATGTACTTTGTGGGCTCTGGAGATCAGCCCTAGGACTTGTCTGCTTCCGCTTAGGGACTTTCTTTTCTGTTCAACTGCCTCTATTTAACTGTCTTGATAGAAAACGACCAGTAGAGGTCAGTAAAATACCAGAATTGCTTTCTGCTGAGGGACTTTTTTTTATTATTATTCTGGCAACTGCCTCTATTTAACTTTCTTGATATAAAACCAGAAGCACTTTAGCATTCTCTAGATTCCAGTCCCTAGAAATTGTCTTCCATGAGCACCCGTAGACAATAATATTTTTTTCAAATCTTGTATTTTCAGTGACATGACCACCGAAGGCCCTGATTTTATATTAAAAACAGAGCTTTGGACTATACCATTTCCTGCTGAAAGGCGCTATTTCTCTCCATGTGTTCTCATACCTGGCGTGTCACACAGTTTGGTGCTTACTTTCCCTCCATCTTAAAGAACAGTAAATGTTTCAGCACCCAGGCTAATGTGCTGTAGAGCTAAATCCATATAAGGTCTCAAAGGCGAGACAGATTGCATTGCAAATGCTTGTTCTTGGATGCTGTCAACACTGGGTGCTTCCACATTTCCAGGCAATAGGTCTTGCTCTAATTATGACAGAGATCAATTTTCATAGGTATTGTGTCTGGGAATGCTTATGAAATTGGTAAATTATTCTGTGCATTTTTCTGGATGTGCATGTCACTGTGGGTAATATATTCTGGCAAAACATTTACTAAATATAGCACAATAATGGGAATGACCTTAGCACGGTTAAACACATTTTAACACTGGCATTGTTCTTACTTTCAGCGATCTATCTGGCAAAGAAGAATATTCGAAAGCAAGGGGATCTGATTGACTATGAAAAGGTAGGCAAACTTCAAGCCAAGAAAACAGAGAGGGCACATGTACAGTTTCAAGTACCAATTGTTAGGGTTTCCGTATCAAAAGTGTTTTATATAGTCATAAACTATAAGTACATTGACGAGACAATTTTCATGACTTATCACTGAGTTTAAGATGCTGTCGTGTAGTTCCTATAGTACCCATGCAGGACCTGCGCATTTGGATAACATAAACTGTGGGTTTGGTGGCAGACTGGCTCTGTGCACCCCCACTGCGTATGTTAGCCTGTTTTGCATTAGCTAGCTCACAGTGCCACTAGAATCTCCTCTCATCGGGGAGAGATTAGTTTCTGGCAACCTTAGATCATGACAACCCTGATCCCTCAGAATCGTGGAAACAATGTACTACTTTTCGCTCAGTCACTCGTGCTTACTTATTCGGTTTGTCTCAGAGAGTTACACAGAATAAACAGTCTGGGCGTTTCAATAAGTATTTATTGAACAGTTGTTATTCTAGTGTAAAATATATTATCAGCAGTACGATAAAAGTGAAAGGATAGTGCAGTTCTACCATATTGGAATAATAATGGTTACATACATGAATATATAAAATGCATTATAAAAGTGCGCATACTCCTACGATGCCTTACTAGATGTACCTAAGTGTACCTAGCATGTGTGTAGGTCTAAAAGCCTAAGAGCCAAGAATCCCTCTAGGATTTAGTCAAACCCCATTACCTGAAGAGAGAGAAAGTGGGACCCCGTCCTGGTCTCGAGTTGGACACCCCGCAAGGGCTGTGTTAGACTGCTGTCAGCTGGAGCGACTGCATGCAGGAGCCTCAGCGTCTCTGGTCAGTGTGTTGGCATGGACGTCTCGGTTCCCTCTGTCTTACCGTGGCAAGATGTGGTGTATTTATACCCTAAAGTGTCTCGTTCCTCAGTATGGTTTGTATTGGTCTTTGTTAGACATGAGGAAGACGTCAGGGGTGAACTTTGTACATACATATTATGCGGGAGATGTAGCTGGTGAATGCTCATGCATAATTTATGAGTACATTGTAGGCCTGTGTTCGGGAAAAACCCTGCAGTGTTCAAACCACAGACTAGATAACGTTCAACCCTCAGTGTTCGTTGTGTACTGTAGGGAACTAATGTAGGTGAAAGATCATGCCTATATTAGGACATAGGAGATCATGACTATAATAGAGCATATACGATTATGACCATAATAGGGCATATACGATTATGTCTATATTAGGGCATATATGAACATGTCTATATTAGGGCCTCTATATGAAACATAACACCCACTCCTCTTTCGAATTGTATGACAATGACCATACTTAAATCTGGACAATCTTAAAAATATACTTAAAACCAGCTAAAAACATGACTTTAAAAAGACGTTAAAAAATGTTTAAAATGTTAAAATAGGCTATGCTTTCTTGTCACTTTAAAAAGTCAATTCTGGCCCACTTATAAAAGTTGCATCACTACAAGCAGAATAAGGCCATGCCTTTCAAGCGAAAGTGTCAATTTAGGAAATGTTCCAAATTTTGTTCATTTATTTATGAAACGAAGTGGAGAAGCCGAATTCTTTCCCAGGACGCGAAGAGCCAATTCAAGATTAAGTGTCCTGGCTGGGAGATACAGCATTATCGGTGTTAGCTCCTGCAGACGACAAATCCAACGCCTCACAGAGAACGTCAATTGCACATAGATGGAATGTAGCCCTGCTGACAGCCGGTGCTGCAGCAGCTTGTGCGGCAGCTGTTACCTGGGTGCCTGTGGAGGAGCCACCTAACCCAGCAGGAGCAAACGGTACCTGTGGATTCTCAAGGAATGCATTCATCAGATTCGGAAGATGCTGGGGACAACGCAGAGCATGGGCCTTTAGGGGGTCCAGCATAGCATCCATGTCAGGAGGCATATCTGATGGAAACGTTAGACAGAGATCCAACGTGCATTCTTCTCCACAAAACAGGCATCGAAGAACAGGTAAGATGCAGTCCACCCAGACTGGTCTAAATGATAGAAGCCAAGAGGCGTTCAGTTCTCTTAGGCAAGGTATACCCAGAAGCTGCACCATGCGTTCACGGTATTTCCGCTCCATGAGTATGTTCGCCATTTCCTCGGAAATTCGGCCGTCCATTGGGTAGCAGTAAGATTACAATCAGGACTCCTGCAATTAGGAACAGGATAAGCGGGAGACCTCCAAAGACGCTTCCCAATACAGAGTGTATAAAATTTGGGATTACTCTGAGGACTGTCTGAAAGGTGCTTAATAGTCCTGACCCTATGGTCTTAAATAGGTGTACAATACCGCTCGTATCAGACATATTAAAGATATGACCCACCATTTCTGCGAAATGAAAGGGGCAGTTCGTACATATAAGCGCTTGTATCTAAGTCGAGGTCCTTGCAACTTGCAGTTCAAAGGTTTCTTGAGCGGAGGTTAAGGGCACGAGTTGCTGTAAAAGCATGGCTTTCAGTCTGCTCAAAGTATCAAATTGTATAAAGGAAACATTCAATGAAGGCCACAACGGCGCCTCCCTGACTGTGTTCAGTGGCGGAAACAATACTTGCATACAGCAAGTAACCCTGGAGTTAACAGTGACCAGATAGGCGACGCCCGGAAGCATCCCACAGCAACCTTGATCATTTAGCATCAAGTAACTCCCATTCAAAAGCAGCTGGAAAACCGGCTTTATCATGGCCACTGGGGTCCCTTACATGTGACAAGATAAGTTTGCTACCGAACCACTACATGCTCCGTGCAGAGAAATATCCTGACACATGAGAGAACCGCTTAAAGCTTTCTTGCGGTTTGTACCACTCAGAAACACTTCTCGATCCCCAATCCGGCATCAATATCTATATGGTAACTCCCAAGTTTCGTTAATGTATCCCTTACCCATTTTTTTTATATCTGCCTGCCTTTGCTCAAGACAACATTGAAACTGAAATGTAGTGACCGGCAGAGTGATTTGGCCATGAAATAGCCATTCTGTTGATGGTGATTCGGCTACAGTGAATGGTAACCTTTCCAGTTTCTCAATACGCAGCATTGTATATCTAGCTCCCCTTTGTGCCATTTCTGTCTGTTTATCAGTTAGATTGTATTCTGAAAACAGGGACGTGGTGTTTATGAAACGCCAGGGCACATAGCCTGCACGCAAAGATTGTAGCGTCCAGCTTACCATCATAATAGAACGTAACTGAGATTGCCCGTTTTGTAACAAGGCCAAATCTTGTTCTAATATGTCGATTGCCGAAGATACAATATTGCCTAAGGAGTAAATCCTGGAGGTCAAAGTTGTTAACCCATTATCCACTACAGCTAATGCCTTCTCTAAGTTAATACGGTCTATTTCCCGTATTCTTTCTGCGGCCTCTTCTTGGGATATTTTCCAGTTTTCATTATAGTAGGCATAAATGCCAGCATATATGAAACGTTTCTGACGTGTTTTCCTTGGGCCTAGCAAAAAATCCCTAAGGTCTACATCAGGTGTGAGTAAGGTCAAGTGATGTTTCACTTCTGTGAGTGTTGAGGTTTCTAGCCAATCAAGGCACAACTTCCCAACACTATAGGATGTCACTACCCCTGGGTGTTGTCTCTGTACATAGCATGTATCTGGCCTACTGATACTAAACCCCTCGGTTATACCTAGGAATCTCTGTTGACATGTGTTCGTGTCAACGGGCCAAATCAGCCATTCAGTCCAATTGGGATCTGACCTGTTGTACTGGAGAATGTCATCTAATCCTACCCCATGTGTAGTTGAATTCTGCCCCCACCCATCTGTTATGGTGCTGGAAACCCAGGTGTGTTCATGTCCTTGTTCTTGGCTAGTCCAAGACAGGATGTCTGTTGCACAGTTTCATTTAGAAATGTCATCTGCTGCGGAATGAGGCATGCTCTAAAAAGCGCTTCTGTTCCCTGGACTTGCCAGTCCCTAGAACCCCAGATTGATTTTAAATCTATAGTGTCCTTCCATAGGTCGAAACCCTGTGTAGGCAACTGGGCCATAAAGGAAGCAGAGTAAATCTGTTTGGTGTTAGTCAATATAATTTTCTGTGCTGATGTTGTTGCCACTTTGTAATAAAATGACTTCGGGTCAGATGTGTTGAACCCTGAAAAGTATGTGAATTTCTGTGCAAAGGTTTGCGAACTACCTTTTGGAGGAGTTGGGCAGTGTTCCCACTGGTGGTATTCAAATACATTTCTAGATGTTATAGATTTGTGCAAGAAATGATGACCATAATGTTGGTAACAGTAAAATGTATCATAGTCTGAAGTGCCTTCTAACATTTCATTGTTCGGAAATGCTGCAGTTTTTTCCAAATCAGACATCATATTATTTACAGTTTCAGTGTCCCAATCATCAGAAAATGTACTGGAGGTAATGATATCACTTAAAGAAATTTTAAATACATGTTTAAGCTTTAAAAGTTTAGTCGGACCGAATATATCGAAATCAATCTTGTCCCATACTATAACGTCCGGTATAGGAACTGCTGTGATGTTCACTGAAAACAAGTCTCTTGGTTCACGATGTGAAGATTGGTGTGGCTTTAAAATCAAATTAACCCTTTGGGCTGTAGAGCTCTGCTGAAGGTATCGTCCATTAATAAGCATACTAAAAATTATAATTAAACCTAGCCAGAAAATGTAAAACAGAATCCCAGTGATATACCATAGTTCTATCCAAGGTGACACCAGGTAAGTCTTTTTTAAAAAGTTCAAAAAGTCAATGAGTTTTTGTTTGAGTGATTTTTTGGCTGGCGTCTTTTCCGGCTCTCTTGGATCCAGTAAAAATGTATCAAAGTTCATGAAGTAGCCAGAAGCAGTTCAATCAATTGTAGGAATCGCATTGGGATTTGTTGAAAATGGATTTTGCTCTTGACGAGGCATGTTGACGTAGACGTCTGTAGTCGGTCTGATTATAACTTGGTTGTTAAGTTGATTTTCTTCTTGAAGATGAACTTCTTGTTGAAGTGGAACGAGTTCCATAGCATTGTTGCTTAGTCCTTCATTCCGTACAGGTGGCTCTTCAAACGTGATGAGTCTTTCTGTTTGAACTTCTTGGATTGTAGCAAGAGGAGGGCATCTGCTACTGTGGAGTCCACGTGGCCTACTGTTTAGTATCGGCCACATAGTGTGGTTTGATTAAGTCGATTGAGACAAATCGTTTCTCCTTTTTTCCGGCAAGAGGCGGAAGAAGTACAGTTCTTGTGCCTTGGATTGCTAGGACCGGTACAGCTGTTCTGTATGATGGCCCAAATTCTTTCTTGTCTGCAATCTTCTCTCTGACCAGATCCTCGACTTTTGGGATCCAGACAGGTCTTGCCGTTACTGCCTTGACTTCCTCATTGGGGGTCTGTTTTAAGTGGATGTTGCTTTGTTGTGTCCTGGATTCATTTAGATCCTGTAAAACAGCCAAACGATCATGGATATCAAATGGTTTTTCATCCGCCACTGCGCTTTCACAATCAAGATCAGGTACCCACATTCTTGTCCCAAATAGGACCTCGTAAGGAGTGACACCCCCTAGAGAGCTTCTTGGCTGGTTGTTAACTGCTCTTTGGACCCCATAAAGGTGACTGACCCAACTACCGCCCTTGCCTAATACCCTAGCTGTTAAAGATTGCTTTAAGTCACGGTTTTTCCTCTCCACAACCGAATTTCTCTCTGGATGAGATGGAGAGGAGTACCGCAATGCTACGCCCATACCTTCCATGTCCTCTTTGTAAGCCCGAGAGCTAAACGCTGGGCCATGGTCAGAATGTAACGTGCCAACTGCGTATGTGCCGATAAAGACTTGCAAATCATTTTTAACAGTTCGAGCGTCAGCCGAGCGCTGAGGCCAGACCTTGAGGAAACTTGAGCTGGACGCACACGAACGGACAACCTAATGCTGTCTAATAATGGTATCTGTACTGGACGTGTTTTGGTGGACCCTGTCATCTGCTTGCAGATGTCGCAGTTCCAGACATAGTCTCTAATCTGCCTTCTCATCGCAGGCCACCAGTAGCATTGTTTCAACAAAGAAACAGTCTCCCTAAGTCCCTTATGTACAGAACCTATCCCTTCGTGTGCTGCCACAATTAAACCTAACCTACGATCCATATTTGGTATTACTCTATCCCCCACTCCAGGAATCTGAGCATATGGAATGTTGTGTGCATCTAACTTGTAGGAGTACTTGAGTGGAAATTTCTTTGGTACTGCTGTGCTGCCTTTGCGTGAAGCAATGAGAGCTACCATAATCTCACCGTCTATCCTAGTTTTTGAAAGAGTGATTGCAGCTACGGACGCTGTGCGTACAGCCCCTTTGCGGCTTCATCAGCCAATGAATTCCCTTCAACGTGAACGCCATCACGCTGATGACTCAGTGTATGTATCACGTGAGCCCTTGGTAGTACGTTTTTCAACTCTACTACCTGTTCCCATAGCATTCTATGCCTAATTGTGCCACCTTTCGCATCTTTGAACCCATTTTGTTCCCAATGATGTAGATATTCATTGTATGACTGTACACAGTAAAAGGAATCACACAAATTAGTGTGGGGAATTCATGATCCGTATTTACAAGTGCCAGTATCAGTGCTTTTAATTCTGCCAACTGAGCGGTGCAGTCTCCTAGAGATTGCGTTTTAGTGCAACTTGGATGGAACTTTCCATCGCGCATGCGACCTTTAACGATAGCACACGCTGCGCTGTAAGCTTGCTTACTCTCTATGGCCGGTTGAGCAGATCCGTCAGTGTAAATAATGTATTCATACTGATCTAGAGGCAAAATCTCATTTGGTAGAGGATATTCTTGTTGTATTGCAGAAATGCTTGTGTTTTTAAACTTGGATCAAATCTGTATTCAACATTCGTTGCAGTAAGAGAATTAGCCCATTGTATCCATCTGGGATGTAAGGCTTTCGCATTTGGAATGCTAGCCTTTGTAACAGCCTCTAAGGCTGGTACTGGGAGTCCACGACTATTATGCGCTTTCCCTGAGCCAGAGCTCTTTCTCTTGCTACAGCGGTCTGCACTGCTGTCAGGATTTTTTCTGTTGAAGTGAAACGCATCTCTGCGTTTGTGTACAGGTGTGATTTGTATGTGATTGGTACCGTTTCACCTTCATTGAAGGTTAAGTAAGTGTACCCGCATTGACTCGCTATTACTCGGATCACTAAGTTGCGTACGTTTACGCGTGTCTGTAAGTATTTTGAAGCTATCATGTCTTCTTATAGTGAACGTAGGATGTTTGTATGTTCCTGTGTCCATTGTCTGACTGAAAAATCAGGTTTTATTAAGTCGTAGAAAGGTTTTACTCTTTCTGCGTAATCCAAAATGTATGTTCGACCAAAATTTAGGAATCCCAGACTTGATTGTAAATTTTTCAATGATTTTGGATGTTGGAGCAGCGCACACTTTTCTAAAAAGTTAGCTGCTAGGCTTTTTCCTTCACTTGACAGCTCATACCCTAAGAACAGGACATTGAGATGGGCAATTTTTGATTTTTTTAAATTAAATTTATAGCCCTCAGAGGCGAATCCCATAATAATGGTGCTCACCCTGGTCAAGTGCCTTGGTAAGTAATCGTCCGTCACATAAATTTTGGAGTAACTCTGTTACCCTTGCTGAAAACAACCCCGGGCTATTCTTATACCCTTGGGGGAATCGACAAAATTGCCGTTTGGACCCTAGCGCTGAGAATGCGATCAAATACCTGCTTTCAGGCACTATATTTTGGCAGAAAAATCCATTTGAGATATCAAGTGTAGTTTTGTATTTTTTCCGCACAATGTTATTCATTAATGCGGCACTGTGAGCATTTTGAACTGCAAATGTCTTTGTGCAAGTGTTTAAATGTCTCTAATCCAAAACTAAATGATATGTGTTGTCAGGTTTCATTACGGGAAACAAAGGATTGTTCATAGGTGAAGTGCAATTTTTAATCACCCCCTGGTATTTTAGTTGATCTAGGATCTCCCTGACTTGTTTTTTAGCTTCCTGCTTTATAGGGTATTGCCTTTGAGCATTTGGTGAAACTTTTACGGGATCACGTGGTGGGTTGAATCCTCATCCCAACCAGCATGATATTTGTACAATGCTGGAGCTAGGGCAACCGCCCACTCCTGCACATATGCATGTTTTAAATGTATGGGAACGAGGTCGGAAAAGGCTGGAAAAATTATCTCTTCTCCCCTGGGGCAATCCATGACAAATGCTGGCGGACAGTCTTGTTCTGCTAATAGAATGTCATAACCTGATGACAGATTTTTCCAAAAGAGACCTTTAATTTTTCTGGGTTTGTCCCCCTCCATCCGGAGTGTTATTTCATGTAACTTATGTGGGACGCTTACCCGAGTATCAGGTTTTTCCACTGTGATATACTCACTCAACTCTGCTGTCACCAGAAATTCCTTCAGGTTCTGGCGAGCTATTGTTACTTCTGCAGCGCTGTATAGCATCGTCAGAGCCCATTCCCCGTTCAGAAGCTGTGTCCGCAGAATTCTGGGCATGTCTGATCTTAAGACCTGCTACCTTTTTCTTTTTGAACTGAGGTTTTGATTTTTGTTTATCTTCTTTTTTAGGTGCGTAGTCCGCAGCGCGTTGCATGTCTCTGGACTTTGTACTCTCCTCTTGTCTTTGTTCTGACCGTCCTTTCCTCTCGGAGTTTTTTGATGAACCCTGAAAGGAACGAGAGGGACGTGTATCAGTATCCTGATACCTGTCAGGTTTCCTAATATTATCCCTATTCCTGAGGTTATGCCTCCTTTCAGAGGGCTCCTGTTGAGGAGACCTGCCTCAGGATTGAGATATGCTGTCTTTAGACTTTTGTTGCTTTTTATTTTCCCACTTCTTTTTAGAAGATGTAGGTGTCTGCTTTGTAGTGTCCTTTTCAGAACTGCCCACCAGTTGTGGTTTTAATGCTTTCCCACCTAAGCTGTCTCTGCCTAGTTCTGCATATGCAGTTTCAATTATTTTGGGTAGTTTGTGTTGTTGATCTACTGGACTGAACTCCCTTAGGCGTTGGCGGATCGCCACTGAAGCTGCTTCCCCCTTAATGTTAGCTAGTATTATGGCTGATACCTGTTTGTAGTTACCTAGTAACTTCATCCCTAAGTTAAGGGCAGGCTCTGCTCCGTACTCATTTTGTATCTGTCTCAATACGTCAGGTACTACTGCTAATGACGGGATACCATGCGTTCTGGTATATATGGCAGAAAAGACTGTACCCCAAGAGGTGCAGTCCTCTATTTGTGATGTGATCCCATGGGCAAGCAGATTGTTAGTATTCTGTATTTATCACAGGTGGTAGTATTCGTGAATACTGCCTCAAGCTGAGTTATTTTCTGAGCTATCCAGAATGGTATTTGTTCGCGTTTTGCAGGCATTTTGCCCATTACCGCGTGTAATGTTTGAGGAGTAATTTTATTTCCTGTACCCTGAGCTGGAGTACTATTTGCTGCACCTGGTGCAGGTTGGATTGTTAAAGTCCTCATGACAAATTGTGTCAGGTATCTGTAGATTTTAATTAAATCTGTGTGTTGTACGAGTAAGTCTCCTGGTGGCATTGTGTCAATGTCAGGATGTGGTGTGTATGCCGCTAATATTGGCCATGTGGCTCCTTCTCCTCCGAGTGGGCCTAACCTTACTCTTCTTCGTACGTGGGGTAGGGCACCATTAAACCAGTAATAATGTTCCTGGTAAGTGAGTGGAATCTCTATGTCCTCAAACGGACAATAGTCCGTTGGTGCATCTCCTTCTATATAGTAGTGAAATGTCTTCGTTATTGCATTTGCTGCTGGGAATGTAACCCATGAATTGAAAACCTCTGTTTTGTTTGATTCGTGTGCCTCAATCACGAAAACTACCATGCCACCCCTAGCTTGTAAACCATTTTCTAATAGTCTTAGGGTGATTGTCATTCTGAATTTTGGTGCAATCTGTATTGCATCCGCAGGATCTTCTCCTTCTTCTGAAAAATTCAGTTCAACTCTCTCTGCCCTTACCTCGGTATCAGGCATGGTTAGAGGAAGAAGTGTTCCAAGATAAGGTGTTATGCACAATTTTAGGAACACTATGTCCTTTCAAGCTTGAATAACCAACAGCCAATAAATAGTATTTTTTGTACTACTCAGCTGCGGCGGATTTTGTGCCCACCCACTCCAGACGTCTCTGGGGTTTTGTGAGTAGGTTCTCTGAGAATAGCACGACTGAACTACTCCGATTCTACTGTTAAATAAGTACCCAACCAACTTTGGTGGTACCATATCGTGTAGTTCCTATAGTACCCATGCAGGACCTGGGCGTTTGGATAACATAAACTGTGGGTTTGGTGGCAGACTGGCTCTGTGCACCCCCACCGCGTATGTTAGCCTGTTTTGCATTAGCTAGCTCACCGTGCCACTAGAATCTCCTCTCATCAGGGAGAGATTAGTTTCTGGCAACCTTAGATCATGACAACCCTGATCCCTCAGAATTGTGGAAGCAATATACTACTTTTCGCACAGTCACTCGTGCTTACTTATTCGGTTTGTCTCAGAGAGTTACACAGAATAAACAGTCTGGGCATTTCAATAAGTATTTATTGAACAGTTCTTATTCTAGTGTAAAATATATGTGCTGCAGCAACCAGCAGACAGTAGCAGAGATATATTATCAGCAGTACGATAAAAGTGAAAGGATAGTACAGTTCTACCATATTGCAATAATAATGGTTACATACATGAATATATAAAATGCATTATAAAAGTGTGCATACTCCTACGATGCCTTACTAGATGTACCTAAGTGTACCTAGCATGTGTGTAGGTCTAAAAGCCTAAGAGCCGAGAATCCCTCTAGGATTTAGTCGAACCCCATTACCTGAAGAGAAAGAGTGTGGGACACCGTCCTGGTCTCGAGTTGGACACCCCACAAGGGCTGTGTTGGACCGCTGTCAGCTGGAGCGACTGCATGCAGGAGCCTCAGCGTCTCTGGTCAGTGTGTCGGCATGGAAGACTCGGTTCCCTCTGTCTTACCGTGGCAAGATGTGGTGTATTTATACCCTAAAGTGTCTCGTCCCTCAGTGTGGTTTGTATTGGTCTTTGTTAGACATGAGGAAGATGTCAGGGGTGAACTTTGTACATACATATTATGCGGGAGATGTAGCTGGTGAATGCTCATGCATAATTTATGAGTACATTGTAGGCCTGTGTTCGGGAAAAACCCTGCAGTGTTCAAACCACAGACTAGATAACATTCAACCCTCAGTGTTCGTTGTGTACTGTAGGGAACTAATGTAGGTGAAAGATCATGCCTATATTAGGACATAGGAGATCATGCCTATAATAGGGCATATACGATTATGACCATAATAGGGCATATACGATTATGTCTATATTAGGATATATATGAACATGTCTATATTAGGGCATATATGAACATGTCTATATTAGGTCCTCTATATGAAACATAACAATGCTAAACAGACCAATATACATTTACCCTGTATGTCATACTCATTAGTTTATATCAGTTATAGTGATTTACCTAGTAACTACAATGGTTTCAATTTAAAAAATATTAGCATTGTCTTTGTATGTACTGCACTGGTTCACACAGGTTTTATGGGTTTTCATGCACTATAATGGTTGTTATTCAGTAACATTTGTTTGAGGACTCAACGTGTTGGTTAATGGAAAGGTAAAGTATTGGAACACTAATAAGGCACATTAGTTTACATGAGAAAGCATATAGTTTGAGGTGTGAGTTTCATAAACATAATATATAAATTTACATGCCCAACATACCGGCATATATCAAGAGAACATTGTTGTATTTGGTTAATTCATTTGTTTATGCGCACGGTGTACTGGTGTGTAGGGATACTCTGTTGCTCTTCCCTCAGTATAAATTGGTGCACTTGCATAACATTGTGCTGTTCATGCATGTCGTTTATGCATAACACAGTGGTTCAGACAAGTAACGGGGTTGAGATAAAAATATATTGGTTTGCTCTCATAATTTACTGGTTAAATGCCAAGCACACTGATTCACATGCATATCATACTACTTTGCAAGGGCATTACATTGGTGCAGTCAATGAATGTACTGATTGATAAATATACTATATTGGCTAATTCTTGTGATGCACTGGTGTGTGCATACTGGTTGAAATGTGCAACCTATTGGTATTAAAAACATTATATGCTGGTATGCATTCATAATGTAAGGGTAGATGCACAAATGCTTGGTTTGGATACTTAATGTATTAGTTCACTCTTATAATGTATTACTTTGTATGTGTAAAATATTGGTTATAAAGTACCACCTATATCTTTCATTTTTCCATTTGCATACTATGTGTTTTTTACCCAACCCCTCTACTTAATGATTAGCAAAATTGGGGGCATATGTACAAGCCCCTATGGCCACGGGAACGTCACTTTTTGTGACATTTCCGTGACGATAGGGGCTTCACTTCTTTTTTACAAGGCAGCGTTTAGCCACTTAATGTGGCTTAACGCTGCCTTTCACGCTATGCGTAGCGTGAAAGGGGTGGGCAGTGGGTGTTGCAGAGGTCGTTCCACCGAAACACCCTATTTACAAGGGCAGCTTAAACAGGAGGCAGCTCCAAAATTAACACCAGGGAAAGCCTGGTCTTAAGTTGGCGAAACTAGGAGAAATGCTATATTTCTCCTCGTTTTTGCTTTTTCCATGTGTGCTGCCTTGTGCAGCACACATGGAAAAAGCAAAAATCCTTTTATTGTTTATGTACAGGAAGGTCCCCCTTCCTGCACATAAACAATCTTTTAAACAAATGACATTTTGTGACTTCCATGTGTGCTGCATTAACCAGCACACATACAAGTGACAAAATGGCATTTCAAGATTGTTTATGTACAGAAAGGGGGACCTTCCTGTACATAACCAATCTCTCCCCTGCACGCAGGTACCCTTGCACTATGGGGAAACGCAAGGCTGCACCATATTGTTGTAAATATGGTGCAGCCTTGCGTTTCTGAAGTGGCGGAGTGAGGCGTTAAGCCATGATGGCTAACGCCTCACTCCGCCACTTCTGTTGTACATATCCCCCATGGTTTGAATGCTTTTATTCTGAAGTCTGTGTTTGATATATTGGTTTGTTTACTCTATCCTATGGTTTCAATCAGCATATTTTGAGGGGTGGAGACAATTACCGGAGTCACAAGGTCTCTGGAAGATGGAGGCTCAATTTCACATGCCCTGGGAGAAGAAACTTACTGGGAAGATGTGAAGCACTTGCTGGTAGCCTCCAGAGGGAAATGTTGTGGAAATTTTATGCATGTTATCTGTTTACAACTGCAAGGTTATGTTTTTAAAAGTAATGTTTTACATTTTACTTGTTCTGGTTTGCCCATTTGAAGTATCACTTAGCATACTGCAAAATAGTTATGCTTTAAATATTAGTGTGCTTTATGTCACCAGTGACATGGTAACATTTGGGGCACTGTGTAAGATATTTTGGAACCCTGGGTCAGAACAGCATTTTTATTACCCATGTTCAGCAGTTTGAAGCCCTTGTGATGCAAATAATATTGAATGCTACCTTAAACTTTAACAGCTGGGGGACCAGCAACAACAGTTGAACATTAAAGCTGCTGGTATCCTCCAGCCAAATAGTGCTACAGGAAAACTTGAAAAATCAATGACATAGCCACTTCTTTTTATAATTGGATCTAGATTTTTGGATTTAGTTTTAATATTTGTAATATCAGTATATTTCATGGAATTCATTGTCCAACCGCCCTGTTCCTACAATGGTAGAAAGGACCAGGGAAGCTGTATAATATCAAACTATCTACCTTTACCATATCCTTTCTACAAGTCCTTTCTACAATTGGATGAACAAGGTGATTAAACACTGAATTTGATGCAAAATAGTATTCAGCCAGTCAAAGATTCTTTATACGGTTAATAAAAGCCATAAAAGCACAAAGATAAAATAAATGTACCGGGGGCAGTTATTAAAATAAGACATTAAAGGGCCATAAATGCATAACAAGTACAATTTGAACATATACATTTTCCTAAAACCATATTTACAAAAAAGTAAAATAAAGATATGACTCATTTTTAAAAGCAAATACTTTGACAGTTCAGCTTATAAAATTGATCAGATAAAATGCTTATACATTTCATCAAATAAGGTGCAAATTAAGCTAGGCAAAAAGCGTCTTCCTTCTAATTCTTATAGCACCTGAGAAGAAGCTAGCAACTCCAAGGCAAACCATGGGCGAGTAAAGCTTCTGCAGGTATAATAATGCTGGCCTTGCTTGGACAAAATGACATAGACGCTGCAACCACCGCTGCTGTGCCACTGCTGACTGTTTGGGGGACTTCAAGCCCCAAAAACCATTGCTCCCAGGAGGGAGGGGCTTCTCTCGTGCTCATAAGAGCCACCATACACCTGCGGTGCGGTTCACAGCAACTACCGTTGCTGGACCACTGCTGACTGTTTGGGGGACTTCAAGCCCCAGAAACCATCAATCCCAGGAGGGAGGGGCTTCTCTCACGCTCATAAGCGCCACCATACACCCGCAGCGCAGGACACTGCAACTACAGCTTGTGGACCATTGCTGACTGTTTGGGGGACTTCAAGCCCCAGAAACCATCGCTCCCAGGAGGGAGGGGCATCTCTCGCGCTCATAAGCGCCACCATACACCTATGGTGCGGGCCAAGCGCGGGCCCTTTCGCGCCCGTCAGAGACTGGAGGAGGCTAGACTGAGCCACCCCTCTTGGTTCTCTATGTTAGGGCATACCTAGCAAATAGCTGCCTTTTGGTGGAGAGCTGGAAGTGGTGAACTAAACCTAATCAGGAGACTTGTGCTACGTGGGAACGTAATTGGACCTGCCATCGTTGGAGCACAGGTACTTTGCAAGTCCGATCGCTCCTGTTTACAAGAACTCATTGTAACTCGATTGAGGCGGGCTGGTCCGACTGGCGCCCAAGCCTCATATTTCTGTTATTCGCGAACACAGATAAGTGACACAAGGTTCTTTGTCAGGACAGTAGTGTAAGTTTATCCTAGCCAAATAATTTGTGGTGGATAAAAAAAGAGAGAAAAGGAAACACCTGTGCCATAAAAAGCACGCCCAGATATTTGGGAATTACTCATTGGTCAATTGTTATAGGCCTTTATTGATTGGTGTTTCCGAGTTGTCCAATTTGTTTTTTATAATTACTCTATCTTCATCATATTTTATTTTTTGAATTTTTTGTTTTTAAAAGAAAGTATTTAACAGCCGATTGCACATACATCCTATATAGTTACTAAGCAAACTGATCTTCATCTGGACTCAGCATGGGAAAAAGGACACTTATAGGCGAATCGGGAAGGCCTCAATCCTCTGAAAGACCACAGACACATGCACAGACCTCACAACTAAAATTCATATCAGGAACTATGGGGGCTATCGAGAAACAGATCTCAACTGTTGAGGAGTCGATATTAGTTTGCGGAGATCAAATTACGGCCCCTATGACCGTGGTACAGCACCCAGTTGATAATGATGAAGAGCTTAAAACCCGTGATAGAGGTGGACCTGCGGGGATTGACAAGGGAACAAATGGGTGTATTCAGAACATATCTGACACAATTAATTCATCCAAATCAGACACCCCACTGCCCTCTAAACGGGTAAAAAAAACATATATCTACTACGATTAGCTCCCTAAATAAAGAGGCACCTCGAAACAAAAGGACTAAACCCCAAAACCAGGCTCCAAGTAGGCTAAGGGCAGCACCCGCTGGACTCACCCAACAGGTAGTTACCCACACATAACTAGTAAAGTGAGGCAACTAAATTAATCATGTACTCAGAGTTCACAGGACACAACATCCCACGTATTTACTGGTTTAGGCCCAAATGAAGCGAAGAAACCAGTTAGCGTCTTGCATACATCAGCCAACACTATACCCACAGTAGTCTCGCAAATGCAACCAATTGAGTACCTAGATCTTTCACCGGCTGCCACCCCTTATGTAATTGTCTTGCCAAATGTTCCACCTCCATTGCCCCAGACTTCGGAATCCTGGATTTCTCTCAGGAACAAGGCATTAAACTGGTTAGGGGTAAGATCAGGTCTGACTGAATATTTGTTCAAAGACATAAAGATGGTAAGGCGAATTAAATGGGTGGGTAGGACACATAAATCTCTTCCAGGAGATTGCGTAGTTCTGTCTTTTAGAAAACCTAGACTGGTGGAGACTGTCATAAATAAAACTAGGCCCACTCATGTTCCTTCAAATATGATCTCTGCCCTCCCACTAGGTAATTTTTATCAACCAGGCTCACTTGGGGCTTTTAATCGATCAATGCCTCAAGTATTCCGCCACCATTGACCAATCAACTTTATAATGTTCCAACTTCTAATAGATTTCAGGAACTAGAAAATCTTGATGGAATAGATTGACCAGACGTGGAGTATCTGGAGGAAGCTAAGGGGAGACAGGAGAGGACAAATGTACTGTTTAAGCCAGGAAGGGAGGGATTGACTTTTGAAACACCCAGCTCAAGTACTTTACCTGTTGATGACTCTTCGCAGCATTCTGCCGGGTATATTAACGATTTAACACTAACTATTAGTATAGGGAATTGTCCCCATTCTTTTGTTGAAAATACAGTTTTTTTGTTCTGAAATGTGGCAGGACTCCGGAACAAAATCAATAACCTAGAGTGGCTAGAATTTGTCAAGGGTTTTAATTGTATCTCTCTCCAAGAGACCTGGTTGGAGGAACCCGTTCACATGAATGGGTTTCGAACATTTCACGTCCCTGCTGTTTCAACTACACACAACAGATGTAAAGGAGGTCTATGTATTTTTGTTTTGAATAACTTACCATCTGTAAGAATAGTTAAAGAACTAACTAACCCTTATTACCAAGTAATTGTTTGTGAAGGTTCTGGCTTGGCCAGGCTAGAAGTGGTTAATTTGTATAATAATGCACCTAGAGGTGAAATTATAACACACCTGCATAAAAGGTATTAGTCCCTGGTAAAACTGGACAATAGTAATAGGAAGAAGCTATCTATTCTGTGGGGAGGCGATTTCAACATTCAATTATGTAGTTCATCCTCTGAGAAAACATGTGGTATGAATAACCTAGACGGTGCGGGTAAAACACATTTCACTCACAATTGTTATGGTGACTAATTAAACAAACTTATTTACACATTAGACTTATCATTTTCAAATGAAATTTCATCTCCATTTGCCCCATTTAGGAGTACCTTTAATGGGAGAAACAATTATAATATCATTGATTATGCTCTAACATCAAACAATCTGGCAACCCATGTTTTAAACTTTAAAACGCATTCTATCCCCCTAAGTGATCACTACCCACAATCTGTACAAATCTCAACAGCGCTATTAACTAGAAAACAGTCTGTGTATGGCCCGGGTCTTCTTGGAAACTTTATGTTAGCTACTCTTAATTGCTACTCATTGCGGTGGTATCAGATCACCCCAGAGAGGTTTTTAAAAATATTAATCCGTAATACGGGGGAAGCCTTTGAGATTTGTCTAGATGATACCTCACAACCTAAGGAGATTATTGATGTTTTTTTAACTATCAGTCAGGCTGTGAAGGAGAATCTTCACTCTTCTAGGAAAACTAATAAAGATAGAAATGAGAGACATGTGGAGGTGCACCAGGTAAAGAAGTCCAATCAGATATCTTTTCATAGATCCTTTATTTTTCAAATGTCCTTTCTTTATATTTACAACAAGCAGTCCAGCCAACGGGTTTCCTTCCAAAACTCTTGGAACTTTATCAGGGATGAAAAGCAATTTTTAAAACTGTATCAAAAAATGGCACAAGACACTACAAAACAAGACAAAATTAATAACATAAAAAGAAATCAAAATAAATGCAAATGGTTTTCGAACATTGAAATCCACAAGACAATATCAAGAAAAAGGGACATAACAAACCAAACCAAAATCAGAGTTCTAACAATGAACATCACAGTTAACCAACATTTAAAATGAAAAACAACAAGAAAATGTTTAATGGTACATACATTCACAATTATTCAAAAATATACGAAGTCCTCCATATCCAGCAACCCACCACACAAAGTGAACCTGAAAGTGAATGAGATCACTAATAATTTTATAGATTCTATATATAAAAATCACCCCTAGAGTGTAACTATCTTCCTTAGAATTTGGTGATTGTAGTACACCAAAAGCAGAGACCCAAGGGCTCTCCATTCATTTGGAGAGTTGACAATAAGCGGAAAGGCCACCAAAATAAAGGAGACTATGCTTTTAAGATGAATTGTCTCACCTTAATATCTTTGAATATTCAAATGGTTCAAGAAATCGTAGAGCACGAAAGCTCCCGCTTACATTTGCTGGAGGATATGTACCTCCAAAGGGCATCCAAGTGACCCCGTAATGTACCTGATGAAACTGAAATCAATCATCACTGAGGACTCAAGGAGTCACCGTATTTGCATCATTTTCACATTATAAGTACACCAAGAAAGTAACTATAGGCACCTACAGAATACCACTATTGAAATCCTGAGAAAAACACACCCCGTATATAGATATAAAATAAGTTATATGGTCCATATTAAGGTGAATAAAACCCACTTGTGGTCCCATGTCCTAGTATATTCCCATATTTGGAGCATACACTCGCACTAACGACAGCGGCTAGTTGCATCCCGTATATAAACCCAATCTGAATTAACAGTGATGCAAGTGCATGGTGTCATCAATAAAGGCAAAGCGCAAAGAGCAAAGGTTTATGCTGCAAGTCCACTCCCAAATTCCGTTTCAAGACAATCCCCCATATATAAAGAGGCCAATGTGTTTGATGATCGCAACCTCTCATTTGCGATGAGACATATGGCCCGCCGATGTTAACCTCTAAGAGCAAGATCTACCGATGTAAGAAGCCGTAAATCTTGCCCAAGATTGCTCTAAAACAAATATCGGCACAAGGAAAGCCATTGTTGCGCTGCCATATTAACCTTCAAGAGCAACTCAATCCGATGTAAA
Source organism: Calotriton arnoldi (assembly GCA_963921515.1). NCBI lineage: Eukaryota > Metazoa > Chordata > Amphibia > Caudata > Salamandridae > Calotriton > Calotriton arnoldi. Next base: position 325,358 of record CAWUFW010009979.1, on the reverse strand, counting down.
AGAACCCGTAATATGTGCCCATGATTGTTTTAAATATATATCTACACCCAGACTAGCATTATCAGCGGTACCCACATGTGGCACACCCACCTCAGAGAAGCCCCGTTACAATCATCCATTCAATGTAAAGGCGTTCAGTCTTCACTCACCTTGCTAAGTACTTCCCCATGTGTATAAGTGCAGTCTGTTTTTAAAATGCGCACCCAGCCTTCGTATGTTTAAATAACCCCCTCATCTGAACTCACAAGGGTTTCCGGGTCAGAACCAAAGACTCTGAATGTTTTCGCTGATGTAGTATTAAAACCCCAAAGATCCAATGTAACTGTGTCCAGTGAGGGTGTCAGCCATTTTAGAAAGTCTGTAGATGAGGGTGCCTCTGAGGGTGGTCTTGGGGTCGGTGTGTATCTGGAAGTGCAGGTGTTCGCCGGCTGTGAAGGTGTCGTCGGAGTTGGTCGTGATGCGGATGGTGTTCTTGTGGACGATGGCGATGCCTCCTCCGGTCTGGTTGGCGCGGTCCCTTCGGGTGATCTTGTATCCGTCCGGGATGGCGATGGCGATGTCGGGCGCTGAGGAGGCGTTCATCCATGTTTCCATGAGGAAAGCGACGTCTGGTGATGTGGAGTCGAGCAGGTTCCAAAGTTCCACGGCGTGTCTGTGGACGGAGCGGGTGTTGAGCAGGATGCACTTCAGGTGGTTGCTGCTGGTGCTCGGCTTGGCGGGTGCGGTGCAGGTCCGGAGGCAGGAGAACTTGCAGGATTGGCAGCCGAAGGGTCCGTGGGTGCGACCTGGGGTGGCACGGTGGCATCCGGGGATACGGCCGGTGTTGAGTGCGTTGAGGGTGGCGGTGTCGTAAGTCCGGTGGGTGGGTTGGCTGCTGCGGGGGCCAGGGGGTTTGGCGCTGGGCGCGGTCCAGGCACGGACGGGCGCAGACGGGCTTGCCTTAGGCACGCCTTCGGCGCGCCAGCGGCGCGACCGCGCAGCGGCCGCCATTTATGGGGAGGTGGGAGGGAGGAGCAGCTGGGAGGCGGGAGGCAGGGTCAGCGAATGGGCAGACAGGGGGGCGGGGCCGCAGGGGACGCAGCGGCGGGAATGGCGAGAGGCAGCGGGGGCACAAAAGGAAAAAAGGGGAGAGAAAACGGACACAAATACGGGCACAATGCAAATGGGGCAGCGAGGGGCACAGAAGGGAAAATGGGGAGAGAAAAGCAGACACAAATACGGGCACAATGCAAATGGGGCAGCGAGGGGCACAGAAGGGAAAATGGGGAGAGAAAAGCAGACACAAATACGGGCACAATGCAAATGGGGCAGCGAGGGGTACAGAAGGGAAAATGGGGAGAGAAAAGCAGACACAAATACGGGCACAATGCAAATGGGGCAGCGAGGGGTACAGAAGGGAAAATGGGGAGAGAAAAGCAGACACAAATACGGCCAGGATGAACATTTTGATAGAGGATATGAATATTCCAGCCAGTTAGGGGAAAGGTGATTATATGAATCATGAAGGTATCTTAATTTGTCCTGTTTATGGAAAATACCAATATATTGTTTTTATAATGTAATTTTATTATTATGAATTAATTCAAGTGAGCTGAATAGGATTGTATGGCGGATCGAGATTTGAGGGTTCTTACTCTCCTGTATATACACCTCTGATTGTAGGTATAGAATTTTAGTGGGGATGAGTTAAAACAAGGTATAGATTAATTTTAGAATGGCATGAGATGAACTGTTTTAAAATATGTATTTTTGATAAATGAAATGGGACTTTTTACTGTATTGTATTTTGTATTTTATACGTGTACCTTCTTTTGATGTGCTTTTATGATCTAATATATTTTGACCGAATAAAGATGATGAATTGACATGAACTCAATAACGGAAGGATGTATTTTTTCCGCAGAAAGACATAAAGTTCACAGAAAAAAACATGAAGTGCAAAGTATTCTGATCAGAAAAGTTGTCACATGGACATGGCCTTGAATCCCCGGGCTTCAGAAACCCGTTTAGAAAGGCTAGTAACCAGTGAATAAGATTCAGTTTGAATCTGGTTAGCAAAAGGTAATGATGAACATTATTAACAAGAGACAGGTAGGGGTGCGACTGTGGGCATGGACTAAGTGTGATGTAATTTCTCACTGTGGGCTTAGCAACTTCTACACTCTCCCTGTTCTCCTGCCGCCTGGCCAGAAACTGATGCTTAATCTTCCTGATGTCAGTAGGTTGTGAAGGTTTGGGGTTAGTGTACAAGTCGGAGTGGCCTAGCCCTCTCATCTGCTCCAAATATACCTTAACAATGGTATACGCAAAGTCCCTTCGAGAGCCATACAGTCTGCTATGACGAGTTGATTCAAGGTGGAGACTGGGGAAGACCAAATTCTCAACCAACGTACTAAAGGCACAACTGCAGTGTGATCAGAGATATATCCCATGCCAAGCTCCTCATGCAATGTGAAGGCTGGGATGCAGGGAGGGACAGCAAGGAGCCTACGAAAAAATTAATTTCCACCACCTGCAAGTCTTCCACATCCTTATACCCCCACACATCACATCCATAGGTTGCCATGGGAATATATTTTTCCTCTATACACTTTTAGCAGTGCAAGAACGGACTTTGTCCCCATTCTTTTAGTGAAGTCCATTGTAGCTCCCTTTGCCCTTGCCAGGACGTTCTTTTTTTGTGCTCTTTTTGCAACGCACAACCCATTCTCATCAAACAACTCACCTAAATAGAGAAAGGTTGGAACTTTAGTTAATTCTAACCCCTGCAGAAAAATGTACACCTAACAGCCTTCTTAGTGCCGATTGTCATTGTGAGAAGTTGGCCTGGTATATGCTGTTCACTAGTTAAAGTGGACACCTTGCACCAGTACAATTCGACTCTTATGGTAGGTAGGTTTAAGACAACCTTTATAGAAAGCTATCCTAGTGGTAGCTGTGGAGAGCAGCCTTCAGGCTAAGTCTTGGAGGAATGTAAAGCAGCCTGTTTTACCACACAATCTCTTGAATCACCAAATGAAAAGACACCACACAGGTATATATATCAAATATATATGTATTTATTACTAAACAACTCTCTACTAATCTCTTGTGAGATTAGAAGTCAGAGAACATATGCACAAATCAACGTTTCACAATAAATTAAGCACAAATATGGCTGGGGCCCTAGGGGCGTACCAGACCATATACTAAAAGAGACTTAAGAACAACGACTTGCAAAGGGACAAGGCCTAGGGCCTTCAGAAGTGTTGGGGCCTCACGAAACCACCCAAGGCAGGTAAGTAAAGGACCCACGGGGGACGCGTGCAGTGCGTGAACACAGGCGCGGATCGCCGTAGACTTCAATGGGGCAAGTCACGGTTGGAAATTAAGATTTTAAGGGCACTTCGGGAGTAGCTACAAGCAAGTCACTTACAGGGTAAGTAGTTCTAGGGCCAACACCCACAGGAGCACCGTAGTGCTGGAGTTACCTCACCCAGGGGAGCCGGGTGCATAGGTGTCCTTTGGTGTCGGGTCGCGGCGTCGTTTTCAATGGGAGCCAATGAAGACTTGCTGCTTGTGAAGACAGAAGAAGTGTCCGGTGGAATCCAAGCCTGGATTCGGAAGAATGAAGACCTGAAAGCAGAGGGGACAGTGTTCAAAGTCACTTGGCAGTGACCCGGGGCAAGGAAGATGAATGCCCACCGTCGTCGACAGTTTCAGGTCATTCACGGGTGTCTTGACTCTTCGGCCACGAGGTCCAGGAGGCGTCGAGGACGACCAGGAGCTGGATTCAGCGTGTCCCACAATGTTTGCAGCTGACTGCGGTGTCGGCGACCGGATTGGAGCCAACAAGCCTTAGTAGCAGCAAGTCTTGTCGAAAGAGCAAAAAGTCAATGGGGCAGACCAGCAAGGTCTGGGGGACTCACCCAGCAAGGGTAAGTCAGGGCAGGCCTGGAGCAACCAAGAGATCTCTTTGGTTCTGTAGGAAAGTCTTCAGGGGACCCATAAGCCGGCTGGCAAGGGATCGCAAAGACGCCTTGGGAGGATTCCTTCAACAGGGGCCCACGGTCACTCGGGATGGGATAGGCCTCTGATCTTCGGAGGGATTCCTGCTAGAGGCTGGGACCACACGTGGTCTAAAGCACAGGTTCGTAGAACGTCATGAAGGGGTTGCAGTCGAAAATAGTTCATGGTACCCAGGGACTGCGGTTCCTCGTCACTCGTGGGGTCCACTGGCCTCAGCTTCGCTGGGGACTCACGATGGCCTTGGAAAAGTCAGGAAATCCTCTTCCTGGGCTGCAGGGACTTCGGGCTCCGGCGGGAGCAGTGTAGTTTGCGACTGTTGTTATAGTTTTTGGTGCCTGCCAAGCAGGGGAGTCACTCGTTGACTCCAAGGGAGATTCTTCAGTCTTCCAGAGGTAGTGGAACGTCGAAGGTCTGGGATTCTTCTTCAGAGCGTCGTCCAGGGATATCTAGTTTTCAAGTTCAAGGGTTCCCTACCTTATACTAAAAAGGAAGGGAGGGACTAGCTCTAAGACCCCACCTATGGGAGGGTCAGGGGAGTGGGTGGCTACACCCACTTCCCTTTGTCCAGTTTCGCGCCAGAGCAGGGGCAGGTAGCCCCTGAGCCGGTTTGAACTGGTGTATGCACAGAGGAGCCTTCTGCTCCCCCAGTGCAGGACTTCAAAGCACTCTAAGAGTGCACCCACCCAGCCCCAATACACTAAACCCTGTCTGGGAGGTGGTCACACCTCCTGTGACAGGATACCTATTGTTGGGCTTCCTCCACTGCGTGTTTCGGTCATCAGCAGGAGGGCAGCCCAGTGTCTGTGACTGGTGGCATCCATTTTGTGATGCCAGGGCTCTTCAGGATTCTACCGCGTTTCCACAGTAGGTACATGTCTATCCCTCTAGAAGGGTGGAATGCTACCCCGCCGCCAGAACTGGCGGGGGTAGTATTCCAAGATGTTTGACACCAAACACGACATGTTTCCGTGCAGCCATCCCAAAGTTAGCATTTAACGCGGGGTTATAATGCGCTTAAGAGTATATGGTCAGGCTGCACTACAAACAGCATCAGAGAAGGGTCTCTGAGTGCTGCAGAGGGGCTCTGCTCATGCAGGGGCACCCTCTCACATAGGAACCAAGCACTCTGCCTTCAGGATTGATAAGGCCTGCCATAGGAGTGATTTATAGGTTTATATGTGTGTATCTATGTAGTGATATAGGTAGCCTATATCACAGTAAGGGGTGCATGCACCACCTTACCCAGGCTGCAGTAGCAGACCTGTGGTGTCAGATTTAGTCTGCTTCCCAGGGGTGGCATAATACATGCTTCAGCCCCTGGTAGGCCTGTGAAGTACCTATGCCCTTGGTACCTAAGGTACCATATACTAGGGACTCATAAGGTACCACAGTATCCAATCACTAGTGCACCTAGAGTGCACTCCAAGTCGTTTAGAGAGAACAGAGAGGCTGGGGCCCTGATTGGCAGGGTCCCAGCCAGACTATAGCCAGAAACCAGTGTAAACATCAGAAAAAAAGTGGGGGCAACATAAGAGGCAGATCCTAGTCTCCTACAGTCATGGTATGTGATTTGGAGAAATTGGTTGCAAGGTCAAGCGAGTCCATAAAATCTATGAAAGCGTCTAAATGTTTTTGAAGACCTACACCTGCCCTGGCAAACAACAGCGCATCATCTGCATATAGAAATGCGGGTATGAGTATAGAGCCAGCTCTCTGGATGTCTTTACTAGTTGCTGAGAGAATATCCCCTAGCTTGTTGATATACAGCGTGAACAGCAGGGGAGCCAGGATACACCTCTGCCTGACCCCTCTCTTGACATCCCAAAAAGCTGACACACAACCATTCTCATTATATCTCACCTCAGCCTTGGTGTTGCTATGGGCAAAGTGTAGAAAAGCCAACAGGTCTGCCTCCAGACTCAGCTCCAGAAAAATCGGCCATAACTTAGATCTATTAACGCGGTTGAATGCCGATGTTAGGTCCATAAAGGCCATATGCAGGGATCTCTTCTTAGCTATTGTGTATTTCCCCACCAACAAATGTAGGTTAATGCACTGATCTAGCGTCCTTTTGCCCTGTCTCAACCATACTGTAGGTGTGAGATAATGTTAAACGTATCTAGCCAGGAGGTTAGCCGGTCCAGGACTACATTCCCCATAATTTTTGCAGCCAAATCTAAGAGGGAAATTGGTTGATAACAAGCTGGATTGTCCCTCAAACCCTTTTAAAAAATAGGTATAATAATGGTCATTCACCAGGAAGAGGAGAGGTCACAGGAACAGGCCGCATTAAATACTCATATCAGTGTCCTGACCCAGGTCAGGGGATCTGCTCTATACAGATCCGCCGGGACCCCATCCGGGCCTGGCGCCTTTCCCCCGGCTGTGGCCAAGATAGCTTTGTGTACCTCTTTCGATACTGAAATACAATGGGACACTATCTGTGCAAAAGTCCCACTGTGAGTCGGACCCCCCTGCATCGTCCCCACTGTACATCCCTTCGCAGTGAAGAACCCATCTTTCAGCAGCTATAGTGCAATCTGTTCTGACATTTGCTGTATCTGAAAAAAGGGGTTATTAACCACTTCCCAGAATTTTGTACTGTCTGTCAGCACACTTTTACACGCTTTTTTGGGGTTTTCTATGTTTTTTCTCGTTTCATCATGATTATGCACGAAATAACATTTGAGTAACTTTCAGGATAAACTGCAAGCTAACAGCAAAGAAAGTAATGTTTGGTGAAAAGAATCCAGTAATATGTATAAACCCAGTATAACAGTTTCTGGGATACATCATTTGTGTTACGTTTTTATGTCTGAGATTATATTTTGTTTGTGTTTTGTCTTATTGTAAGATGTTTTTATGTTAATCTTTGCGGTCCTGATGAAGCCCTATTCAGGGTGAAACGCGTTGGCTGCATGAGTTGGTTTTATACCTCAATATTTTGAAAATAAAAAGAAGCTACAAAGACACCAAAGACTCCTGATCTCATTCTGTGGAATCACAATTGTAGAATATTAATCTTTCCTTTTAGGTTGCCTCTCCGTACTTTGTTTATCTGTCAGCACACTTGCCTGATCAAGGATCTCCCAAGCCTGGGCCCTAATGATCTTCTTACTCTGTTGGATTGTGAGTTTGTAGCCCCTCCTGGAGGACTTAACTGTTGCCTCATCCCTCGGGCATTGCTTAATGACATGGCTTAAGTTCCTATGGGCCCTAGAGCATGTACCGCCGAACCACCTTAACTACTTAGGACCTTTGGACCTGCTTTTAATAGTTAGGCCATTGGATATATGCTTTGTTAGTTTGTCAAAAGCATCTAAAACCACTCTATCCTGTGAACTCATATCCAAACAAAGCAGGATCTCATCTGCACACTCTGCATACGGGCTGTCTAAGAAGGTCTCTGGTATCACCTTTGCCCATTTTAACTTGCAAGCTTGATCTTTTGTGCTAATAACATCATTTGGGATACTCCTACCCTCCCCTTTATGTGCTTCAGTACAATGAACCAATTGAAGCTTTAGATGGTTATGATCACTATGTCTGGATCAAGAGACAGTCATCTTATGAACTGTTGGGGCTAGTGGTGCAGAGATCATTGTAAAGTCAACAATACTGGAGAAAACCCTGCCTCTAAAAGTGTGGACTTGTGCATCCGTACCCGACTGTTCTAAACAAAACAAATTATTAGCAGTGGGGAGCTCTTCTAAAGGATGGCCCGATTCCGTATGTTCAAAGTGGGTCGCTAGAGGTAGAGCATCCACAGAACCCATCACAGAAGTACAACCCAAGTGACAAAGATGTGTGTTAAAATCACCTAGAATTATGACCTCATAGTAGGAATGTTGCCTCCCACCATATTGTTCGAGAAACCTCTCCAATGCGACTAAATGTTTAGCGACACAATTTCTACAATAAGAGTTATAAAAATGTACTATTAGCAGAGGGAAACGATTAGTAAACAACAGCTCTACTGCTAACAGATGAGCTGATTGACACTCTACAGTTCTGACGGTACAGGTGAGTTTGAGTGAGACCAGTAAAAGAAGCCCTCCCTTAGGTGTACCCACTATGGATGGAGCTGTGCATTTAAAAAAAGAAGTAAAATGTCCGGATAAAAAGTCTCAGTGGTATCCCATGTTTCCTGTAGAGCAATTATGTGACTACACACAAGCAACCTCTGCCATGATGCATCATCACCTTTGGATCTAAGTCCAGCCATATTCCAGGACAAGATCTTCACAGGAGGAATCTAGGGGAAGGGAAGTTGGTTTAGGGAGGGGAGTGAGAGTGTTACCTATCTGGGACACAGACCTTGGACCCTGCAGCTCAGCCCCAGCAGAAGGTAGTCAGCCGTTACCATCTAATCCATCTTGATCTAGCAAGGGATCAAATCTATTGGTTAGGGGAAGTACAAACCTGCTGGTATGAACCTGGGCCGCTCTAGCTGGCCTTAGGAAGGATTGTCAGTGGCAATCAGGGCGAAAAAAGTTAGTTGGATAGAGGTATTGCAGGGAAACAGCCTTGATTGATGTTTTAGAGGCTTGCATAAAGGTGCTCTCAACGAATGCTTTGGCGTCTTACATTAATTACTACACAGTCGCCTGCCACATTTTTCCTCACACTGTGACCCATCCAGCCTACCCTTCTGGCCATAATGATATGAGGGGACAGACAATGCCCATTTACTACATTTCTGTCACATCAATGAGTGACCTTATATGTATGAGATCCAGTGTAGTTTTGTTTGATCATTAGGTAATTGGGGAACTCCTAATAAAATTGCCACTAAGGGCGATGATTCATGGGACAGCTCTAAGGAAGTCAAAAGACCTGCGCCAGACGTTGGGGATAAGTTCATAATCGATTAAATAATTTGAGTCCCCTTTATTGATGATGCCCCTGTCACATCATTCTCCTGGGTGATGGTACCCGATTTATTAGAGGCCTGGGTATTCCCAGACCCTTGAGTCTCCCTCTGGGTCGAAGGCTTAGTTCGATAAAATGGCCCTGTTTGGGCTACAGGATACGTCTATAGGTGAAAATAGTATTGCTTCAAAACAACACCTGGATGCATAGTAGTATAGAGAGATAAACAGGGTGATCAAGGTAGGGAGAGAGAGATGAAAGAGGGAGAAATGGTTGTGGTAGAGAAAGAGAGGCTAATAGAAAATTAGAGCGCCAGAGGTAGAGGTAAGAAGCGAGAAAGAGAGGTGTAGAAAGAGAAAGAGAGACAAGTCTTCCTACTATCCTATTCACTGAACCAGAGGCCCCTTTGAATTTGGGGTCCTGTGCAACTGCCGACTTTGACCATGTCTTAAAGAATCTCTGTATGTTACCACTTCATGCAACAGAGTTAAATCCAAGTTGACGGACATTGCTTAAAAACTATTTCAGATAGACTGCACATTCAAAATGTACATAAAGGCCTAATGGGGGAGGAGATGTGGCCAGAGCTGAAACTTGGGAACCAGGATCGAGTCTCAGCATTGGCTCAGCATCGTATGATTCTGGGCAAAAAACTTAATCTTCCATGCCTAAAAGTTAATAGCTCTAATGCCCTTGGGCCACGTTTCTGCCAAAATGCATGGTCTCATAATTTTCCAGAGTGTCTGATGCTGAAAACAACAGACTCTAACAGTTCCAGCCGACCACGTTGATACGGGCCAGCGAAAGCGTGAAAAGACTCGGTAACAGTACCTTTGTCGTTGCAGCTTACACAGAGGTGAGAGCCGGTCCTGGCAACCATCGCAGTTGCATTGCAAAATGGAAGCGGTGCAGGGCGCGGTGTCCTCTCGATGCGGTGCAGGCAGCGGCTCAGTGATGATCGTCCAGATGGCGTTGGTGAGAACAAGGCTTACGGTGCAGGGCGAGACGGTGCTCGATGCGGTGCTGGCAGGTTGCGGTGCAGGCGACAGAGCCAGTTTGCGGGAGCTTGCGTCGGTCGGCCCAGATGGCTGTGTGGGACTAGGCTGTGCATCGTGAAACTTTACGAGCGGTGCCCCCAACCACGATGTGGTCACGGGTGTCGAGCCAGCAGCAGCGACAGCGTCGGTGAGACCAGGATGGCGAAGTGAAGCAAGGCGGTGCAGACTGCAGTGCCCACAGGTCACGTGCAAGCAGCGGCTCGGTGGCGGCGGTCGTCGTCGGTGAGACCAGGGTTGCGATGCGAGATGCGGACGGTGCGGTCTGCGGTGCCGTCAGGACACAGAGCCAGCGACGGAGTTGGTTGTTGTTCCCTTCTCTGTGGCAACTGAAACAGCGGTTCCAGAAGCGGTACCCAGAGGTTGGTGAAGTCTTTGCAGTACCTGAGACTTCAGAACAGGAGGCCAGCCTGATTTCAGGCCCTTGGAGATACTTAGCACAAGTAAAGAAAGTTCAGTCCAGTCCTTTCACTGCCCTAGGCAGAAGCAGCAACTGCAGGCCAACCCAACAAAGCAACAACACAGCAAAGGGGCAGTACTGCTCCTGGCAGCTCTTCCAGCTCTTCTTCTTGGCAGGTTCCTTGATTCCAGCGAGTTCTAAAGTTTAAAGGTTTGGGCCCCACTTTTTATAGCCCAAAATCATTTGTTCTCTCAGGCAGAGAGTGTCTGTGCTTAGTCCAAACCAGTTTGGTCCTCTCTGGCCCGGCTTCCCAGCAGGAGGCGGAGACGGCATTGTCCAAGGCAGACAGGGCCTATTCAGGTGCAAGGGAAATCTCCTCCCACCACTCTAAATGCAGACCGGGCCTATTCAGGTGCTAGTGACAACTCCTCCCACTACTCTGAATTCAGCCCAGGTCTATTCAGCCCAGCCCTGACTCATCAGACTCTCTGGAGCCACTGCTCCTCCCCAGCCCCTGTCATCCAAAGCCAGACAGTCAATCCACAAACCCAGCAGAGGCATACTGGATGGCTAAGCATGAAAATACCTACTTTCTAAAAGTGGTATTTTCAAACACAGAATGTAAAAATCACCTTTACCAAAAGATGCATCTTTAGATTCTGAGTTCAGGCCTACCAAACTTTATTTTTCTACCTTGTTCCAATGAGAAGATATATTTATAAGATGTTATAAATTAACTCCCATGCTTTCCTATGGGACAGATAGCCTTTCCATAGTGAAAAATGAAATGCACTGTAATTCACTACCAGGACATGTCACACACACCAGTACATGTCCTACCTTTAATATACACTGCACCCTGCCCACAGGGGTACCTTGGGCCTACCTTAGGGGTGACTGATATGTAAGAAAAGGGAAGGTTAGGGCCTGGCAAGTGGGTGCACTTGCTAAGTCGACATGGCAGTTTCAAACTGTCTTGCCTTTTTCTGTACCTCACTTGCCTCATTCTGCACACCTCTTGCTTCTTTCTGCATTTCTCTTGCCTCTTTCTGTACTCTGTTCCCTCTTTCTGCACCTCTCTTGCCTTTTTCTGCACCTCTCCTGCCTCTTTCTGCACTTCTCTTGCCTCTTTCTGCACCTCACTTGCTTATTTATGCACTTCCCTTGCTTTTTCTGCACCTCTCCTGCTTCTTTTGGCACCCTTTTTGCCTCTTTCTGCACCTCTCTTGCCTCTTTCTCCACCTCTCTTGTTTCTTTCTGCAACTCTCTTGCATCTTTTTTGTCACTTCTCTTGCCTCTTTCTGCACCTCTCTTGCTTTTTTCTGCGCTCCTCTTGCCTCTTTCTGCAACCATCTTCCCTCTTTCTGCACCTCTCTTCTGTCTGTGTGCCCCTCTCTTGCCTCATTCTGCAGTTCTCTTGCCTCTTTCTGCACCTCTATTGCTTATTTCTGCACTTCTATGGCCTCTTTCTGCACCCCTCTTGCCTCTTTCTACATCTCTGTTGGTTCTCTCTGCATTTCTTTTGCTTCTTTCTGCTCCTCTTTTGCTTCTTTCTGCACCCCTCTTGCCTCTTTCTGCACTCCTCTACCTTCTTTCTGCACCTGTGCTGCCTATTGCACCTCTCTTGCCTCATTCTGCAGTTCTCTTGCCTCTTTCTGCACCTCTATTACTTCTTTCTGCACTTCTCTTGCCTCTTTCTGTACCTCTGTTGGTTCTCTATGCACTTCTCTTGCTTCTTTCTGCACCTCTCTTGCTTCTTTCTGCACTTTTCTTGCCTCTTTCTGCATCCCTCTTACCTCTTTATGCACCTGTCCTGCCTCTTTCTGCACCTCCCTTGCCTCTTTCTGCACTTTTTTTTGCCTATTTCTGCACCTCTGTTGCCTCTTTCTCCACTTCTCTTGCCTCTTTCTGTACCCCTCTTGCCTCTTTGTGTACCTCTGTTGCTTCTTTCTGCACTTCTGTTGCTTCTTTCTGCACCTCTCTTGCTTCTTTATGCACTCATCTTGCGTCTTTCTGCACTCCTGCTTTCTGCAGCTCTCCTGCTTCTTTCTGCACCCCTCTTGCCTCTCTCTACCTCTGTTACTTCTTTTTGAACTTCTCTTGCCTCTTTATGCACCTGCCTTGCCTCTTTCTGTACCTCTCTTGCCTCATTCTGCACCCCTCTTGCCTCTTTCTGTGCCTCTGTTGGTTCTATGTGCACTTCTCTTGCTTCTTTCTGTACCTCTCTTGCTTATCTCTGCAACCCTCTTGCCTCTTTCTGCACCCCTCTTCCCTCTTTCTGCACCTGTCTGGCCTCTTTCTGCACCTCTGATGCTTCTTTCTGCACTCCTCTTGCTTCTTTCTGCACCTCTCTTGTTTCATTCTGTACACCTCTTGTTTCTTTCTGCACCCCTCTTCCCTCTTTCTGCACCTGTCCTGCTACTTCCTGCACCTCTCTTGCATCTTTCTGCAGTTCTCTTACATGCACCTCTGTTCCTTATTTCTGCACTTCTCTTGCCTCTTTCTGCACCCCTCTTCCCTCTTTCTGCACATGTGTTGCCTCTTTCTGTACCTCTCTTGCCTCATTTTGCAGTTCTCTTACCTCTTTCTACACTTCTCTTGCCTCTTTCTGTACCCCTCTTGCCTCTTTCTGCACCTCTGTTGGATCTCTCTGCACTTCTCTTGCCTCTTTCTGAAGTTCTCTTGCCTGTTTCTGCACCTCTGTTGCTGCTTTCTGACACTTCTATTGCATCTTTCTGCATGCCTCTTCCCTCTTTCTGCACGTGTTGCCTCTTTCTGCACCTCTCTTTCCTCATTCTGCAGTTCTTTTGCCTCTTTCTGCACCTCTATTGCTTCTTTCTGCACTTCTCTTGCCTCTTTATGAACCCCTCTTGCATCTTTTTGCACCTCTGTTGCTTCTCTCTGCACCCCTCTCGCCTCTTTATGCACCATGTTCCCTCTTTCTGCACCTGCCCTGCCTCTTTATGCACCTCTCTTGCCTCTTTCTGCAGTTCTCTTGCCTCTTTCTGCACCTCTGTTGCTTCTCTCTCCACTACTCTTGCCTCTTTCTGTACCCCTCTTGCCTCTTTCTGCACCTCTGTTGGTTCTTTCTGCACTTCTCTTGCCTCTATCTGCACCCCTCTTGCCTCTTTCTGCACCTCTGTTGGTTCTCTCTGCATTTCTCTTGCTTCTTTCTGTACCCCTCTTGCCTTTTTCTGCACCCTGTTCCCTTTTTCTGCACCTGTCCTGCCTCTTTATGCACCTCTCTTGCCTCTTTCTGAAGTTCTCTTGCCTCTTTCTGCACCTCTGTTGCTTCTCTCTCCACTACTCTTGCCTCTTTCTGTACCCCTCTTGCCTCCTTCTGCACCTCTGTTAGTTCTTTCTGCATTTCTCTTGCTTTTTTCCGTACCTCTCTTACTTCTTTCTGCACTCCTCTTGCCTCTTTTTGTATCCCTCCTGCCTCTCTGCACCTCTGTTGCTTCTTTTTGCACTTCTCTTGCCTCTTTCTGCACCCCTCTTCCCTCTTTCTGTACCTGCCTTGCCTCTTTCTGCACCACTCTTGCCTCTTTCTGCTCCCCTCTTTCCTCTTTCTGCACCTCTCTTGCCTCATTCTGCAGTTCACTTGCCTCTCTCTGCACCTCTGTTGCTTCTTTATGCACTTTTCTTGCCTCTTTCTGTAGCTGTGTTAATTCTCTTTGCATTTCTCTTTCTTCTTTCTGTACCTCTCTTGCTTCATTCTGCATTCCTCTTGCCTCTTTCTGCACCCTTCTTACCTCTTTCTTCACCTGTACTGCCTCTTTCTACACCTCTATTGCTTCTTTCTCCACTTCTCTTACTTCTTTCTGCACTTCTCTTGCTTCTTTCTGCACTCATCTTGCGTCTTTCTGCACTCCTCTTCCCTCTTTCTGCAGCTCTCTTGCTTCTTTCTGCACCCCTCTTGCCTATCTGCATCTCTGTTACTTCTTTTTGCACCTCTCTTGCCTCATTCTGTACCCCTCTTGCCTCTTTGTGCACCTCTGTTGCTTCTTTCTGCACTTCTCTTACTTCTTTCTGCACTTCTCTTGCTTCTTTCTGCACTCATCTTGCGTCTTTCTGCACTCCTCTTCCCTCTTTCTGCAGCTCTCTTGCTTCTTTCTGCACCCCTCTTGCCTATCTGCATCTCTGTTACTTCTTTTTGCACCTCTCTTGCCTCATTCTGCACCCCTCTTGCCTCTTTCTGTGCCTCTGTTGGTTCTATCTGCACTTCTCTTGCTTCTTTCTGTACCTCTCTTGCTTATCTCTGCAACCCTCTTGCCTCTTTCTACCCTCCATTTCCCTCTTTCTGTACCTGTCTCGCCTCTTTCTGTACCTCTATTGCCTCTTTCTGCAGTTCCCTTGCCTCTTTCTGCACCTCTGTTGCTTCTTTCTGCACTTCTCTTGCTTCTTTCTGCACCTCTCTTGTTTCATTCTGTACCCCTCTTGTCTCTTTCTGCACCACTCTTCCCTCTTTCTGCACCTGTCCTGCTACTTCCTGCACCTCTCTTGCATTTTTCAGCAGTTCTCTTGCATGCACCTCTGTTCCTTAATTCTGCACTTCTCTTGCCTCTTTCTGCACCCCTCTTCCCTCTCTCTTCACATGTGTTGCCTCTTTCTGTACCTCTCTTGCCTCATTCTGCAGTTCTCTTACCTCTTTCTGTGCATCTGTTGCTTCTTTCTGCACCTCTGTTGCTTCTTTCTGCAGTTCTCTTGCTTCCGTCTGCACCTCTTTTGCTTCTTTCTGCACTTATCTTGCCTTTTTCTGCACCTCTCTTCCCTCTTTCTGCACCTGTCTTGCCTCTTTCTGCAAATATCTTGCCTCATTCTGCAGTTCTCTTGCCTCTTTCTGCACCTCTGTTGGTTCTCTCTGTACTTTTCTTGCTTCTTTCTGCACCTCTCTTGCTTCTCTCTGCACCCCTCTTGCCTCTTTCTGCACCCTGTTCCCTCTTTCTGCACATGTCCTGCCTCATTATGCACCTCTCTTGCCTCTTCCTGCAGTTCTCTTGCCTCTTTCTGCACCTATGTTGCTTCTTTCCGCACTTCTCTTGCCTCTTTCTGCATCCCTCTTCTCTCTTTCTGTACCCCTCTTGCTTCTTTCTTCACTTCTGTTTCTTCTTTCTGCACCTCTCTTGCTTCATTCTGCACCCTTCTCGCCTCTTTCTGTGCCCCTCTTCCCTCTTTCTGCACTTTCCTGCCTCTTCCTGTACCTCTCTTGCCTCTTTCTGCAGTTCTCTTGCTTCTTTCTGCACCTGTGTTGCCTCTTTCTGCACCTCTCTTGCCTCATTATGTAGTTCTCTTGCCTCTTTCTGCACCTCTGTTGCTTCATTCTGCACTTCTCTTGTCTCTTTCTATACCCCTCTTCACTCGTTCTGCACCTCTGTTGCTTCTTCCTGCACTTCTCTTGCCTCTTTCTACACTCCTCTTAACTCTTTTTCCACCTGACCTGCCTCTTTCTGCTCTTCTTTTGCCTCTTTCTGCACCTCTATTGCTTCTTTCTGCACTTCTCTTGCCTCTATCTGCACCCCTCTTGCCTCTTTCTGCACCTCTGTTGGTTCTCTCTGCATTTCTCTTGCTTCTTTCTGTACCCCTCTTGCCTTTTTCTGCACCCTGTTCCCTTTTTCTGCACCTGTCCTGCCTCTTTATGCACCTCTCTTGCCTTTTTCTGCAGTTCTCTTGCCTCTTTCTGCACCTATGTTGCTTCTTTCTGCACTTCTCTTGCCTCTTTCTGCATCCCTCTTCTCTCTCTCTGTACCCCTCTTGCTTCTTTCTGCACTTGCTTCTTCTTTCTGCACCTCTCTTGCTTTATTCTGCACCACTCTTGCCTCTTTCTGTGCCCCTCTTCCTTCTTTCTGCACTTTCCTGTCTCTTCCTGTACCTCTCTTGCCTCTTTCTGCAGTTCTCTTGCCTTTTCTGCACCTTTGTTGCCTCTTTCTGCACCTCTCTTGACTCATTCTGTAGTTCTCTTGCCTCTTTCTGCACCTCTGTTGCTTCTTTCTGCGCTTCTCTTGTCTCTTTCTGTACCCCTCTTCACTCTTTCTGCACCTCTGTAGCATCTTTCTGCACCTCTCTTACCTCTTTCTGCACTTCTCTTGCCTCTTTCTGCTCCTCTGTTGCTTCTTTCTGCATGTGTCTTTCTTATTTCTGCACCTCTCTTGCTACTTTCTGCACCACCTGTCCTCTTTCTGCACTTCACTTGCATCTTTCTGCTCCTCTCTTGCTTTTTACTGCACTTCTCTTGTTTCTTTCTGCAACTCTCTTGTCTCTTTAATCGCTTCTCTTGCTTCTTTCTGCATATCTCTTGCTTCTTTCTGCACTTCTCTTGGTTCTTTCTGTACTTTTCTTACCTCTTTCTGTACTTAAATAAGAGGTGCAAGCTGTCAAGTTTAAAGGTCTGTGTGCTCTTGTGTCCGAGGTATATGTTTACTTGCACATGTATTTTCACATGTGTTATGTATCTGAAGAGGGTAGCTTTAAAATCTGGTAGCTTCTCCTATAGGTGGTCAAATCTTCTCAGTTATGCTCTGTCATTCGGTTGCACAGGCAGACATGTCTTACGTATGTAGGTGTTATAGAGCCCCTCAAATTTACTATTGAAACCCATGTGCCCTGTATTATGAGCAGAAATATATACATACACCTTCTTGTACACAAATGTATAGAGTATGCTGTTTGAAACACAGGTATTCAAGTACTTGTATGTTTATTTTTTGTAACATTTCATTAGGTAAAAGCACAGACACACGCATGCATACCTCCTCAAATTTGGTGAGACTTACAAAAGTGATATGGTTAGGATTGCTGTTTTACTTTTGGTAGGCCTAACATTCTGAGCAGCCGATGAATAGTGAACCTTCAATAGAAAAGTGAGGCTTAAGACATCTTGGGAGAAGGATTATTGATTAGGCTACTTTGTATGAGTGTGTGGAAAGGTACAGTTAAAATAGGCCTCTTTCTGCACCCCTGTTGCTTCTTTCTGCACCTTTCTTCTTCTTTCTGTACTTTTCTTGCCTCTTTCTATATTTCTTTGGTTTCTTTCTGTACCTTTCTTCCTCTTTCTGCACTTCTCTTGCCTCTTTCTGCACTTGTCTTGCTGCTTTCTGCACCTTTCTTCCTCTTTCTGCACATGTCTTACCTATGTAGGCATAGTTAGAAATTAGCATTTTAAAAAACTAGGCTGACATTTCACTCATGCAAAACCAGAGAAATTCAGCCGTTATAGTTAGCTGAGCTAACTATAACTCTCGCCCTTGCAATGCACTGCTGATGACGTCACATATTATATCACCAATGACATGGTCAGTGACATCACTGATGACATCTCAAATGACATCACTGATAACATCATCCACATAATCTCTGATGTACCTACTCACACCCCAATATAACCTATCATACACCCACTCCAAATTTCAGTCTATCATTCTTGAAACTATTGATACACCAATACTAGTACGTACATATCCACTCACTGATTCATAGGTCTACATACACATCCACTCATTCACCCATACAGGCACTCATGCAGCCAGTCACTCACCAATACAGCCACTGAGATATCAACTCTACACCCATACAGCAACTCATTTACCGTCAGTCACCCATAGAGCTACTCACACACCTACTCACTCACCCAAACACTCAATCACACAGCCACTTACTCACTCATACAGAAACACACACACACTCACTACTCATACAGATACTAACAAATTCTTACTCTCCATACAGTCGCTGACACAAGCATGCACTCACCCATACAGCCACTCTCACAATCACTCACTCACACATACAGTCACTTATATACTCCAACACTCACATATACTGCCTTTCACATATGCAGTTACTCACCCATATACCACTGAGAAATCCATTTACTCACCGACACAGCCATATGCACACTCACTCGCCCATACAGTCCCTCACAGACACACTCATGAAACCATACACCCAGGGATTCACCCACTCATACATCCAAGCAGGGAGTCACACACTCACTCATCCACCCACACAGCTACTCAGGCACCCATACAAGTACTCAGATAACTAATCAATAACCCACATAGACACTCATGTATCTACTCACCAGCCCATGCAGCCACTTACACACCAACTGACAAACTGATACACACATTTACACACCCATACATTCACAAAGAGACGTTTAATCACTCACTTATACAGCCAGTCACTAAATTATCCATACAGACACTCATACAACCACTCATTCTTCAATACACCTTCACGTGTATATATATATATATATATATATATACATATATATACATATATATATATATATATATATATTACATTCTTAAAACCTTTTAGAAACACTCATTCACTGGATGATGTCATCAGTGATGTCATTTGAGATGTCATCAGTGATGTCATCAGTGATGTCACTGACAATGTCATGAGTGATGTAATATATGACGTCATCAGCAGTGCATTGTGGGGGCATGAGTTATAGTTAGCTCAGCTAACTATAATGGCAGAATTTCTCTGGTTTTGTATGAGTGAAATGTCAGCCTAACTATAATGTCCCTTAAACCTGTGGTTTATCCGGTGAATTTCTAAGGTTTTTTAAAATGCAAATTCCTAACTATATCGTCCCTGAAACCTCTGTTTTTTTCAGTGAATATATATTTATATATATATCTATATATATATATATATATATATGTTTTTTTTAATGTGATAGTAATGGCGCCCATTGGGGTTGGACAATTTGGCACTACCAGTCCCAGAATGCTTTGATGTAATCAACATGCTGATTGATCTAATAAAAGGGATTATGCTGGAAGTTGCTTCCGTTGTCATCACTTCACGTTCTGCCCATGATGAAGGGCGTCTATCGCCCGAAACGCGTTGGCTGAAGTTTGAGGAGATGCCTTCCTACCTACCTGTGCAATGGAGTGATCCTGGGTATGTCGACCACCTTAGGGGTAACTTGTTTGAATACATTAGTGACCAGCCCTTGGTCACGGTAAGGCACCACCGCCTGTGCTTCGGGGGTCCGTGTGCCTTTGGATTGAATTGACACATGGAGTTGGTGATTCCGGCATGGCGTTGGCTGCGAGTAGTCCCACCGCCGGAGCCATGCGGGTCCGCTTGCTGTGTTGGTTCGCGGTTTGAGCGGAACAGGAGATACCAATATATTCACACAGTGAGGCATGGAGGACATTATTCCCGACATGATTGTTTTTTTAATGTGATAGTAACGTAGCCCATTGGGGTTGGACAATTTGGCACTACCAGTCCCAGAATGCTTTGATGTAATCAACATGCTGATTGATCTAATAAAAGGGATTATGCTGGAAGTTGCTTCCGTTGTCGTCACTTCACGTTCTGCCCATGATGAAGGGCGTCCATCGCCCGAAACGCGTTGGCTGAAGTTTGAGGAGATGCCTTCCTACCTACCTGTGCAGTGGAGTGATCCTGGGTGTGTCGACCACCTTAGGGGTAACTTGTTTGAATATATATATATATATATATATATATATATTCACTGAAAAAACCATAGGTTTCAGGCACGTTATAGTTAGAAATGAGCATTTAAAAAACCTTAGAAATTCACTGAAAAAACCATAGGTTTCAGGGGCGTAATAGTTAGTTGGACATTTCACTCGTACAAAACCATAGAAATTCCCCGTTATAGTTAGTTCAGCTAACTATAACTCGCGCACTCCGCAATGCACTGCTGATGACGTAACATATTACATCACTCATGACATGGTCAGTAACATCACTCATGACATCACTGATGACATCTCAAATGACATCACTGATGACATCACTGATGACATCATCCTTGTGATAGAGTGGCAGACCTCCTCTCACCCTAATATAACCTTTGATACACACACTTAAAAATACAAACTAACATTTTCAAAACAATGGACATACCAATACCAGTTACAACACACCTATTCAGTAATTCCAAGATCTACACACACATCCACTCATTCACCAACAGTCCCTATACAGTCACTCATACATGTACTCACTCATCATATGTACTCATACACCTATACATCCTGTTACACACCGCCACTCATCCATAGAGTTACTCACACACATAGTCACACATGCAAACAAAGTATCAAACATCCATTTACTTGCATATACAGTTATACACACACTACCACACTTACTTCTACAGAAACTTACACATACTTACTCTCTTAAACAATCACTTATAGAAACACCTACTTATTTGTACAGGAACTCTTCCAATCTCTCACTCTCACATATACTCACTTATATACACCAATACTCACATATACTAGTTTAAAACATATGTAGTTACTCATAAAGACACTATTGAGACAGTCATTCACTCACTAACACACCCATACACATACTCATCCACCTATACAGTCCTGCACACATGCTGTCTTCAACACATACAAACAGTGAGTCACTCATTCATGCATCTATGCACTAAGTAATACCCCCACCGAACCATACAGACACTCAGACACTCATACTGATACTCAAAAACCAACTAATAACCCATATAGACACTCATGTAGCTACTCACCAACCCATGCAGCCACTTATACACAAAGTGAGAGACTGATACAGATATTTTCATATTTAAACATTACTCACTAACCCATGTATTCACTAAGAAACACTTAGTCAGTTATACAATCAATTTTACAAAAACAAAATCATCCATTTAGACACTTATATACCCATTTATTCTTCCATCGACCTTGAGATATACATATATAAAACATATTTAATTTTCAGAAAAACACTCATTCACTGGATGATGTCATCAGTGATGTCATCAGTGATGTCATTTGAGATGTCATCAGTGATGTCATGAGTGATGTCACTGACCATGTGTTGAGTGATGTAATATGTGACGTCATCAGCAGTGCATTGCGGGCTCGCGAGTTATAGTTAGCTGAACTAACTATAACAGGGGGATTTCTATGGTTTTGTACGAGTGAAATGTCCAACTAACTATAACGCCCCTGAAACCTATGGTTTTTTCAGTGAATTTCTAAGGTTTTTTAAATGCTCATTTCTAACTATAACGTGTCTGAAACCTATGGTTTTTTCAGTGAATTTCTAAGGTTTTTTAAATGCTAATTTCTAACTATAACGTGCCTGAAACCTATGGTTATTTCAGTGAATATATATATATTTATTATACTATGTATACATGTGAAAATGTCTCGGTCCCCTGTTTGCCTCGGTGACATGGAAAAAATGGGTGGAACTGACGTCAGCACGCCAACGAGGTTCTCTTATGGCTCCGATGACGTCATACGGTGTCGCGAGCGGAGCTGTGCTATTATGACGTCCTCGTTGACGTGGGAGAGCTAGGAAAGAATTTCCGTGGAATGCTGGTGCAGGGGATATTCACCTAAGTGTTCAGGCTAGTCCTTTGGGAGCAACTGTTTATGTTGCCACTCCAGAAACCGAAACCAGTGATCCGAGGGCAGAGGCCCTGCAGATGGCACACGAGGTGGGGTGCCCAGTCGTGTGCACCGGCGGGGCAGCGAAGTGACAAGCATCACAACCCACAAAAAAGGTAACGAGGGCACTGAATAACACAGGATCTTCTCTTTGTATCTGGCAGGAACAATGAAGTTAAAATGCCCTAGTACCAAAATGTAGAATTAGTGCTACAACGGTCTTCAAGAGGACCTGCGATGCCGCTTCTGCCTCCCGTACCCTGGAGGTGGCACATGGGTCACGCGGTACGGTCATACTGCGGTGGGACGCACACTCGTTGACCTCTCATGGCACTGCTCCACACTTCAGGGAGGACGCTTTCCATTAGCTATGTTTTCTGATGACATGTCGCGCCGGCCCCGTCCAACAACAGAACTCCTTTAGATCCAAACAGACTCTTCCACTCTCTCACCGGAAGTGAAACCAGGCCACGTGGACACTTTCACAATACAACAGCCGGGAATGCACTTTTTGGTAAAAAAACACATTCCTTCCTCCTAATTAATCAAATAAACGTCTCACTGAAGAACAGGGGCCAGCTTCGATCGGTAAACAGCCGTTACAACGACTTTTTTACTTTGCGATACCATTACAACGCATGCATTACCACGCATGCGTTGTACATCACGAAGTCATTACTACGCATTTTTAGAACGCATGGTCATTTACCACGCATGCCTTTACAACGAATTTTGTTGTAAAGGTATGTATGGTAAATGACCATGCGTTCTAAAAACATGTAGACGATCCATGTCGTTGTAAGGAAACAGAGGCTGTTCCGTTTCCTCACAACAACGTGCACCGCCCCTCAGAGACAACGTGAAGCAGGAACCACGAGGAGAGAGGAACCACGAGGAGTGAGAGGTAAGGGGGATTGGGCATGGGGTGGGGGTTTCTTTTCTAGGGTTTAGGGTAGTGCAGTGGTGTTTGGGTGGTGTAGGGGGTCGTGCTGGGGGTAGTGTTTTAGGGTTTAGGGTAGTGCAGTGGTGTTTGGGTAGTGTAGGGGGTCGTGCTGGGGGTAGTGTTTTAGGGTTTAGGGTAGTGCAGTAGTGTAGGGGGTCGTGCTCGGGGTAGTGTTTTAGGCTTTAGGGTAGTGCAGTGGTGTATGGGTAGTGTAGGGGGTCGTGCTGGGTTAGTGTTTTAGGGTTTAGGGTAGTGCAGTGGTGTTTGTGTAGTGTAGGGGGTCATGCTGGGGGTAGTGTTTTATGGTTTAGGGTAGTGCAGTGGTGTTTGGGTAGTGTAGGGGTCATGCTGGGGGTAGATTTAGGGTTTAGGGTAGTGCAGTGGTGTTTGGGTAGTGTAGGGAGTCGTGCTGGGGGTAGTGTTTTAGGGTTTAGGGTAGTGCAGTGGTGTTTATGTAGTGTAGGGGGTTGTGCTGGGGGTAGTGTTTTAGGGTTTATGTTAGTGCAGTGGTGTTTGGGTAGTGTAGGGGGTAGTGCTGGGGTAGTGTTTTAGGGTTTAGGGTAGTGCAGTGGTGTTTGTGTAGTGTAGGGGGTAGTGCTGGGGGTAGTGTTTTAAGGTTTAGGGTAGTGCAGTGGTGTTTGGGTAGTGTAGGGGTTCATGCTGGGGGTAGTGTTTTAGGGTTTAGGGTATGGCAGTGGTGTTTGGGTAGTGTAGGGGGTCATGCTGGGGGTCGATTTAGGGTTTAGGGTAGTGCAGTGGTGTTTGTGTTGTGAGGGGGTCGTGCTGGGGGTAGTGTTTTAGGGTTTAGAGTAATGCAGTGGTGTTTGTATAGTGTAGGGGGTTTAGGGTAGTGCAGTGGTGTTTGTGTAGTGTAGGGGTCATGCTGGGGGTTGTGTTTTAGGGTTTAGGGTAGGGCAGTGGTGTTTGTGTAGTGTAGGGGGTAGTGTTTTAGGGTTCAGGGTAGTGCAGTGGTGTTTGTGTAGTGTAGGGGGTCATGCTGTGGGTAGTGTTTTAGGGTTTAGGGTAGTGCAGTTGTGTTTGTGTAATGTACGGGGTCGTGTTTTAGGGTATAGGGTAGTGCAGTGGTGTTTGGATAGTGTAGGGGGTCATGCTGGGGTTAGTGTTTTAGGGTTTAGGGTAGTGCAGTGGTGTTTGGGTAGTGTAGGGGTCGTGCTGGGGGTAGTGTTTTAGGGTTTAGGGTAGTGCAGTGGTGTTTGTGTAGTGTGGGAGGTCATGCTGGGGGTAGATTTAGGGTTTAGTGTAGTGCAGTGGTGTTTAGGTAGTGTAGGGAGTCGTGCTGGGGGTAGTGTTTTAGGGTTTAGGGTAGTCCAGTGGTGTTTGTGTAGTGTAGGGAGTCATGCTGGGGGTAGTGTTTTAGGGTTTAGGGTAGTGCAGTGGTGTTTGGGTAGTGTAGGGGGTCGTGCTGGGGTAGTGTTTTAGGGTTTAGGGTAGTGCAGTGGTGTTTGTGTAGTGTAGGGGGTCATGCTGGGGGTAGTGTTTTAGGGTTTAGGGTAGTGCAGTGGTGTTTGGGTAGTGTAGGGGGTCGTGCTGGGGGTAGTGTTTTAGGGTTTAGGGTAGTGCAGTGGTGTTTGTGTAGTGTGGGAGGTCATGCTGGGGGTAGATTTAGGGTTTAGTGTAGTGCAGTGGTGTTTAGGTAGTGTAGGGAGTCGTGCTGGGGGTAGTGTTTTAGGGTTTAGGGTAGTCCAGTGGTGTTTGTGTAGTGTAGGGAGTCATGCTGGGGGTAGTGTTTTAGGGTTTAGGGTAGTGCAGTGGTGTTTGGGTAGTGTAGGGGGTCGTGCTGGGGTAGTGTTTTAGGGTTTAGGGTAGTGCAGTGGTGTTTGTGTAGTGTAGGGGGTCATGCTGGGGGTAGTGTTTTAGGGTTTAGGGTAGTGCAATGGTGTTTGTGTAGTGTAGGGGGTAGTGTTTTAGGGTTTAGGGTAGTGCAGTGGTGTTTGTGTACTGTAGGGGGTCGTGCTGGGTTCTAGTGTTTTAGGGTTTAGGGTAGTGCAGTGGTATTTGTGTAGTGTAGGGCGTAGATTTAGGGTTTAGGGTAGTGCAGTGGTGTTTGGGTAGTGTAGGGGGTTGTGCTGGGGGTAGTGTTTTTGAGTTTAGGGTAGTGCAGTTGTGTTTGGGTAGTGAAGGGGGTCGTGCTGGGGGTAGTGTTTTAGGGTTTAGGGTAGTGCAGTGGTGTTTGGGTAGTGTAGGGGTCAACCAACATGAATTTGTCCTTGTGTGATGTAACCAATGCTCATGTAAAGCACTCCAATACCTGACCAGTCTGCACTATATAAAACTGCAAAAAACAAAAAATAAAAAGTGTTTTGCACACTTCTGTCATTGGGCTATACGTGGGCTACCTCTGGGTGATATTTGTGCTACATTTGGGCTCTTTTTTCTCTGGTGGCCATCTTGGGAGACTTATTTGTTATGAAGTTTCCTAATTTCCTCATTTACTACAGTCTCCTCAGTAGAAAATGCTTTCAGTTTTTTACTTTGATTCCATCAAGAAGGCATTCAGATGTGTCACACATTTGCCATAAATTCAGAATGTTAGCACTCTAGTTGTTCATTAGATCACTGTAGTAAAGCTACTGCTCACCAAGGAGTTAACTGGAAGTCTACTGCTGGTATTGAAAGTGATTGTTTCAGTCTGCATGTCAGAATTTTCTAATGAAATAGAAGAGGATTTGAGATCTCACTTATAACATGCCCTAAATTTTCTTTTTGCAGCACTAACCATAATTTCTATGGCAAAATGAACCCCCTCATTTTGTTCCTTTTTAAATTAAATGTTTTAAGTGTTACCAGTTTATTCCAATCAAGATGGCTTCAGGTGTGCCATACCTTTGTCATAAGTAAGGCTGTTAGCACTCTAGTTGTTCTTTAGAACACTCTGGGAAGCTGCAGTAGAACACAAAGGCATCAACTGACAGGCTGCTCCTGTTGAAATATAACAGGAAGATATTTGAGATCTCACTTAAAACATGTCCTAATTTTTCTTTCTACAGCACTAACCATAATTTCTATGGCAAAATGAACCCCCTCATTTTGTTCCTTTTTAAATTAAATGTTTTAAGTGTTACCAGTTTATTCCAATCAAGATGGCTTCAGGTGTGCCATACTTTTGTCATAAGTAAGACTGTTAGCGCCCTAGTTGTTCTTTAGAACACTCTGGGAAGCTGCAGTAGAACACAAAGGCATCAACTGACAGGCTGCTCCTGTTGAAATATAACAGGAAGATATTTGAGATCACACTTGAAACATGTCCTAATTTTTCTTTCTACAGCACTAACCATAATTTCTATGACAAAATGAACCCCATCATTTTGTTCCTTTTAAATTAAATATTTTAAGTGTTACCAGTTTATTCCAATCAAGATGGCTTCAGGTGTGCCATACTTTTGTCATAAGTAAGGCTGTTAGCACTCTAGTTGTTCTTTAGAACACTCTGGGAAGCTGCAGTAGAACACAAAGGAATCAACTGACAGTCTCTGCCATTGTTGGATGTACAAGTTTTACTGAGAATGTCAGACTTCATTCTCACATGACTGAGAAAGATAATGTGAATTTACAGAAAATATGCTCTCATTTTAGCTTCTGGAGCACCTTCTAAAACTGTATGGGACAAGCATGTGAAAATAGTTTTCTCTCAAACATGATTCATGATATCCCAGCAGAAGGTTTTTCACAGGGTAAAATCACCTTAGAACACACCACAATTCCTGAAATTAGTATGGTACCATCAACAAATGAATTCTAATGTAACTAAAGTCTGTTATCACCCTTTATAGTTCTCCTTTTGGTAACCCTCAAAATCTTCGATTCACTACAATGCATTTCAATGGGGTACTATCATTTATATTGGTCCCAAGATGGCTGACAGCAATTCCAGGATGAAGTGCTGACAGCCAATCAGATCTCACGATGACGTGTGGTTAGGCTCCGCCCAGATATATATGTGTTTTTACTTTTGATTTTCTCAGCAACTACTGAACGGATTTACACTATTTAACAAAAGGGTTCTTTCGGAACCAAGAACTACCTCTTTGCCAAATTTGGTGTAATTCCGTTCAGCAGTTCGAGCTGTAGCCTTGCATAAAGTTTCCTATGGGAAATTGATTTTTTGACTCTTATTTTTTTAATTTCTCCGCAACTACTGAACGGATTTACACCATTTAACAAAAAGGGTTCTTTCTGAACCAAGAACTACCTCTTTGCCAAATTTTGTGTAATTCCGTTCAGCAGTTCGAGCTGTAGCCGTGGCTAAAGTTTCCTATGGGAAAATGAATGGGGAAAACACATTTTGGGACCCCCCTTTTTTCTCGGCACCCGCTTTACGAATCACCCCGAAACTTTCAGGGTAGGAGCGGACCGGAGCGGGCCATAAAGTTTGAAAATTTTGCGAAGATTCGTCAACCGACGCAAGAGTGATTTCAAATAGAATGTTGCGGATTTCCTATGGAAAATAGGTCCTAACTATAACTATCTACTGGCGACCGCCAGTAGATAATATATATATATATATATTCACTGAAAAAACCATAGGTTTCAGGGACGTTATAGTTACAAATTAGCATTTAAAAAACCTTTGAAATTCACTGAAAAAACCATAGGTTTTAGGGACAGTTATAGTTAGTTGGACATTGCACTCGTACAAAACCCGTGAAATTCCCCCGTTATAGTTAGTCCAGCTAACTATAACTCGCGCCCCGCAATGCACTGCTGATGACATCACATATTACATCACTCATGACATGGTCAGTGACATCACTGATGACATCTCAAATGACATCACTGATGACATCATCCAGTGACTGTGTGTTTCTGTAAAGTTTAAATATTTTTAATATATATAGGAAAAGACGTATTGAAGAATGAGTGGGTGTGTAAGTGTCTGTATGGATGATTTAGTAGGTGCATGACTGACTGTATAAGTGAGTGATTTAACGTATCTTACTGAATGCATGGGTTAGTGACTAAACTGGGTGAATGTCTGTATCCGTCTGTCTGTTGCTGTGTAAGTGGCTGCATGTGTTTGTGAATAGCTACATGAGTGTCTATATGAGTTATTGAATGCTTGTCTGAGTATCTGTATGGGTGCCTGAGTGTTTGTGTGGGAGGGTGTGTGCAACTCTGTGCATAGATGTGTGAGTGGGTGATTCACTGGGTGGATGGTTTCAAGAGTGCATCTGTGATAGACTGTATGGGTGGGTAAGTGTGTGTAAGAGTGTGTTAGTGAGTGAATGTATGTCCCAGTGGTACATGTGTGAGTAACTACATATGTGAAAGGCAGTATATATGTGTGTTGGAGTATATAAATAGCTATAAGCGAGAGTGAGTGATTGTGATAGTGGCTGTATGGATGAGTGTGTGCTTGTATCAGTGATTGTATAAGAGCGTAAGAATGTGCTAGTATTTGTATGAGTAAGTGAGCTGGTGTGTGTATAACTGTATAGGTGAGTAAATGGTAGTGTGTTTAATTATTTGCTTGACTGACTAGGTGTGTGAGTACCTCTATGGATGAGTGGCGGTGTTTGAGTGTCTATATAGGAGTATGAGTGCATATGATAGTCCTGTACTGAGTGACCGTAAGTATGAGTGACTGTACGGGTGAGTGAGTGGATGTGTGCGTAGACCTAAGAATCAGTGAGTGGGTATGTAGTTATTGGTGTTGGAGTGTGTATGGTTTTGCGAATGGCAGTCTGTAATTTAGAGTGGGTGTATCAAAGGTTATATTAGGGTGTGAGAAGATGCATGAAATTATCACATGGATGATGTCATCAGCGATGTCATCAGTGATGTCATTTGAGATGTCATCAGTGATGTCATCAGTGATGTCACTGACCATGTCATGAGTGATGTAATATGTGACGTCATCAGCAGTGCATTGCGGGGCGCGAGTTATAGTTAGCTGGACTAACTATAACGGGGGAATTTCACGGGTTTTGTACGAGTGCAATGTCCAACTAACTATAACTGTCCCTAAAACCTATGGTTTTTTCAGTGAATTTCAAAGGTTTTTTAAATGCTAATTTGTAACTATAACGTCCCTGAAACCTATGGTTTTTCAGTGAATTTCAAAGGTTTTTTAAATGCTAATTTGTAACTATAACATGTCTGAAACCTACGGTTTTTTCAGTGAATTTCAAAGGTTTTGTAAATGACAATTTTTAAATGTATTACTTGTTATATAAATTTTTTTCATACTGATTTACTACATTTTTAGAAACAATTTTTTTTTACATATTTTATTTTTAAATTACATTGTAATTACATTATACATTACATTACAAAAAATACTTTCTCAGAATGAATTACTTTAGTTTAAATACTTTGCATATAGGCAATAGACTTTTAAGTACAGTAGTTACAGTTGTTGCAATGGGCAACACATTTTCAAACACAATGCAACATTCAGCTCAATGTGAATTTCTAGTTAAATGCAATTAGTTACTTTATGGATTACTTTTTCTAACCACAGGACTGGATCCTAGATTCAGTCCTGGGACATCTCCTGTAAACAGTTGAGTAAAAGCGTTTTGGTTACAGTCGTGATTTTTAAGGAATATTATTGTACTTTAAAAGTTGACACTTAGAAACTTTTTCTCATAGAATCACCAATGTTATCCTATGGAAGGAAATTCACTTAGAAGGTAAAAACTGTTATCGTTACTTTTTCTTACTCAGTGTTGGATCCTGGATCCAGCACTGGTGCATCTCCTGTAAACAGTTGAAAGAATGCGTTTAAGTCATACAGGCGATTTTTTAGGAATATTTGTAGTTTGTGAAAATCGACACTTTGAAACTTTTCTGCTGAAAACCAGACAATGGATTCCTATGGAAGAAAATATAAGTTACTGGTAAGTACGGTTAAAATTACTTTTCAGGGTCAGTGCTGGGCTAAAAGATGCAGCACTGGGTTCTCTCCTGATAACAGGTGAGTAAATTGGAATTCGTACTTTCGTTGATTTTAGAGGAATATTATAAAGTTCCAAAACTCCACACTTAGAAGAATTTCCAAGTGAAACCAGTCAATGTTAGCCTATGAAGGAAATTCAAGTTACCGGTAAGTACGGTTAAAATTACTTTTCAGGACCAGTACTGGGCTGAAAGATGCAGCACTGAGGTCTCTCCTGATAACAGGTGAGTAAATCAGAATTCGGATTTCGGCTGATTTTAGAGGAATATTTGTATGTTTCAAAAATCAACACTTAGAAACTTTTTCAGCAAAAAGCAGGCAATGATATCCTATGGAAGGAAATTCAAGTTACTGGTAAGTACGGTTAAAATTACTTTTGAGGATCAGTACTGGGCTGAAAGATGCAGCACTGAGGTCTCTCCTGATAACAGGTGAGTAAATTGGAATTCGTATTTCGGCTGATTTTAGAGGAATATTTTAAAGTTCCAAAACTCCACACTTAGAAGAATTTCCAAGTGAAACCAGTCAATGTTAGCCTATGGAAGGAAATTCAAGTTACTGGTAAGTACGGTTAAAATTACTTTTCAGGACCAGTACTGGGCTGAAAGATACAGCACTGAGGTCTCTCCTTATAACAGGTGAGTAAATCGGAATTCGTATTTCGGCTGATTTTAGAGGAATATTTGTATGTTTCAAAAATCAACACTTAGAAACTTTTTCAGCAAAAAGCAGGCAATGATATCCTATGGAAGGAAATTCAAGTTACTGGTAAGTACGGTTAAAATTACTTTTCAGGACCAGTACTGGGCTGAAAGATGCAGCACTGAGGTCTCTCCTTATAACAGGTGAGTAAATCGGAATTCGTATTTCGGATGATTTTAGAAGAATATTTGCACAATGGTGAAGGGAGGGGCGGGGCCTGAGGTGACATCTGTGCAAACGCGCCCCGTGGCGCGTTTTAAGTTGGGGGATTAAGTCCCCTTGAATCCTGAGGGTCCCTAGGGGCCAACTAGCCCACCAGGAACCTCCAATATGCGCCAGGGGCTGCGTTGCAGAGACGTGTAGAGAGGCCACACCCCTTTACACCTCTCTGCAACGCAGTTCTGTGGCGCTTTCTGGATGTACCTGTTGGGCTAGTTGGCCCCAGGGACCCTCAGGATTGAAGGGGATTTAATTCCCATCTTAAAACGCGCCACGGGGCCTGTTTGCACACATGTCACCTGAAGCCCCGCCCCCTCCCTTCACCACTGTGCAAACGCGCCCGTGGCGCGTTTTAAGTTGGGGGATTAAGTCCCCTTGAATCCTGAGGGTCCCCGGAGTCCAACTAGCCCACCATATACCTCCAAAAGCGCCACAGAGCTGCGTTGCAGAGAGGTGTAAAAGGGGCGTGGCCTCTGTACACCTCTCTGCAAGGCAGCCCCTGGCGCATACTGGAGGTTCCTGGTGGGCTAGTTGGCCCTCAGGGACCCCCAGTATTCAAGGGGATTCGTTCCCCCTCTGCAAACGCGCCAGGGCGCGTTTGCAGAGTGGTGAAGGAGGGGCGGGGCCTGCGGGCCCGATCG
The DNA here is from genome assembly GCA_963921515.1 of Calotriton arnoldi. Taxonomy (NCBI): domain Eukaryota; kingdom Metazoa; phylum Chordata; class Amphibia; order Caudata; family Salamandridae; genus Calotriton; species Calotriton arnoldi. The sequence goes on along the minus strand of CAWUFW010009979.1, from coordinate 294,170 downwards.
TTTTTTTTGTTTTTGTTTTTTTGTCCCCTGAAGGGGGCTGTGTAGCCCCCTTCCTTTTTCCTGTTTTTGGGCCCTGGGGACCCCATCCCCCAGGGCCTTACCCCTCTTTTTAAATTTTTATTTAAAAAAAAACGGGGAAGGAGGCCGCGTGGCCCCCTTCCCTGGGCCTGTATTGGCCCCGGAGACCCCATCCCCGGGGCATGGCCTCGATTTTTGTTTTATTCTTTGGAGGGGGCTGCGTGGCCCCCTCCTCTGGCCATTTAAGGCCCCGGGGACCCCATCCCCGGGGCCGGCCATACCCTTTTTTAAATTATTATTTTTTTTTAAACTTTGGGGAGGGGGCCGCGTGGCCCCCTCCCGGGCCCTACTTGCCCCGGGGACCCCATCCCCGGGGCCTGGCCTCTCGTTGGGGACTGTGGGGGGTCCCCAAACCCCCACAGTCCCGCCGGCTCCCGTGTCCTACGGGAGCCGGCATTGCTTTACACATGGGGAGCTGCTAAGATGCAGCTCCCCGTGTGGAAAGCAATCAGCTTTGGATATTGGAAGAGAGAGCAGGTTTCCTGCTCTTTCTTCCAATATCCAAAGCAGTTTGCAATGACAGGACGGGAGCCGCGAGGCTCCGTCCTGTCATTGCAAACAGCAGTGTCCCGGGGTAGGCACCCCGGGACACTGCAGGAGCCGGCCCTGGGGGTGGTGGTCCCCAGGGCCATCAAGAGGCTCCAGGAGGGGCCGCGGGGCCCCCTCCCATTCAGTTCACAGCCCCGGGGAGGTGGTGGTCCCGGGGCTCTGAGGGTCCGTAACGGACCCCCATATTTAAATGTTTAGTGCCCCGGGAGGTGGCGGTCCCCGGGGCGTGTGGGGGCTGGAGCCCCCCACACAGGTTTTTCAATTTATTAAAAAAAGCCCCGGGGAGGTGGTGGTCCCCGGGGCTGCGGAAGGGCTCAGAGCCCTCCCGCACCATTTTTAAAAAAGCCCCAGGGGGTGGCGGTCCCCGGGGCTTGGGGGCCCTTTGAGGCCCCCACACATTAAATTATCCCCCACCATGCCCCCGGGACTTGGGCCACCCGGGGGCAAATACAATCGAAGCGCGGGAGACCGCGCTTCGATTTTTGGCAGGATTCGCTCACCCTGAGCGCATCCTGCCGATTTTTAAAAAAAAAAATTATTTTTTTTGCCCAGGGGGTCCTTGTGGGACCCCTGAGCAAACCTAGGGGGTCAGGGTGTTTCTACCCTGCCCCCTTTGTGCGCTTTGCGCACTTGTTTCTGTCCCTCGGTTCTACCGAGGGACAAAATGGCTGCCAACATTTCCTGAATCGGAATGTTGACAGCCAGCTGACAGCCAATTAACATGCAGCTCGTGATCGGGAGGGTACGCGGACCCTACTCGGCCATAGATATCACTATCTTTTTACTTTTGATTTCTCAGCAACTACTGAACGGATTTACACCATTTAACAAAAAGGGTTCTTTCTGAACCAAGAACTACCTCTTTGCCAAATTTGGTGTAATTCCGTTCAGCAGTTCGGGCTGTAGCCGTGTCTAAAGTTTCCTATGGAAAATTGCATGGGGAAAACGCGTTTTGGGACCCCCTTTTTTCTCGGCCCCGGCTAGACGAATCCCCCGAGACTTTCAGGGTAGGAGCGGACCGGAGCGGGCCACAAAGTTTGAAAATTTTGCGAAGATACGTCAACCGGCAAGAGAGTTATTTCAAATAGAATGTCGCGGATTTCCTATGGATAATAGGTTGTAACTATAACTATCTACTGGTGACCGCCAGTAGATAATATATATATATATATATATATATATATATATTCACTGAAAAAACCATAGGTTTCAGACACGTTATAGTTACAAATTAGCATTTAAAATACCTTTGAAATTCACTGAAAAAACCTTAGGTTTAGGGACAGTTATAGTTACTTGGACATTGCACTCGTACAAAACCCGTGAAATTCCCCCGTTATAGTTAGTTCAGCTAACTATAACTCGCGCCCGCAATGCACTGCTGATGACGTCACATATTACATCACTCATGACATGGTCAGTGACATCACTGATGACATCACTGATGACATCTCAAATGACATCACTGATGACATCATCCAGTGACTGTGTGTTTCTGTAAAGTTTAAATATTTTTAATATATATAGGAAAAGACGTATTGAAGAATGAGTGGGTGTGTAAGTGTCTGTATGGATGATTTAGTAGGTGCGTGACTGACTCTATAAGTGAGTGATTTAACGTATCTTACTGAATGCATGGGTTAGTGACTAAACTGGGTGAATGTCTGTATCCGTCTGTCTGTTGCTGTGTAAGTGGCTGCATGTGTTTGTGAATAGCTAAATGAGTGTCTATATGAGTTATTGAATGCTTGTCTGAGTATCTGTATGGGTGCCTGAGTGTTTGTGTGGGAGGGGTGTGTGCAACTCTGTGCATAGATGTGTGAGTGGGTGATTCACTGGGTGGATGGTTTCAAGAGTGCATCTGTGATAGACTGTATGGGTGGGTAAGTGTGTGTAAGAGTGTGTTAGTGAGTGAATGTATGTCCCAGTGGTACATGTGTGAGTAACTACATATGTGAAAGGCAGTATATTTGTGTGTTGGAGTATATAAATAGCTATAAGCAAGAGTGAGTGATTGTGATAGTGGCTGTATGGATGAGTGTGTGCTTGTATGAGTGATTGTATAAGAGCGTAACAATGTGCTACTATTTGTATGAGTAAGTGAGCTGGTGTGTGTATAACTGTATAGGTGAGTAAATGGCAGTGTGCTTAATTATTTGCATGACTGACTAGGTGTCTGAGTATCTCTATGGATGAGTGGCGTTGTTTGAGTGTCTATATAGGAGTAAGAGTGCATATGATAGTCCTAGTACTGAGTGACCGTAAGTATGAGTGACTGTACGGGTGAGTGAGTGGATGTGTCTGTGTAGACCTAAGAATCAGTGAGTGGGTATGTAGTTATTGGTGTTGGAGTGTCTATGGTTTTGCGAATGGCAGTCTGTAATTTAGAGTGGGTGTATCAAAGATTATATTAGGGTGTGAGGAGGTGCATCAGACTATCACGTGGATGATGTCATCAGTGATGTCATTTGAGATGTCATCAGTGATGTCATCAGTGATGTCACTGACCATGTCATGAGTGATGTAATATGTGACGTCATCAGCAGTGCATTGCGGGGCGCGAGTTATATTTAGCTGAACTAACTATAACGGGGGAATTTCACGGGTTTTGTACGAGTGCAATGTCCAAGTAACTATAACTGTCCCTAAAACCTATGGTTTTTTCAGTGAATTTCAAAGGTTTTTTAAATGCTAATTTGTAACTATAACGTGTCTGAAACCTATGGTTTTTTCAGTGAATTTCAAAGGTTTTTTAAATGCTAATTTGTAACTATAACGTGTCTGAAACCTATGGTTTTTTCAGTGAATTTCAAAGGTTTTTTAAATGCTAATTTCTAATTATAACGTGCCTGAAACCTACGGTTTTTTCAGTGAATTTCAAAGGTTTTGTAAATGACAATTTTTAAATGTATTAATTGTTATATTAATTTTTTTCATACTGATTTACTACATTTTTAGAAACAATTTTTTTTACAGATTTTATTTTTAAATTACATTGTAATTACATTATACATTACATTACAAAAAATACTTTCTCAGAATGAATTACTTTAGTTTAAATACTTTGCACATAGGCAATAGACTTTTAAGTACAGTAGTTACAGTTGTTGCAATGGGCAACACATTTTCAAACACAATGCAACATTCAGCTCAATGTGAATTTCTAGTTAAATGCAATTAGTTACTTTATGGATTACTTTTCTAACCACAGGACTGGATCCTAGATTCAGTCCTGGTATATCTCCTGTAAACAGTTGAGTAAAAGCGTTTTGGTTACAGTCGTGGTTTTTAAGGAATATTATTGTATTTTAAAAGTTGACACTTAGAAACTTTTTCTCATAGAATCACCAATGTTATCCTATGGAAGGAAATTCACTTAGCAGGTAAAAACTGTTATCGTTACTTTTTCTTACTCAGTGTTGGATCCTGGATCCAGCACTGGTGCATCTTCTGTAAACAGTTGAAAGAATGCGTTTAAGTCATACAGGTGATTTTTAAGGAATATTTGTAGTTTGTAAAAATCAACACTTAGAAACTTTTTGCTGAAAACCAGACAATGGATTCCTATGGAAGAAAATATAAGTTACTGGTAAGTACGGTTAAAATTACTTTTGAGGATCAGTACTGGGCTGAAAGATGCAGCACTGAGGTCTCTCCTGATAACAGGTGAGTAAATCGGAATTCGTATTTCGGCTGATTTTAGAGGAATATTTTAAAGTTCCAAAACTCCACACTTAGAAGAATTTCCAAGTGAAACCAGTCAATGTTAGCCTATGGAAGGAAATTCAAGTTACTGGTAAGTACGGTTAAAATTACTTTTCAGGACCAGTACTGGGCTGAAAGATACAGCACTGAGGTCTCTCCTTATAACAGGTGAGTAAATCGGAATTCGTATTTCGGCTGATTTTAGAGGAATATTTGTATGTTTCAAAAATCAACACTTAGAAACTTTTTCAGCAAAAAGCAGGCAATGATATCCTATGGAAGGAAATTCAAGTTACTGGTAAGTACGGTTAAAATTACTTTTGAGGATCAGTACTGGGCTGAAAGATGCAGCACTGAGGTCTCTCCTGATAACAGGTGAGTAAATCGGAATTCGTATTTCGGCTGATTTTAGAGGAATATTTTAAAGTTCCAAAACTCCACACTTAGAAGAATTTCCAAGTGAAACCAGTCAATGTTAGCCTATGAAGGAAATTCCAAAACTCCACACTTAGAAGAATTTCCAAGTGAAACCAGTGAGGCCACACCCCTTTTTACACCTCTCTGCAACGCAGCTCTGTGGCGCTTTCTGGATGTACCTGTTGGGCTAGTTGGCCCCCAGGGACCCTCAGGATTGAAGGGGATTTAATTCCCCATCTTAAAACGCGCCACGGGGCCTGTTTGCACACATGTCACCTGAAGCCCCGCCCCCTCCCTTCACCACTGTGCAAACGCGCCCCGTGGCGCGTTTTAAGCTGGGGATTAAGTCCCCTTGAATCCTGAGGGTCCCGGAGTCCAACTAGCCCACCATATACCTCCAAAAAGCGCCACAGAGCTGCGTTGCAGAGAGGTGTAAAAGGGGTGTGGCCTCTCTACACGTCTCTGCAACGCAGCCCCTGGCGCATATTGGAGGTTCCTGGTGGGCTAGTTGGCTCCCAGGGACCCCCAGTATTCAAGGGGAATTCGTTCCCCCTCTGCAAACGCGCCAGGGCGCGTTTGCAGAGTGGTGAAGGAAGGGGCGGGGCCTGCGGGCCCGATCGTTTTTTTTTAATTTTTTTTTGTCCCCTGAAGGGGGCTGTGTGGCCCCCTTCCTTTTTCCTGTTTTTGGGCCCTGGGGACCCCATCTCCCAGGGCCTTACCCCTTTTTAAATTTAATTTAAAAAAAAAAAACGGGAAGGGGCCGCGTGGCCCCCCTTCCCTGGGCCTGTATTGGCCCCGGGGACCCCATCCCCCGGGGCATGGCCTTTTTTATTTTCTTGGGAGGGGGCTGCGTGGCCCCCTCCTCAGGCCATTTAAGGCCCCGGGGACCCCATCCCCCGGGGCCGGCCTTTCCATTTTTTTTTTTTTTTTGGGGGGAGGGGGCCGCGTGGCCCCCTCCTGAGCCACTACTTGCCCCGGGGACCCCATCCCCTGGGGCTGGCCCTCTCCGTTGGGGACTGTGGGGGGTCCCCAATCCCCCCACAGTCCCGCCGGCTCCCCACGTCCCTTGGGAGCCGGCATTGCTATTCCACATGGGGAGCAGCTGACATGCTGCTCCCCATGTGGAAAAGCAATGTGCTTTGGATATTGGAAGAGAGAGCAGGTTTCCTGCTCTCTCTTCCAATATCCAAGCAGCTTGCTATGGCAGGACGGGAGCCGCGAGGCTCCCGTCCTGCCATAGCAAACTACAGTGTCCCGGGGTAGGCACCCCGGGACACTGCAGGAGCCGGCCCTGGGGGGTGGTGGTCCCCAGGGCCATCAAGGGCTCCAGGAGGGGGGCCGCGGGGCCCCCCTCGCCACATCAGCACAGCCCCGGGGAGGTGGTGGTCCCCGGGGCTTCGGGGGTCCAAAACGGACCCCCATTTTAATTTGTTAGTGCCCCGGGAGGTGGCGGTCCCCGGGGCGTGTGGGGGCTGGAGCCCCCCACACAGGTTGTTCAATTAATAAAAAAAGCCCCGGGGTGGTGGTGGTCCCCGGGGCTGCGGGAGGGCTCAGAGCCCTACCGCACCATTTTAAAAAAGCCCGGGGGGTGGCGGTCCCCGGGGCTTGGGGGCCCTTTGAGGCCCCCACACATAAAATTAAACCCCCACCATGCCCCCGGGACTTGGGCCACCCGGGGTAAAATACAATCGAGCGCGGGAGACCGCGCTTCGATTTCCGGCAGGATTCGCGCACCCTGAGCGCATCCTGCCGATTTTTAAAAAAAAAAAATTTTTTTTTTTTGCCCAGGGGGTCCTTGTGGGACCCCCTGAGCAAACCTAGGGGGTCAGGGTGTTTCTACCCTGCCCCCTTTGTGCGCTTTGCGCACTTGTTTCTGTCCCTCGGTTCTACCGAGGGACAAAATGGCTGCCAACATTTCCTGAATCGGAATGTTGACAGCCAGCTGACAGCCAATTAACATGCAGCTCGTGATCGGGAGGGTACGCGGACCCTACTCGGCCATAGATATCACTATCTTTTTACTTTTGATTTTCTCAGCAACTACTGAACGGATTTACACCATTTAACAAAAGGGTTCTTTCTGAACCAAGAACTACCTCTTTGCCAAATTTGGTGTAATTCCGTTCAGCAGTTCAGGCTGTAGCCGTGTCTAAAGTTTCCTATGGAAAATTGCATGGGGAAAACGAGTTTTGGGACCCCCTTTTTTCTCGGCCCCCGCTTGACGAATCCCCCGAGACTTTCAGGGTAGGAGCGGACCGGAGCGGGCCACAAAGTTTGAAAATTTTGCGAAGATACGTCAACCGGCAAGAGAGTTATTTCAAATAGAATGTTGCGGATTTCCTATGGATAATAGGTTGTAACTATAACTATCTACTGGTGACCGCCAGTAGATAATATATATATATATATATATATATATATTCACTGAAAAAACCATAGGTTTCAGACACGTTATAGTTACAAATTAGCATTTAAAAACCTTTGAAATTCACTGAAAAAACCTTAGGTTTTAGGGACAGTTATAGTTACTTGGACATTGCACTCGTACAAAACCCGTGAAATTCCCCGTTATAGTTAGTTCAGCTAACTATAACTCGCGCCCTGCAATGCACTGCTGATGACGTCACATATTACATCACTCATGACATGGTCAGTGACATCACTGATGACATCACTGATGACATCTCAAATGACATCACTGATGACATCATCCAGTGACTGTGTGTTTCTGTAAAGTTTAAATATTTTTAATATATATAGGAAAAGACGTATTGAAGAATGAGTGGGTGTGTAAGTGTCTGTATGGATGATTTAGTAGGTGTGTGACTGACTCTATAAGTGAGTGATTTAACGTATCTTACTGAATGCATGGGTTAGTGACTAAACTGGGTGAATGTCTGTATCCGTCTGTCTGTTGCTGTGTAAGTGGCTGCATGTGTTTGTGAATAGCTAAATGAGTGTCTATATAAGTTATTGAATGCTTGTCTGAGTATCTGTATGGGTGCCTGAGTGTTTGTGTGGGAGGGGTGTGTGCAACTCTGTGCATAGATGTGTGAGTGGGTGATTCACTGGGTGGATGGTTTCAAGAGTGCATCTGTGATAGACTGTATGGGTGGGTAAGTGTGTGTAAGAGTGTGTTAGTGAGTGAATGTATGTCCCAGTGGTACATGTGTGAGTAACTACATATGTGAAAGGCAGTATATATGTGTGTTGGAGTATATAAATAGCTATAAGCAAGAGTGAGTGATTGTGATAGTGGCTGTATGGATGAGTGTGTGCTTGTATCAGTGATTGTATAAGAGCGTAACAATGTGCTACTATTTGTATGAGTAAGTGAGCTGGTGTGTGTATAACTGTATAGGTGAGTAAATGGCAGTGTGTTTAATTATTTGCATGACTGACTAGGTGTCTGAGTATCTCTATGGATGAGTGGCGTTGTTTGAGTGTCTATATAGGAGTAAGAGTGCATATGATAGTCCTGTACTGAGTGACCGTAAGTATGAGTGACTGTACGGGTGAGTGAGTGGATGTGTGTGTGTAGACCTAAGAATCAGTGAGTGGGTATGTAGTTATTGGTGTTGGAGTGTCTATGGTTTTGCGAATGGCAGTCTGTAATTTAGAGTGGGTGTATCAAAGATTATATTAGGGTGTGAGGAGGTGCATCAGATTATCACGTGGATGATGTCATCAGTGATGTCATTTGAGATGTCATCAGTGATGTCATCAGTGATGTCACTGACCATGTCATGAGTGATGTAATATGTGACGTCATCAGCAGTGCATTGCGGGGCGCGAGTTATAGTTAGCTGAACTAACTATAACGGGGGAATTTCACGGGTTTTGTACGAGTGCAATGTCCAAGTAACTATAACTGTCCCTAAAACCTATGGTTTTTTCAGTGAATTTCAAAGGTTTTTTAAATGCTAATTTGTAACTATAACGTGTCTGAAACCTATGGTTTTTTCAGTGAATTTCAAAGGTTTTTTAAATGCTAATTTGTAACTATAAAGTGTCTGAAACCTATGGTTTTTTCAGTGAATTTCAAAGGTTTTTTAAATGCTAATTTCTAACTATAACGTGCCTGAAACCTACGGTTTTTTCAGTGAATTTCAAAGGTTTTGTAAATGACAATTTTTAAATGTATTAATTGTTATATTAATTTTTTTCATACTGATTTACTACATTTTTAGAAACAATTTTTTTTTACAGATTTTATTTTTTAAATTACATTGTAATTACATTATACATTACATTACAAAAAATACTTTCTCAGAATGAATTACTTTAGTTTAAATACTTTGCACATAGGCAATAGACTTTTAAGTACAGTAGTTACAGTTGTTGCAATGGGCAACACATTTTCAAACACAATGCAACATTCAGCTCAATGTGAATTTCTAGTTAAATGCAATTAGTTACTTTATGGATTACTTTTCTAACCACAGGACTGGATCCTAGATTCAGTCCTGGTACATCTCCTGTAAACAGTTGAGTAAAAGCGTTTTGGTTACAGTCGTGATTTTTAAGGAATATTATTGTATTTTAAAAGTTGACACTTAGAAACTTTTCTCATAGAATCACCAATGTTATCCTATGGAAGGAAATTCACTTAGCAGGTAAAAACTGTTATCGTTACTTTTTCTTACTCAGTGTTGGATCCTGGATCCAGCACTGGTGCATCTTCTGTAAACAGTTGAAAGAATGCGTTTAAGTCATACAGGTGATTTTTAAGGAATATTTGTAGTTTGTAAAAATCAACACTTTGAAACTTTTTGCTGAAAACCAGACAATGGATTCCTATGGAAGACAATATAAGTTACTGGTAAGTACGGTTAAAATTACTTTTCAGGATTAGTACTGGGCTGAAAGATGCAGCACTGAGGTCTCTCCTGATAACAGGTGAGTAAATCGGAATTCGTATTTCGGCTGATTTTAGAGGAATATTTTAAAGTTCCAAAACTCCACACTTAGAAGAATTTCCAAGTGAAACCAGTCAATGTTAGCCTATGGAAGGAAATTCAAGTTACTGGTAAGTACGGTTAAAATTACTTTTCAGGACCAGTACTGGGCTGAAAGATACAGCACTGAGGTCTCTCCTTATAACAGGTGAGTAAATCGGAATTCGTATTTCGGCTGATTTTAGAGGAATATTTGTATGTTTCAAAAATCAACACTTAGAAACTTTTTCAGCAAAAAGCAGGCAATGATATCCTATGGAAGGAAATTCAAGTTACTGGTAAGTACGGTTAAAATTACTTTTGAGGATCAGTACTGGGCTGAAAGATGCAGCACTGAGGTCTCTCCTGATAACAGGTGAGTAAATCGGAATTCGTATTTCGGCTGATTTTAGAGGAATATTTTAAAGTTCCAAAACTCCACACTTAGAAGAATTTCCAAGTGAAACCAGTCAATGTTAGCCTATGAAGGAAATTCAAGTTACCGGTAAGTACGGTTAAAATTACTTTTCAGGACCAGTACTGGGCTGAAAGATGCAGCACTGAGGTCTCTCCTGATAACAGGTGAGTAAATCGGAATTCGTATTTCGGCTGATTTTAGAGGAATATTTTAAAGTTCCAAAACTCCACACTTAGAAGAATTTCCAAGTGAAACCAGTCAATGTTAGCCTATGGAAGGAAATTCAAGTTACTGGTAAGTACGGTTAAAATTACTTTTCAGGACCAGTACTGGGCTGAAAGATACAGCACTGAGGTCTCTCCTTATAACAGGTGAGTAAATCGGAATTCGTATTTCGGCTGATTTTAGAGGAATATTTGTATGTTTCAAAAATCAACACTTAGAAACTTTTTCAGCAAAAAGCAGGCAATGATATCCTATGGAAGGAAATTCAAGTTACTGGTAAGTACGGTTAAAATTACTTTTGAGGATCAGTACTGGGCTGAAAGATGCAGCACTGAGGTCTCTCCTGATAACAGGTGAGTAAATCGGAATTCATATTTCGGCTGATTTTAGAGGAATATTTTAAAGTTCCAAAACTCCACACTTAGAAGAATTTCCAAGTGAAACCAGTCAATGTTAGCCTATGAAGGAAATTCAAGTTACCGGTAAGTACGGTTAAAATTACTTTTCAGGACCAGTACTGGGCTGAAAGATGCAGCACTGAGGTCTCTCCTGATAACAGGTGAGTAAATCGGAATTCGTATTTCGGCTGATTTTAGAGGAATATTTTAAAGTTCCAAAACTCCACACTTAGAAGAATTTCCAAGTGAAACCAGTCAATGTTAGCCTATGGAAGGAAATTCAAGTTACTGGTAAGTACGGTTAAAATTACTTTTCAGGACCAGTACTGGGCTGAAAGATACAGCACTGAGGTCTCTCCTGATAACAGGTGAGTAAATCGGAATTCGTATTTCGGATGATTTTAGAAGAATATTTGCACAATGGTGAAGGGAGGGGGCGGGGCCTGAGGTGACATCTGTGCAAACGCGCCCCGTGGCGCGTTTTAAGTTGGGGGATTAAGTCCCCTTGAATCCTGAGGGTCCCTAGGGGCCAACTAGCCCACCAGGAACCTCCAATATGCGCCAGGGGCTGCGTTGCAGAGACGTGTAGAGAGGCCACACCCCTTTTACACCTCTCTGCAACGCAGCTCTGTGGCGCTTTCTGGATGTACCTGTTGGGCTAGTTGGCCCCAGAGACCCTCAGGATTGAAGGGATTTAATTCCCCATCTTAAAACGCGCCACGGGGCCTGTTTGCACACATGTCACCTGAAGCCCCGCCCCTCCCTTCACCACTGTGCAAACGCGCCCCGTGGCGCGTTTTAAGCTGGGGGATTAAGTCCCCTTGAATCCTGAGGGTCCCGGAGTCCAACTAGCCCACCATATACCTCCAAAAGCGCCACAGAGCTGCGTTGCAGAGAGGTGTAAAAGGCGTGTGGCCTCTCTACACGTCTCTGCAACGCAGCCCCTGGCGCATATTGGAGGTTCCTGGTGGGCTAGTTGGCCCCAGGGACCCCCAGTATTCAAGGGGAATTCGTTCCCCTCTGCAAACGCGCCAGGGGCGCGTTTGCAGAGTGGTGAAGGAAGGGGCGGGGCCTGCGGGCCCGATCGTTTTTTAAATTTTTTTATTTTTTGTCCCCTGAAGGGGGCTGTGTGGCCCCCTTCCTTTTTCCTGTTTTTGGGCCCTGGGGACCCCATCTCCCAGGGCCTTACCCCTTTTTTAATTTAATTAAAAAAAAAAAAACGGGAAGAGGGCCGCGTGGCCCCCTTCCCTGGGCCTGTATTGGCCCTGGGGACCCCATCCCCCGGGGCATGGCCTTTTTTTATTTTCTTGGGAGGGGGCTGCGTGGCCCCCTCCTCAGGCCACTTAAGGCCCCGGGGACCCCATCCCCGGGGCCGGCCTTTCCATTTTTTTTTTTTCTTTTTTGGGGAGGGGGCCGCGTGGCCCCCCTCCTGGGCCACTACTTGCCCCGGGGACCCCATCCCCCGGGGCTGGCCCTCTCCGTTGGGGACTGTGGGGGGTCCCCAATCCCCCACAGTCCCGCCGGCTCCCCACGTCCCTTGGGAGCCGGCATTGCTGTTCCACATGGGGAGCAGCTGACATGCTGCTCCCCATGTGGAAAAGCAATGTGCTTTGGATATTGGAAGAGAGGCAGGTTTCCCTGCTCTCTCTTCCAATATCCAAAGCAGTTGCTATGGCAGGACGGGAGCCGCGAGGCTCCGTCCTGCCATAGCAAACTACAGTGTCCCGGGGGTAGGCACCCCGGGACACTGCAGGAGCCGGCCCTGGGGGTGGCGGTCCCCAGGGCCATCAAGGGCTCCAGGAGGGGGCCGCGGGGCCCCCTCGCCACATCAGCACAGCCCCGGGGAGGTGGTGGTCCCCGGGGCTTCGGGGGTCCAAAACGGACCCCCATTTTAATTTGTTAGTGCCCCGGGAGGTGGCGGTCCCTGGGGCGTGTGGGGGGCTGGAGCCCCCCACACAGGTTGTTCAATTAATAAAAAAAAGCCCCGGGGAGGTGGTGGTCCTCGGGGCTGCGGGAGGGCTCAGAGCCCTCCCGCACCATTTTAAAAAAAGCCCCGGGGGGTGGCGGTCCAAGGGGCTTGGGGGGCCCTTTGAGGCCCCCCACACATAAAATTAAACCCCCCACCATGCCCCCGGGACTTGGGCCACCCGGGGGCAAAATACAATCGAAGCTCGAGAGACCGCGCTTCGATTTTTTTTTTTCGGCAGGATTCTGCCGATTTTTTAAAAAAAGAATTTTTTTTTTTGCCCAGGGGGTCCTTGTGGGACCCCTGAGCAAACCTAGGGGGTCAGGGTGTTTCTACCCTGCCCCTTTGTGCGCTTTGCGCACTTGTTTCTGTCCCTCGGTTCTACCGAGGACAAAATGGCTGCCAACATTTCCTGAATCGGAATGTTGACAGCCAGCTGACAGCCAATTAACATGCAGCTCGTGATCGGGAGGGTACGCGGACCCTACTCGGCCATAGATATCACTATCTTTTTACTTTTGATTTTCTCAGCAACTACTGAACGGATTTACACCATTTAACAAAAGGGTTCTTTCTGAACCAAGAACTACCTCTTTGCCAAATTTGGTGTAATTCCGTTCAGCAGTCCGAGCTGTAGCCGTGTCTAAAGTTTCCTATGGAAAATTGCATGGGGAAAACGCGTTTTGGGACCCCCTTTTTCTCGGCCCCGCTTGACGAATCCCCCGAGACTTTCAGGGTAGGAGCGGACCGGAGCGGGCCACAAAGTTTGAAAATTTTGCGAAGATACGTCAACCGGCAAGAGAGTTATTTCAAATAGAATGTCGCGGATTTCCTATGGATAATAGGTTGTAACTATAACTATCTACTGGCGACCGCCAGTAGATAATATATATATATATATATATATATATATATATCATATTACCTACTGGCGGTCGCCAGTAGGTAGTTATAGTTAGGACCAAGTTTCCATAAGAAAAGCATTTTTTGATGTGCTTATAAGTTTGGCGTCGTTTGACGAATCTTTATGAAATTTTCCAAAAAGTTTCTTCTTTCAGATCAGCTCCTATCTTGAAAGTTTGGGGGTGATTCGTTAAGGGGGGGCTGAGAAAAAAGGGGGGTCCCAAAACGTGTTTTCTCCATGCAATTTCCATAGGAAACTTTAGACAAGGCTACAGGTCAAACTGCTGAACGGAATTACGCCAAATGTGGCAGGGAGAAAGGTCTTGGTCCAGAAAGCATGCTTTCGTTTAAATGGTGTAAATCCGTTCAGTAGTTTTTGATAAATATCAAAAGTTAGAGATATCGATATTTGATAATTCTGACATCTGATTGGCTGAGGCGTGACGAGCAAGAGCTTGCGGCTCATTGGCTGTGAACGGTTGAAACTAGGAAGTGTTGGCAGCCATTTTGTGACTCAGTTGAAAGGAGTAGGGGGAAAAAAAGAGAAAAATTGTATAAGGGGGTATAGTAGGAACACTGTGGACTTAGTTTAAGCAGTCTGTACGGTGCAGATGCAGGGAGTTTGAATGTTGCGTAGGCCGTGGAAATCACGTCTGCAGAACTATAAGAGGGTATAGTGGAACACTGTGGACTTAGTTTAAGCAGTCTGTACGGTGCAGAGGCAGGGAGTTTGAATGTTGCGTAGGCCGTGGAAATCACGTCCGCAGAACAATGGTGCACGGTATTGCGGCAAGGTTGCGTTGTCTCTGGAAATCCCGTCGGGAAAACACTGCGCCGTATTGCGGCAAGCAGTGTGTAGGGTGCACACACAGGTAGTGTGAATGTTGCTTAGGCTGTGGAAATCACGTCCGCAAAACAACGATGCGCGGTATTGCGGCAATGTTCAGTAGGCTTGTGGAAATCATATCGGGAAAACAACAATGCACCGTATTGCGGCCTTCCTTTAATATAATGTGCAGTAATATTTACTTATAATGCGGTGTTCACTTTTATCACGGATAGTGTCACTTTGTTAGAGGAAATTTAATATTATGTGGGAGGGCGTGTTCTGTCCCTGTGCGCGGAACAAAATTAACGTTTAATTGGCTGAGGTGTTCCAACAACGAGCTTAATGTTCATTGGCTGCGAACCATTGAAAGTAGAAGTGTGGCTAGCCATTCCCTCCCCCTCCGCGGAGTAGAAAGGACATCTGATTGGCTCACATGTTCCAAGCAGGACCTTCCAGAGCTTAATGTTCATTGGCTGCGAACCATTGACAGTAGAAGTGTTGCCAGCCATTCCCTTCCGCTCCACTGAGTAGCAGGGACATCTGATTGGCTGACGTGTTCCAAGCAGGACCTTCCCAAGCTTAATGTTCATTGGCTGTAAACCATTGCAAGTAGAAGTGTTGACAGCGATTCCCTCCCCCTCCACGGAGTATCAGGGACATCTGATTGGGTAACGTGTTCCAAGCAGGACCTTCCCAAGCTTAATGTTCATTGGCTGTGAAGCATTAAAAGTAGAAGTGTTGGCAGCCATTCCCTCCCCCTCTGCGGAACACCATAGACATTTTATTGGCTAAAGGGTTCCGAGTTCAAGTTTGCTCCTTATTGGCTGGGAACGGTTCACTGTTGTCAGCCATTTTGTGACGCACTTCAAAGGAGTACGGGAAAAAAAAGTAGTAGAGGGGAGGGTAGGAACACTATTAACTCTGTACAGTGGTCACAAGGTGGTGGACAGGGACTGTGAAGGGAAAAATTGTTTTTCATATATTGTAAGGGCCATTTATATAATTTGCGTGGGGCCTACAAATCACGGCGGGAAAATAACAGAGTGTGTTGCGGTCCTCTTTTTATTAAGTCCGCGGGTGGGATACTTCCCAGGAGCACTATTTACTTAGAATGTGGTGTTTACTTTTCTGGCGGGGAGGTGTGGTTGCTCTGCAAAAATTTCAGTCTAGGTTTGAAACAGTTTTTATTAAGCAATCACAAATATACTTTTTAAGGAAAGTGAAGCTGTATATATGAGAGGGGTGACAAATAAAAACGCAATTCATAAAATATCCCTTAAGCGTGGCCACACCCTCCCTTTTTTTGTCGCCTATAGTTTGTAAAAGTGTTGCCCCATATTCTTGTTAATATAAAAGGGCATCAGTTACTTTTAGATAAAGTAGAAAGTGCTACAAGAAACACTCCCGCACTACATCATCTCAGGTCACAACAACAATAACAAGTAAAAAACAGTTAAACACAAATAACGTCATATTACATAGAAATGTACGCTTTATCAAAATATTAAATGAAGCACTATGTATACAATTTTTTTTAGCAACTACTACTTTATAAAAGATTAGCAGTGTTACAAACTGTGAGGTAGTAAGCTATCAATGGAAATAACTGTAGTATATGTTGTTAATTTCTTGCACAGATAGATCTCCAACCCCTTTGAACTACTATAAAGTCACAGTATTAAAATATACAGGGTGACTTTATAGTATTCCACAGGAGAACAAGAATAAGGACCACAAGAAAAAATTCAAAATGTTTACAATTTCTATTCTGTAGAACTCGGGAAAGTTCTGTCGTAGTGCTTAGAGGTCGCTCACTGCTCCGGGAAGAGAACACGTAATCCTTTAAGAACATATAGGATAGTAGTATAATATACACTACTATTTCTATATATTCTATAGGGAGAAGGAGAATAGGAACCACAACAGAGAAAAAGAGAAATACCAAAATATCATTCAGAAATGTAGGGTTTATCAAAGGCATTCAATAAGAAAGTATCTATGCAAACAATCTTTTTTTATTTTTTTAATCTTTTTATTAACACAGCTCATAAGACCATACAGCTTGTAATTACATCTGCAGTTCAATATCACTTTCAGTGTATACCACACAACTAGCAATGGGGGTAGGGGCCTGGGGAGTCTATCCTGGAGCTTAACCGTGGCCTGCATCCTCAGTCCTCCTCCACTAATCCAGTATTTCAGTACTTCCTCCAAGGAGCCCAGACTTTTTCCAATTTTTGGATACACAGTTTCCTCGGCCCTTTGACACCAATCTAGGTCCCTCTTCCAACCAGCCAGCTGCGGTGGCTCCTGCGCCCCCCAGCTCCTTGCAACGTTTTGCTTTGCCACTCCTGCCGCCAGGACCAGCCACAGTTCTGCATACCTGGGCCAACTCTCATCACCCTTAGTTTGGAGAAGCAACCACTTCGGTTCCATCGGGACCTCTCGCCCCATTACCCTGGACATGGTGTCTGTGACACCTAACCAGTACGATACAATCTCCGGGCAATCCCATAGGATATGGAAAAAGGACCCCTCTAGTTGGCACCCCCTCCTGCAGAGCCCCGACTGAAGTCTACCCCATCGATACAGGAGTGTGCAAGGGTTGTAGGTGCGATGGAGTATTTTTAACTTCACCAGTCTGAATCTGGCATGGATGGCTATCTCCCTGGGGCTCTGTAGCGCCTCTTGCCAGCTTTCATCGTCTATGTCGCCCAAGTCAACCGCCCATGCCGCCCTAAGGGAGATCAGCGGATCCGGACTATTGTTAAGCAGTTTACGGTATATCGTAGAAATGGGCTTTCCCACAATAGGGTCGAGCAACAGCCGGTCTTCCAGTGGGGAGTATTCAGGTAGAGACGTCCCTGGTTTAATGTGTGCTCCAAGGGCATGTATGAATCTGATGTACTGGTACCGATGTGTCGGGTGCATGTCATATTCAGCCTGTAGATACTCAAATGTTCGGGGACAATCATTCTTCCAGATATCTGCCAGGTATTCAATACCTATCAACCTCCACCCCTTGAATCCCGTCAGGGCGGTCACCTCTCGGAGCTGGTCGCCCAGCCACAACGGGGTTTTGCCGGTCAGCCTCTGCTCCCAACCCAGGAGTCTATTAGCGTACCTCCAACACTGCACCACCACCCTTGTATGTGTCGGCCAACTCTGCAACATCTTCCTTGCGTACAGTAGAGATTTGCAACCACCCCCCGCCATCGTCATCCTATCTACCCGGTATGCCGGCTCAGCGACGTCCGCATATACCCAGTCATTAACAACCTGTAGCTGCGACGCCCAGTAGTAGAGCTTGACGTCCGGGATTGCCAGGCCGCCGGCACATACCCCTCTGTGAAGTTTGCACAACGCAATCCGCGGGGGGCCCCCATCCCACAACAGCGTGTGGACCGCCTGCGCGACCCGTTTGAAAGAATGCGGAGGGACCGGGTACAGTGTGTTTTGCAGGATGTACAGTAATCTCGGCAGTGTGAGCATTTTATAGAGGGCCGCCCGACCCATGAGCGAGAGCGGAAGGGAGCGCCAGTGACTCACGTCCGAACCCATACAGGAAAGTTGTGGCTCCAGGTTTTTGGCCATGAACTCGTCTCTGTTTCTAGTGACGTAGACTCCCAAGTACTTAAACCCGTCAAGAACTATCGGCGCCGCACAGCAGGAGGGAATTCGCGGTGGAGGGCCTGAAAGTGGAAAGACCACCGACTTCGACCAGTTTAAAGTATAGCCGGAGTAGCTACCGAACAAATCGAATATGTGTAGTACACGGGCCAGTGAGTTGTACGGACGGGCCAGGTAGAGGATAAGGTCGTCTGCGTACAACGATACGCGCTCCTCCCAGCCCTCCGGTGATACGATGCCCCAGATCATGGGGTCCCTTCTTATCCAATGCGCCAGGGGTTCCAGCGCAAGGGCAAACAGGAGAGGGGACAGGGGGCAGCCCTGTCTAGTTCCCCGCCTCAGAGGGAAGGATCTGGACACCGCCCCATTTACCCTTACTCGTGCCGTAGCTAGCACATGGAGCAGTTTCACCCAACTACAAAAAATCGGCCCACACCCCAGTCGCTGCAAAACCATAAAAAGGTAAGGCCATTCTATACTATCGAAGGCCATGGAGGCGTCTAAGGCCACCGCCGCCGTCTGGGTATGATCCACACCCTCTGTCATGTGGAGCACCCCGTAGAGTCTCCTCAAATTATGACACGTACTCCTACGGGGCATAAACCCAGATTGGTCTACGTGCACCAGGTCTGTAATTACAGACACTAGCCGCTCTGCTAAGGCCTTAGCCAAGACCTTTGCCTCTACGTTTATTAATGAGATCGGGCGATAGGAGTCGCATCTGTCTGGTGGTTTACCTGCTTTATGGATCGTCACTATTGTGGCTCCTCTCTGATCCGGAGGGAGCCGCCCCACCTCTCGAGCCTCCTGAAACATCCGCAAAAGAGGATCCAGTATCACTGCTGCCTGTCTTTTATAAATCTTGACCGGCAACTCGTTGGGCCCGGCCGCCTTCCCCGACTGCAGGGAACCCAGGGCCAACCCCAGCTCCTCCTCCGTGAGGTCAGCCTCGAGCCTCTCCCGCGCCTCTGGGGAGAGTGTGGGGAGGGCGAAGTCCCGCAGGAACTCCTCGCAGTCCGACTCAGTCCTTGTATACACCGGGGAGTACACCTGCTCATAATGCACGGCAAAGGCCTCCGCAATTTCACTACTGGTGGAGCACCAGGCTCCCGATTCATCTCTCACTCCTGTCACCCATGAGCACTCCCTGTTTCGACGCTCTAACCAACCCAACAGTTTTAATCCCTTGTCCCCCACGTCGTATAGCCGGTGCTGAGTTGCCAATGCATAGGCCGCGCTTCTCCCTCTGCTAATGCCCGTAGGTCTCTCTGCTTTAGTGCCAGTTCATGTTGCAGGTCTATTGACTCTACCAAGGCTGGGTCGTCCTCTAATGTCTCCACCTCCCTTTCGAGCCCCCTAATCTGTAGCGATTCCTCTTTCTTCTGTCCCCCAATTAGCGCCTGTGCCTGGCCCCGTAGGGCCGTCTTGTACGCTTCCCATATAATGATCTGGGAGTCAACAGAACCCTGGTTTTCGTCAAAATATCATTTGGACCCCTCCCTGAGTTTGTCACTCATGGCCGGGTCTCGGAGGCACCAGGGGTCTATCCTCGGGAACGCTGCCTTATTTACCACCGGGCCTCGGAAGAGAACGCTCACCGGGGAGTGGTCCGAGATCCCCTGCGCCAGGTGTCTGATGTCTGTAAAGTCCCCCATGTGTGCGAGCCGGGTAAATAAATTATCAATCCTGGAGAAGGACCCATGCCTGGCCGAATAAAAAGTGTACTCCCTACTCTGAGGATTGTGTGCTCGCCAGAGGTCGCTTAAGCTCAATGCCGTGACGAAACCCACCAGGCCGCGCTCGTCGCGAGCCCCCAATCTAGGATTGGATCGATCAACGGATGGGTCTATCACTGCATTGGTGTCCCCCCCAATGAGAAGGACCCCGGATGGAAGATCTGCCAAAAAGTCACCTAATTTCGGAAGAAAAGTGGAATGCAAGCGTGGGGGAAGATAGCAGGAGCAGAAAACCAATGCCCGGCCCTCCCATGTGCCTGCCGCTGCCACAATGCACCCCGTGTCATCTGTCCATGTGCCAGTTATTACGAAGGGCAGGGAGGCTCGCACCAGGATTCCCACCCCTTGGGCTCCGGAAGTGTATCCCGCATGTGCAATCATTTTGTACCCGAAACGATCGAGGGCTTTGCATCTGTTCCCCCTCAGGTGTGACTCCTGTATCAGGACTACGTCTGGACGGTGTCTCCTCAGATATTGGAGGACTAACGTACGTTTAATTTTGTCACCCAACCCATTTATATTCCAGGTCCATACCTGTAGGTTAGTCAGGCCACTCATTCTTCTGAAATAGTAGCGATTCGTCCCTCCCTCCCCTTCCCCCCGTTGCCCCTCCAGATGTGAACTGCCTCTGACTGTCGCTATGTTGGTCCTGAGCTAACTCCCTTCTCACCCCCAACAAAGAAAACAACAACCCCCCCATTCCCCCCTCCCTGCAACCCTATGAGTCCCCAACCACCCACCCATTAAACTGGCAGAGTGCCTGTCGCCCCATAGCTTCGAACACAAACAAATATAAGGGGTTGCGTGCCTACAGCCAGTGTGAAGACGTACATGCAAATAACTACATTATCCGCCCAAAGTTCAGAACTCTGCAGGGCCCCCTACTTGCCCGATCTCCCGTTTTTAACCAACATGTTCTCTTTTGGAGTCCCCAGTAATGATGGGTCTGGCACCAAATCCCCATAGAACTCGGGAGTTGTCCGCATGTTTCTCTACCATCACTGGGTAGTCCCCCTCGCTGTAGCCCCCCATGTGTCCGGACACCCACCTCTCGTGTCGATGCCTGTGTCCCTTTGACTGATCACCCTCCCCAGTGTCACTTATCTGGCCACTGATCTGGTCTCTGGCCATTAGGCTTCCTCCAATCATCCGATGCAGTCTCTGCCCGCTGTTGATGAGGTTCAGGATGCTCCTGTCTACCTCTTCGACCCACCGTGCGCCAGCCCTCAAGCCAGTCGCTGGCGTCTTCCGGCTTTTCGAAGAAATGAGCTTTCCCCTCGTCTAGGATCTTGAGCCTGGCAGGGAACAGCATCATGTACTTCATCCGTGCTCCCAGAGAGTCCTCTTCACTCCATCAAAGGAGCGCAGCATGCGTTGAACCCCGAGGGTGAAATCCGGGAAGAAACGGATGGTGGCATTTTCGATGTGTAGATCGCCAGTTGTGCGTGCGGCCTGCAGGATGGCGTCTCTGTCTCGAAAGTTAAGAATGCGGGCAATGATGGTCCGCGGCGGCGCCCCAGGACTTGGTTTGCCACCTAGCGCTCTGTGTGCCCGTTCCACCGAGAAGAAATTGGACAGGCGTTTGGGCTTCAGCTGGTTGAGGACCAGGTCCTCGACGAACCAGTCCATCGATGGGCCCTCCATGCCCTCCGGGACCCCCACTATGTGGATATTGTTCTGCCGGGCCCTACCTTCCTGGTCCTCCAGGCGGGCGTATATGTCGTCTTGGTTCTTTGTGAGGGAGGCCACTTGTTCCTCCAGCCGCTTGGTTTTCGCTTGCAGACTTCCAATTCCTGTTTCGGCCTCCGTTACCTTCTCGGACATTTTCCGGAAGTCCGCTCGGAGGAGGTTCACCTCCTCTGTTACCGAGTCCAACTTTGGCTCGAGGGTGCCCCTGAAGTCTCTGATCGCCCTCATGATGTCCTTAAGGGAGGGGTCCGGATCACCGTCTCCCATCTCTTGTGAGCTTCCACCTGTCGCCCCCTCCTCGCGACCCATGGCCACCGTATATTTGTCTATATGATTTGCTTGTCCCGGGCCTGGTAGTTTGGTCCGGCCCATGGCTGAGCGTCTAGCCTTTCACTACACGTGTCAGGCCGATTCGTGGGGCCTCCACCAGTCTTCAGCGATATTGTCTCTGGTTCTGCGGGACTCCTTCCACTTCTTCACTCCCTCTACAGGTTGATGTCAGGTCACCCCACGATCTGCAGTGTGGGGTTGGCCACCCTTCACCTCTAGGCTGCAGCACCCTCATGGTTGACTACTCTCTGCAGGGTCCTCCGGAGCCACCCAATGGACCGGCCCCACCCATATTCTCAGCCTGCTCTCAAGGCCTCTTCCGTCTCGGAGTCCCTTGGAGGGTCGGATCCGCACCCAGGGGCCCACGCTGTTTGCCGCCGTGTATGGCTCCCCGTGTTTCTCACTGCTAGGAGGCCACTCCGTGTGCTCAAGGGCCTCCTTCACCGGGCCCGTCTTCAATGGGGCATCGGGAAAGGCCCCACGACACCTGTAGGAGGCCCCCCCGGCTGCACCCCTGCGCTCCCAGGACAGGAGGCGTCCGTTACACCACCAACGTGCCCACCGATGATCAAGGAAACACTCAGGCCCTCGGTCCGACACCTCTGCGGCACGCACAGCGCAATCGGTCTTCCGCTGGTCGCCTGACGTGGGTCTCTCCGGCCACCGCGCGGGTCCCGCTAATCCACGGCCTCTTGCTGGCCTGCCTGGCCTGGCCGCGTTGCATCGCCCTCAGTGTCTGCAATACCCTTCCCCCCTGTAGCCACTCACCGCGTCCACTCCTCTCCGTGGGAGCGCCGAGGGGGGGGTCTGTTATGTCCCGATCTGGCCCTGCTAGCACTCACACCAGAGGCCTTCCCGCAGCAGCCGAGGCCCAATTGCACCGTCTGCCCGCCCGGCCTCTCCGCTGTCTGGCGCGTCTGCTCGCGCCTCCCCCAGCCGCCGCCTCTGGTTTGCCAAATGTCGCTCACCGCGTTTCCAAGCCTTCCTGATGTGCAGCACCGATCCTCACTGCGAGCCCTCGCTAGCCGCGCTCCGCACTTTCAGCACATCTTGGGGTGATTCCTCCTCGGGGTGCCAACGGGCTCCGTAACTGTCTCCTTCGTGACGCCTTAAACTCTGGGCACTGCCAGTCGGAGCACAACCACTCCGGTGCCCGATTCTGTCACCAGGTGCCCCGCCGAGTGTCGGATGATGCCGGATTTTGGGCTGAATCACTGGCCGCTAGCGCAGCTCTATTAACTTGCGGCCATCTTCCGCGGCAGCAGGCCACGCCCCCACAAACAATCTTTTTTTTTTAAAGTGCAATTCCGAAAAATATTCTCACTGAAAAAATATCTAATCAAGTAAGTTATAAAGGTCAGTAAGCTGTATTTCAGATGGTTTACTCCTGGCGCCAACAAATCTCCAACTCTTGTTGTCTGAAAAAATGATACTGTACTACAATATACAGACTGTCACTGATGCCAAACAATAGGAAAAAGGAAAATAAAGTCATGAACACAAAACAAGATGAATAACGAAATATTTTCCAGCGGTGAATATGTTCAAAGCTTCTTTTCTCCGGGACTTCGAAATCTTTCGTCTTCGCGTCGATGGGTCATAAACTCCACTGAGGTCAGTATGAATGTGAATATTGCAATATACATACTCACACTATATGATCCCAGGGGAGAAACAGACTAAGAACCAGAAGCTGCTGACGTTACATATAAATCTTTAGTCTTCGCACCCACGGGTCACCAACACCTCTGAGGTCAAGTATAGTGTCAATATTATAATATACAAAGTCACACTATATGAGCTCAAAGGAGCCAGAAAAGGAACAGTGTTTTCTCTATTCTGTCTGTTTCTGAATACAAGCTGCTGACGTTACATATAAATGGCAAAAACAATCAATAACACTTTTTTCTAAATACAAATCTTTAAATAATCACAAATAGCTACGTATTATAAATATCTGCTATGCCATAATCAAACAACTTACAACTCCGTAATATGTTTTGTTGTCGCAAAAGAAGAATCCAACGCTAGAAAACGGAACCTGCATCACAGAATGGACACGCGTAAATAACTCGCAAAAACAAAACTAATCGATCAACGGGTGTGGTTTATATACTTTTTGGTTATTGAGTAGTCTATGGAAGGAACATGTGGCTCCGCCCATTTAGATGTCACGTTTTACAGTTGACACGTGCTCACGTTTTCACTGTTTAACTTGTGCACGTGTTGGGAAAAGTTACAAAATGTGAAGCGGCAAAGGTTTCGATTTCGATCCTCACACGTATAAGCTCCTTAATATGTACATACGTTGGAGAGCTTAAAAACTGTCACCCAGCAAACCGTGTCATTTCCTTTCTCGTGACTAAAAACATCTATTAATTGCCGTAATTCTAAATAGAAGATATAAAAAAAATATCGTTCAGAATAGAAGAAAAAAAAAATACGTGCTAATATTTCTCATCACTATGGTTTTAAATTAAAAAAATGCCAGTATTTGTAAAGTGTACAGCTACCTCCAGAGAGGTGTCCCGGCGCTCGGGGGTGTCGGGAAGATTAAGCAAGGTATTGCCCACAGTGACATAGTGGTGGGCTAACGTGGCGCCGGATTCGGGAATGGAACTGTGAACGCTGTTGTTCGAAGTCAGGTATCATAGCTGCTGCGTCACACTTTTTCCACACTTAGATGTTAATTAGTGCTAATTAAGTTTTAAACATTGTTAAATTATAACTTATAACAGACTACTGTTACAGTTAGTTTTTCACTACAAAAAGTATGCACGTTTTTATTTTAAAATATACTTAAAAACAATATAGGTTTCAGGGACATTGTAGTTAGAAATTAGCATTTATAAAAGCTTCGAAATTCACTGAAAAAAACATAGGTTTTAAAAATGTTATAGTTAGAAATTAGCATTTAAAAACCTTAGAAATTCAATGAAAAAACCATAGGTTTTAAAAACGTTCTAGTTAGAAATTAGCATTTAAAAAACCTTAGAAATTCACTGAAAAAACCATAGGTTTCTGGGACGTTATAGTTAGAAATTAGCATTTAAAAAACCTTAAAAATTCACTGAAAAAACCACAGGTTTCAGGGACGTTATAGTTAGTTGGACATTTCACTCGTACAAAACCAGAGAAATTCTGCCGTTATAGTTAGTTCAGTTAATTATAACTCGCGCCCCTGCAATGCACTGCTGATGACGTCACATATTACATCATTCATGACATGGTCAGTGACATCACTGATGACATCACTGATGACATCTCAAATGACATCACTGATGACATCATCCAGTGACTGTGTGTTTCTATAAAGTTTAAATATGTTTAAAAAATATATGCCAAGGTGTATTGAAGAATGAGTGGGTGTATAAGTGTCTGGATGGAGGATTTAGTTGGTGCGTGACTGACTGTACAAGTGAGTGATTAAATGTGTCTTACTGAATGCATGGGTTAGTGACTAATACAGACATTCACACAGTTTAGTTTGTCAGTTGGTGTGTAAGCAGTTGCATGGGTTGGTGAATAGCTAAAGGAGGATCTATATGGGTTATTGATTGGTTGTCTAAGTATTTGTATGGGTGCCTCAGTGACTGGGTGGGGGAGGGTGTGACTCTGTGCATAGATGTGTGAGTGGGTGATTCAGTGGGTGTATGGGTTCAAGAGTGCATCTGTGAAGGGCTGTATGGGTGGGTGAGTGTGTGTATGGGTGTGTTGGTGAGTGAATGGATGCCTCAGTGGTACATGTGTGAGCAACTGCATATGTGAAAGGCAGTATAAGTGAGTGTTGGAGTGTATAAATGACTATATGTGAGAGTGAGTGATTGTGAGAGGGGCTGTATGGATGAGTGTGTGCTTGAATTAGTTATTGTATAAGAGTGTAAGTATGTGTTAGTATATGTTTGAATAAGTGAGGTGGTGTGTGTATAACTGTATAGGTGAGTAAATGGGTGTGATTGATTCTTTGCATGACTGACTAGGTGTGTGAGTAACTCTATGGATGAGTGGTGGTGTGTGAGTGTCTGTATAGATATATGAGTGCATATGATAATGCCATATTGATGGTTGTGTGCATGTATGAGTTACTGTATGGGTGAATGAGTGGATGTGTGTGTAGACCTAGCAATTAGTCAGTGGGTATGTACTGACTGGTATTGGTGTGGCTATGGTTTTGAAAATGGTAGTCTGTATTTTAGAGTGGGTGTATCAAAGGTTATATTAGGGTATGAGGAGGTGCATCAGATTATCACGTGCATGATGTCATCAGTGATGTCATCAGTGATGTCATTTGAGATGTCATCAGTGATGTCATCAGTGATGTCACTGACCATGTCATGAATGATGTAATATGTGACGTCATCAGCAGTGCATTGCGGGGGCGCGAGTTATAGTTAGCTGAACTAACTATAACAGCAGAATTTCTCTGGTTTTGTACGAGTGAAATGTCCAACTAACTATAACGTCCCTGAAACCTGTGGTTTTTTCAGTGAATTTCTAAGGTTTTTTAAATGCTAATTTCTAACTATAACGTTTTTAAAACCTATGGTTTTTTTAGTGAATATATATATATATATATCAAAGACCAACTTCGGTACACCGGCTTGCCATACCAAAGAACGACACCGCAATCCAGGCATCAGGTATATCTTAATTTATTTTACTTTCTTCCGGGCTATGACGCATTTCGGCAGTGCCCCCTGCCTTGATCACATACAGAGCCATAGTATACCATTCATTTTAAATGCACTGTTACCATCACATGGCAACATAAACATAGACAACATACTATACATAGTCGTAAACTTCATTTTGTACATATTTCTCAAAACATGCAAACAGAAAATTGTTACACTTTACTTTATATTATTCTTGTTCATTTTTTTGTTTTTACAATTTTTCTATTTTTATCCCCTTTTTTGTGCCATCAACTTACATACTTCACTATTTGAATGAACTTTATTGTACCATGGACACAAACCCTTTTGGATACTGGTCTCCCTTGTACTTGCTGCATAGTGCAGTAGCCTGGCGTTTTTAGGTTTAATGTATCCGGATCCCTTTACTGAAAAGTACTTTCTTGAATTTATATGTTGCAGCTAATTTTAACTCAATACGGATACACAGCCTATCGAACTTAAGGGAACTTAAGGCTTGCCGTTGGTTTAAAACTTCAAAGTTGCAAGTGCTAGATATTCCACTTTCCATTTCTAGAAAAA
The DNA here is from genome assembly GCA_963921515.1 of Calotriton arnoldi. Lineage (NCBI taxonomy): Eukaryota > Metazoa > Chordata > Amphibia > Caudata > Salamandridae > Calotriton > Calotriton arnoldi. Next base: position 267,144 of record CAWUFW010009979.1, on the reverse strand, counting down.
CAAATGCTTATATTGCATTGTGAACAATTCGACTCGGAAATTTAAAGTGTAAAACAGCAGAATTATAAAGTGCAAGTGCTGGCGAATCCGAAATTTGTAAAATTGATAAAAGTATTCCTTATGCTGCATGTAAGTGGATTTGATACCAAACGGGGATACAAGGACACTTTTTGCATGTATATTTCTCACCCTCTTATATCTAGGGGTGGGCGGAATTTGCATAGTCGCGTTACGCAAAGCTCCGCGAAACGGTAAAAAATCTCCGCGAGCAGGCAAAAGTTCAGCGAACACGCGAATTGCTTGTTCCGCCTGTTCGCGATGCTTTTTTCCTGTTCGCGAACGCTGTTTGCGTGCTCGGGGAGAAATATCTCGCGAACACGCATTTTGAAAGCGCGAACAAGCAAAAATTCGCGATGGCTGCGGATCGCGGAATTTTTGGTAATTCCGCGTTCTCCGCCGAATGCGAAATTACCCAAATTCCGCAAATTCCACGAGCGGAACGCAATTTACCGCCCAGGCCTACTTATATCATACCTTTGTATTTCCGTTTTATGACATAATAAAATGCTAGTGCTTAAGTGCCAATTATTTGTTTAAAGTGACTGTGCATTTCGGAACACTGGTTTCCGGTATAGTAGCCTCAATATGCCATCTGTAGATATCCAGTTTGTCTATGAGCACAAATGCATCACCAACCTTCGAGGGCAGTGAAATGCACGTACTCTAGTGTATGCTCTTCTGCATTATTTGAAAATAATATTTCAATATCTTAATGCGTTCCTCATCACTATTCTCCCAATAACAACAATAATTACCAATGGTAGTTACCTACTAGGAAAAAGTGCAAAAATACGATTTCAGCTTAAAGTGCATGTGCTCTAGTGCAAAGTTTCCTAACGCTTCTTACAGGCAGATCTTAAAACTCATACTCTTAAGGTTACGATAACAGCTGTAGGGGCTCATATATGACAAAATATGCTTTCTTGTTACACCAGATTCTAGAATACAATAAAAACCAGGAGTTCTCTCTTAAAATATCCACAATAGGGCTTGCTCTTCCATATTAGTAGTGCTAACTGGTGTCTATATACACTACATGCAATCTAAAAAAAGCCATAAAGAATGAACCATGGACAGGATTTTCATCATTTTTTTCATTGTTTCTTATCTACTTCATTTTCTTATCCACCTCTTGGGTGTGGAGGAAGCGTAAAAGCTACTGTACTGAATTACGGTGTCTATTCCAGATGTACAAATAAGTCCTCATCACTGTTCAGGCCATTGGGGGTCTTGCAGTCAAGCATTAATATATAGCGGGACTCCAGTTTTCTTAAACTGCCCTCACGGTAACCTCCTCTTCTTTTCTTGGGGACCAAGTCTACCACATAGTAGGTTAGGTCCTCCACCTTACCTCCATGAATCTCATTAATGTGACGAGCAACTGGATAGGACTGATCTTTATTCTTGACAGCCCTTAGATGCTGGAGTATCCTGATATGGGCCATGTGGATTGTGCTGCCCACATATACCATGGGGCACATACACTGAAGTACATATACCACATGGTCGCTTTTGCAATTAAAAAAATGAGGAATCTTCCAAGGTTTATTTATTAGGGGCAGTTGTACTTCCTTTTTATTTATACCATGCTTGCATGCCTTGCACTTGAGGCATTTGTTAAAAATAGGATTTGCTTTTAACCAGCTTTCAGATTCAATTATCTCAGGGCTGCTGTTCACCAATTGCTCTCTCATTGATTTTGCTCTCCTATATATGAGAACAGTGGTTTGCGCGAGACCAGGCTGTTCAGAATTGGATCTCCTCTAACCAGGTTCCAATGCCTATTCATGCAGTCTCTCACCCTTGCATGATAGGCATTGTACCCGGTTATGATCCTTATATCCTGTTTGGAGTCATCAGCATTTTTCCTTTTTTTATGTCAAATAGGATTTCTTGTGTTGACAATTTGTCTACCTTTTCTACTGCTTGTTTTAGTATTGTCTGACTGTACCCCCTCTCCAAGAATCTTTCTGTCAAATCTGTTTGGGCTTGTAACAACGAGCCCATTTCACTACAGTTCCTCTTCATTCTAAGCTGTTCAGCGTATGGGATACTCTGTTTCATTTTCTGAGGGTGGAAGCTACTACAGTGAAGAACAGAATTTACCACCGTGGGTTTTCTAAAAGTACGGGTATGTAGGCCACCATTACTAATGAAAACTTCCAAATCTAGAAAATGCACAGAAGAGTCACTAATAGAGCATGTGAAAATCAAATTTAAAGTGTTATCATTGAGGGCTGTTAAAAATACAGTAGCACTTTCTACTATTCCCCTCCCTGCAATGAACAAGTCATCGATGAATCTACACCAGACCTTGATGTTCTCATTCCATTCTTTCTTATATACTACCCCGAGCACCTGCTCCTCCCACCAGCCCAGGTGAAGATTCGCATAGCTGGGGGCGAAGCTGGTTCCCATGGCCGTTCCCCTAAGTTGTTTATAGGTATCATTGCCAAATAAGAACAAATTGTTTACCAAACACCATTCTGCCATTTGCAGAAGCATCTCTGAGTGTTGATATAATCGTAACGGTGTGCTGCCTAGGAAATGTCTGAGAGCTTTTAGTCCATCTTTGTGTTCTATGCTCGTGTATAGCAAGGCTACATCGAGAGTTATCAGTAGATCTTTCTCTTCCCACTGTAGATTGTGTAGTTTCCTTAAAAAGTCCCCAGTGTCTTGGATATAAGACGGCAAGGCTTTTACAAAATCCTGCAGGAAGTGATCCAAATATCTAGATGATGTTTCAAAGAGGCTTCTAATGGCCGATATTATTGGCCTACCTGGAGGAGATACCAAGTCTTTGTGGACTTTTGGTATTAGATACAGTATGGGAGTCACTGGGTTGTTTACTTACAAATATTGATATTCGGCTTCCGAAATCAGCCCCATACCTCTCCATCATGCCAGCTCCTTGTGATATTTGATTTTTACCTCTCATAAATTACTCTGTGGGACTCGCTGGTAGCATTTCGTGTCTCTTAGCTGAAGCCTTGCTTCCTCATTGTATTTACTCAACGGCCATAGGACTACATTGCCCCCTTTATCGGATTGTCTTATTACATGGTCCGTCCTTGATGTGATTTTTTCCATGATCTTTGCATAGTTCCTTTCTTCCTCTTTTGTGTTTCTATTATAGTCCTTGCTTGACTCCTTGGCCAATTCTTTGAGATCCCTGAACACCCGGTCAGAAAATAGATCAATGGAGTCTTTGGGCAGGATTGGTGTGAAGGTTGATTTCTTTTTAAAGTCAGTATTGCTTGTTCCATCAATGTTCAAGTCTCATCTATCAGCAATTTCTTTACAAGATAATTCCAAGCCTGGAATCTCCTTACTTCTCTCCAACTCATCCAAATCCCTGAGGAGATTTAAATCTTCCACCGCTATCTTATGTCTTATCTGTGTATATATATATATATATATAAATACTTTAATCGGTTCGCGAAAAACCATCAAAGTATGCAATAAAAAACAATTAAAATGTGTAGACTGTAGTGCTTGAGGCACTCTTATGGTTTGACACCATGTGATGAACTTTGACTACCATCATTTTAATTGACTTTGGTGTTTTATTTTACCCTAGCCTGAATGAACAACATCCTGCATATGCCTTTTTTCCCTTGAAGGTTTCTTTCATTTAATCTTGCAGTCTTAAAGTGGAAGCTGTCACAGAGTATTACAGCTTGCCAAAAACAGAACGTGTGGGATGTGCATTTGAAAGCATGAGAGAGAGAGAGAGAGAGAGGTGGAATGTACTTTTTGGTCTCAAAGTGCAGTGTTATGAGCAGTGGTGCACATATGTGCATTGTGCTGTACATTGGGAAGTATTATTAAGTTCTTATTTTTGGCTTTGTCATGGCCTCATGTCATCCTGAATTCTGACTCTGTCTTGCTAGAGCTTTCTGCTCGCACAGGCCCACAGAGTGCTCAAGTTGTTTGGGTTAATCACATTCAAGGTTGTTTTGTTTTTGGAAGAGATTGTTGAATGTACCCTTGAAGGCTTTCGTAAACTTCGTTAATTTAAAGGCTGGAACATGTGAGAATGTAGAGGGAACAAGCGAACTCCTTTTGCCCTGGAATGCTTGCATAGAAGGTGGCCAATTCCAGTACGTTTCCTCGGCACGGAAGGAAAGACTCTCAAACCTTCTAGTGTGATTTGAGACTATGAAGCTGAGGGTTGTTGACTCAGAAACCAGGATTGTTTGAGCCTGCATGATGGACGCATCTTCATTGCAGGCATCTGGTTGCTGAGTCTCCTGGCTTCGGCTGTAAGTCCCCCAGTCTGGAGTGGGTCAGGACAAAGATTGCACCAGTTGAAGTGTTTGATTTTTGATTAATGCCATTGTGATGGGTGGCCCGTGGCTATAATCAGTTGAGGTGTTTTCTTTGTGATGTTTGAGTGAGTCAGAGTGCACTTCCAAAGTAATCATTTGATGTATTTAGTCTTTCTGATTTCTTGCAGGACGTCCAGTATTATATGCTGCTTGTTTATTCATTGTAATTATTCATGCATTCAACAGTTACATTTGCCAAGTGTGTGATTATTGCTTGCATATAAATATATATCTCTATATACATTTAAATGTTGTTAATTTGACATCTGGGAAAGCCTTTCTGTTAGAGAGCATTGCATAACTAAAACCCCAAGCCTTATTCTAAGAAGAGAGTCTTTGATGTCTTTCATTTTATAAAGTGAAACCTCTTTCTAGGTGTTGTTTTGTTATATGTCTCCTGTTTCGTCGTGTTTGGGCCATCGTGTGGGAGTGGTGTTTTGGAGGGCGAAGCAAGACATAGACCTATAGAAAATACTGGCAGCTCATAGAAAAAGTTTATATTATAGTTGCAAAACTTGCATCGCCCATGTTTATTTAAACAAGCTCCCCAAGAATGAAACATCATAGCGTATTAATATTAATTTAAAAACAATAGATAAAAATGCTCTAGCCAAAGGAATATAATTCTACATACAACAATAAAAAATATTCTAAAGTGCATGGTGCATGTCGCATTTAGAGCTCCATATAGCCAAGTAGTATTCATACATACTTCATATGACTCGGGTGGTTGTTTAGGAAGGAATCTTATTATGCTTGTACCAAACACTAGCTAAACAAGCATTTGCAATGCAATAGGTCTCGCATTTACGCGAGTTTGAGCTATTGACATTGCAAATAACAATGCCTTTTATTTTTGTTTTCGTTTTAAAAACATAAATAAAAGGCATTGTCATTTACAATGCCAATAGCTTAAACTCGTGTAACTGCGAGACCTATTGCATTGCAAATGCTTGTTTCATCCTACTTAAAGCCCTGGCTAGAGAGCTACCGGTAGCTCAGGAGCTACTCCTTGGAGAAGCCTGTTTCAGACAATGTTTTTTATTTATATTGAGAGCTAGGCAGCTTTCCCAAGAATAAAGTTCAGCAAAAACCTTGATGAAACAAGCATTGACGCAGCCAAAAGGTGACATTGACTGGTGCTGTTGGAAGCAGCGTTAGTGCTGCAAAGGCTTGTGGGAGTACAGAGGCTGCTTCCGGTCTGTTCGGCCAATGATCCCCCACATGCTGCCGCCAGCAGGGCTGAATTCCATGGGTTCCCTTGGAGGCAGCCTAGCAAACCCTCAGTGGGGGAATGACATCTGCAGGAATGACCTCTGCATGAATGATTGTATTTTGACACCCGTTGAACTCAGGTTACCTTGTTTACGATAAGTGCTGCTTATTATCGAGGGAGGTTTATGTAGCGCTACATGTCGCCTGGCTTACTTCAGAGGGCAGTGCTGTTCATGAATTAAAGTTCAAGATATTTGGGTAGGAGAAGTCTAACCAAATATAAGCAGCGACCCCCCCCCATCCCCCCTCACCACCACCCCCATACTATCCGATGGTCCAGGCTCGCTAACGCCGAATCAGTCTTCGGGTTCGTGCCCCACTCTGCTGTCACCAAGTCTTTACCTGAATGTTGCTTTTAAGAGTTATGTTTTTACGAATTATACGAAATGATGATGGTTAGACTGACTGTTTATTAATTCTCGAACTAAGTGAACACCAGACAACCCCACCTTGTGTCTGGTGTGGTCATATATGTTTTTTTGCGTTCTGTTACTTGTTTTTTTGTGTGTTTGTTTTTCTTTTTTTGGTGTTGGTCCCCGCTTACGCCGTGCTCTAAATTAAAAGCCAAGACTAAATGACGTTCTGGTCTGGACACCTGGAGATCACTGAAATAGAATTGCGATGTTTATTTATGCTACGGACTAGCCGTGACAAAACTGCATATAGCTGCAGGGCCTGCATGAAGGAAACCACTCTCTCTGCATGTTGTTGTATGCATGCTTTCCTGCATGATAATCATTAAACAAAACAGTTTCAGCAGAAGGAATCCCTACAGGGGTAGAAAAGCTTACTGTACCCACTGCAGAAAGTAAACAATTTGCCCTTCATACTGTGTAGTATTTTCTTTCCAAGGGTGGGCAGGGACGGAAGCGCCCCTCCCCCGCCCCCAATTGTTGCACATTAGTTGCAAACACCGCAAAGAACCTAATGAACGCCTAATTGCATTAGAAACACAAATTACCAGGAGTGTGTGGAATGCCTGTCTCGCAGTTGGGACTCGACACAGGCTTCAAAGACAACTGGCAGGCGGTGTCCTGCTGTGGGTAGTCAACTTGCACAGACCCTCCAGTGTTCCTTACACTCCACCCCGCCCCCACCCAACAACATTCTCCAGGCAACCCCATCAACTTCAAAGACTTTGCAGTGTGCGTTGGATTCTCCGTAATCTACAAACCACTGGCAAGACACCAGTCAGTGTGGGGTGTGGCGTACGGTACGCGTATTGAGTTAGAACGCTTCAAAGCCTCGTCAGGGGTAGTGAGCGCTATATAAATGCAATTACAATACATTTACGTAGAATCTGGTAGAACAATTCTGCTTTGTTTCTGCCATTTTAACATGTACCGTAACGTCGGACTGCGGATGTAAACTATAAAAAATTACTTCATCTCCCCTGCCTTTAAAAAAAACAAAAAAGCCCCCACATTTTTTTTGTGCTTGTGTAATGTAACCGGTGCTCATGTAAATACCTCTGGATCAACTTTGCACTAAATAAAACTGGAAAAGTAATCAGTACACTTTAGTTCAGCATCTCTCCTCTCAGCCCTAGAACCATATTTTGTTATGTTTCAAGTTACTTACATGTAACATGAGTTTTGCAGCTTAAGGTTATTCTAGATTAATGTCGCTCACCCACCTCCACTAAATATGAATACAGGAAAGCAGGTCCCAATGCCCTGTCAAAATGCATTGAACATAAATATATTTATAAAAGGTGCATGCAGACAAAAACAAAAAGGAAATCTTTAAAATGCATAATGATCTAAAGGAAAATGAGGTGCATGGAGGTATATGTGCAGGAGGTGTGTGGGGCTGGTACACCTGTCAGGACACTCAGCCTGGCCTGGAGCTCGGATTACCCCTGCCACGGCTGCATAGAAACCTGATTGGCAGCTGGAGCTGCGCCCCCTCGTGCCGTCCCTCCCCCGCCGCCCCTCCAGCTCTGATTTTAAAGTACATTCACAACAGCTTCCCAGGGACCGTGTGGCATGTCTTGTCTACCTACTCTTACACCCACTCCCACCCACACAGTGTGCCAGGGTCACGACTTTGTGCCAGCCTTGTCCAGCTCACGGGGCAAAGGGGGAGGGTGGGACGTTACCACACCCTCATGCCCACTGTGAAGGGGTCTCCCGCTGCCTCCACTGCACTACAGTTAAGTGTGCCGTGTATGCTAACTGTTGTGTGACATGTAGGAATCACTGAAATGAAAAAGTAGCTTGTTTCCAACTTGCCCATTGTTATTCCGTCTTCGCTGTCCAACCATGTCGTCTTCCGGTGTAAAGGGCCCTTTGTATCTGGTTCCTGTTGCAACTCGAACACGCCCTCGACCCCCGTTAAAATACTTCCCAATGGAATATAAAATATTGGGCTTGCAGAGTTCACAGTACTTACGATTTTGTTGTAGCCGAACATAATTATGGGCAGGTTATTAACCAGATGAAATTGGTACTTACGTTATCGACGTTGGAAGGATGAGAGGCCCACTGTAAGCCAAACCTTTCTCTGCAGATTATAGATCTCAGCAATAAGGCCTTCTGAGCTCTTTCAAATCATCGACTTTTATGCTGTTTTACCATGGGCGCCTTCATTGTGGCCAAAGTACAGTCAGCTTTGTAACTCTGTCTCGCTTTCACCTGTGCTCATTAACGCTTAGTCACGCCAACGGAGAGTATTGTATATGTTTACAAAAATTTTTAAAACAGTGGCCGTCCTTTTGCAACTATAGTATTAGGGCTGGCAAGGCATTGTTGCTCTCTGCTACCGCCTCCTTCAGTCCCTGAAGCAGCAGCCATGCAGCACCAAGAAGCTGTTGCTGCCCAAAAGGGTGTGTACAAAGAGTGGGCTACGAGAGCACAGAGCAGAGTCTGCTTTCATCCACCGGGGCCCACAGCTGTCTTCGGCCGCTTTCCCTAGCCTAGCCCCTGCTCAATGCTCAATACGGCTGCGGCACTGCTGCCTGTGCAGCATGGAAAGTGACCGGCCTCACGCACACGTCACTGAGCAGAGAACCCCCTCCTGGAGACCGGCGGATAAAACATTTACAAGCAAGCGCGTAATAGACACCAAAAGGCCATGGGAGGAGCATTGCACCTCCCATGGCCTATTAGTGTCTATTACGCGCACCTAGCTGCGTAATAGACACCAATAGGCCATGGGAGGAGCAATGCGCCCGCCTTTGGCCAATTGCGTGCAGTCTTTTATAAAAAGACGCACAAAAAGGCCAATGGGGTAGCACAAAAGGAATCGCACACGCACGAGCGTGTGCGATTCCTAGGTCAGTGCTGAATCCCCGTTTTTCACCCACTAAATGTCTCGCGCTGCGCGAGCACTGCTGCGCAGTGCAACGCTAGGCGCGAGACCTAAAAATTGCTGACTGCAAACACAATTTGGTAGGAGGTGTCAAAAATTATGTCACCCGTGTTGATTGCTGCAAGCTCCCCAAGAATAAAGCATTGTTACATATTAATGTTAGTTTAAAAAGCAATAGATAAAAATGCTCTAGTCGAAGGGATATCATTTTACATGCAATGATAAAAAATATTCTAAAGTTCATAGTGCATTTTAAGCTTAGTGTATCCAAGTAGTATTTATACATGCTGTGGCTCAGGTGGTAATTTGAGAAAGAATCTTATTACGCTTGTACCAAATACTTGCTAAAAATGGCTAACTGCACTAGTAGCATTTAATTTACAGGTCCTGGGCACATACAGTGCGCTTTACTAGATACTTATAGGTCAAATAAATCTGCCAATTGGGGATGAATCAATATTACCATGTTTTAGGGAGAGAGTACATGCACTTTACCACTGGTTAACAATGGTAAAGTGCTCAGAGTCCTAAGGCCGGCAAAAACGAGGTCAGAAAAAGTGGAGGAGAAAGGCAAAAAGTTAGGGGGAAGACTACCCCAAAGCTGTTAGGTCTAACATAAAGCTTCAGTTCAGTAGCACAGAGAGCAACAGGATCCATGTCTGGACATGTCTGACTCGTTTACAGTGCCACACTGACAGATTAATGAGTAGAATATTTAAAGTAATCTTAGCTTCCGACATTACTCTGAGCTGCATTCAGCTCTATTATTTGTGTGCTCACTGTGCCTCTCCAGACAGTAAGGTCTGGACTCCTTTCACTTGGGTAGGGAGGAGTCAAAAACACTATGGACTAGAATTCAGCCCCCAAGTAAATAGTGTCCAAGCGTAATTAAACCATTCTACCCTTCACTTAATTACATTTTTTAGTCAGTCACCATAATTACAAAGGTTATGTCAAGATAGGGGACCCGTACTTGCTGTGCCATAAGACTCAGGCTGCACCTCACAAGTTCCATGCTCCCTTTGCCTTATCAAAAATCGATTGTGTTTTGCTTGATGCTTGGATGTTGCATGATAGTTCAGGCTAAACCTCTGCTATTGAGGCAGGACCAAAGTTCGAATTGCACAGAGAAGAAGTGGAATGTGGCCTGAGTAAATGCAAGTGGCTGTGATTATTTCATGCATTCCATCCATCACGTTTTTCTTTTCCTCAGGGATAGGACAGCAAGCACAATCATTTATAGACTTTTCTTCCTTAAAATCTCAGTCCATAAAAAAAGATCAGAAATCAGATGCCAATTAAACATTGTCTTTTCTCCAATAAACTTGAATGAACCTAGATTAGAAAACCCCCACTGGCTATAATTAAATAAAAGTTCAAGCTATTTTTATTGTCCTCGCTCGTCACTTTTCATCCGAAATGTGGGTGATTTCCAGATGATAACTTGTTAGACCTGGCATCATTGGCGCGGGTCTCCCTTCCTCTTTTCGCTTCTTACCTTTTATGTTGGCTGGATTTAGATGCTCTGGGCGCTGTGCCACTGTCAATCAGTGCCACAGCGCGAATGCTCCCTGTGTAAAGATAACTGTATGAATTGGGATAACCATAATTGGCTCGTTTGGTTTACCTGTCAGTCCCTAGTATCAGTGCACGGTGTGTGCCCAGGGCTGGTAGACCAAATACTGCTGGTGGGCCGGCAGCGCTGATTTGGGCTACCCACCGAAGCAGCTTTTAAAGTATGTCTGTGTAGCATGTTCTAATAGCGAGTTACCCTCCATTTCACTGTTTGCTATTGTGAGGCTATCCGTTCTCATAGGCCAGAATGGGCAGGCTGAGTATTACATGCCCTAATCCTACCTGCCCCCAGGAACCTGATAGGAATGTCGAATTTGATATGTTTAAGCTCAGGACATTGAGATACAACTTTTAGTAAGGATTTTTTGCTAGCCCGTGTTCGAAAATGCCTCTGCTAGAAACGAGGTATTTTCTGGCCTAAGCTTTCCTGTAGGCTTTGCTAGCGTGTGTATTGGCCATCTGGTTTTGGAGCAGCAGGGCCAGCTGGGTCAGACCTGGCTGGAGAGAGAGATCAGCATTTAGAGTATGGGGAGGGGTGACTCTTTGATCTGAGCAGGGCCGTGCCTGGCAAGGTGAATGATGGCTCCACCTCCCACTGGGCGTCTGATAGCAGACCCCCAGATTCTCAAAGGGCAGGATGTCGCCTCGTAAACCAAGTGCTCCCCAACCCCACCGAACTGGTTCTGGCTGGATGCAGTGATTTGTGACTGCAGAGAACAAAGACTTTTAGGTATAAACGCTGCGCTGAAACCTGTTTCAAGTGTGTTCCTTCTGGATGTCAAGACGAAACTCTGTCTGAGCGAACAGAGGAAAGGACTTTGAAACTTTCACCAAGCTTGCTGAAGAAACTACCCAAGGGCCTGAATTGAGAGCGCCTCCTGCTGAAGTCTGAGGGACATTAGACTTCACCCCATCAGCCGCCCAAATTCCTTTGCTAGGAATTCTACTTGCAGGTGAGGCCTCCGTCGAGTAATCCGGAACCTCTAGTTCTACTGTGAGGAACGCGGACTGGTAACCCCTGTGAACTCTGTGTGTGGGCCGCCGCAGCTAAGAGAGAGCTGCCGCCGCTGAGCGCCTGCCTTAATTTGAACCTTCGGAACCTTCGCTGAATCTGTGTGGGCCACCGCAGCTAAGAGAGAGTTTTAGCCGCTGAGCGCCCGCCGTTGTGCCAGCCTGGTCGGGATCACCCTTTGTCCTGTGGGCCGCCGCAGCTAACAGAGAGCTGCTGCCGCTGCGGGCTCGCACCTTTGCCAACTTTGCATCATCGTGATTTGTCCTGCGGGCCGCCGCAGCTAAGAGAGAGCTGCTGTCGCTGAGTGCCCGCACCTTTGCCAACTTTGCATCATCGTGAGTCGTCCTGTGGGCCGCCGCAGCTAGGAGAGAGCTGCTGCCGCTGTGAGCCCACCACGGAGCTGCACGACAAGAGTCATCGCCACCACCAGCCCGGGCCGCTGCGTGCTGCTGCCGCTGAGGGCCCGCCAGTCCCCGAGTGCCTGAATCATTGTGAGTGTACGTTGCGGACCACTGCAGTTGAGAACTGTGGACGCTGGGAGTCGTCCTGTCACCGTCACCGCTTCTTCGAGAAGCTACGTGCTGTGTCCCCTTCCAACGGCAGGTATCTGGTGTGCAACGGGTTGCGTAGACCCAGGCCTTGAACTCAGTCAGTGCCACGCTCTGGTGAATACGTTATTGCCTTTTTAAGTCCCTACTGATTTACGTGCATTGTGACTGGTTAAAACGCTTTTGAGAGTCTCGTGCTAAACCTTAGATAAAGATACTATTTTTCTATACCTACTTGAGTTGTGTCCTTTTGTGGTGTCGTTACTGCCTCATTGTGCATGGTAATAAATGCTTCACACACTGCCTCTGAGATAGGCCTAACTGCTCGTGCTACGTTACCACAGGGTTGAGCAGGGGTTATCAAAGGGGGTAGCCCACTTGCCCTGACTTAGGAAGAAGGGTCCCTATTTGGACATTGGCGCCAGCCATTGCCAACTAGAGACCCCCAGTTCTAACATTGGTGGCAGCGGTGGGATCAGGACTTGCATTTATGATCCACATACAATAACTGGTAGACGCCACTAGTGAGTACAGACCAAAGCGCAGCCACGCACAGATTTTTTTTTCCCTCTTCGAATTTTTTTTGTTGGTTGGTTGTTCTAGTATTGAATTGTTGATCGCAGCCATGAGTACTGCTAATATGGGAAGGCCAACATCCAATGCTTCGGAGGATCTCACCTTTGAGGAGGTAAGATTATATACCTATACTGCCAGACAGCTGAAGTCATTTTGTAAGCAATTTGCAGTCCCCGTGATAGGTCTCTCTAGGAAGGAGGAGTACCACAAGGTGCTGAAGGCCTGGTGGGAAGCGAGAGAGAATGCTGGAGGGCAGCAGGATGATGCAGTAGAGGGGGGAGATAGAACACCCTCCAATCCAGGTACTAGTGTATCCCAAAGGAGCCTGACCCCAGAAGAGCTGGAGGACAGGGAGAGAGATAGGAGGCATAGTTTGGAGATGGCTAAATTGGAAGGTCTGAAGGACCTTGAGAGTAAGAAGTTAGACATTGAGAAGAATCGATTGTCAATTGAACTTGAGAAAATGAGAATGGAGCATGAGAGAATGTTGAGGGAGATAGAGATCAGGGCGAGGAGTGTCCCGGTCTCCCCTCTGGTGGCAGCATACCTTTAGTAACTCCTGAGAGTAGAGTTTATATTCCTAAGGATGTCATTAAGGATTTTCACAAGAGTGAGTATATTGGGCAATGGTTTGCCGCATATGAGATAGCAATGGTGTCCCACCGGGTCCCTGAGCAGGATTGGGGAGCGAGATTGTGGGGGCGATTTGTGAGTGATGGTAGGGATACCCTGTTGGACCTGCCTGAGGAGAGCAGGATGGTGTATGCCCATATGAAAGAAGCTTTGATGACCCATTATGGTTTGACCCCAGAGATGTACAGGCAGAGGTTTAGGACCTGTAAGAAGTTAGAGGGTACCATGTGGGTTGAATATGTGTCTTTTTTCTGCAGAGCAATGGATCGCTGGGTAAAGGGTAGTAAAGTGGAAACTTTCGAGCAATTGTATGATTTGTTTGCGTGGGAGCATTTTTCTAGTAACTGTTTTCCAGAGCTACGCCAGCACCTGATTGATAGCAAGCTGACTAACCCTAGGAAGCTTGCTGAGGAGGAGGACCGCTGGGTGAACACCCGGGTCTGCAAAGGTTTTGTGGGAGACTTCACCAGAGGTGAGCAGGGTCCCCAGCAGAGAAGCGGGGGGGACAAGGGTAAGCCGAGGGAGTTCCAGAGAGGGCCCCAAAGTAATTCCCAAGGGAACCAAGCAGTGGTGTCCCAGCCTCCCCTGAGAAGAAGCCAGTGTCCCCGACAGGTAGGCCTGTTCAGAGGGGGCCACTCACTTGTTTCAAGTGTGGTCAAGTGGGCCACCGGTATTATGATCCCCAGTGTCCCCAGAGGGACCCCAATGCATCCCCTCGTGCACCACCCCGTGCACCATCCCGCCAGATTGCCAGTGTAGCCCTGGGGGGGAGGAGGTAGAGGTCCAAGGTGGGTGTCTGTAGAGAACTCCCCGTGGGCTACGCTGGAGAGAAAGTCTCATTTGGAAATGTTGGGTCTGCCTGAGTGGGCGTGTGCGACCACTCGGTCCATGACAGCTCAGAAGGATGTTCAGGAGGGTCTGGAGCCTGAAAGTATGGCCCAGGCCCAAGAGAAGGGGTAGGGGGCGTGGGAAACCGGCCTCTGCGGTTCCCACGGTCCCGGAGGGAGCAGACCTTGAGGGGGATGCCCTGGAACCTAGAGGGGAACAAGTGGCTGAACTGTGGGACCTACCGGAGCTGACCCATTGGCAGCAGGAAGACGGGCCCTCCAGGGAGGAATTTTGCGAGCAACAGAGAACCTGCCCTTCTCTTGAGGGGGTGCGGCGACAGGCCGCCGCCCAGGCAGCAGGTGATCAGACAGGGTCACATTGGATCTATTGGGAGAATGACCTCCTTTACAGTGAGCCTAAGGTTACTGAGCCTGGGTCAGCCCGTGTGCTGGTGGTACCCCAGCACTTCAGGACCTTCCTACTGGGGTTGGCTCATGATGTGCCACTGGCCGGACATCTGGGGCAGACCAAGACCTTTGAGAGGCTGGTCACCCACTTCTATTGGCCCCAGATGCGCAGGAGCTCAGATGATCACTGCAGGACATGTGAGACTTGCCAGGCAAGTGGGAAGAGTGGGGGGAAGATTAAGGCCCCACTACAGCCCTTTCCCGTTGTGAGCACCCCATTCGAGAGAGTGGGCATTGATATTGTGGGGCCTCTGGATCCCAAGACAGCCATGGGCAACAGGTTCATCCTGGTCTTGGTGGACCATGCCACCCGGTACCCTGAGGCGATCCCGCTCAGGACAGTAACGGCCCCCGTGGTGGGAAGGGCACTGATGGGGATTTTCTC
Organism: Calotriton arnoldi; assembly: GCA_963921515.1. Taxonomy (NCBI): domain Eukaryota; kingdom Metazoa; phylum Chordata; class Amphibia; order Caudata; family Salamandridae; genus Calotriton; species Calotriton arnoldi. The sequence goes on along the minus strand of CAWUFW010009979.1, from coordinate 252,142 downwards.
CTGTGTGGGATTCCCCAGAGAGGTGGTGTCCGATAGGGGAACTAACTTCATCTCCAAGTACATGAAGTCTCTGTGGGAGGAGTGTGGGGTAACATATAAGTTCACCACTCCTTACCACCCCCAGGGTAATGGGCTGGTTGAGATATTCAACCGGACCCTCAAGGGCATGATTATGGGCCTAGGTGAGCCCATGAGGCGTAAGTGGGATGTCCTCTTGCCATGCCTGTTGTTTGCTTACCATGAGGTGCCACAGAAGTCCTTAGGGTTCAGTCCCTTTGAGCTGCTCTATGGTCACCCGGTAAGAGGGCCTCTGGGTCTGGTCAAGGAAGGCTGGGAGCAATCTCCCAGGAAACCTCCCCAGGATGTGTTTAGTTACATGCTGGCCTTCAGGAACCATTCTCGGCGTTTCAGGAAACTTGCTGAGGCAAACCTGGAAGCCAGCCAGGAAGAGATGAAATGCTGGCACAATCAGAATGCCACTCTGATCGAGTTTCAGCCTGGACAGAAAGTTTGGGTCATGGCCCCGGTGGAGCCCTGTGCGCTCCAGGATAGGTGGACCGGCCCCTTTGAGGTGGTGGAGCGCAAGAGTCCTGTTACCTACGTGGTGGACTTGCAGTCTCCCAGGAACCCCTTGCGGGTCCTGCATGTTAACCGCCTGAAGCCCCACTTTGAGAGGTCTGAAGTGGGCATGCTTCTGGCCACAGATGCTGGGATGGAGGAGGAGAGTGAGCCCCTTCCTGACCTCCTGTGTGCAGGGGAGCGAGATAGGTCAGTGGAGTGTGTGGTCCTCTCCACCACACTGACCCCTGAGCAGCAGGGTGATTGTTGCCAACTGTTGGGGCAATTCAGTGATCTGTTCTCCCTGGTACCTAGTGTCACTGATTGGTGTGTCCATGACGTGGACACCGGGGACAGTCCTCCCATTAAGCACACGGCTTACCAAGTGACTGACCGGGTAAGGGCCTACATTAAGGATGAGGTTACCAAAATGTTTGCCCTTGGGGTGATTGAGTTCTCTAGCAGCCCTTGGTCCAGCCCAGTGGTCCTGGTACCAAAAGCTGCAGCGCCTGGTACCACCCCAAAACTTCGGTTCTGCGTGGACTATCGGGGCCTCAATTCAGTCACGAAGACTGACGCGCACCCCATCCCCAGAGCTGATGAGCTCATAGATCGGTTAGGGGCTGCAAAATATCTCAGCACATTTGATTTGACATCTGGGTATTGGCAGATCGCCTTGAACGAGGGAGCAAAGGAGAGGTCAGCCTTCTCCACACCCGATGGGCACTACCAGTTCCGGGTGATGCCCTTTGGAATGAAGAATGCCCCTGCCACCTTTCAGACGCTGGTCAACAGGGTGTTGGTTGGGCTGGAAGAATTCAGTTCCGCCTACCTGGATGACATTGCAGTGTTTAGCTCCTCTTGGGAGGACGACCTGCGCCACCTCTGGGAGGTATTGATGGCACTGCGGAAGGCAGGCCTCACAATCAAAGCCAGTAAGTGCCAGATTGGGCAGGGTTCTGTAGTGTATTTGGGGCACCAGGTGGGGAGCGGCCAGGTGGCGCCCTTCAACCCAAAATTGAAACTATCCTGGCGTGGGAACCCCCAAGACTCAGACGCAGGTGAGAGCCTTCTTAGGACTCACGGGGTACTACAGGAGGTTTGTCAAGGGATATGGCAACATTGTTGCACCCTTGACTGAGCTGACTTCTAAGAAGCAGCCAAAGAAGGTAAACTGGACTGACACCTGTCAGAACGCTTTTGACGCCCTGAAGACTGCCATGTGTACCGCACCCGTGCTTCAGGTGCCCGACTTTTCAAAGGAATTTGTTATCCAGACAGACGCCTCAGAGCATGGTATAGGGGCTGTTCTGTCACAGATCAATGAGGAGGGACTAGACCAACCGGTAGCCTTCCTAAGCAAGAGGTTACTTCCCCGGGAACAGAGGTGGAGTGCAATTGAGCATGAGGCATTTGCTGTGGTCTGGGCGCTGAAGAAGCTGAGATCATATCTGGTTGGGACTCACTTCCGGGTTCAGACAGACCACAGGCCCCTTAGATGGTTGATGCATTTGAGGGGTGAGAATGCCAAGTTGTTGAGGTGGTCAATTTCCCTACAGGGTATAGATTTCACGGTGGAACACCGCCCTGGTACAGAACACGCCAATGCTGACGGTCTTTTCCGCCTTAGTGATGAGAACTCCCAAGGGGATGGTTAGTTCTCCCCACATTTCAGCTGGAGGGGACGCGTGTTAGACCTGGCATCATTGGCGCGGGTCTCCCTTCCTCTTTTCGCTTCTTACCTTTTATGTTGGCTGGATTTAGATGCTCTGGGTGCTGTGCCACTGCCAATCAGTGCCACAGCGCGAATGCTCCCTGTGTAAAGATAACTGTATGAATTGGGATAACCATAATTGGCTCATTTGGTTTACCTGTCAGTCCCTAGTATAAGTGCACTGTGTGTGCCCAGGGCTGGTAGACCAAATACTGCTGGTGGGCCTGCAGCACTGATTTGCGCTACCCACCGAAGCAGCTTTTAAAGTATGTCTGTGTAGCATGTTCTAATAGCGAGTTACCCTCCATTTCACTGTTTACTATTGTAAGGCTATCCGTTCTCATAGGCCAGAATGGGCAGGCTGAGTATTACATACCCTAATCCTACCTGCCCCCAGGAACCTGATAGGAACATCGAATTTGATATGTTTAAGCTCAGGACATTGAGATACATCTTTTAGTAAGGATTATTTGCGTAGCCCGTGTTCGAAAATGCCTCTGCTAGAAACGAGGTATTTTCTGGCCTAAGCTTTCCTGTAGGCTTTGCTAGCTTGTGTATTGGCCGTCTGGTTTTGGAGCAGCAGGGCCAGCTGGGTCAGACCTGGCTGGAGAGAGAGATTGGCATTAAGAGTATGGGGAGGGGTGACTCTTTGATCTGAGCAGGGCCATGCCTGGCAGGGTGAATGATGGCTCCACCTCCCACTGGGCGTCTGATAGCAGACCCCCAGATTCTCAAAGGGCAGGATGTCGCCTCGTAAACCAAGTGCTCCCCAACCCCACCGAACTGGTTCTGGCTGGATGCAGTGATTTGTGACTGCAGAGAACAAAGACTTTTTAGGTATAAAACGCTGCGCTGAAACCTGTTTCAAGTGTGTTCCTTCTGGATGTCAAGACGAAACTCTGTCCGAGTGAACAGAGGAAGGACTTTGAAACTTTCACCAAGCTTGCTGAAGAAACTACCCGAGGGCCTGAATTGAGAGCGCCTCCTGCTGAAGTCTCAGGGACATTAGACTTCAGCCGTCTGAATTCTGGTGCTAGGGATTCTACTTGCAGGTGAGGCCTCCGTCGAGTAATCCGGAACCTCTAGTTCTACTGTGAGGAACGCGGACTGGTAACTCTTGTTAACTCTGTGTGTGGGCCACCGCAGCTAAGAGAGAGCTGCCGCCGCTGAGCGCCCGCCTTAATTTGAACCTACGGAACCTTCGCTGAATCTGTGTGGGCCGCCGCAGCTAAGAGAGAGCTGTAGCCGCTGAGCGCCCGCCGTTGTGCCAGCCTGGTCGAGATCACCCTTTGTCCTGTGGGCCGCCGCAGCTAAGAGAGAGCTGTTGCCGCTGAGTGCCCGCACTTGTGTCAGCTGTGCATCATTGTGATTTGTCCTGTGGGCTGCTGCAGCTAAGAGAGAGCTGCTGCCGCTGAGTGCCCGCACCTTTGCCAACTTTGCATCATTGTGATTTGTCCTGTGGGCCGCCGCAGCTAAGAGAGAGCTGCTGTCGCTGAGTGCTCGCACCTTTGCCAACTTTGCCTCATTGTGATTTGTCCTGTGGGCCGCCGCAGCTAGGAGAGAGCTGCTGCCGCTGAGTGCTCGCACCTTTGCCAACTTTGCATCATTGTGATATGTCCTGTGGGCCGCCGTAGCTAAGAGAGAGCTGCTGCGTGCTCGCACCCTTGCCAACTTTGCATCATCTTGATTTGTCCTGTGGGCCGCCGCAGCTAAGAGAGCTGCTGCCGCTGCAGGCTCGCACCTTTGCCAACTTTGCATCATCGTGATTTGTCCTGCGGGCCGCCGCAGCTAAGAGAGACCTGCTGCCGCTGAGTGCCGGCACCTTTGCCAACTTTGCATCATCGTGAGTCGTCCTGTGGGCCGTCGCAGCTAGGAGAGAGCTGCTGCCGCTGTGAGCCCACCACGGAGCTGCACGACGAGAGTCATCACCACCACCAGCCCGGGCCGCCGCAGCCGCGTGCTGCTGCCGCTGAGGGTCCGCCTGTCCCCGAGTGCCCGAATCATTGTGAGTGCACGTTGCGGACCACTGCAGTCGAGAACTGTGGTCGCTGGGAGTCCGCCTGTCACCGTCTCCGCTTCTTCGAGAAGCTACGTGCTGTGTCCCCGTCCAACGACAGGTATCTGGTGCGCAATGGGTCGCGTAGACCCAGGCCTTGAACTCAGTCAGTGCCACGTTCTGGTGAATACGTTATTGCCTTTTTAAGTCCCTACTGATTTACGTGCATTGTGACTGGTTAAAACGCTTTTGAGAGTCTCGTGCTAAACCTTATGTGAGAAGTTGGCCTGGTATATGCTGTTCACTAATTAAAGTGGACACCTTGCACCAGAACAATTCGACTCTTATGGTAGATAGGTTTAAGACAACCTTTATAGAAAGCTATCCTAGTGGTAGCTGTGGAGAGCAGCCTTCAGGCTAAGTCTTGAAGGAATGTAAAGCAGCTTGTTTTAACACACAATCTCTTGAATCACCAAATGAAAAGACACCACACAGGTATATATATCAAATATATATGTATTTATTAATAAACAACTCTCTACTAATCTCTTTATGAGATTAGAAGTCAGGAACATATGTACAAGTCAAATATTATCAAAATAAGTTTAGCACAATCGAATATCACAATCTTAGTTTGCTAGACCTAGGTCTAGGGCATCTAGAATCGAGGGACCCCCAAGAACCACCCCGGGTAGTTGTAGGAGACCCACAGGGGACGGACGCGGTGACCTGGCACCGGTGCGAGTCCTGTACGAGTCTATGCGAACAGACGCGATTGAGATTTCAATGTTAAGGTCCCTTGCGTGTTCGAGGCGAACACACCGATCGGTCCTTGTACGAGTCGAAGGACGCGGTCACAGATAGATTTGCAAGGGAGTTGGACGCGCTGTGTCTAACACAGACGCGAACCTTGTGCGAGTCAGTGCAATGGAGATCTCAGTGCTACAGGCCCTTTGTGTGTTCGAGGCGAACACCGATCGGACTCAGTACGAGTCGAAGGATACAGTTTTAGATAGTGTTACAAAGGAGATGGACGCGGTGTGTCTAACACAGAAGCGAACCCTGTACGAGTCAGCGCAATTGTCGCACTTAGAAAGTTAGAGTTTTAGGACACTTCGAGGGAAGCTACAAGCAAGTCACTTACAGGGTAAGTAGTTCTAGGGCCCACACCCACAGGAGCACCGTAGTGCTGCAGTTACCTCACCCAGGGGAGCCGGGTGCATAGGTGTTCTTTGGTGTCGGGTTGCGGCGTCGTTTTCAATGGGAGCCAGTGAAGACTTGCTCCTTGCGGTGACAGGAGAAGTGTCCGGAGGAATCCAAGCCTGGATTCGGAAGATGGAATACCTGAAAGCAGAGGGGACAGTGTTCAAAGTCACTTGGCAGTGACTCGGGGCAAGAAAGATGGATGCCCACCGTCGTCGCAAGATTCAGGTCGTCCGCGGTTGCCTTGACTCTTCAGCCACGAGGTCCAGGAGGCATCGACGAGGACCAGGAGCTGGATTCAGCGTGTCCCACAATGTCTGCAGCTTACTGCGGTGTCGGCGACTCGATCGGAGCCAACAAACCTTGGTAACAGCAAGTCTTGGGGAAAGTGTGAAGAGGCAATGGCACAGACCAGCAAGGTCTGGGGGACTCACCCAGCAAGGCTAAGTCAGGACAGGCCTGTAGCAACCAGGGGAGCCCTTTGGTTTCTTCAGAAAGTCTTCTGGGGACCCACAAGCCGGCTGGCAAGGTATTGCAAAGTCGCCTCGGGAGGATTCGCTCACAGGGGTCCACGGTCACTCGGGACGTGGTAGGCCTCTGATCTTAGGGGAGATTCCTGCTGGAGGCTGGGACCATACGTGGTCCAAAGCACAAGTTCGTGGAATGTTGTGAAGGGGTAGCACTTGACAATAGTGCACGGTACCCGGGGGTCACGGTTCCTCATTACTCTTGGGGTCCACTGGCCTCAGCTTCGCTGGGGACTCACTATGGCCTTTGAGAAGTCAGGAAATCTACTTCTTGGGCTGCAGGGACTTCGGACTCCGGCGGGAGCGTCGTAGTTTGCGACCGTCGTTTGTAGTTTTTGGTGCCTGTAAAGCAGGGGAGTCACTCCTTGACTCCAAGGGAGATTCTTCAGTCTTCCAAAGGTAGTGGAACGTCAAAGGTCCGGGATTCTTCTTGTAGAGCGTCGTCCAGGGAAATCTAGGGTGCAATGCACAGGTTCCCCCTCTTATACTAAAAGAAAGGGAGGGACTAGCTCTATGACCCTACCTATGGGAGGGTCAGGGAAGTGGGTGGCTACACCCACTTCCCTTTGCCCAGTTTCACGCCAGAGCAGGGACAGGTAGCCCCTGAGCCGGTTTGAACTGGCATATGCACAGAGGAGCCTTCTGCTCCCCCAGTGCAGGACTTCAAAGCACTCTAAGAGTGCACCCACCCAGCCCCAATACACTAAACCCTGTCTGGAAGGTGGTCACACCCCTTGGGACAGGATATCTATTGTTGGGCTTCCTCCACTGCGAGTGTTGGTCATCAGCAGGAGGGCAGCCCAGTGTCTGTGACTGGTGGCATCCATTTTGTGATGCCAGGGCTCTGCAGGATTCTACCGCGTTCCCACAGTAGGTACATGTCTATCCCTCTAGAAGGGTGGAATGCTACCCCTGCCGCCAGGACTGGTGGGGGGGTAGTATTCCAAGATGTTTGACACCAAACACGACATGTTTCGATGCAGCCATTCCAAAGTTAGCATTTTACCGCGAGGATATAATGCACTTAAAAGTATATGGTTTAACCGCATCCACAAACAGCACCAGAGAATGGACTCTGAGAGCTGCAGAGGGGCCCTGCTCAGGCAGAGGCACTCCCTCACATAGAAGCCAAGCACCCTTCCCTCAGGATTGATAGGGCCTGCCTTAGGGGTGACTGATAGGTTTATATGTGTGTGTAGGAGAGATATAGGGGACCTATATCTCAGTGAGGGGCGCTAGCACTTCCTCACCCAGGCTGCAGTAGCAGGCCTGTGGTGTCAGATTTAGTCTGCTTCCCAGGGTGGCATAATACATGCTGCAGCCCCTGGTAGGCCTGTGGAGTACCTATGCCCTTGGTACCTAAGGTACCATATACTAGGGACTCATAAGGTACCACAGTATCCAATCACTAGTGCACCTAGAGTGCACTCCAAATCGTTTAGAGAGAACAGAGAGGCTGGGGCCCTCATTAGCAGGGTCCCAGCCAGACTATAGCCAGAAACCAGTGTAAACATCAGAATAAAAGTGGGGGCAACATAAGAGGCAGATCCTACTCTCCTACACAACCCCACCCCAAACGCAGGGACACTAAACTAACCTTGACCAGTTGAGTCTTCGTGTTCAAAGTGGAAATACCTTGAGAGTCCATCTGCATTGGCATGTTGGGTCCCAGGTCTATGTTCCACTGTATAGTCCATCCCCTGTAGGGAAATGGACCACCTCAAAAGTTTTGGGTTTTCTCCTTTCATTTGTTTAAGCCATAGGAGGGGCTTGTGGTCGGTCTGAACTATGAAGTGAGTGCCAAACAAGTATGGCCTCAGCTTCTTCAGGGCCCCCACCACAGCAAAGGCCTCCCTCTCTATAGCTGACCAATGTTTCTCTCTAGGGGTCAGCCTTCTGCTAATAAAAGCTACTGGCTGGTCTTGACCTTCATCATTTAGTTGAGACAGTACAGCTCCCACACCCAGCTCAGAAGCATCTGTTTGGACAATGAACTTTTGGTGTAGTCTGGACTCTGTAAGATGGGGGCAGTGCACATGGCCTGCTTTAGGTCTTCAAATGCCTTTTGACAGCTAGCTGTCCACTGAACCTTTTTGGCATTTTCTTTGAGGTCAGATCATTGAAGGGGGTCACTATAGATCCATATCCCTTGACAAACCTCCTATAGTACCCAGTCAGGCCTAAGAAGGCTCTCACCTGTGTCTGGGTGGTTGGAGCAACCCATTCCATTATGGTTTGGATTTTGCTCTGTAAAGGCTGAACCTGGCCTCCACCTACAAGGTGGCCCAGGTACACAACCTGACTCTGCCCTATCTGGCACTTAGTGGCCTTGATAGTGAGGCCTGCTTTTGCAGGGCCTCCAAAACATTCCTGAGGTGGACCAGGTGATCCTGCCAGGAGGAACTAAAGACAGCAATATCATCTAGATAAGCTGAGCAATAAGTTTTCATCCCTGTCAGAACTTTATTCACCAACCTCTGAAAAGTGGCAGGTGCATTTTTCAATCCAAAGGGCATCACCACAAAGTGGTAGTGCCCACCAGGGGTCGAAAATGCTGTCTTGGCTTTTGCATCATCAGCTAATCTGATCTGCCAGTAGCCAGCTGTTAGGTCAAACGTGCTTAGATACTTGGCTGAGGCCAAAGTATCAATCAGCTCATCTGCCCTTGGTATGGGATAGGCATCAGTCCTAGTGACTGCATTGAGGCCTCTGTAGTCTACACAAAACCTCATTTCTTTCTTACCACCCTGGGTATGAGGCTTGGGTACCAGGACTACTGGACTAGCCCAAGGGCTATCTGAAGGCTCAATTACACCTAGCTCCAACATTTTCTGGACTTCAGTCCTGATACAGTCCCTGACATGGTCAGGTTGCCTGTAGATCTTATTCTTGACAGGCAGACTGTCTCCAGTGTCCACCTCATGGGTGCACCAGGAAGTCTGACTAGGGGTCAGGCTAAACATATGTCTAAACTGTTGCAGAATTTGCCTGCACTCAGTTTGCTGATGGTCGGTGAGGCTGCTTGCCAAAGCAACACCATCTACTGACCCATCATCAGGGTTCTGAGAGAGCAGGTCAGGGAGAGGGTCACTCTCCTCCTCCTGGTCCTCATCAGTTGCCATGAGCAAGCCCATGTCAGCCCTGTCAACATATGGCTTTAATCTGTTGACATGAAGCACCCTCAGGGGGCTCCTGGGAGTTCCAAGATTCACCAGGTAGGTGACTTCTCCCTTCTGTTCAACTATTGTATGGGGGCCACTCCACTTGTCCTGGAGGGCTGCTGGGGCCACAGGCTCCAACACCCACACTTTCTGTCCTGGCTGGTAATACAGTCAGTACAGCCTTTTGGTCATGCCAAGATTTTTGTAATTCTTGGCTGGCCTCCAGGTTTTTGGTTGCCTTTTTCATGTACTCTGCCATCCGGGAGCGGAGACCAAGTACATAGTCCATCACATCTTGTTTGGGGGCTTGAGAGGTAACTCCCAGCCCTCTTTTACCAAACACAGTGGACCTCTCACAGGATGCCCAAACAGAAGCTCAAATGGGCTGTAACCAACCCCTTCTGTGGAACCTCCCTGTATGCAAACAACAGGCAAGGAAGAAGAAGGTCCCATTTCCGCCTAAGCTTCTCTGGGAGTCCTTTAATCATTCCTTTCAAGGTTTTGTTGAAGCGTTCAACTAAACCATTGCATTGTGGGTGATAGGGGTGGTGAACTTGTAAGTTACACCAAACTCCTTCCACATTGCTTTCAGATATCCTGACATGAAGTTGGTACCTCTGTCAGAAATGACCTCCTTTGGGAAACCCACTCTGGAGAAGACTCCAATGAGGGCTCTTGCCACCACAGGGGCTGTGGTGGTCCTCAGGGAATTGCTTCTGGGTACCTGGTGGCATGATCCACTACCACCAGGATAAACCTGTGCCCAGATGCAGTTTGAGGGTCAAGGGGACCAACAATGTCAATCCCTACCCTTTCAAAGGGTACCCCCACCACCGGTAGTGGTATCAGGGGGGCCTTTGTTGTGCCACCTGCCTTACCACTGGCTTGGCATGTGACACAGGAGCGACAAAACTCCTTTGTGTCCTCTGACATATGTGGCCAATGAAAATGTGGAACAAGCCTGTCCCAGGTCTTGTTTTGGCCCAAGTGTCCTCTCTACTCTCAGAATATAGGAGTCCCTCATCCCAATAAACTTTATGGGACCCACTAGCACTCCCAGCAGCCTCAGCAGCAGCCTGCTGTCTGAGGGGTTCAAGAGAGGGGCAGCACTGTTGCTCCTTACTCAGATCTTCCCTAGAAGGGCCCTCTGCCCCCAAGAACTCAACCTGTTCAGGCTCAAGTCCCTCTGGGGCAGTTCCTTCTTCAGGATCTGCTTCACCTCCCTCTGGGGGTGAATCTGTGATCTGAGACAGAGGGGAAGGCACTGCCTTTACCCTACTGCTCCTCCTCTTGGGAAGCATCTGGTCCATTGTTCCAGGATCCAGAGCTGGTTCAGTGTTATGCATTCTTGCTTAAGACCTGGTCACAGCAAATACCTCTGCAGGGATGCCCAACATCTCAGCATGAGTCCATAACTCTACTTCAGACCAGGCTGAAGTCTCTAGATCATTGCCCAATAGACATTCGACAGGGAGGTCTGCACTGACTACAACCTTCTTGAGGCCAGTTACCCCTCCCCAGGAGAAATTCACAACTGCCAGACTATGGTTGGTCTTGACGTTGCTTGCATTGGTCACCTGGTACATTTCGCCCAGGATGATCTGTCCAGGGGCCACAAGATCCTCTGCCACCATGGTGACACTAGCACCTGTGTCCCTAAATGCCAAAGCCTGTTTGCCATGTATTACAGGCTGCTGTTTGTATTTGCCAAGATTACTGGGACTCACTAGGAAGGACATATTAAGGTCTCCCTCACAAATCAGCATTGCCTGAGTGGGCACTCTGACTAGGTCAGAGTCCACTTCAGAACCCAGGGTCAACCCTACTACACCCTTATTCTGAGTACCACCTCCACCAGTAGCTGAACTAGGGGGAACAGTTGCCTTAGGGGCATGAGTGGTGGTGGTTTGGTCTTTGGACTTGTTACAGTCAGAAGTCCAGTGCCCTTTCTGTTTACAGAATTTGCACCAGGGCTTCTTTTGGCCTTTTCCCTTGTTGGATTGTGACTCCCCACCAGATGCAGATTTTTGGGGTCCTTGTGAAGACTTCTGGTCTTTTGACTTATCCCCACCTTTCTCAGAGCCCTTAGGATCTTGCTTCTTAGTGTCACTCCCTTGGTTCTGGGGTTTCTGCCTCACCCTGGTTCTGACCCATTTGTCTGCCTTCTTTCCCAATTCTTGGGGAGAGGTCAGATCCGAGTCCAACAGGTACTGATGCAACAACTGGTTCTGGCAATTATTAAGGATCTGTTTTCTCATCATTAGATTATACAATCCCTTGAAATCAGTAACCCTACTGCCAACCAGCCAACCCTCCAGAGGCTTGGTTGCACAATCAACAAAGTCAGTCCAGTCCTGAGTCTGTGCCTTCTGGGTGTCTCTGAACTTTAACCTGTACTGCTCAGTGGTTAAGCCAAACCCATCTATCAGTGCACTCTTCAGGACTTCATAATCATCAGCATCTTCTTCTCTAACAGTGAGGAGCTTGTCTCTACCTTTATCTGAAAAGGAGAGCCACAAGATTGCTGCCCACTTCTTCTGGGGGACCTGCTGTACTCTACAGGCCCTCTCCATAGCAGTTATCCACTTGTGGATATCATCCCCACTCTGGTAGGGAGGAACAACCTTGCTCAGGTTCCTATGGTCTGGAATATATTCTCTGCCTCTAGGGACACTGTTGCTGCCACCAAGGGGTTCTAACCCCTCTCTTCTAGAAGCTCTCTGGATCTCCAGGGCTTCTCTATCCAGTGCCAACTGCTTGGTTCTGAGGGCAACTCTTGCTTCCTCATACTGCAGCAGTTTGCACATTCTTTCAGAGGAGGTCTCTCTTATGGGAAAGTATGAGTTCCTCTGGTGGACAAATTCTCTGCCAGAGTGATAAGAGTGCTCAGATTCCCTGGAAGGGGACCTATGCCTCTCATCCACTCTGTCAGTTCTCTTAGGGAGAATTCCTCTGTCCTTTTCAGGCCCCTTGAGGCCTGGCCCTTCAATCACAGAGTCCTGGCCATTCTGATTTTCATCATCTGACCCAGATACTGTAATTGACCCACCCACTGATTCAGATCCATTAGCTCCTAGAGCCAATCTAAGATCATCTGCTGTCAGCAGATCTATCAGGTGTAGGGTTGAGGGACTCTGTCCTAGCCTCAGGTGTCTTTCAACACACATGGCTCTCAAGTCAGAGAAAGCCATGTCCTTATACTGAGGCTGAGTGAATCCACTGGTTCCACCCTTTAAGAACATTCTAGTGTTGTGCAGTGTTGTACTACCTACACTAGTTTGTGGCCTACTGATACTAGCTTGAGCTGTAGAAAGGGTGTGCTATCCCTTGGCACACAGCTCTAAGTTCAGTAGAACTTATTGATACTAAGCTTGACTTTATATGTACCTTAAGTACCTATAGTGGTTTTCAGTTAGTAATTCAAATAGAGATTTTCTGGTAAAACAATAGCAAGCTGGAATCCCACACGCTGCCCACCAATGTGAGAAGTTGGCCTGGTATATGCTGTTCACTAATTAAAGTGGACACCTTGCACCAGAACAATTCGACTCTTATGGTAGATAGGTTTAAGACAACCTTTATAGAAAGCTATCCTAGTGGTAGCTGTGGAGAGCAGCCTTCAGGCTAAGTCTTGAAGGAATGTAAAGCAGCTTGTTTTACCACACAATCTCTTGAATCACCAAATGAAAAGACACCACACAGGTATATATATCAAATATATATGTATTTATTAATAAACAACTCTCTACTAATCTCTTTATGAGATTAGAAGTCAGGAACATATGTACAAGTCAAATATTATCAAAATAAGTTTAGCACAATCGAATATCACAATCTTAGTTTGCTAGACCTAGGTCTAGGGCATCTAGAATCGAGGGACCCCAAGAACCACCCCGGGTAGTTGTAGGAGACCCACAGGGGACGGACGCGGTGACCTGGCACCGGTGCGAGTCCTGTACGAGTCTATGCGAACAGACGCGATTGAGATTTCAATGTTAAAAGTCCCTTGCGTGTTCGAGGCGAACACACCGATCGGTCCTTGTACGAGTCGAAGGACGCGGTCACAGATAGATTTGCAAGGGAGTTGGACGCGCTGTGTCTAACACAGACGCGAACCTTGTGCGAGTCAGTGCAATGGAGATCTCAGTGCTACAGGCCATTTGTGTGTTCGAGGCGAACACCGATCGGACTCAGTACGAGTCGAAGGATACAGTTTTAGATAGTGTTACAAAGGAGATGGACGCGGTGTGTCTAACACAGACACGAACCCTGTACGAGTCAGCGCAATTGTCGCACTTAGAAAGTTAGAGTTTTAGGACACTTCGAGGGAAGCTACAAGCAAGTCACTTACAGGGTAAGTAGTTCTAGGGCCCACACCCACAGGAGCACCGTAGTGCTGCAGTTACCTCACCCAGGGGAGCCGGGTGCATAGGTGTTCTTTGGTGTCGGGTCGCGGCATCGTTTTCAATGGGAGCCAGTGAAGACTTGCTGCTTGCGGCGACAGGAGAAGTGTCCGGAGGAATCCAAGCCTGGATTCAGAAGATGGAAGACCTGAAAGCAGAGGGGACAGTGTTCAAAGTCACTTGCAGTGACTCGGGGCAAGAAAGATGGATCCCCACCGTCGTCGCAAGATTCAGGTCATCCGCAGTTGCCTTGACTCTTCAGCCATGAGGTCCAGGAGGTGTCGATGACGACCAGGAGCTGGATTCTGCGTGTCCCATAATGTCTGCAGCTTACTGCGGTGTCGTCGACTCAATCGGAGCCAACAAGCCTTGGTAACAGCAAGTCTCGTGGAAAGTGTGAAGAGGCAATGGCGCAGACCAGCAAGGTCTGGGGGACTCACCCAGCGAGGGTAAGTCAGGGCAGGCCTGGAGCAACCAGAGGAGCCCTTTGGTTTCTTCAGAACGTCTTTTGGGGACCCACAAGCCGGCTGGCAAGGGATTGCGAAAATGCCTCGGGAGGATCCGCTCACAGGGGCCCACGGTCACTCGGGACGTGGTATTCCTCTGATCTTAGGAGAGATTTTTGCTGGAGGCTGGGACCACACGTGGTCCAAAGCACAAGTTCGTGGAACGTTGTGAAGGGGTTGCACTCGACAATAGTGAACGGTACCCAGGGGTCATGGTTCCTCATTACTCTTGGGGTCCACTGGCCTCAGCTTTGCTGGGGACTCACGATGGCCTTTGAGAAGTTAAGAAATCCACTTCTTGGGCTGCAGGGACTTCGGACTCCAGCGGGAGCAGCGTAGTTTGTGACCGTCATTTGTAGTTTTTGGTGCCTGCCAAGCAGGGGAGTCACTCCTTGACTCCAAGGGAGATTCTTCAGTCTTCCAAAGGTAGTGGAACGTCGAAGGTCCGGGATTCTTCTTGTAGAGCGTCGTCCAGGGAAATCTAGGGTGCAATGCACAGGTTCCCCCTCTTATACTAAAAGAAAGGGAGGGACTAGCTCTATGACCCTACCTATGGGAGGGTCAGGGGAGTGGGTGGCTACACCCACTTCCCTTTGTCCAGTTTCGTGCCAGAGCAGGGACAGGTAGCCCCTGAGCCGGTTTGAACTGGCATATGCACAGAGGAGCCTTCTGCTCCCCCAGTGCAGGACTTCAAAGCACTCTAAGAGTGCACCCACCCAGCCCCAATACACTAAGCCCTGTCTGGAAGGTGGTCACACCCCTTGGGACAGGATATCTATTGTTGGGCTTCCTCCACTGCGAGTGTTGGTCATCAGCAGGAGGGCAGCCCAGTGTCTGTGACTGGTGGCATTCATTTTGTGATGCCAGGGCTCTGCAGGATTCTACCGCGTTTCCACAGTAGGTACATGTCTATCCCTCTAGAAGGGTGAATGCTACCCCCGCCGCCAGGACTGGCGGGGGGTAGTATTCCAAGATGTTTGACACCAAACACGACATGTTTCGATGCAGCCATTCCAAAGTTAGCATTTTACCGCGAGGATATAATGCACTTAAAAGTATATGGTTTAACCGCATCCACAAACAGCACCAGAGAATGGACTCTGAGAGCTGCAGAGGGGCCCTGCTCAGGAAGAGGCACCCCCTCACATAGAAGCCAAGCACCCTGCCCTCAGGATTGATAGGGCCTGCCTTATATTTATATGTGTGTGTAGGAGAGATATAGGGGACCTATGTCTCAGTGAGGGGCGCTAGCACTTCCTCACCCAGGCTGCAGTAGCAGGCCTGTGGTGTCAGATTTAGTCTGCTTCCCAGGGGTGGCATAATACATGCTGCACCCCCTGGTAGGCCTGTGGAGTACCTATGCCCTTGGTACCTAAGGTACCATATACTAGGGACTCATAAGGTACCACAGTATCCAATCACTAGTGCACCTAGAGTGCACCTAGAGTGCACTCCAAATCGTTTAGAGAGAACAGAGAGGCTGGGGCCCTGATTAGCAGGGTCCCAGCCAGACTATAGCCAGAAACCAGGGTAAACATCAGAAAAAAAGTGGGGGCAACATAAGAGGCAGATCCTACTCTCCTACACCTTAGATAAAGATACTATTTTTCTATACCTACTTGAGTTGTGTCCTTTTGTGGTGTCGTTACTGCCTTATTGTGCATGGTCATAAATGCTTCACACACTGCCTTTGAGATAGGCCTAACTGCTCGTGCTATGTTACCACAGGGTTGAACAGGGGTTATCAAAGGGGGTAGCCCACTTGCCCTGGCTTAGGAAGAAGGGTCCCTATTTGGACATTGGCGCCAGCCATTGCCAACTAGAGACCCCCATTTCTAACAATCGTTCACACGGGAGAAGGCGAAGAAACCAAGGACAAATTGTTGCAAGGGGCATGTATGGAGAAGCTTGTGGAAAACCTCACCACAGTGGAAAGTTTTGTAAATGAATTATATTGTAATTCACGTGAACAGGAGAGAAAAGCATTATGGGACTTTTGTCGAAGTGTCCTTTCGAGTATATGTTGTATCGAAGAGAGGGACAGTTGTCCCATTCCCTTCTGTCTTCCAGACAGAGAGCATCAGACGGCTAGCTTGCTATTCTTACTGTATCTTCATGCTACTTGACCCATTTAATGGTGGAGAGCCTTCTTAGGAAGACTCCATCACTGACATCTTTCTCCTTTCAGAAATTTCCTGCCTATATGCCTAAGTAGGAATGTCACTATAAGACTTAGAGTAGGGATAGATCTAAATGCTTTTCTCTCAAGACTTTCAGATGCAGGGAAACCTGGATGTATGCGTCTTAATTTCCGTTCTTTTGACTATTGAATTGATGGTTCTGTTTATGCCACAAAGAGCCAATCTCTTCCGCAGGTTTGGTATTTTCATGTTTTCTTGGTATTTCTATACTCTCTTACTGAGATGCATCTATCACAGTTATTTTTGGCTGTGTAATACATTTTGAATAACCCAATTTGGTTGTCGACCTGGGTTATTGTGTGACTCCTTTGAGTTACACTGTATTTGGATTGACTAACAAAGTCTGCCCCCCCTCTACACTTCCATGCTGCTAAAAAGAACCATCAAGTAAACTATCAGAGAAGAGAATCAAAATTTGATGGGCCCGGCCCTATCAGATGGAAGCAGTGACAGATGGTTTGGACATGGAGTGTGGGGAGAATCTAGAGCAAGGTCTAGAATAGTGAGGAGCCCAAACCTGAAAGTCCCTAGTTAGAGCCCTGATGGTCAAGCACAGAAGAAAGCATTGTTCAGTGATGGGCAGAGAAAACAGTGGCGTACGAAGGAGTGAGTATTAATAGGGTATGTGTGTGCAGTGATAGATTGCGGTGATGATTTGATTGTGTCATGTCGTGCGGAGTTGTTGTGAGAAATTGAGTGAATGTGGTTTCCGGTCCGACGTGGCCCAAAAGAAATTGATTTGAGTTTTGGTCTGACGTGGCTCAAGATCCCGAGATAGTTTTGAGTTGGGTCCAATGTGGCTCAAGGATTTACAGGTATAGAAGACACCTAGATTGTGGTAGTCTGACCCAAGATCTAAGGAGTTTGTTGTGAGACGTCATCAACAGCTCCACCTAAGACATGGAACTTAGTGTGAATGGGAGGAGTGTGAGCTGTGTAGTGGACCCTGACCGCAAAGGAAAAACTGCACTTATCAGGTTATTCCCCAATGGTCGAGGTTTCATAGAGAATGTGCATTCTTGAGAGATTGAATTCTATTGATCTTTTAGAAAGGCAGACAATTACGGATTAAGATAATTGTGTGAGTGAATGCAAACAGAGAAGTTGTGAAGGAGGGTGATTCGCCGTGAGGAGTGAGGTGATGTCAGAAAGTCTGCTCTGGGATAGGTTGGTTGGTGGAACACCGTGCTGGGATTGGTTGACGACTGTTTGTTCCATTCTGTGGCCATATGAGATCCTATCATCGCTTTGTCTGGAGAAATAAAAACATTGCATTTAAATTGTTGAGATCTTGTAAATGAGGGAAAATGCAGTGCTTTAGAATTCTTAGATGCATGTTTTGAGGGGACAAAGGTGTTGTAACTAGAATGGGTGAATAGGTGCCGCCAGAGGATATGCCAGCTCACTATATGGCGACAAATGTAGGACTCCATAATATTATTTGGCTTCAAAATTGGCACAAGATCACTGAGAAAGAAGGCGAGATGGCATTTCCACGCTTTGGCATGTTTAGATTAGAGGTGCTTAATCAGTTGAGGGAAGTGATGTAAGAAAGTGGCTCTGTATATACTGTTCCCAAATAGGTACAGTGTGCACAGAGTCCACAGTCCCCAGAGGTTTGGCAGAGGCTAAAGTTAGATATAACCTTACTCTCTAAAGTGGTAGCTTGGTCGAGCGGTAAGGCAGTATCAGAGGACAGTGTAAAGCATTTGTTGTACACACTCAGTCAGCAAATGGTCTCACACACTCAAGAACTGAACTCTAGGCCAATGGTTTTGTATCAAAATATATAGTTGTTTTATTTTAGAACCAACAATAGGTATCAAAATATACTTTCTCAGAATGAGTTACTTTAGTTAAATACTTTTCAAATAGGCAATAGACTTTTGAATACAATAGTTACAGTTGCTGCTACAGGCAACACAATTTCAAACACAATAATACATTGAGCTCAATGGGAATTTCTAGTTAAATGCAATAGATTACTTTTTGGATTACTTTTCTTACCACAGGACTGGATCCTAGATTCAGTCCTGGGACATCTCCTGTAAACAGTTGAGTAAAAACGTTTTGGTTACAGTTGTGATTTTTAAGGAATATTATTGTATTTTAAAAGTTGAAACTTTTTCACATAGAATCACCAATGTTATCCTATGGGAGGAAATTCACTTAGCAGGTAAGTAGGGTTATTGTTACTTTTTCTAACTCAGTGTTGGATCCTGGATCCTGCATTGGTGCATCTCCTGTAAACAGTTGAAAGAATGTGTTTTTGTTATACAGGCGATTTTTAACGAATATTTGTAAGTTTGCAAAATCGACACTTAGAAACTTTTTCAGCAAAAACCAGGCAATGTTATCCTATGGAAGGAAATTCAAGTTACCGGTAAGTACAGTTATGATTACTTTTCAGGGTCAGTGCTGGGCACCAAGATCCAGCACTGGGATCTCTCCTGATAACAGGTGAGTAATTTCGTTTTTGTTGATCGGGCGATTTTTAAGGAATATTTGTATGTTTCAAAAATCGACACCGAAGAATTTCTGGCAAAAACCAGGCAATGTTATCCTAGGGAGGAAAATCAAGTTATCGGTAAGTACAGTTGTAATTACTTTTCAGGGTCAGTGCTGGGCACTAAGATCCAGCACTGGGATCTCTCTTGATAAAAGGTGAGTAATTTCGTTTTCGTTGATCGGACGATTTTTAGTGATTATTTTAAAGTTTCAAAACTCGACACTTAGAAGAAATTTCAGTGTAAACCAGTCAATGTTACCCTATGGAGAGAATGTAGGTTATCGGTTTTCAGGTAAGTACTCGACTGGCAGAGTTAAGGTTCTGGGCATAGACTCAGGGGTCTCCCAGGGTCAGGTAGGTACAGTTGGTACACCCTCAGCAGCACAGGGGCGGCCGGGTGCAGAGTGAGTTAGGCCCAATGTTAGCCTATGGCGGGCAGGGGGCCCTTGGTTGGTGGCTGCTGGCAGGCAGGCCACTCGGCTGTGGGAGCAAAGCTCCTGGTCACTTACTCATGGCAAGTGGGGAAGTCGAACAGGGTAGTTGGTGCACCCTCAGCGGCACTGGGGCGGCCGGGTGCAGTGGGCTTTTGGGCCGTCGGGCGCCCAATGGTTTTCAATGGGAAAGCTGCGTGACGAACAAAGGCTGCAAGCTCGGGGACGGTGATTCTTCAGGTGCGACCACCACTTTGAGGGGTAAGTTGGGAAGCTGTAGGAAGGGTAGGCACCCAGGAGTTGGGCACAGGAGGCCGTGGGGCGCCGGGGGCAGGGGTGTCTTTAGGCGTCGGAAATCTTACCCTCGGCTGGTCGCGGTTGGAGGGGTCCCTGGTTCTGAGGCTGCAGGCATTGTCAGGAACGTTGAGGAGGGTCCTTGGGTGATGGATTCTGGGTCACAGTCGCCCGGGGGACGTCCTCGTGGTCTTTGTCCACTCAGGCACAGGCCGGGCTCGGCAGGTGCAGAGTGTGCAGGGTTCGCGGTTCCTGGCTGATGCCAGGGGCTTGTTACTTGCTTTGAGCAGTACCACTGTTCGTAGGAGTCCCAGGTAGTTAGAGTCACAAGGCAGTCAGGTCCTCCGGGGTTTTTGAGGTTGCTGACCACTGGAGACGCCGGGGTTTAGCAGGAGCAGGTTCGAGGGTCGACAGGCCCGTAGGGCTGGGGCCAAATCAGTTGGTGTCTTCCTCTTGTTAGCAGCTGCACAGCAGGTCTTCTTGTTTCTTGTTCTTCTTTCTTGTTTCGGAATCTGGATCTGAGGAAGGAAGGTTCAGGGTGCCCCTAAATACTAGATTTAGGGGCGTTACAGGTAGGTAAAGGGCAGGGACCAATGGGTCCCTTCCCTGGGGTGGGTACACCCCTATCCTGCCACTCTCCAGTGGGAGGGGGCAGGAGCCTAGTCCTGATTGGGCAGGGCTCCCCATCTTCAAGATGGCGAGAGCCCGGAGATGTGCTTCACCTCGCCTCCCCCACCTGAGGGGTGGGGTTGGCAGAGGCTGGCACACCCCTCTCCTCCCTTGGGGTTTCCCGCCAGTCTTCCCGCCAGAGAGGGGTCAGAACCGGTGGGGGCCAGTTGCTGAGTACAGCAAGTGGCCTGGAGAAGCTCACAAGGCGGCATGCCTTTGAAGCTTCCCCTGCCCATCCTGGGGAGGAGACCTAGCACCTCGCCCAGGATGTGCATTGTTGCAGGCCCAGGAGAGCGGATGGCTCTCCACCCAGGGGTCCAGCAACATGTCTGCTGTGTGGCAGCTGGGGCAGCCCCTCAGACAAGACGTGGATTGTAGGTTAGGTTCAGGGGGCAACTCTAAGTTGCCCTCTGTCGTGCATTTTACATTAAATCCCACACTGGCATCAGTGTGGGTTTAAAGTGCTGAGAAGTTTGATACCAAACTTCTCAGTCTTCAGTGTAGCCATTATGGTGCTGTGGAGTTCGTAATGACAACCTCCCAGCACCATATACTCTTAATGGCATCACTGCACTTACAGTGCCCAGGAATGGCCCTGGGTACTGTAGGGGCACAGGGCTCATGCACCTGTGCCCACACCACTGGCATAGTGCACCCAGCTAGAGGGGTGACTGTGGTATGCCAGGACAGTGTGTTTGTGGGCATGGCACACAGGGATGTGTGCCATGTCGACTCTCTGTTTAGTTCTGCACCAAGACACTCAGCCTGCAAAGGCAGGGTGTGTGTGTCCGGGTACAGGGCCTCTAAGGGTGGCACAATAAGTGCTGCAGCCCTTAGGGGCCTTCTCTGGTCACAGTGCCCTGGGTACCTAGGGTACCATTTACCAGGGGCTTACCTGTGGCCAGAGATGCCAATTGGGTTTAGGCTTTAGTACAGTTTTTAGGGAAGGAACACAGGCCCTGGGTACCTGATTGGCAGGGACCCAGGGCACACCAAGGAAAAGTGCATCAGTTATCAGGCAAAAAGTGCAACAGAAACCCACTTTCCTACAAGTGATGACTATGTTAAAACCTTTACCCAGACCTACGCAATTTTAGGCAGTAGACGCTTGGATGCATGAAGCTCACACTTAGCAGAGAGATCAATATCATGGAAGGATGAAGAGAGCAGTACGAGCTTATCAAGAGGCACAATGGAATGCTAAGCTGAAGAGGTAGAGGGTAGACATGATCGAGGGAGAAAGATTATATCCAGTGCTAATGAGAGATTAGCCCATGGGTGACAGGAGAAGGAAAAAGGAGACCAATCGAGTGATGGGAGTGATCCTGATGACAGCTTGTTAGACGGAATGTTAGCAGATCGTCCGCCTCCTTATAGTCCAGAACAAGAGGGAAGTGAGTAAAGTCCTGGCAAAGCTGTAAACACTAGGGCTGCATCAGCACCAACAGCGCCACACCCTGGAGTTGTGAGAGTTATATCTGCAGGAGCTAGGCTAATGGAATGAAAAGAAGGAGTGGGGATGTGCCCGATAGGTGGTTTGGATCAGAGTAACCCTAATGCTGCTTCAAACTGCCAGAAGCACATACAGTACGGGTTATAATTGGGCCTATAGTTCCTTTATATGACCCAAGTTCTACAGGGAATGATAGAGACAGCACACCAGCATTGAAGGGGGCTTCATTCGGTTGACTTTTGTAAATTCGAGTACTCCACGTGCAACGATAGCTGACCCCTCTGCAATTCAGGACAGTTCTTATGCTGCAAGACCACTACCTGTAGCAGGTTCTAGTGCAGATCTGACAGTGTGGAGAACACTCCCAAGGGTGCAAAGCAACACTCCCAAACCACAGGAATAGGGAACATCTGGAAATCAGCACATATTCGATGTCTCAGATTTAGAAACATGGCTGTAAAGAAAGTCAGAACACCCAATCGAGTCAGAGTTCTATCAAATCAGCAGTGAAGTTGAAATTGGTAGATGTGGTAAGGATGAGAGCTGAGTTGGATAAAATAATTACTGGGAATCTTCCCTTGGAGCGGATTGAGACTTATGAACCTTATGAATTTCTGTTTATGGCAAAGGATGTTACTAGAAGGGCAAGACAGGCTCATGAAAATTTGACAGAATTGGCGCAGAGGTATGGGGTGGATCTATCTCGAACAAAGATGTTGCAAGGGAATCACAGGCTTACCTATAGTGACAAAGAGATAGAGAAAAAGAGGGTGCCCAGATTAAAAACACACATTGGGGAGTTAGTGATAAGAGTGAGTGCATGGACTATGTTTGACAAATGGGAAGGAGGGCTAAAGATGGTGACAGAAGAGCCTCCGCCTCTGGGAGGAGGGAAGGTAGCAATTGAGGCATACGCTTTAAGGGAAGTGCCAGTGGAGGATAGGTGCATATGCCTTGGAGTCGAGGTGATCTTGCTGCATTTACCAACGAATTTCCCAAGCTGAGAGAGAAACCTTCCGAATGGTATAAGTTGGTTGATCGGTTCATAAAAATTTCCAAGGAGTTATGGATTGATTTGAATACATTGTTTGAAACTGTGATCCCTAGTGACTTGTGGTCAGCTTGTAAAATAGACATAGAGTGGCCAGATGTGGAACCAGCGAGGGACCCAGTAACCCATGATCTGCCACCATTGGCAATGAAAAAGTATAGTCAAATAATTACCTGGTTACAGTCTAAAATAGCCCCACAAGATATTGACTGGGTCAAGATTGATCAAACGACTCAGGAACCTAAAGAGTCGGTCCATGCATACTATGAAATGTTACTACAGGCTTTCAAATAGTACAGTGGATTGAACACTCTCGATCCGAAAGACATGGGATAGTTTGTGTCAACATTTTTGACAGGATTGAGGCCTGAGATTAGCATCATGATACAGCAACATCTGATCTGTTGGTAGAACTAGTCTGTTGATGAAATCCTGCGTTATGCTATGTACTGTAGTGACTAGGTTGATTCCAAGTGTAAACGATTGAAAGAGAAACTGATGTTGGTTCAAAAGAAAAATGTTGAACCATTAAGAAGGTAAAGACGGGTGTACGAAGCAAGATGGCGGCCGCGTAGAAGGCCGATAGCAGCACCAGTGAATTGGCTGTTGGTTTAGTGAAACCCCGTATGAGTTGAGGAAAAGTGCTTACTGATTGAGAAGCCCCCTCATGCAGAGATCCCGGAGCTGCTGCTGCTGCGAAGACTGGACTAACTGGATCGAGTCCGGGATACAGGTTTTGAAACGCGCTTTGACGGCGCATCCGTCCTGCCTGAGGCATCGTCTACCTGGGAGCGGCGGGAGCCGTGGAAGAATGGGCCCGAAGGTAGCCGCGAGTGCCGGGATGTCAAAGTTGGCGGGAAGTCGTGGGGTGCAAGAACGGAACCCGGCGGAGGCGGAGCATGAATCCCCGGACCTAGCTATGGGACGAGCGCAACCTCAGACTCCCAGCAAAGAGCTTCCAGCGGTGAAGAGCGGAAGAGGCAGGGGAGCTGGGAAACTCCGACCGGCCGGTCCATCGGTGGTGGAGCTCTTGCAGCGCCCAAAGGAATCGCAGGCTGTCGGGGAAAGGAGTAGACAAAATCGGGAGGTGAGCCGCAAGGAGAATCGGGACTCATCAGCGGTGAAAGGTACTGTGCCAAATGATAGGCAATTGAGAGAGGATGTCCCCCCCCGCGAGGGACTGATGGAAGCGGGGAGCGGGTCGATAATGGAGTTGGTGAAGAAATCGCGGAATTGGAGGAGGCACCTCTGGTTACTTTGGGGCTTCAGGATGCAGCGGATATGGCAGTGGAGCAGGTAGAAGCCGGCCCCAAGATAGTAATGGTGTGTCCAGAGGCACAACAAAGGGCTGAAGAGGTAGTTCAGGAAAATATATCGGTCTTGGGAAGTGAATTAAATATTGCAGCAGACCTGGATTCAGGAGACAAAAACAGTGGGGAAAAAGAGCCGAGCGACTATTTTTTTTCAGTCTCAGAAGGGGCTGAGTGGTCGGAGGATGGTCTTAGTACGTCATCGGAGGTGAGCAACCTAGATACCGACCCTGAGGACAGTGATAAGGCTCAATCTAGAACAGTAAAAAAAAACAACAACCAGCGCCTCAGTACACAAAAACGAGATAGAAAGGATTTGAAATGGGATTACTCAGCAGCGACCCAGCTATCTGGTACAGCGTCTGGGACAACCCCCGCAGAGGCTAGTTTTGTTCCCCCAACATTAGAGGTAATACACCAGGCTATCCTCTCACATAGGGAAGAAACGCGCCAAGACAGCCGTAAGGCGCAGGCTGCTCTTCGAAAAATGCAAGGCGTTGTCAGGAAACTTTCCAAATCCTATATGAATATTGGGGAGAGGGTGACCAACTTAGAAGAAAGAATTGTTTCAACGGAAACAGAGGCTTCAGGTGCTGCAATACAGGTGGAGGCTCAAGGCTCGCAAATTAAAGATATCCAATGGAAACTCGAAGAGTTTGAAAATAGACAGAGGAGGAATAATCTTAGGGTGTTAGGGATCCAGGAGTGGGTCGAGGGGTCTGACACTAGGGCATACATAATCGGGTTATTCAAGTCCTCGCTCCCTGAATTATCAGAATGGAATTGGGCAGCAGAAGTCCAGAGAGCACATCGCACTCCTTTTAAACCAAGGGTACAAGCAGGGGAAGGAGCTAAGCCACGGGCGATTCTTGTGTACTTTGGTAACTTTCTCCTCCGTCAGGCAATATCGGAAAAGGCAAGACCTGACTCTAAGAGAATAAGCGGGGAGATATCATACTTTGTGCGCCCGGACTTCTGCCATACCACGGTAGAAAGACGATGGAGGTTAAGGCAGCTCATTAAACCGTGTCAGGAGAAAGGTATCCAGGCCTACTTGATAAATCCGGCCCAACTCAAAGTGATCCATGATGGGCAGACGCGGTATTTCGCATCAGAAATAAAAGCAAAGGAATTTCTGGACACTATAATCAAATAAAGTTTGAAAAATTGGTTAGAGAAGGCGAAGGAGATATAGGAAAGAAATGGAGAAGGGGAAATCTTGTAAATGTTATAATTGTGTATTATTAGATCAATGATTCTATGAGATTAGTTGGGGTAAACTTTAAGGGAATTTTGGAAGAGGATCAGCCATGTCACTTATGCTGCAATCATACTATGCACAGACTAGAGTCTGAGCGCTTCAAAGGGGAGGTGGAGGGTCACGGTAGAAGGGAGGGAGGAGGGAGGAGGGAGGGGAGTGAGAAGGGTTGAAGGGTTGGGTAGGGGGGATTGGGGGTGGGGGAGAGGGTCACGGGGAGGAAATGAATACCCGGCATTTGATAAAGAAATGGGTGAAGGTCCTGGGAATAAAACAGTTGATCAATGAAAGTAGTGAAGGATGGAACAACTCTATAAAGAAGAATGGGGAAGCTTAAGATATGTACTGTAAACATAGGGGGGTTAAATGATTGGAGGAAGAGGCAACGATTAGGGGAGTTTGTAAGATCAAATTATTTCGATGTGGTGTGTTTACAGGAAACCCACGTATCGTGGGCAAAAAGAAATATGTTAAATATAAAAGGATATGAACTATTGGCCTGTTCCTCTCAGACTTCTACTATTAGGGGGGTAGCAATATTGGGTAGAACGGCTCTTGGTGGCGTGAAACGTAAAATAATAGACACCCTAGGGAGATGGATGGTGGTGGAGCTTGGAATTGGAATTACTTTGTGTACTATATATGGGTCTAATCAAGATGAACCCGAAATCTTTGCTCACCTTGAAATTGAACTGACGACATGGCCAACTCCAATGATAGTATGTGGAGATTTCAATATCGCAGCCGATCTGCCTAGTAATAAGCCATATACTGGGCGAAAGCCCAAAGTATATCGGGCTTTGAATGCATTAATCAGTAGTCATGGACTGATAGATGTTTGGGGGAATAAAGAACCAAACAAGGCAGGATTTACCTACTTTTCATATCCACATAAAAAATATACAAAGCTGGATTATTTTTTAATATCAGCGACAGTAATAAAGAAAGTTAGGATTGAGATATTACCAAAGGTAATATCAGATCATAACACACTGGTTTTATATTTGGAAATTGATTCCCCTTATAAATGTTATGCAAAATGGACTTTTAATAGGAAGGTATTAGTAAACCCAAATTACCGTGAATATTTGAAGAAGTGGGCCCAAAATTGTTTTGACATGAATAGATATAGTGCCTCTCGAACTATAGTCTGGGACGCATTCAAAGCTGCTCTTAGGGGGGAAACAATCAGCTTTATAGCCAGACAAAGGAAAGAAGGGGAGATGGAAAATGAAAGATTATTAAGAGAATTAATGGTAGGAGAGGAACAACATATAGAAGATATAGGTCAGGGGAAAGAGGGTGTAGAGATCCAGCACAGGATTTTGACCCTAAAATCTGAGCTGGAAAAATGGATATCACAGAAAGCTGCAGACGATTACCAAACTCATAGGGGTCAGTTGTATGAGACAGGAGAACAGGCAGGTAAACTTTTAGCGTTACTGAATTAGGCAACAAAGTATTAGGAATACAATTACAGATATACGGGAAGAAGATCAAGTATATACGGAGTTAAAAGATATCCTTAGGGTATTTAAGGATTATTATCAAAAGCTATATAAAGAAGAGAATATCACGGAAGCCCCTAGGATGGAAGCAGAGGATATAGGCCCTCAGCTTGACAGACAGGTAAAAGAAGAATTAGAAAGAGATATTACGATAGAGGAAGTGAATGAGGCCCTTCAAGAGCTATCATCTGGAAAGGCAGCGGGCCCCGATAGCATTCCCTTAGAAGCTTATAAATGTATTCAGAGTGTGATCGCCCCTATTATGTTGGACTTAATGGTATATTACATATGGGTAAGATCCCAGAATCTTGGAAAGAAACCAACATATTGGTGTTTCACAAAAAGGGGAAACCAAAGGACAATCCAGCATCATATCGTCCAATATCCCTCATTAATGCACATACTAAAGTGTACTCCAAGGTGCTAGTGAAAAGGTTGGGAGGGGTCATTGGCGGTTTGGTCTCCCCGTGGCAGCATGGTTTTGTACCGGGGTGTGGAACAACTGATCATGTAAGGCGTACTATTACGCTCTTTGATGTACAGGCTGCCACGGGGGGCCGAATGGCCATGATCCTTCTCGACGCGGAAAAAGCCTTCGACCAAGTAAAGTGGACGTATTTGTGGGGGATATTGGAACGAAAGGGGTTTGGCCCAAGAATGCTACAGTCTATCGGGGCAATGTATTCGGATCCAAAGGCCAAAATTCAGTTAATGGGGGATAGCTCCGATAAAACGTTTATTTCCAGAGGGACTAGACAGGGTTGTCCCTGTTCACCAATATTGTTCGCCCTATATATTGAGCCATTGATAATAAGATTATTGGGATGTCAAGATATCAAGCCTATAATTACTAATGGTTTTGAGACCAAGTTGCTGGCATACGCGGATGACCTGGCTGTATTAACTCCGGATCCAGCTAGAGCAATTAGTGCAATAACTGAGATAACCAGGGATTTTGGTCAGAGGTCTGGCTATTTGTTAAATGAAAGCAAGACCCAGATAGTCTGTACGGAGAATATTAAAATGAATGATTCAAGGTGTATAGAAAGGGCAATGTACTTAGGAGTCAGAATTAGCGCAGCAGTGGATAAAATAGTAAAGGATAATTTCGTCCCGCTGGTAGGATCAATCTCAGCGGATCTAAAAAGGATAGATGGTATGCGTCTATCATTAATTGGGAGAGGCAACGTACTAAAGATGACTATGCTACCTAAGATTTTATATCTGTTCCGATCTATTCCATTTATGATTGATGAGTCAATTATGAAATCAATTGAATCAGTTTTCATGAATTTTATGTGGCAATACGGGAAAATTAGACGTGCTATGAAATATCTGTCCTTACCGCTTGTAAGGGGGGGGCTTGCAATCCCGAATGTCAGATTTTATCAATGGTCTTGCTTAATAAGTCAGATGGCAATATTACTAGACCCAGAAAGGAACCAAACGGTTATAGATACAAGTAATTATATCCTCCCATCAATATATGAGTTGATATTAGGTGGAGAGGCCATGGGGTTTTTACTTCGTATGTCAGAAAGGCGATACTACAAGAAAATGCGGTATAAGGTAATGGTAAATGCATGGGAGGTTTGGAAGAAGGCATGTAAGATTTTGGCAATCCCAAAAATAAATTACTATACCCCCCTTTGGAAAACAACTATACTGCCGCAACTATTGTATGATAGGATGGGTAGGATTTGGGATCAACAAGGTATAAGAAAAATAGGTGATATATATGAAAGAGATCAAATGTTGGGATTTAGTGCTCTACAGCAGAAATTTGGGCTCCCGGCAAATCAAGGCTTCAAATATATGCAAAATGAGAAAAATTTATCGGGTCTTAGGCCACGGATCTCTCCGGGGGACAGAATCAATCTTATGGAGTACTTGGTAGGGGGTGGAACTAAAATAAAGATGGTATATAGTACTCTGCTCTTGAATTTACAAGATGATATGGAAAAATTTGAAGCAACTTGGGTAACTGAATTAAATGATCCTGATGTAGATATGTATAAAGAACTACATCTAGCAGGAAAGTTATTTCAATCAACTAATTTAAAAGCTCAACAGTATAAAACCCTATACAATCTATACTACACCCCAGCTAAATTGTATAAGTGGGGAAAGAGAGAAGATGACAAATGTCCAAGGTGTGGAGAAGGGCCAGCTGATCTGATACACATGTTTTATCAATGTGGAAAATTAAGTATGATTCAAGGAGAGATTGGGACCTTTTGGGAGGGGCTGCTAGGATCTAAGATCGACCTATCCCCGACCCTAATGTTGATGGGGCATGATAGCAATCTGGGCCTCAGTAAGGAAAATGAATCTCTCGTTTTCATATGTATAGCAGTCTTCAGGCTACTTTTAGCAGCAGGTTGGAAGGACCCAACTCCCCCCACTTTTCAAATGTGGCTGACACGTCTTTTAGGGATGTATAATCTGGAATCCACCCTGTAAATAAGGAGAGGTAGGAAGATGAGGGCGTTGGGATTGAGAATCTGGGCCCCTATCAGGAGATGGAGAGATAAAGCGCAATGTCATCCGATTATTGAGAGTGAGGGAGTTGGATAGCATATAGGTATTTGATCAAGGAAGCTCCCCAAAGGTAGATAGGTCGCTCTTTAATATAGACTGAACTGAAAGATAATGGAATATTAATTATGTGCTCCCCCTATGTTTTAGCTATTTTTAATTAATTATAGTAACTTTTATTGATTTACTGATTTTATGTATATGCAGGATTTTATATTGTATATAACATAGTATAAAATGAATTGTAAAATGTATTTATTGACTTGCCGGGTATTTAATCAATAAAAATTAAAAATATTTAAAAAAAGAAGGTAAAGACTACAGTTGAAAGTGGCGTTCGTGCACAAGGGACTCACCCTGTGGGAATTCACATATGGCTGAATGGAGGGGTACAAGGTCGAGGAAAAGGAAAAGGGTGCCCCGATAGATCCAAAGACTGGGATAGATATTGCAACTCTGAAAAAATCAACAGCATGTCATCTTAGTTATAAGGTGGGGCATTGGAAGCGTGAATGTCGTTTAAATCCTGCTAATCAGGAGTTAATTGGAGATTTGGGGAAAGTTCAGAATGATGGGCCCCAGATACAGATCGTGACTAGACTGAGATTGCTGAACTCGGGGGGGGGGGGGACATTAAGGTCATGTAATGCCAGTACCGGAACGTCTGAGAGTACCCCAAGGGAATTGAACATATAACCGGGAAATTCTATCCAATATGTAGGAGTTGCAAACAAAAGAATGTCAAATCCCCTGACGAAGGAAATGCCTGTAAATATTGGTTCCTCTGAGGACAGACATCAATTTGTGGTGTGTGATTCCAGTCCTGTGTGCCTACTAGGACGTGATTTGCTATGCAAACTAAATTGCACCATATATTGCACACCAAAGGGAATTGAGCTACAGAACAATGATAAAGACAATGCTTTTAAATTGGCCCATCAACATTTGTGTGTTACAGTGTTCCCAATGTAGACAGTGGAAGACATGCCTTTGGATCTGAGAGACATGGACTCGTCAAAGATATAGGATTTCTCAGGTGAAGAGATTGGACTCATAAAAGGAGTTCAGCCAATATGTATACAGGTGAAGCCCAATGCTAAGGTTTCGAGAATGCCACAGTACAATCTGACCCCTGAAACTGTAGCAGGTATTACACCTGTGATTGAGTCCATGATTGGGCAGGGCATATAGAAGTAGATTTTGGGAAGGCCATGTAACTCTCCTATCATGGGCTTACGGAAACCGAGTGGGAAATACTTCATAGTCCAAGATTTGAGGACAATTAATAACATAGTGATTCCTTGCTGTCCTGTGGTACTGAATCCATCAGTGATCCTATTCCAAATCCCATGTGAAGCTGAGTGGTTTATGGTCATTGTTCTCTGCCAGGTATTCTTCTCGATTCCCCTCCATGAGGAAAGCCAATTTTTGCTTGCTTTCCGGCTTTCTGTGTTTTAACGTGCTGTTGTATCCCTCAAGGGTATACTGAAAGCCCGCCTATCTTCAATCAGATCTTGAAGAAGAACCTTGAGTCTTTGATCTTACCATGTAACAAAGTTTTGGTCTAGTACATCGACGATCTTTTGATTGTGTCGAATACAAGAGGCACTTGCAGGGATGATACCATTGCGTTGCTGAACCATCTGGCTGAGAACAGACACAAAGTGTCCCCAGGTAAACTCCAGTACTGCATGAATGACGGAGTGACGGCGATCATGCAGATGAATCCACCACCCACTCAGAAGAAAGTCAGGATGTTTCTGGCAATGGTGGGATAATGCAGCAGTGATTTCCCGATTTCTCTTTAATGGCAAAGCGTCTGCAGATGCTGACGCACAAAGATGTATCCGATCTGGTACCCTGGGACAATGACTGCTTGCTTGCCTTTCTAGAGCTGATGGAATGCTTGTGTCATGCTCCAGCCTTAGGAATGCCTGATTACAACAAAGCTTTTTTGCTCTTTTGTCGTGAGAGGGAGGCTTGTGCACTTTCAGTACTCACATGGTAGTGCCCGTAGACCAGTGGCCTATTTTTCTGCTACACTAGATCCTGTAGCAGCTGCGTTGCCCGGATATCTTAAATTCGTTGCTGCAATATGTGTCAACATCGAACGATGTTAGAGCATTGTAATGGGTCATCCTCTAACTGTTTATGTGCCACACTCAGTTGAAGTGTTGTTGACGAGAACAAAAACACAGCATTTGACTAATAACAGGTTGACGAAACATGAGAAAATTATATTGGTGGCGAAAAGCGTCACCCTGAAGCTCTGTTCTGTGTTGAATCCTGCTATCTTGTTACCTGTTCCAAATGCTGAAGGGGAGGAGGTTGAAGACCATGGCTGTCTTGATGTTACTGAACTATGCACCAAACCGCGTCCTGACATTGTCGAATAGCGATTGCCTGACCCTGATTACATCCTGTTCGTTGATGGCTCATGCCTAAGAGACAATTAAGGAAATTTGAGAGCAGCTTTTGCTGTGTCTGGAGTCATGGAAGCCGCTTAGTTGCCAGGAGTACACTCTGCGCAGGTGGCTGAAATCATCGCCTTGACTAGTGCATGTAATATGTAAGAGCAACTTCGATTCACAATTTATACCGATATCCAATATGGGTTTGGTGTGGTTCATAATGTAGGACAGCAGTGGTCTCAGAGGGGATTTATGACTTCTTCTGGGTCACACATCCGAAATGGAAAAGCTGAGAGACAATTACTAAGAGGCATTGCAATTACCAAGGGAAGTTGCTATTGTAAAGTGCTCTGCGCACTGTAAGGGGGATGACTATGTGACTGTGGGTAACCGCTATGCAAACAAAGTCGCACGTTACTGTGCTCTAAATACATTCGTCTTTAATGGAGAATGGGCACATGAGTATACGGAGTGGACTGATTTCAGCATGATGTTAGCTGCTGCTGATACTTGGGATGAAGTGAGACATTTCCAGGAAGAGGTATCAGAGGAAGAACAGGCAGACTCGATTAGAGCAGGTTGTGTAAAGAGAGATGATGCTATCTGGGTGTCAGCAGATGATCGAGCAGTGTTACCAAATTGTTTGTTGTACCCCAGACAGATTCATGGCTCAGCACATGTAGGAAGAGATGTAATGCTGAGACGGTTCAGACAGACATGGTTCAATCCGAAATTTCGAGTGATTGCAGAAGCTTTATGTCATCGATGTGTTATGTGTAGGAAAATGAATGCAGGGAAGAGAACTGTTGTTACATTGAGCCACATTGGGAGATCAGTTGGACATTTCAATAGAATTGCAGCTGGATTTTGTTGAGATGCCTGTGGTGGTGGTGTGTCTTTTCTCTCGGTGGGTGGAAGCTTATCCAACTAGGAGGTGCGATAGTATCACTGTAGCTAAGCTGTTACTCAGGGAGCTCATCCCACGGTTTGGATTTTCAATCACATTGGAATCAGACTGAGGAACTCATTTTAACAATGAGATTCTGAAACTGCTGTGTGCAGCTTTGCAAGTGGTACAGAGGCTTCATTGCAGCTATAGACCTGAGTCCTCAGGCATTGTCGAGCAGGTCAATAGGACATTGAAGTCGAGGTTGGCAAAGGTGTGTGCATCCACATGTCTGAAATGGCCATATGCACTGTCTCTTGTATTGATGAGCCTATATAGTATTCCTGATAGAAGTACTGGCTTGTCACCGCATGAGGTTCTCATGGGGAGAGTGATAAGATTGTCTGCAGTGCCAGCTGCTGCTCTTGTGAACATATCAGATGATTTGGTTCTTGACTACTGTAAAGGATTGGCTGACGTAGTTCGTTCTGTGTCTCATCAGGTTGAAGCTGCAACTGCACCAACGTCATCAAACCTATTCCATGACCTTAACCCTGGAGGCTGGGTTCTAATCAAAAGGCATGTGAGGAAGAGCTGCCTTGAGCCCCGTTGGCATGGACCCTACCAGGTGATATTGGTGACTACGACTGCTGTGAAGTGTGGTGGAGTGCCTAAATGGATTCATGCCTCTCACATGCATAGAGTTTCAAGCCCCTCTGAAGACAGCTCCTCTCCCAGAAGCGCTGACAGATGTGACCAGTGGGTCACCAAAGAGGACGAGTCAAGCTGTAGAAGGACCGATAGAGGCTGAACAGACACTGGTGCACTCTGAGGCAGGACGAGGTGAACAGAGTCCTTACATTGACTCTGAAGCTGAAGAGACTGTTGCGAATGGGCCTGAGTCTGACCCCGAAGAAGGAACTAGTGGAGTAAGCAGACAAGTGCAGTCCAACTCAAGAGCAACTTAGAATGAAACCGGGTAAAGAAAAGAGCTACTCAAGAACATAAGGATTACTTCAGAGAGAGAGAGAGCACCAATAGGTGAAACATCTAAATCCGACCAAAGTGAAGCTGAATGCAAGGAGCGGAGCACGAGAAGTTCTAAGTGGGTTACAGTGTCTTGTCAGAGGTATTCGTCTCCTGAGTGGACCTACTTGGCTGCAAATGCTCGGGACATCGATAACCGAGACCACACTGTTGATAATCAAAGTTCTAGGGCGGGTTCCGGGGATTAATGTGAATGTTCTTCTGTCATTGGCTGTTCCATTCCTGCTGAGGTTGATTGGTCTGCGAACTCTGATACTAGAGTACCTCGTATTCCCGAATTTTGGTGTAGAGCCATCCCCAGCTGAACTTGCTGCCCTCAGCTGATTTGCTGCAACGTGTGATACATGAACTTGGTTCAGATCTCATTAGGGATGTTGAATGAACTCTATCAACTGTGTTGATCTTACAAAGAAGATTAAATAGGCCCGAGTGGATGAAGGATACATTTAGGGATTATGTTTGGAAGAAGATGAAGAGGGCTAGGGAAGTCTCACAGCAATTATAAATAATGTAAAGAAGGCTAAAGAAGAAAAGGACACTATTGCATGCTTGCTTAAAAAGACTTAACGCCTTACTGCTTTTGCACAAGTGGAGACAGATGGAGGAATGAGTCTCTGGCTGCTATTTCTCTACTTATATTTGGTCTGAACTGATTTAAAATGGAGTTTGGAAATCCAAACCGTAGGTGCAAGTGTATTATAGGTACACTCATAACTACAGTGTTAGTAGTTACAGTGGTACTAATCATAGAGTTAGTTTTGAGACAATTTCAGAGTGTTAGTGCACATGAAGAGGTTATATCTACACCTGAAGTCTCAAAAAGAGGTACTCTAGGATCTGAAAAAGAATTAGTAGCTGGTGTAGAATGACATTTACATGTAGATCTGTCTAAGGGGGATTTTACATTAAATGTTTATGCTAAACTCTTGTACGAGTATGTAGATACTATGGAAGCTAGAGATTGCTATTTTTTTATGCAATTACTTGCATTAGTATAAGAGGGCATCACTTATCACTACCTTCCTTTGACATGTGGCATTAGTTGTAGTTACTTCTTAGTATGTTTTACAGGAAAGGCCATTATGAGTATTACTTTTCCAGTTATGATGTAGGGCTTTCGGGAGATACCGGCATATAAACACTTGAATAAATAGGATACCCAAAAGAAAGTAGAAATGATAGGGAATTATTTTGTACCAACTGTAACACTAGATACTGCTTATGCTCATAGACACAATTTGACTTGCATTTTAAATGACATTGAGATGAAATTTATAGATCAGGTAGAAGATAGGCATAGAGTACTAGTTAGCAAAGACATTAAAAAAAAATAAGGACCCTGATTGGACTTAGGAAAAGAATTAGATCAAAAGGCTAAAGGGAGTTCAGGACCTATAGTGCTGGATTTGCAACAGCGAGGAAGGGTATGTATAGGCCAGGCTGAGAGTAGTTATAATTCCCTGGCTGTAGGGGAGAGTGAATGTGATCACTGGTCCTTGGAAAATATTTCTACATGAGTCTGCACGTATGATACCAGGAGTATATTTTGTGGGTGGGAAGAATGCATGTGTGTGATTGCCTTGCAAATGTTATGGTACTTGTTACCTGGCTGTGGTGTTTCTGAAAATATATCATGTGGAGGACTTGGAAGAGTCTGAGGAAGTGTTGAAGAATAGAGAGAAATGTGGATTGACTGCTGGAGAGATTG
This sequence comes from Calotriton arnoldi, assembly GCA_963921515.1. NCBI lineage: Eukaryota > Metazoa > Chordata > Amphibia > Caudata > Salamandridae > Calotriton > Calotriton arnoldi. The sequence continues at coordinate 216,800 of CAWUFW010009979.1, read as the reverse complement.
TAGGGGATATTTTTGATGCGATGACACCTAGTTTGGGTGTGGTGTTGAAGGACATCAAGATTAGAATGTTGTCTACCATAGTTGATAAGCTGTCGATGAACACTGCTAGATCCTGGTTACTTGTAGATTTAGAGATGGTCTCGATAAGAGCCATGGTGATGCAGAATAGTCTTGCATTAGATGTTTTACTCGCAAAAGAAGGCAGAGTCTGTTAGATGCTGAAGGTTCAAGAGTGCTTATAATTATATCCTTGACAGGAGTAAGGATTTGCAGGGATATATTAGTAATATTACAGAACTTTGCCATGAACTGAAAGGCCTAGCTTCTAAGGGTGTGTAAGACAAGATAGGACAAGGATTTGGCACAGTTGGAAAGTGGTTTGCAAACGTGGGGAGCGGATTGATTGGTTACATCATATGTCCAATACTGATTGGTATTTTTGCATAATTGTTTTGATTGGAATGGTGAAAGCATATAATTGGAATCAAGCGAGACAGAAGGAAAGTGCTCAGAGGGAAAGAGACAGGAAAATTGAGCAGTTGCAGGACAACAAGTACAATAACCTGAAGTGAATGGAGGTGTTTAGGCAAAGACGAATGGTGACTACATCTGTTTAGATCAGTCCACTTCTTTACCAAGCTTTGAGGATCAGCTGAGAAGCTTATCTGATGGGATAAAATAAAATGCTTGTTGTGATGACTCAATGTCATCTGGGGGGGGGACTGATAGAGCGGAAATGTTGTATCCTCTCTGGGGTTCCGGTTAGGGGTGCAGCATAATCATTGTAGTAGGCACCCACATATTGTCCTCTGTCTGTGTTGATTTAGATGGTAGGAAAAGGTACTTAATTGATGTATGTGCCTCAAATAATAACCAATTCGTCGTAAAGCCCATGTGTGGTTTTAGAATGTAGAGGATATGTTTAATTTAGAATAACCTATACTGACATAGAATTATTGTAACGTGGTGCACTGACTTTTATATGCCCTACGAATGTTAACTGTGTATTAGACAATAGTGTAGTTAGAGCGTGAAATAGTGTAGTCTAGTGAGAACAACATTAGCACAATATTTGCATGTTAAATTATTGAATTATCTGGTGCATGCAATAGGATGCACTGTTATGTTAGCTGGCGTACTAAGCCTGAATTTGCAGCATTTAGAAAAGGATCGTGTTAAACTGTCGTTTGAATTTCATGAGGCTGCAAAATGCTGTTTATTTCTCATATTTTGCTTTGCAGGTGGACAGGGCTCAGATAGAAATGACTAGGGCTATTGATCCCTTAGTTAGTTGAGGAATGAAGAAGATACAGTGGGCTTGGTGGGAACCGACAAGGTGGAGAAGAACATCGTTCACATGGGAGAAGGCGAAGGAACCAAGGACGAACTGTTGCAAGGGGCATGTATGGAGAAGACCGTGGGAATTATTTTTTTCTGTTCAAAAAGTTTTATTGAAGTCATTTTCAAAGAGAATAAAACAATACAAAAAACAGTACCGAACACTAGGATATATAAAAACATAACATTATAAGTGAAACAAACATCATAATAACTCAAACAATACCTATAGAACATTGATGATTACCTAATACCATAAAATAATAATACAAAATTAAAAAGGGCTATATTGAACAATATGACAATAGTTAAAGAAAAAGAGAATATTGGTAATAAATTTAAATTATGGAACATGCATCAACATAGGAATCAAGACTAGACCACATACTAGACCTGGAAGGAGAGGAATCAATAGGAGAATGAGGAAAGGAGCATTGCCCACGTCTGAGAAAAATAATCCATTCCCACCATGCTTCAACTGAAAGTGCTGTGGCATCTTTCCAATTACAAGTAATAGATTTGATTGCAGTTGAAATAAGAAAATCAAACAATTTGCAATTCACAGGAGATAGCATAGTTTTAACAAGAGAGGATTTAAGAATTAAGATATGAAAAGATAAAGCGTTTTGGATCTTAAGAATCCGACACATAATCTTCCATAGATCTGATAGGAATTTGTGTATGATAGGACAGTTGACAAATACATGTTGTAAGTCACCTGTTGCAGAATGGCAATGCCAGCATAATGGGGATTCTAAAAGTTTAGCTCTGTATAATTTGTCTGGAGACCAAAAACATTGATAAAGGAGGTAAACATTAGTTTGTATGAGGGTAGCTGGGAGATGATTAGCAGTGTTGGATGACCAAACATCCTTCCAGGATGTGTCAATGGATTGTATATTGATGTGTGATGACCATTTTTGGTTAAGATGTGCAAAGGGAAGAGTAAGAGTGGTAAGTTTTTGTATGCTTTCGAAGCAACATGAGCTGAGCGACTGAAAACAGAAATACAAAGCTCCATGTCAGCGGACTGGGATGTAGAGAGAATTTGTGGGTAAGCATTAAGAACAGTATTACACAGTAATGTATATTTAGATAATTCCGAGGCAGGCATATTATATTTAACTTGAATGACATTGAATGCGTAGAACATATCATGTTGACAAATATCAGCAACAAAGAAAATACCAGCAGTAATCCACAGATTCCAGAAAGAGATATGCTTATGGTATTGAAGTTTAGGGTTGAACCAAAGAGAAACTTTTTTAGTAGAGGTCAAAGAAGTAGAAAAGCTATTATCAAATGCCAAAAGGGCAAGTTTAGAATTTGCAATAATGGGGGAGCGTTTACCAAATGAGCTGTTTGCCATGGTAAGAACTGCAGGTAATGGGTATGGGGCTAGAATGTTTTTCTCTAGGATAAGCCATTTAGGTGCTTGAGAAGAGGAAAAATTCTGAAACCATAGGGAGCTTTGTGCTATGAGAAATGCAAAATGATATTTTTTTAAATCTGGAAGACCCATTCCACCTTCACGTTTAGATAATTGTAAAGTGTGGAGACTGATACGTGCAGGTTTGTTATTCCAGATAAATTTATTAAATAATATATATAATTTAGCATAAAAACTGGACGAGGAAAGAAAAGGGTAACATAGATAATAGGTATAAAATTTGTGGGGTGATAGACATTTTGAGTGCCTCAATGCGACCCAACCAATTTAGGTGAAGAGTAGACCATCTATCCAGTTTGGTGTTGGATAAGATTGTAGAAAAGTTGATGTCAACTGTACTTTTGACCGAATCAGTAAATGTTATTCCCAGGTATTTAAGTTTCTTTGGAGACCAAACTATATCAAAATTTGACAACATTGTAGAATTACAAAAAGCATTTAATGGAAAAAATTCAGTCTTATTAGTGTTCAAGGAGTAACCAGAAGCCTCAGCATATTTGTAAATGATATCTAGAATAATAGGAATAGATGTAACGGGATCAGTAATATATAGTAACACATCGTCAGCATATGCAGAGAGTTTAATGGTAGTATCTTCCAAAACAATACCTGTATAAGAAGCACTGTTACGAAGGGAACATAAAAGGGGTTCTATTGCAATAAGGAAAAGTAAAGGGGAAAGAGGGCACCCCTGACGAGTGCCTCTAGACAACCGAAATGAAGCATTTACAAAAATAGAGGCCACGGGATCTGAATATAATGCCTTGACCATACTTATGAAAATAGGACCAAAACAAAACATTTCTAAAGTTTGAAATAGAAATTGCCAATTAACCTTATCAAACGCCTTTTCAGCATCAAGGGCCATTACACCAATTGGTTGATTAGAATCTCTGGCAAGAGACAATGCATGACAGAGCAAACGGATGTTATGAGCGGATAATCTACCTTTCATAAAGCCAGTTTGATCAGATTGTATAATATTGGATAATAGGGGTGATAATCTATTTGCCAAAATGTTTGCATATATTTACAGTCTTGATTAATTAAAGAAATGGGGCGATAATTCGAAACTAGGGTATGGTCTTTATTAGGTTTGGGGAGAACAATTATAGTGGCTTCATTGAAAGATCCTCCCATTTTGGAGGTTCTTTGAAAGTCCATAAACAGGGACTGTAAAAACGGGGACAACTGGTCTTGATAGTGTTTATAGAATTCAGTCGGAATTCCATCTGGACCAGGAGTTTTTTTGGAGTTTAAAGCATTGATTGCTGCTAAAACCTCCTTAATGTCTAGAGGACATTGCAAGGACAATCTATCAATATCAGAAATCTGAGGTAAACGACAGGAGTGAAGAAAATCAGTAATAACCTTATCTGGAGGAGCAAGAGGTTCATGATATAAAGAAGAATAAAAAGAGAGGAACTCTTTCAGTATATCCTGAACATCTGTTACTAATCAACCACTATTCGTTTTGATAGCAGGAATTTGAATTCTGTCTCTTTTAAGGCGTAGGTAATTCGCAAGCAAGCGTCCAGATTTGTTGGAATTAAAATGAAAATTGGATTTCTCTTTGGAAATGAGGAAGCCTGCTCTTTTACTAAGCATACAGTTGTATTCGTAACGGTATTTTTGAAGTTGGGATTTATATTGTGGATCTCTAGATGTAATAAAAAGGCGTTCTACTGATGCAATCTGTTTCTCTAGTTTAGTGAGTTGGGAGTAAAAAGATTTATTTTCATGAGACATAATAGAGATTGAAGCTCCACGGATGTAAGCTTTAAAAGCATCCCAGTGTATGATTTTGGACGTGTCACCTGTATTGTTATTCAAAAATAATCAGCAATAGCTGAAGACATTTTCTTCGAGTTAGTTGAGTTAAGAATTACTTCTGAATTCATTCTCCATCTTCTATTTAAATTTTGGGAGTTGGAAATACACAAAGAAAAAGAAATTAGTGCATGGTCTGAAACTGTAATAGGATGTATAGTTGACTCACTGATCATGTGACATATGTTACGTGAGGACAATAAATAGTCAATTCTAGAGAAGGAAAGTGAGGGTTAGAGAAAAAAGTAAAATCTTTGTCAGTAGGGTGTTCTAATCTCCAAAAGTCGACTAGTTTGGTGACAGAAAGGAAAGATTTCAAAGCAAAGAACGCTTTGCTAGGTCGGAACCTGAAATCAGAAGATCGGTCCAGCAAAGGGTCTCTGATAAGATTGAAGTCACCCCCCATTATAAGGGAAGTATTGCCAATCTTGAGTACCTCAGTGGAGATAAAAGACCAAATGGCCGGGTCATCAGAAGTCGGAGCATAAATATTAACCAAATTTAATATTAATTTATCGATTTGAATTTGAGCATAAACAAATCTACCATCGGCGTCGTGATGATGTGACAAAAGTTGTGCATGAGTTCTGTGTGAAAAAAGATAGCTACCCCATTTTACGTTTTGCAGCAGGAGATGAAACTATAAGCCCCACCCAACCCCTAGACATAGTATGCAATATTTTGTTATTAACATGTGTTTCTTGTAAAAAACATATGTCTACATTAGATTTATGGAGATATTCTAAAAATTTTCGTCGCTTAACTGGATGCCTAAGACCCTTCACATTTAGTGAGGCAACAATTATTTTTTGTGGCCTAGACAAATATGTCTTAAAAGTATTAAAAGTAACAGGAGAGAATAGGAGAAAGATAGAAGCCCATATAAAAAGAACAAAACAAGACGAACAACATAAAGCAAGGTCAATCCACAAGACCTCATACCAATATGACATTGGAGACGGAGGTGCGAAGCAAGAAATCCACCATCATTAACACCTGCAAGAGAAAATTAACAATCTGCAGTAAGGGGGATATAATATTAGCCCGCAGAAACAGAAGGCTGAGAATCCATGAGAATAGGATTATGCTAATCCAGAAATTTGATTAGGTCTGCATGAACTGAGAAAGACTTGGAGATATCATTTTTCCAAATTCGCATAACAGCGGGGTCAAAAAGGCCATATTTGTAGCCAGCCTCTCGCAAACGAGGCCTCAGTTCTGAGAATTGTCGTCGCGTCTGAACTGTTTCTTTTGCAAAGTCCTGGTGAATGAAGACTTTGTTTCCCTCAATTAGAAGAGACGGTATTTCTTGGACCGCCTTTCGGATAAGAAGAAGGTGATTGTTAGAAATGGGGGTCTCTCGTTGGCAGTGGCTGGCCACTGTCCAAGTAGGGACCCTTCTTCCTAAGTCAGGGTAAGAGAGCCACACCCTTTGATAACCCCTGCTCAACCCTGTGGTAACGTAGCACGAGCAGCTAGGCTTATCTCAGAGGCAGTGTGTGAAGCATTTATGACCATACACAGTAACACAGTGAGGAACACTACAAAGGGGCACCACACAAGGAGTTATAAAAAATAAGTATCTTTATATATAGGCTTAACACAAGACCAATAACGATAAAAAGCCACAATACTGTCAAATAGGATCACTCTTGGAATGCTGCAAAAATAGTTCAAGTGCGCAAGGAGGAGTTCAGTTCAAAGCAGTGGTCTCTGCGACCCTTTTACTTACAAAGTACCTGGATTTCGTAGCAAAGTCAACAAAGTGTTGCAAAGAAGCTGTAGCGATGAATTTCTGCACGCGAGGCCGGCGATGCGTTAAATCCTTGCCGCGAGGGAGGATGATGCGCCGATCTGCTGATGCGTGTGGAGACGATGCGACAAACTTCTGCACGCTAGGCCGTTGATGCGATGACTCCCTGCCGCAAGGGAGGAGACGAGGCGATGATCCTGTTGCGTGTGCGATCGAGTTGCGATGCGAAGAAATGGCCCTCCGCGAGGGAGCGACGATCCTGATGCGATGCGATGAAAATGGCGGACGCTCGGCGTTCGCGCTGCGATGTCGTGAAGCGATGATCTCGGTGCGATGACTCGATCTTTGGTTGCGAGCACTCGGCGGCAGCAGCGCGATGATTTTTCGGACGCTCTCGGCTGCGGCGGCTCGCAAACGTGCGTTAGCGACGATTTCAGCACTCTCTTCTCTGTAGTAGAACTAGAGGCCCTGGAACTCACAGGAGCCTCACCTGCAGATAGAAATCCTCGCTGGGAGGAATCAGGAGGCTGGTGGTGAAGTCTGATGTGCCTGAGACTTCATCAGGAGGCTAGCTCTCTCCTAGCCCTTGGGTGATTGCTTTAGCAAGATTGATAAAAGTTCTCTCAAAAGTCCTTTTCCCTCTTCTTCCAAGTCCAATGGTAACCACTGCAGGCCAATCCAAGAAACAGCACACAAGCACAAGGATAGTCACCTCCTGCAGATTCCTTCAGTTACACGGACAGAGGTTCGTCTTGACATCCAGGAGCAATACCTCTTGTAGGGGTTTCAGCACAGATATTTATACCCCAAAAGTCTTTGTTCTCAAAAGCTACAAGTCACTGAGCCTAGCCAGAGCCAGTTCTGTTCAGTCCTGGAGCACTTTGTTTACCAGGCTGCATCCTTCCTTTCAGAAAGAGGGGGTCTGCTATCAGACACACAGTAGGAGGTGGAGCCAGCATTCACCTTGCCAGGCACAGCCCTATTCAGGTCAAGGAGCTACTCCTCCCCGTACTCTAAATGCAGATCTCTCTATTCAACCCAGGTCTGACTCAGCCTGCCCTGTCCCTCCAAAACCAGACAGCCAATACACATAACAGCAGAGCACACTGGAAGGCTTAGGCAAGAAAATACCTACTTTCTAAAAGTGGTATTTTCAAACACAGAATATAAAAATAAACTTCACTAAAAGATGTATTTTAATATTCTGAGCTCAGGCATACTAAATTCGTTTTTCTACCATGTTCCTGGGGTCAGTTAGGACTATAGAATGTAATAGTCAAACTGCCCATTCTAGCCTATGGGGAACAGGTAGCCTTACAGTAGTGAAAAACGAAATTGGGTGTAATTCACTACCAGGACATGCTACACACACCAAGGCATGTCCTACCTTACACACACTATGCACCCTACCATAGGGGTGACTTACATGATGCCAAGGGAAGGTTCAGGGGCTGGGAAGTGGGTGCACTTCACAGCCAAGATGGCAGGTCTGGACTGCACACAGACCCTGCAGTGGCAGGTCTGAGACACACTTTACAAGCTGCTTCTGTGGGTGGCGCAACCCAGCGCTGCAGGCCCACCAGCAGCATTTGGTTTACCAGCCCTGGGCACACACAGGCCACACTACTAGGGACTAACAGGTAAACCAAATAAGCCAATCATGGATATACCAATTCACATGTCATATTTACACAGGGAGCATTCACGCTGTGGCTCTGAATGGCAGTGGCACAGCGCCCAGAGCATCTAACACCAGCAAAAACAGAGGAGACAACAGCGAAAAAAGGAAGGGAGACCCATGCCAATGGTGCCAGGTCTAACACGTGTCCCCTCCAGCTGAAATGTGGGGAGGACTACCCATCCCCTTGGAAGTTCTCATCACTAAGGCGGAAAAATCTGGACAGACCATCAGCTTTGGCGTGTTCTGTACCAGGGCGGTGTTCCACCGTGAAGTCCATACCCTGTAGGAAATGGACCACCTCAATAACTTGGGATTCTCACCCTCATCTGCATCAACCATCTGAGGGGCCTGTGGTCTGTCTGAACCCGGAAGTGAGTCCCAAACAGGTATGGTCTCAGCTTCTTCAGTGCCCAGACCACAGCAAATGCCTCACGCTCAATTGCACTCCACCTCTGTTCCCGTGGAAGTAACCTCCTACTGATGAAGGCTACAGGTTGGTCTAGTTCCTCCTCATTTATCTGTGACAGAACGGCCCCCACCCCATGCTCTGAAGCGTCTGTCTGGACAACAAATTCCTTAGCAAAATTGGGCGCCTGGAGTACGGGTGCTGTACACATGGCAGTTTTGAGGGCATCAAAGGCTTTCTGACAGGTGTCAGTCCAGTTCACAATCTTTGGCCGCTTCTTGGAAGTCAGCTCAGTCAAGGGTGCAACAATGTTGCCATACCCCTTGACAAACCTCCTGTAGTAACCCGTGAGTCCTAAGAAGGCCCTCACCTGGGTCTGGGTCCTGGGGGGCTCCCAAGCCAGGATGGTTTCAATATTGGGCTGCAGGGGTGCCACCTGGCCACTCCCCACCTGGTGTCCCAAGTACACCACAGAACCCTGCCCAATCTGGCACTTACTGGCCTTGATTGTGAGGCCTGCTCTGCGCAGCGCCATCAACACTTCCCAGAGGTGGCGCAAGTGGTCCTCCCAGGAGGAACTAAACACTGCAATGTCATCCAGGTAGGCGGCACTGAAATCCTCCAGCCCAACCAACACCTGGTTGACCAACCTCTGAAAGGTGGCGGGGCATTCTTCATCCCAAAGGGCATCACACAGAACTGGTAGTGCCCATCTGGTGTGGAGAATGCTGACCTCTCCTTTGCCCCATCAGTTAAGGCAATCTGCCAGTACCCAGACGTCAGATCAAACGTGTTGAGGTACCGGGCAGCCCCTAACCGATCTATGAGCTCATCAGCTCTGGGGATGGGGTGCGCGTTGGTCTTCGTGACCGAATTGAGACCTCGGTAGTCCACACAGAACCTAAGTTCAGGAGTGGCACCAGGCATCGCAGCTTTTGGTACCAAGACCACGGGGCTGGACCAGGGGCTGCTAGAGGACTCAATCACCCCTAGGGCAAACATTTTGGAGACCTCCTCCTTAATGCAAGCCCTGACCCTGTCAGTCACTCTGTAAGCCTTGTGCTTGACAGGAGGACTGTTCCCGGTATCCACCTCATGGACGCACCAATCAGTGACACCAGGCACCAGGGAGAACAAATCAGGAAATTGCCCCAACAGTTGATGACAATCTCTCTGCTGCTCAGGGGTCAGTGTGGTGGAGAGGATCATGCCCTCCACTGACCCATTCTTCTCTCCTGCACACAGGAGGTCAGGAAGAGGCTCACTCTCCTCCTCCATCCCATCATCTGTGGCAAGAAGCATGCCCACTTCAGACCTCTCAAAGTGGGGCTTCAGGTGGTTCACATGCAGGACCCGCAAGGGGTTCCTGGGAGACAGAAAGTCCACCAAGTAGGTAACTGGACTTTTGCGCTCCACCACCTCAAATGGACCGGTCCACTTATCTTGGAGCGCACAAGGCTCCACTGGGGCCAGTACCCAAACCTTCTGACCAGGTTGAAATTCGACCAGAGTGGCATTCTGGTAGTGCCAACGTTTCATTTCCTCCTGGCTGGCTTCCAGATTTGCCTCAGCAATCTTTCTGAAACGCAGAGTCTGGTTCCTGAAGTCCAACATGTAGCTAAATACATCTTGGGGAGGTTTCCTGGGAGATTGCTCCCAGCCTTCCTTGACCAGACTCAGAGGTCCTCTAACCGGATGGCCATAGAGCAGTTCAAAGGGACTGAACCCTAAGGACTTCTGTGGCACCTCACGGTAGGCAAACAACAGGCATGGCAAGAGGACCTCCCACTTACGCCTCAGGGGCTCTTCTAGGCCCATGATCATGCCCTTCAAGGTCCGGTTGAACCTTTCAACCAGACCATTACCCTGGCGGTGGTAAGGAGTGGTGAACTTATAAGTTACCCCACACTCCTTCCACAGAGACTTCATGTACTGGGAGATGAAGTTGGTACCCCTGTCAGATACCACCTCTCTGGGGAACCCCACACGGGAGAAAATCCCCATCAGTGCTCGTCCCACCACGGGGGCTGTCACTGTCCTGAGCGGGATGGCTTCAGGGTACCGGGTGGCATGGTCCACCAAGACCAGGATGAACCTGTTGCCCATGGCTGTCTTGGGGTCCAGAGGCCCCACAATGTCAATGCCCACTCGCTCGAATGGGGTGCTAACAACTGGAAAGGGCTGGAGTGGGGCCTTGATCTTCCCCCCACTCTTCCCACTTGCCTGGCAAGTCTCACATGTCCTGCAATGAGTGTCTGAACCCTTGCGCATCTGGGGCCAATAAAAGTGGGTGGCCAGCCTTTCAAAGATCTTGGTCTTCCCCAGATGTCCTGCCAATGGAATGTCGTGAGCCAACCCCAGTAGGAAGGCTCTGAAGCACTCGGGTACCACCAGCACACGGGCTGACCCCGGCTCAGCAGCCTTAGGCTCGCTATACAGGAGACTGTTCTCCCAATAAATCAGATGTGAACCAGACATGTCACCTTCTGCCTGGGCTGCAGCCTGTCGCCGCATACCCTCAAGAGAGGGGCAAACTCTCTGCTGCTCACAAAATTCCTCCCTGGTGGGTCCCCCTTCCTGCTGCCAATGGGTCAGCTCAGGCAGGTCCCCCAGTTCGGCGATCTGCTCCCCAGTAGGCTCCAGGGCATCCCCCTCAGGGTCTGCTCCCTCCTGGGCCGTGGGAACCAAGGGGCCGGCTCCCGCGCCCCTGCCCCTTCTCTCTAAGGCAGGGATCTGGGCCATACTCTCAGGCTCCAGGTCCTTCTCAACACCCTCCTTGGCTGCCATGGACCGAGTGGTAGCACACGCCCACTCAGGCAGACCCAACATTTCCAAGTGAGATTTCCTCTCCATCGTAGCCCACGGGGAGTTCTCTAAACCGTTGCCCAACAGACAGACTACAGGCATGGCGGCCCTCACAGCCACCTGAAGAGTTCCTGAGACCCCCCCCACTCAAAGGGAACCTGAGCCACCTCACATTGGCTCTCTGAGTTGTCTGCGGACACTACTGGGTAGAATGCATGGGGGACAACCTGCTCTTTGGACACCAACCGGGAGCTGACAGCCGTTATACTGGCTCCTGTGTCTCTTAGAGCCTCCACCCTATGGCCATTGATGGTCACCCACTGCCTGTACTTTTTAGTGTTAGCAGGCAGTGCAGGCTTAGGGACCATCTCAAAGTCTCCTAATGAGACAAGGGTCAATTCTACGGGATCCCACCCACCTTGGGCACCCATCTCCTCCCCTCCCAGGGCTACACTAGCAAGCTGGCGGGGTGGTGCACGGGGTGGTGCATTGGTATCCCTCTGAGGACACTGGGGATCAAAGTATCTGTGGCCCACTTGACCACACTTAAAACAAGTAAGGGGCCCCCTCTGAACAGGCCTACCTGTCGGGGGCACTGGCTTCTTCTCTTGGGGAGGCTGGGACACCACTGCTTGGTTCCCTTGGGAATTACTTTGGGGCCCTCTTTGGAACTCCTCGGTTTACCCCTGTCCCCCCACTTCTCTGCTGGGGACCCTGCCCACCTTTGGCGAAGTCACCCACTGGACCCTTGCGAACCCGGGTGCTCACCCAGCGGTCCGCCTCCTCAGCAAGCTTCCTAGGGTTAGTCAGCTTGCAATCAATCAGGTGCTGGCGTAGCTCAGGAAAACAGTTACTAGATAAATGCTCCCATGCAATTAAATCATAAAGCTGCTCAAAGTTTCTACTTTGCTACCTTTTACCCAGCGTTCCATTGCTCTGCAAAAAAGACACATATTCAACCCACGTGGTACCCTCTAGCTTCTTGCAGGTCCTAAACCTCTGCCGTTACATCTCAGGGGTCAAACCATAGCGGGTCATCAACGCTTCCTTCATGTGGGCATAAACCATCCTACTTTCTGGGGGCAGGTCCAACAAGGTATCCCTCCCCTCACTCACAAAGCGTCCCCACAACCCCGCTCCCCAATCCTTCTCAGGGACCCGGTGGGACACCATGGCTAATTCATAAGCGGCAAACCATTGCCCAATATCTTCACTTTTGTGGAAATCCTTAATAACCTCCTTGGGTAAACACACCCTACTCTCAGGATGCACTACAGGTATGCTGCCACCAGAGGGGGAGATCTCTATACTCTTTGCTTTAATCTCCAACTCCCTCAATATTCTCTCATGCTCAAGTTTCATTTTCATAATCTCAAATTCTAACTTCTTGTTCTCTAGGTCCCTGTGACCATCCATTTTAAGCTTAGCCATCTCCATATTATGCCGCCTATCTCTCTCCCTGTCCTCCATCTCTTCTGGGGACAGACCCTTAGCGGACACATTAGTGCCCGGGCTGCAAATTGCTTTATCTCCTACTAAGTCTACTACTTCGCCCTGCTGCTCTCCTGCATTCTCTTCCCCCTCCACAAGCTCTCCCATATTCTTAGGGGCATCCCTGGCTTCTAGCCAGGCCTTCAGCACCTTGTAATACTCCTCTCTTCTAGTGAGACCTGTGATAGGGACTGTGAATTGTTTGCAAAAATATTTGAGCTGCTTGGCATTGTAGGTTTCTAATTTCTCTTCTTCCCAGGAGAGATCCTCCGAGGCATTGGATCTGGGCTTGCCCATTGTAGCAATAACTGGCAATATTAATCAAAAATAGAATCAAAAACCTCAAAACGTATGTGGTTGCGTTATGGTCTGCACTCACTAGTAGTGTACACTATAATTACTGTATGCGATCATAAATGCAAGTCCAGATCCTCACCGCTGTCCACCAATGTTAGAAATGGGGGTCTCTCGTTGGCAGTGGCTGGCCACTGTCCAAGTAGGGACCCTTCTTCCTAAGTCAGGGTAAGAGAGCCACACCCTTTGATAACCCCTGCTCAACCCTGTGGTAGCGTAGCACGAGCAGCTAGGCTTATCTCAGAGGCAGTGTGTGAAGCATTTATGACCATACACAGTAACACAGTGAGGAACACTACAAAGGGGCACCACACAAGGAGTTATAAAAATAAGTATCTTTATATATAGGCTTAACACAAGACCAATAACGATAAAAAGCCACAATACTGTCAAATAGGATCACTCTTGGAATGCTGCAAAAATAGTTCAAGTGCGCAAGGAGGAGTTCAGTTCAAAGCAGTGGTCTCTGCGACCCTTTTACTTACAAAGTACCTGGATTTCGTAGCAAAGTCAACAAAGTGTCGCAAAGAAGCTGTAGCGATGAATTTCTGCACGCGAGGCCGGCGATGCGTTAAATCCTTGCCGCGAGGGAGGATGATGCGCCGATCTGCTGATGCGTGTGGAGACGATGCGACAAACTTCTGCACGCTAGGCCGTTGATGCAATGACTCCCTGCCGCAAGGGAGGAGACGAGGCGACGATCCTGTTGCATGTGCGATCGAGTTGCAATGCGAAGAAATGGCGCTCCGCGAGGGAGCGACGATCCTGATGCGATGCGATGGAAATGGCAGACGCTCGGCGTTCGCGCTGCGATGTCGTGAAGCGATGATCTCGGTGCGATGACTCGATCTTTGGTTGCGAGCACTCGGCGGCAGCAGCGCGATGATTTTTCGGACGCTCTCGGCTGCGGCGGCTCGCAAACGTGCGTTAGCGACGATTTCAGCACTCTCTTCTCTGTAGTAGAACTAGAGGCCCTGGAACTCACAGGAGCCTCACCTGCAGATAGAAATCCTCGCTTGGAGGAATCAGGAGGCTGGTGGTGAAGTCTGATGTGCCTGAGACTTCAACAGGAGGCTAGCTCTCTCCTAGCCCTTGGGTGATTGCTTTAGCAAGATTGATAAAAGTTCTCTCAAAAGTCCTTTTCCCTCTTCTTCCAAGTCCAATGGTAACCACTGCAGGCCAATCCAAGAAACAGCACACAAGCACAAGGATAGTCACCTCCTGCAGATTCCTTCAGTTTCACGGACAGAGGTTCGTCTTGACATCCAGGAGCAATACCTCTTGTAGGGGTTTCAGCACAGATATTTATACCCCAAAAGTCTTTGTTCTCAAAAGCTACAAGTCACTGAGCCTAGCCAGAACCAGTTCTGTTCAGTCCTGGAGCACTTTGTTTACCAGGCTGCATCCTTCCTTTCAGAAAGAGGGGGTCTGCTATCAGACACACAGTAGGAGGTGGAGCCAGCATTCACCTTGCCAGGCACAGCCCTATTCAGGTCAAGGAGCTACCCCTCCCCGTACTCTAAATGCAGATCTCTATTCAACCCAGGTATGACTCAGCCTGCCCTGTCCCTCCAAAACCAGACAGCCAATACACATAACAGCAGAGCACACTGGAAGGCTTAGGCAAGAAAATACCTACTTTCTAAAAGTGGTATTTTCAAACACAGAATATAAAAATAAACTTCACTAAAAGATGTATTTTAATATTCTGAGCTCAGGCATACTAAATTCGTTTTTCTACCATGTTCCTGGGGTCAGTTAGGACTATAGAATGTAATAGTCAAACTGCCCATACTAGCCTATGGGGAACAGGTAGCCTTACAGTAGTGAAAAACGAAATTGGGTGTAATTCACTACCAGGACATGCTACACACACCAAGGCATGTCCTACCTTACACACACAATGCACCCTACCATAGGGTGACTTACATGATGCCAAGGGAAGGTTCAGGGGCTGGGAAGTGGGTGCACTTCACAGCCAAGATGGCAGTTCTGGACTGCACACAGACCCTGCAGTGGCAGGTCTGAGACACACTTTACAAGCTGCTTCTGTGGGTGGCGCAACCCAGCGCTGCAGGCCCACCAGCAGCATTTGGTTTACCAGCCCTGGACACACACAGGCCACACTACTAGGGACTAACAGGTAAACCAAATAAGTCAATCATGGATATACCAATTCACATGTCATATTTACACAGGGAGCATTCACGCTGTGGCACTGAATGGCAGTGGCACAGCGCCCAGAGCATCTAACACCAGCAAAAACAGAGGAGACAACAGCGAAAAAAGGAAGGGAGACCCACGCCAATGGTGCCAGGTCTAACAGTGATGGTGCCTCAGAACTTTAAAAATGATTTGTCTTGGTTTAACTTGCTGAGGTTTACGAATTGAAGGAATTCTATGAGCTTTATCAACTTCAAAACGCTCTGGGAATTTGATATTCAACAGTTTAGGGAGGAGATTTTCCAAAAATAGGTGACAACTCTGTCCCTCAACTCCCTCAGGAACATTAAACATGCGAAGGTTGTATTGTCTATTTCTATTTTCCAAGTCAAGTAGTGAACGTTGGAGATAAGCAACCTGAGGAGTGAGTGGAGACATAGCTGTGATAGCCGCAGCATTATCACGAATTTTGATCTCATTGTCAGTAACTCTCCTCGCCAAGGAAGTCATATCTCTTTGAATATTTTTAATATCTGAAGAAATTGTGTCTGTATTAATGTGAATTGCCTGAATTTCCTGCAAGATTCTTGCCAATGGTTCATCTTGAGATTCAAGAGCTTTGACTTTGGCAGGAGGTGGTGACACAGTTTGTTTGCATTTATTTGCCAGCATTTTAGATTCCATATTGGTAACAGAGATATGCAAATAGAAAAACAAATAAATTGCAGCACTAAAAAACAAAATCTGCAAAATTGCAAGGTATATTTGAGAGAAAAAAAATATCAAAATTGGTAATGAGAGAAGTCCAGAGGGGCTAAGACAAACTGTATTAATAAAGTTCCTTGAACAGCATAAAAAGAGCAGCCCCTTTAATATTCCAACAGAGGCACAGGCTGTATTAGGCAATGGCAGTGAAAAATCCCTTTAAGAGAGGAATGTTTCTGAGGAGAGGAGGTGCCCAAAAGCTAAGCCCGCCTCCTCTCTGAGGAAAAACTGCCAGAGAATGCTGCAGAGCAGGAGCCCTCTGTGAGGTAAAAAAACAAAAGCCTACCGCTCTTCTCACAGAGGTGACAGACCTCTGAAATTCAGCCCAGCGCGTCCGCTTTACTTCAGGCGCAGCTGGAACAAAAATGAAGTCAGGAAGAAGCCCCCTTCGTCGACAGGATCGTCGTTAAAGCATGTGAGGAAGCGGAGCTCAAGATGCGGCGGCCATCTTGAATCGCGCGCGCTGCCGTCTCCCCTGACCGTGGGAATTATATTGTAATTCACGTGAACTGGAGAGAAAAGCATTATGGGACTTTTGCCAAAGTGTCCTGTAGAGTATATGTTGTATCGAATAGAGGGACAGTTGCCCCATTCCATTCTGTCTTCCAGACAGAGAGCATCTGACTGCTAGATTGCTGTTCTTACTGTAGCTTCATGATGCTTGACCTGTCTCATGGTGGAGAGACTTATTAGGAAGACTCCATCGCTGACACCTTTCTCCTTACAGGACTTTCCTGCCTGTATGCCTAAGTAGGGATGTCACTTTAAGACTTAGAGTAGGGATAGATCTAAATGCTTTTCTCTCAAGAAGTTCCGATGCAGGGAAACCTGGATATATGCTTCTTAATTTATGTTCTTTTGGCTATTGAATTTGTGGTTCTGTTTATTCTACATAGAGCTAATCTGTTACACCAGTTTGGTATTTTCATGTTTCCTTTGTATTTCTGTACTCTCTTACTGAGATGCATCTATTTCCAGTTATTTTTGGCTTTGTAATACATTTTCACTAACCCTATTTTGTTGTGGACCTGGGTTATTGTGTGGCTCCTTTGAGTTACACTGTATTTGGATTAACTAAGGAAATTTGCTTCCCCTCTACACTTCCATGCTGCTAACAAGAACCATCAAGTAAACTATCAGAGAAGAGAATCGAAATTTGATGGGCCCGGCCCTATCATTTGTGCCAGTGTATGAACAGTAGGATTATAGTCCATTGTGAGCTCAGCTAAAGTGCGTCAAAAATATACTCACTTCCTCATTTATTTCTACACTACACACCAGATCCTCCAGAACTAACCCGTTGCTCCTTACAACGAAAAGTATAGCACAGGGTAAAGGGTGATGTACTTTGAAACTGCACATGTATATTGGCTTCCTATCCTGAAATATTATTGTGATAAAATGAAGGTGCACATTCTCGAGTTTATTTCCCATTTCTTTTCTCTCACCCTTTTCCAAAGGAAACGTATAATCAGCTGCACAAAAGAATCAACCACACCTGGGACTTCGTAGTGATGCAGGCCAGAGAGCAGATAAGGTGATCTTTTGCAAAAGTTTATTTTTCTACATCTTGATCATTTGATGTTGTGGCCATTCCAGAGAACCATCCATCAAGCTCACTAATGTTTTGTCAAATATAACTCTTGTGCCTGCTTTTTTAAATGTAACAGTAGCACCTGCATTTAAAAAGGACTGATGCAATGAAACATTAATGTCAGACCCACGATTGAGGACAGGCTGTGCCCCATGATAAAAATATTTCCCTTACATCCGATTACATCCTTGTGGACACCACTAACTAGCAGGCCTCAAACTAATGGATAAAGTGAATTTATAAATGCAGTATGTCTTATGAAATGTTTGCTAATTTAGTAACGGGTTGGTGTTGGGATTTGTGGCTGGGTGAATCAGAGAATGCAGGGGTTGGGGACGTGCGCAGGTGAGGTGATGTGTATGATTGGCTTGATAAACTTGGGTTGGTTGGTGACTGGGAATACTTAATGTGAGTGAGTGCATGTGAGGTTGGTGAAAATATGCTGCTGAAGATTAAACCTGAATAAGAGAGTGAATGTTACTGGGTCAATAGGCTTAAATGGATGGATAAAGAAGTGGGTGGATGGGTAAATGTTTCAGAGGTGCATAAATTATGCCAAGAATTATAGGGGCATATTTACAAGCCCCTATCGCCACAGGAGCGTCACTTTTTCCAACGTTCCTGTGGCAATAGGGGCTTCATCTTATTCACAAGGCGCCATTAAGCCACTTAACGTGGCTTAATGCCGCCTTGTGAATAAGGCCACCTTTCACGCTACACGCAGCGTGAAAGGAGCGTGCAATGGGTGTTGCGATGGACGTTCTGCTGCAACACCCATTGATTTTGATGTTGCCCCATATTTACAAGGGTGGCGTAAATATGGGGCGGGCCAAAATTAAGACCAGGGAAAACCTGGTCTTAACATGGCAAAACGAGGCAAAGTGCTTCATTTTGTCCTCTTTTTTGCTGTGTCTATGTGTGCTGCGTTATGCTGCACACATAGAAACAGTAAAACGCCATTGATTGTTTATGTGCAGGAAGGTGTCCCTTCCTGCACATGAACAATCAATAAAAAAATGACGAGTTGTAACTTCTATTCGTTCTGCATTCTGCAGCACACATAGAAGTTACAAAACACCATTACTGATTGTTTATGTGCAGGAAGGGACACCTTCCTGCATCTAAACAATTTTTTCCTGTAATGCAGGCTCCCTTGCACAATTGTACAAGAGTGCCTGCATTGGAGCTATGCGCCTACATTTACCGCCAGCGCTAGGGGAAAGGCAGGGGTGCACCGTATTCTGGTGAATAGCGGGTATCCCTGCGTTTGGAAACTGTCTGTCTGAATAATGTCTAAAGTTTCCTCTGGTATGCAAGGAACCACATTTTGCCATGGGTGTTCCTATAATATACCCTGCTACCATTTCTTATGCCAAGAATTACCTCCAATATGTAAACACTAGCATTTTGATATGTGACTTCTGAAGGAATATGGGTTTTAGTCCCTCGGTGCACTTCTAAACGGGCTCCTCTGGGCCTGTTTCTTTTCATACCAATTTATCACAAATATTCAACAAGAAAGGTACCCAAGAATTTTCTGATTGTAAATGTTTCAACTTTAATTATATATATTTCAATTTCTTCAATGTGATTTACATAAACATCTTTGTTATTTTAATCAAATTCTTTAACCCCTTCGCTGCTAGGCCTTTTCCCCTCCTGTGCTAAGCCTTTTTTTGGCTATTTGGGGTAGTGCGCGCTTAGGCCCCTGTAACTTTTTGACCACATAAGGTATCCATGCCAAATTTGCGTCCTTTTTTTCTAACATCATGGGGATTGTAAAGGTACCCAGGGTTTGTGTATTCCCCTGGAGGGGACCCAGAAATTAGTCAAAATACAGCTACATTTTGGTTTTTTTGGAAAAAGGCAAAAAAGGGCTACAGATGAAAGCGTCTTGATTTTTCCCTGCAAATGGCATCAAAAAGGGGTTGTGGGGATGAAATCACCATCTTCCCAGCTTTCAGGGACAAGCAGACTTTTGTCAGAAAACCAACTTTTTTACACAGTTTTGGCATTTTTCTGGGACATAGCCTATTTTTGCTATTTTTTGTGCTTTCAACCTCCTTCCAGTTAATGGTAGAAATGGGTATGAAACCAATAATGGATCCTGGAAAGCCATACATTTATGAAAAGTAGACAAAATTCTGAATGCAGCAAGGGGTCATTTGTGTAGATCCTTAAAGTTTTCCTTATAGAAACTAACAGTTAAATAAAGGAAAAATTGAAAATTAGTTGAAAAAAACAGCCATTTGTGTCAACGTTTTCACCTGTAACTTCTTCTAATTATGACAGCTATTTGAAGGCAATATACCGTTATATCCGGTGGACCTTTCTGGTTGTGGGGATATATAGGACTTGTAGGTTCACCAAGAACCCGACGAACCCAGAGCCAATAATTGAGCAACATCTTGCAATTATTTTTTTTAAAGTACCGGGTATATAGCAATTATTTTGGGAAAATGTATACATGGAAAAATTGTTATGAAAGACACCTATGTATTTCTGAAATGGGAACAAAATGTAGATTTTAGAAACAGTAGATATTTGCACATTTCCGAAATTGGGAGTACCCATACTAGCATGAGAATTATAGGTCATTTTTCAAAATGACTTATTTTTTACACATTGTCTTTCATTTGGAAGGCAGAAATGCATCGAAAGTCAATAGGTAATAACAGTTGCTCTACAATTCTGTGTTACCCTAAGTCTCCCGATAAAAATGGTACCTCACTTGTGTGGGTAGCCCTTGTGCCCACAACAGGAAATGGCTCAAAATGCAACGTGGACGTACCACATTTTCACAATGAAAAATTACCCTTTTTTGCAAAGTGCCTAGGTGTAGTTTTGAACCCTAGCTCTGCCGGCACCTAGGGAAACCTAGCAAACCTATACATTTTTGAAAACTAGACACCCAGGGGTATCCAGGATGGGGTGACTTGACTGCCTCCCACCAGGTTCTGTTACCCAGAATCCCTTGCAAACATAAAACATTGTCAAAAAAACACATTTTCCCCACATTTCTGTGGTGGAAAGTTCTGGAATCTGCGTGGATCCACAAATTTCCACCCACCCCGCGTTCCCCAAAGTCTTACGAGAAAAATGGTACCTCACTTGTGTGGGTCGGCCTAGTGCCTGCGACAGGAAACGGCGCAAAACGCAACGCGGTCACACCTCAATTTCGTAGTGAAAAATGACCCTTTTTGGCAAAGTGCCTAGCTGTAGTTTTTGAACCCTAGCTCTGCCGGCACCTAGGGAAACTTAGCAAACCTATACATTTTTGAAAACTAGACACCCAGGGGAATCCAGGATGGGGTGACTTGACTGCCTCCCACCAGGTTCTGTTACCCAGAATCCCTTGCAAACATAAAAATTGTCAAAAAACCACATTTTCCCCACATTTCTGTGGTGGAAAGTTCTGGAATCTGCGTGGATCCACAAATTTCCACACACCCCGCGTTCCCCAAAGTCTTACGAGAAAAATGGTACCTCACTTGTGTGGGTCGGCCTAGTGCCTGCGACAGGAAACGGCGCAAAACGCAACGCGGTCACACCTCAATTTCGCAGTGAAAAATGACCCTTTTATGGCAAAGTGCCTAGCTGTAGTTTTTTAACCCTACCTCTGCCGGCACCTAGGGAAACCTAGCAAACCTATACATTTTTGAAAACTAGACACCCAGGGGAATCCAGGATGGGGTGACTTAACTGCCTCCCACCAGGTTCTGTTACCCAGAATCCCTTGCAAACATAAAAAATTGTCAAAAAAACCACATTTTCCCCACATTTCTGTGGTGGAAAGTTCTGGAATCTGCGTGGATCCACAAATTTCCACCCACCCCGCGTTCCCCAAAGTCTTACGAGAAAAATGGTACCTCACTTGTGTGGGTCGGCCTAGTGCCTGCGACAGGAAACGGCGCAAAACGCAACGTGGTCACACCTCAATTTCGCAGTGAAAAATGACCCTTTTTGGCAAAGTGCCTAGCTGTAGTTTTGAACCCTAGCTCTGCCGGCACCTAGGGAAACCTAGCAAACCTATACATTTTTGAAAACTAGACACCCAGGGGAATCCAGGATGGGGTGACTTGACTGCCTCCCACCAGGTTCTGTTACCCAGAATCCCTTGCAAACATAAAAAATTGTCAAAAAACCACATTTTCCCCACATTTCTGTGGTGGAAAGTTCTGGAATCTGCGTGGATCCACAAATTTCCA
The DNA here is from genome assembly GCA_963921515.1 of Calotriton arnoldi. Lineage (NCBI taxonomy): Eukaryota > Metazoa > Chordata > Amphibia > Caudata > Salamandridae > Calotriton > Calotriton arnoldi. The sequence continues at coordinate 194,962 of CAWUFW010009979.1, read as the reverse complement.
CCCACCCCGCGTTCCCCCAAAGTCTTACGAGAAAAATGGTACCTCACTTGTGTGGGTCGGCCTAGTGCCTGCGACAGGAAACGGCGCAAAACGCAACGCGGTCACACCTCAATTTCGCAGTGAAAAATGACCCTTTTTGGCAAAGTGCCTAGCTGTAGTTTTTGAACCCTACCTCTGCCGGCACCTAGGGAAACCTAGCAAACCTATACATTTTTGAAAACTAGACACCCAGGGGAATCCAGCATGGGGTGACTTGACTGCCTCCCACCAGGTTCTGTTACCCAGAATCCCTTGCAAACATAAAAATTGTCAAAAAAACCACATTTTCCCCACATTTCTGTGGTGGAAAATTCTGGAATCTGCGTGGATCCACAAATTTCCACCCACCCGCGTCCCCCAAAGTCTTATGAGAAAAATGGTACCTCACTTGTGTGGGTCGGCCTAGTGCCTGCGACAGGAAACGGCGCAAAACGCAGCGTGGTCACACCTCAATTTCGCAGTGAAAAATGACCCTTTTTTGGCAAAGTGCCTAGCTGTAGTTTTTGAACCCTAGCTCTGCCGGCACCTAGGGAAACCTAGCAAACCTATACATTTTTGAAAACTAGACACCCAGGGGAATCCAGGATGGGGTGACTTGACTGCCTCCCACCAGGTTCTGTTACCCAGAATCCCTTGCAAACATAAAAAAGTGTCAAAAAACCACATTTTCCCCACATTTCTGTGGTGGAAAGTTCTGGAATCTGCGTGGATACACAAATTTCCACCCACCCCGCGTTCCCCAAAGTCTTACGAGAAAAATGGTACCTCACTTGTGTGGGTCGGCCTAGTGCCTGCGACAGGAAACGGCGCAAACGCAACGCGGTCACACCTCAATTTCGCAGTGAAAAATGACCCTTTTTGGCAAAGTGCCTAGCTGTAGTTTTTGAACCCTAGCTCTGCCGGCACCTAGGAAACCTAGCAAACCTATACATTTTTGAAAACTAGACACCCAGGGGAATCCAGGATGGGGTGACTTGACTGCCTCCCACCAGGTTCTGTTACCCAGAATCCCTTGCAAACATAAAAAATTGTCCAAAAAACACATTTTCCCCACATTTCTGTGGTGGAAAGTTCTGGAATCTGCGTGGATCCACAAATTTCCACCCACCCCGCGTTCCCCAAAGTCTTACGAGAAAAATGGTACCTCACTTGTGTGGGTCGGCCTAGTGCCTGCGACAGGAAACGGCGCAAAACGCAACGTGGTCACACCTCAATTTCGCAGTGAAAAATGACCCTTTTTTGGCAAAGTGCCTTGCTGTAGTTTTTGAACCCTACCTCTGCCGGCACCTAGGGAAACCTAGCAAACCTATACATTTTTGAAAACTAGACACCCAGGGGAATCCAGGATGGGGTGACTTGACTGCCTCCCACCAGGTTCTGTTACCCAGAATCCCTTGCAAACATAAAAATTGTCAAAAAAAACACATTTTCCCCACATTTCTGTGGTGGAAAGTTCTGGAATCTGCGTGGATCCACAAATTTCCACCCACCCGCGTTCCCCAAAGTCTTACGAGAAAAATGGTACCTCACTTGTGTGGGTCGGCCTAGTGCCTGCGACAGGAAACGGCGCAAAACGCAACGTGGTCACACCTCAATTTCGCAGTGAAAAATGACCCTTTTTGGCAAAGTGCCTAGCTGTAGTTTTTGAACCCTAGCTCTGCCGGCACCTAGGGAAACCTAGCAAACCTATACATTTTTGAAAACTAGACACCCAGGGGAATCCAGGATGGGGTGACTTGACTGCCTCCCACCAGGTTCTGTTACCCAGAATCCCTTGCAAACATAAAAAATTGTCAAAAAAACCACATTTTCCCCACATTTCTGTGGTGGAAAGTTCTGGAATCTGCGTGGATCCACAAATTTCCACCCACCCCGCGTTCCCCAAAGTCTTACGAGAAAAATGGTACCTCACTTGTGTGGGTTGGCCTAGTGCCTGCGACAGGAAACGGCGCAAAACGCAACGCGGTCACACCTCAATTTCGCAGTGAAAAATGACCCTTTTTGGCAAAGTGCCTAGCTGTAGTTTTTGAACCCTACCTCTGCCGGCACCTAGGGAAACCTAGCAAACCTATACATTTTTGAAAACTAGACACCCAGGGGAATCCAGCATGGGGTGACTTGACTGCCTCCCACCAGGTTCTGTTACCCAGAATCCCTTGCAAACATAAAAAGTGTCAAAAAAACCACATTTTCCCCACATTTCTGTGGTGGAAAGTTCTGGAATCTGCGTGGATCCACAAATTTCCACCCACCCCGCGTCCCCCAAAGTCTTACGAGAAAAATGGTACCTCACTTGTGTGGGTCGGCCTAGTGCCTGCGACAGGAAACGGCGCAAAACGCAACGTGGTCACACCTCAATTTCGCAGTGAAAAATGACCCTTTTTGGCAAAGTGCCTAGCTGTAGTTTTTGAACCCTAGCTCTGCCGGCACCTAGGGAAACCTAGCAAACCTATACATTTTTGAAAACTAGACACCCAGGGGAATCCAGGATGGGGTGACTTGACTGCCTCCCACCAGGTTCTGTTACCCAGAATCCCTTGCAAACATAAAAAATTGTCAAAAAACCACATTTTCCCCACATTTCTGTGGTGGAAAGTTCTGGAATCTGCGTGGATACACAAATTTCCACCCACCCCGCGTTCCCCAAAGTCTTACGAGAAAAATGGTACCTCACTTGTGTGGGTTGGCCTAGTGCCTGCGACAGGAAACGGCGCAAAACGCAACGCGGTCACACCTCAATTTCGCAGTGAAAAATGACCCTTTTTTGGCAAAGTGCATAGCTGTAGTTTTGAACCCTAGCTCTGCCGGCACCTAGGGAAACCTAGCAAACCTATACATTTTTGAAAACTAGACACCCAGGGGAATCCAGGATGGGGTGACTTGACTGCCTCCCACCAGGTTCTGTTACCCAGAATCCCTTGCAAACATAAACAATTGTCCAAAAAACACATTTTCCCCACATTTCTGTGGTGGAAAGTTCTGGAATCTGCGTGGATCCACAAATTTCCACCCACCCGCGTTCCCCAAAGTCTTACGAGAAAAATGGTACCTCACTTGTGTGGGTCGGCCTAGTGCCTGCGACAGGAAACGGCGCAAAACGCAACGTGGTCACACCTCAATTTCGCAGTGAAAAATGACCCTTTTGGCAAAGTGCCTTGCTGTAGTTTTTGAACCCTACCTCTGCCGGCACCTAGGGAAACCTAGCAAACCTATACATTTTTGAAAACTAGACACCCAGGGGAATCCAGGATGGGGTGACTTGACTGCCTCCCACCAGGTTCTGTTACCCAGAATCCCTTGCAAACATAAAAAATTGTCCAAAAAACACATTTTCCACACATTTCTGTGGTGGAAAGTTCTGGAATCTGCGTGGATCCACAAATTTCCACCCACCCCGCGTTCCCCAAAGTCTTACGAGAAAAATGGTACCTCACTTGTGTGGGTCGGCCTAGTGCCTGCGACAGGAAACGGCGCAAAACGCAACGTGGTCACACCTCAATTTCGCAGTGAAAAATGACCCTTTTTGGCAAAGTGCCTAGCTGTAGTTTTGAACCCTACCTCTGCCGGCACCTAGGGAAACCTAGCAAACCTATACATTTTTGAAAACTAGACACCCAGGGAATCCAGGATGGGGTGACTTGACTGCCTCCCACCAGGTTCTGTTACCCAGAATCCCTTGCAAACATAAAAAATTGTCAAACAAACCACATTTTCCCCACATTTCTGTGGTGGAAAGTTCTGGAATCTGCGTGGATCCACAAATTTCCACCCACCCCGCGTTCCCCAAAGTCTTACGAGAAAAATGGTACCTCACTTGTGTGGGTCGGCCTAGTGCCTGCGACAGGAAACGGCGCAAAACGCAAGCGCGGTCACACCTCAATTTCGCAGTGAAAAATGACCCTTTTTGGCAAAGTGCCTAGCTGTAGTTTTTGAACCCTACCTCTGCCGGCACCTAGGGAAACCTAGCAAACACACACATTTCTGAAAAGTAGACACCCGGGGGCTTCCAGGGAGGTATGGCTTGCGTGGATCCCCCAACGTTTCCTTACCCAGAATCCCCTGCAAACCTCAATTTTAGCTGAAAAAATCACTTTTTTCACACATTTGTGTGTGGGAAAGTGTGGCATCACTGGCCTCACACAAATTTCCTACCACCCAGCGTTCCCCCAGGTCTCCCGATAAAAATGGTGCCTCACTTGTGTGGGAGGCCCAAGTACCCGCGACAGGCAAGGGCCCACAACGTAGTGAGGCGACCTCAAAATGGCCTTTCACAAAACCACCTGGTTTTGCAAGGGAGTCACCTGGGTTTTTGGCCCTGTGCTCGGCGGCCATCTAGGGAAACCTACCAAACCCACACATTTCTGAAAAGTAGACACCCGGGGGCTTCCAGGGAGGTATGGCTTGCGTGGATCCCCCAACGTTTCCTTACCCAGAATCCCCTGCAAACCTCACTTTTAGCTGAACAAATCACTTTTTTCACACATTTGTGTGTGGGAAAGTGTGGCATCACTGGCCTCACACAAATTTCCTACCACCCAGCGTTCCCCCAGGTCTCCCGATAAAAATGGTGCCTCACTTGTGTGGGAGGCCCAAGTACCCGCGACAGGCAAGGGCCCACAACGTAGTGAGGCGACCTCAAAATGGCCTTTCACAAAACCACCTGGTTTTGCAAGGGGGGTCACCTGGGTTTTTGGCCCTGTGCTCGGCGGCCATCTAGGGAAACCTACCAAACCCACACATTTCTGAAAAGTAGACACCCGGGGGCTTCCAGGGAGGTAAAGCCACGTCAAGGCCCCAACCGCTTTACAGGCCATTCACACACCTTTCATACGTGATACACACAAGACCATTCACACCCCCAGGCACGAAACAAACACATTCAACATTCACAAAAAGGGACAAGGTACACCCTGCTTGAGAAAGACAAAAAAAAAATATTACTGCACAGCCATCTAATCCTCAAGCACACACACACATACTGGTTGGATTTGGCATGAGGGTGAGTGATGGTTCAGTATATACAATTGTATTAACAAGTGATTTCACAAAAATGAAATGCACTGTTAATAATTGAAAGGACGAGAAACTGAACCATTGACTCACAGCTCCTGAGCTGTAAAGCCACGACAAGGCACCAACCTCTTTACAGGCCATTCATACACCTTTCATACGTGTGACAAATACAAAACCATTCACACCACCAGCCGCGGGCCCATCACATTACAACACTCACACCAGCAGACAGCACCATTCAAGGGCCCATCACTTTCACACGCCCACATTCCTAACACAGCAACCACACAAGCTGATGGATTGCGTGGAGTGTCGCTCGGCTAGCAGTGTGTGTAGTGACCAGCAGCAAGTCACTACTCACACACTGCCAGCCTAGCGCCAGTCCACGCACACCGCCAGCCAAGCGCCACTCCACGCACACCGCCAGCCAAGCGCCACTCCACGCACACCGCCAGCCTAGCGCCACTCCACGCACACCGCCAGCCTAGCGCCACTCCACGCACACCGCCAGCCTAGCGCCACTCCACGCACACCGCCAGCCTAGCGCCACTCCACGCACACCGCCAGCCAAGAGCCACTCCCGCACACCGCCAGCCAAGCGCCACTCCACGCACACCGCCAGCCAAGCACCAGCCTACACACACCACCATCAGATTTAGGATTTTTTATACAAAAAAGAAAAATACAAACAATTTGCAAATAGATACAAATCTACTAACACAAAATCAGAAACATTGCACTAATGCCAACCTTGAAACAGAACAACAATTCTTAAACATTACAGACCAGGCAGTTCACTTTACCACTCATGGTTGCTCCCAATAATTCTTTTGCTTGTGGTACGCTCTATAACAAGCAGGCACACACAGCCCAGGGTTAGAAGGACACTCAGGGCAGTACATACGAGTCTCCTTCCACGTACCTCTTCGCCAACAGACTCTACATCTCCTAGTGGGAAAGTCTTTTGAGAGTGTAGGAGGAATGAGATCAGGAAAGTGGCGCTCTTTCAATCGAGCCACATCCTCCACCACTCCAACTCTAGGAACACTTGCCTGTTCCACAACAACAAGGCTGCCTATGACAGACTCCTGAAACTGAACAAAAGTCAACTTTGACGCAGGAGAACACTCCTTGAACACAACAAAAGCATTGAAAGTTGCTAAATTGAAGAGATGGATGGCCAACTTCTTATACCAAATGTAAGACTTACGAATAGCAGTGTAAGGTTCCAACCTCTGATCTACTCTATCAACACCACCCATGTGCTTATTGTAGTCTAAAATGCACACAGGTTTGCGCACTTCAGCAATCTGACCCCAAACAGCCACAGGTGAAGTACTCTCATCATGGATGGTAGTCAGCATGTACACATCCCTCCTGTCCACAAATTTCACAGCTAGCAGTTCCTCACTACGCAAGGCACTGCACTGTCCCCTCTGAAGTTTTTTGCAAACAAGCTCTTTTGGATAACCTTTACGGTTAGAGCGGATTGTGCCACAAGCAAAAGTGTCCACTTTGAACAATTCCTTAAACAATTGCACAGCAGTGTAGAAGTTATCAAGGTACAAATGGTGGCCTCTGTTAAACAGTCCTCTAGCACGTTCCCACACAATTTTCTCTGAAACTCCTACTAAAGTGGACGGACAACTAGGGGGTCAATAGTGGAATCCCTACCAGTGTACACACGCAAATTAAAAACATATCCTGTCCTACTCTCAGACAACATATACAGCTTAATTCCATAGCGTGCCCTCTTGCTAGGAATGTACTGCCTAAAAACCAAACGGCCCTTGAACAGCACCAAAGACTCATCAATAGATATTTCTTTCCCTGGAGTATAGATCTCTGAAAATCGATCTACAAAGTGATCAAGAACAGGCCGAATCTTAAAAAGACGGTCACATTCAGGGTGATCTCGTGGCAACGCCAAACCATTATCAACAAAATGCAGCATCCGAAGCAAAAGTAAATACCGATCACGAGTCATAACTGCAGGAAATATGGCCGTTGCCATCAAGGGACTGGTAGACCAATATGAACCCATGGACGGCTTCCTTATCAAACCCATCAAAAAAGTCAAGCCCAAAAACTTCTTCATCTCTTCCAGATTTGTGGGACTCCACCGGGTAGCTCTAGAATGGGGCCTAAGTCTGGCACTGTTGTCCCTCAAAAACTGTTCAGCATACAAATTAGTCTGCTCAACAATCTCACCCAAAAATACATCATCCATAAACAACTGAAAATACTGTATAGGCAAATAATGTTCACAATCCACTCTACACCCTGCATAACCACTAAAGGCAGGCAACACCGGCTGCACCATGTTTGGATCAACCCAGAGTCCAGCACTTCCAGTAGGAAGCCTAGCAGCCCCAGGCTGCAATCCAGATGCCTCTTGCACCATCGGCACAGTAGTATCCTCCTCTAAATCAGGCACTTCATCTGCACTGAGAGTACCTTCATCATCCGATGATTCCATGTGGAGAGAAAACTCACTGCCTGAATCTTCCCCTCCCTCCTCTCCCTCAGACGCACTGTCAGTCTCATAATCCTGCTCAGAGGAAGATTCAAGAAGCAAACCAACCACCTGCTGAGCAGTAATTCTACGGCTAGCCATAATGCTTACTAATAAAGGTTACTTGTCAAACAAGTCAACAACAACAAACCCTTTGTAAAAAAAAAGAAATAAACAAAATGTAGCTTTATCACAAAGACCTATATACTCCAACACTATACCACTCACGTGACAGAAGCAGCTAGACTCACCACCACCTACTCTGCACAGACACAGTAAGGATCAACAATATCCCACTAAAAAGAAGAAGAAAAAAATTACACATAAGACAATGCAAAACATCGCAAAGAATTTCATGCTCTGAACACTAACAAATATGCTGCCATTATGGCACCACTTACAAAAAATTCATTCATGCATGACAATAATACTCATTTGGAGTACACACAACAAAAATATTTTTCTTACCAAATAAATGCAATTACGCAAAACTGCAGAACCACCACTGCCGAAACCGCAAACAGGAATCAAAAGCTTTACACTAGAATAAAAAGGAGAAAAAAAACATTACAATCACATATGCAAATAATGCACCAGTCCACACACAATCCACCAGCCAAGCTAAGGGGTAGGTGGGCCTAACAGTATAAATAAAATATTCACCCCCGTAAAATGGGAGCAACCCTTGCCCTTTTGGCCACTCCCCAACACAGAAATTAAAAAAAACCCTGGTGCCTAGTGGGCATTCCTGCTGCACGATCACATGATCGTGCAGCAGGAATGCACAAAGAGGCATCGGGGGAAAGGAAAACCCTTTCCTTTCCCTCGATGCCTCTTTTGATACAAACCCCCTCCCCGAGCCAAACCTCACCTGATTTCCCCGACGCGCTGGAAGCAAATGGCTTCCAGCGCGTCGGAAGAAAGGAAACCCTCAATGATGTCAGCGCGCTGACGTCATTGATGGGGCGGGGGAGGCAGGGGAAGCCCTTCCCCTGCCTCCCAAAAAAAAATCCTAACGATCGGATTCCCACGGGGAGCGCCAAGCGCTTCCCGTGGGTGTCTTATGACGAGCTGGACTTGTCATGAGCACACGAGCACTGTGTGCCATGACGAGTCCAGCTCGTCATAAGCACCGAAGGGGATAAAGGGTCAGAGCAGGATCTCAGCGGCAGACGAGGAGAAGGAACCTCCTGGTCACAGGAACTACACGAGCATTGCGCTCGAGAAATTCAAGGATGCAAAGACCTCCATCAAGGATTACAGCTAACTTTTCAGGGTGTAAATGGAGAGAAGCCACATCTGCTTAACCACGCTCACGAATTCTACACGAGAATTGCGCTCGAGAAAATGAAGGATGCAAAGACCTCCATCAAGGATTACAGCTAACTTTTCACGTTGGAAATGGAGAGAAGGCACATCTGCTTAACCACGCTCACGAATTCTGCACACCTGCCCTGCATATTTATCCAAGAAGATGCCACCGTTTTGTGCAATACCTCTACTCAACTGGAGTACTGTCTACTGGCTAATCAGTAAGTGTTACCTCGTTGGGTAAATGTATAGTGCCTTTCCTACACTACAGCTGCGTAAAGGACCAGAAGAATTGTCTCCAGTGACCTGTGTGTCTGTAACTTTGCCACCGCGCCGAAGTCCTTTGAGTAAGCTGTCCATCATAGTGGGGAAAGGGCGGGCAGACGTTGCATACCGCTAGTGTATGTGTGGCGGGGCCAAACGAGCGGGGCTTCTAGGCCCGTTCACATGCCTCTTGTTTATAAAGGGTCAGAGCACGATCTCAGCGGCAGACGAGGAGAAGGAACCTCCTGGTCACAGGAACTACACGAGCATTGCGCTCGAGAAAATCAAGGATGCAAAGACCTCCATCAAGGATTACAGCTAACTTTTCAGGGTGTAAATGGAGAGAAGCCACATCTGCCCTGCATATTTATCCACGAAGATGCCACCGTTTTGTGCAATACCTCTACTCAACTGGAGTACTTTCTACTGGCTAATCAGTAAGTGCTACCTCGTTGGGTAAATGTATAGTGCCTTTCCTACACTACAGCTGCGTAAAGGACCAGAAGAATTGTCTCCAGTGACCTGTGTGTCTGTAACTTTGCCACCGCGCCGAAAGCGCCGGGGTCCTTTGAGTAAGCTGTCCATCATAGTGGGGAAAGGGCGGGAAGACGTAGCATACCGAGAGTATGTGTGGCGGGGCCAAACGAGCGGGGCTTCTAGGCCCGTTCACATGCCTCTTGTTTATAAAGGGTCAGAGCAGGATCTCACCGGCAGACGAGGAGAGGGAACCTCCTGGTCACAGGAACTACACGAGGATAGCACTCGAGAAAATCAAGGATGCAGAGACCTCCATCGAGGATTACAGCTCACTTTTCAGGGTGGAAATGGAGAGAAGGCACATCTGCTTAATCACGCTCACGAATTCTACAGGATGATTGCGCTCGAGAAAATCAAGGATGCAGAGACCTCCATCGAGGATTACAGCTCACTTTTCAGGGTGGAAATGGAGAGAAGGCACATCAGCTTAACCACGCTCACGAATTCTACAGGATGATTGCGCTTGAGAAAATCAAGGATGCAGAGACCTCCATCGAGGATTACAGCTCACTTTTCAGGGTGGAAATGGAGAGAAGGCACATCTGCTTAACCACGCTCACGAATGTGTGGCGGGGCCAAACGAGCGGGGCTTCTAGGCCCGTTCACATGCCTCTTGTTTATAAAGGGTCAGAGCAGGATCTCACCGGCAGACGAGGAGAGGGAACCTCCTGGTCACAGGAACTACACGAGGATTGCACTCGAGAAAATCAAGGATGCAGAGACCTCCATCGAGGATTACAGCTCACTTTTCAGGGTGGAAATGGAGAGAAGGCACATCTGCTTAACCACGCTCACGAATGTGTGGCGGGGCCAAACGAGCGGGGCTTCTAGGCCCGTTCACATGCCTCTTGTTTATAAAGGGTCAGAGCAGGATCTCACCGGCAGACGAGGAGAGGGAACCTCCTGGTCACAGGAACTACACGAGGATTGCACTCGAGAAAATCAAGGATGCAGATACCTCCATCGAGGATTACAGCTCACTTTTCAGGGTGGAAATGGAGAGAAGGCACATCTGCTTAACCACGCTCACGAATGTGTGGCGGGGCCAAACGAGCGGGGCTTCTAGGCCCGTTCACATGCCTCTTGTTTATAAAGGGTCAGAGCAGGATCTCACCGGCAGACGAGGAGAGGGAACCTCCTGGTCACAGGAACTACACGAGGATTGCACTCGAGAAAATCAAGGATGCAGAGACCTCCATCGAGGATTACAGCTCACTTTTCAGGGTGGAAATGGAGAGAAGGCACATCTGCTTAATCACGCTCACGAATTCTACAGGATGATTGCGCTCGAGAAAATCAAGGATGCAGAGACCTCTATCGAGGATTACAGCTCACTTTTCAGGCTGGAAATGGGAAGAAGGCAGACACCTGCCCTGCATATTTATCCACGAAGATGCCACCGTTTTGTGCAATACCTCTACTCAACTGGAGTACTTTCTACTGGCTAATCAGTAAATGCTACCTCGTTGGGGAATTGTATAGTGCCTTTCCTACACTACAGCTGCGTAAAACACCCTCAGTAGGCATTCCTGCTGCACAATCACATAATCGTGCAGCAGGAATGCACAAAGAGGCATCGGGGAAAGGAAAACGCTTTCCTTTCCTCGATGTCTCTTTTCCAATCAAACCCCCTCCCCGAGCCAAAACTCACCTTATTTCCGCGACGCGCTGGAAGCAAATGGCTTCCAGCGCGTCGGGGAAGAAAGGGAAACCCTCAATGATGTCAGCGCGCCTTGCGCGCTGGCGTCGTTGATGGGGAGGCGGGGGCGGGGGAGGCAGGGAAGTCCTTCCCCTGCCTTCCCCAAAAACCCGACGATCGGATTCCCACGGGGAGCGCCAGCGCTTCCCGTGGTTGGTCTTATGACGAGCTGGACTCGTCATGAGCACACGAGCACTGTGTGCCATGACGAGTCCAGCTCGTCATAAGCACCAAAGGGGTTAAAACAACAAATGCGAACATTGTTTTCATTTCCCTGTGCATTTCGGACTAAAGTGTGCATGATTATAGTGTCATTTAGAATTAATTTACGAATGTACTACGTGAAATGAAATCAGAAACAAATTACTGTGGCTCCATATTTACATGTCGGATGTACAAACTGACACCAAGGGCCATATTTACGACCCGCTTTGTGTCGCTTTTGCACCACGCAACATGGTGCAAGAGAGACGCAAACCTTAAGTCAGATCATTTAAGCCATGCAAAGCCACTTTGCATAGCTTTGAGTGGCTCCAAATATCTGGAATCATGCAGCGCAAATCGCTGCTTTGCGATACTCTGCTCTTGGTAGGTGTTCCATGTGTAGTGCGTGGGTGTTCTCCTCATTACTTCCTCTTTCTATGTGTGCTGCATTCTGCAGCGATTGTGCAGTCAACATGCGTGTTACATGAGAAAAAGGTGCTCTAATGATTATGCAATAAATATAGTGAAACAATATTATTTTGACTGGGTATATGAAAACTACTTGTATCATCTCTTTTGACAAACAGGGTCCTTGTCTACATATGGGTAGCTTCTCTTATTGTTAAAAATAGTGTGCAATAATGGCTAATGTTAATAACTGGATCTGCATGGCATAGCTTGTAAACATACCTCAATAACGTGATGGCAAGTAAAGGCAACGAGTTACGATCCCTCATTGTTGAGGCATCTGAAATGTAACAACATTATTAGTATCTATTAGGATTCTAAAAGCCTTAATGGTATTTTGAGTGTAGCTTAGGCTCGTAAATCTATAAAAATGAAGTCTGTTTACTTTGTATGTGTGTACTTCGTATTGATGACTTGTTCCTTATTGGACCATCTTGTATGCGCAAAGCATGATGTCTCAAAGACAACCCTGTGTACCCCCATCTTATATGCTATCTGCCTCTGCCAAGTGCACCAGAGAGACAGATACCTGAAGGCCAAGATCTTGATGGTGCTGATGTTCAATGGGCTGCGTCTTGTAATGGTGATTGGGAGATGCTACATTTGATGCTTAGAACCAATCTAACCGTGGAAGTAATTTCGTAGATAACCAAAGTACTATTGATGGATCTATCTACAATGAACCAGATATGCAAAGTTATTAGCATTCCACAGGAAAGTACATGAGTTTCTAAAACAAGACCAAAACATTATTGTGTATCATACCTGAAAACATCCTCTGTGAAGCAATAAGATAAAATCAATGACAATTTTAAAAAAGTCTTCCAACCACTCATATTTGTTGGTCTAGAGTTAGGATGACCATAACATTGATTTATTAAGTTGTAATAAATCAAAAAAATACATCTCCTCGCTATCAATAAGCCCCTTAGGTTGCAATTTGTCCAGTGTTCTTATCAAAAATATTTTCCTTTGGAATAAGTGTTTCCGCATGTCCTTGTCTTCTGTTGTTATGTTGCTTCCAAAACTTGGAATCTCAGTTGTCTGATTTTATCTCGCTGCTCATTGAAATGAAAGGCTACATTAAACTTGTCATTCTTGGTAGCTTTAATGTTATGCAAGCCTTAAATCATTTTTTCTCTCAGTTTTTCTGATGTATAAAGGTCCGCAGAGGCATTTAAGTGTGTATGTATATACATATTTTTTTTAAACAATTTTATTGGCATTTCATTATTTCGTAATAGGTAGGCTAACAAAAGCGAGAATTGATCAGAGCTTGACAGCTGCATACTACAGTACAGTAGCCAGGATGAGATCCCTGGGCAAGAGTAAGAACGGAGAGAAACTGTAGTTTGAGCGTACCCATCTTGCGATGTTGTGTAGGTCTTGATAGGCTGTAGTGCGTGTCTAGCAGTGTGGTATGTCGTGAGGTGTATGGCCGATTTGTTTAAGAGAAGAATCAACTGGCTTGTATGCCAAACTGGGGGTTAAAACTTGGGGAATTCGGTCGGGCGGTCTGGTTTGTCTGCTTCATGCTGCGGGGACAAAGGGAACTTCGTCGTCGTGTGCCTTCATAAGCTGGGGGATGGGATCAGGGGCTCTATCACTGACTCACCAGCCGTTGGGGTTACTATTTAGTCAAGGCGTCGCGCGCTGTCGCAGTGCTCTGCTCTGGGAGGCACCGTTTGATCGTGACTCTTAGGGGCGTTGAGACTCGCCTTCTTCTGCGCTAGGGGGGGACCTGGGTTGTGAGCCACAGTTAGAGTCCTCAGGTGCAGTCGGGGATAGCGCCGGCTGTTGTGTACTCGCCCCTTGCTGGCAGAACTGGTGCAGTAGTGTGGACCATTCCATGGAGATGTGTTTTTACGCGTTCCTTGTGCCTCCTCCCTCCTAATTGTGTCCTCCTCCGCTGAGCCCCATTTCTTAACTGCTCCCTCCCAAGCCGCCAAGGGGGGACCGCTTGGGGTTCTCCAGTGCATAGCGATCCCCCTTTTCGCCAAGAGGAGAGCTAGGGAGGTGAATCGCGCTTGGACTTTGTGAGTTTTGCGCTTACGAAAGAGCCCCAGCCCATTGGCCTCCCATGTGTCGATGTCTCTGAGCCCTGTTACGGCCTGTAGTGTCTTGTGTATAGTCTGCCAATATGGCCATAGTGTGGGGCATGACCAGAACATGTGTACAAACGTTGCATCTGCAGATTGGCACCTTGGGCATACTAACTGTGCATCTGGGTAAAACCGCTGGAGCTTGGCTGGGGTGAGGTAAGCCCGGTGCAGTATAAAGAATTGTATGTTTTTGAAACGGGCATTTCTAGATACCTTTTTCGGGTACTCCAATACCCGTTCCCATTCTTTATCGTGGAACGAACGACCTATTTCATCTTCCCATTTCAGGCACAGCGGGGTCAGTGTGGTGGCAATAAGGTCCTTAATCTCTTTGTAAAGCCATGTGATTAAGTGCCTCCCTAGTCCCATGTGAAGAATTGTGTGCAGTACTGGGTGCGTCGCGGGCTCCCCTTCAGTGAGATCCCATATACAGCGGCAGTTGAGTATTAATTGCAGCAGGAATTGTCCCGGGGGAAGACCTGTCTCGTTCGAGGGGCGGTCAAACGGTAACAGTTGTCCCTCTTCAAATAGAGATCCGACTTCTAGGATGTTGTGTTCTGTCCAAGTGTGCATTGTGCGGGCAGTGTAAAACCCTCCCTTCTTGGGTAGGCCGGCCAACGGGTACAAAGGGGTGTATAGCTGGGTGGTGCCGGAGATGCGATGCATACGCAGCATGCATGCCAGTGCTACCTTTAACTGGACCGAGTGTGACGCTCCGGGGCACGTGCCTGGGAGCAACAGGCGACAAACGGCCTGTATGGACATGGATCCCTCGTCTGCTGCTGTCTCTGCTAATTAGCGTCCTGCCGTCCATCTAGAGAGCCACTGCGTTTGTGCTGTGTAGAAGTAGGCCTCGAAGGATGGTGCTCCTAATCCACCTTGGTTTAATGGGAGCTGCAGTTTTGAGAGTGCGACTCTGCGGCGTTTGTCGCCCCAAATGAGGGAGCACAGCAGGGTGTCCAGTTTGCGAAAAAAGGAGCGTGGGGGAACAACAGGAGTGTTCGCAAAATAGTATAGAAATTGTGGTACTAGGATCATCTTGGCTAAAGCGATCTTGCCAATGGGCGCCAAGGGCAATACCTTCCAAAAGTTTACCCGAGTCCTGGCTCCCTGCAGAGCTCGGCGGTGATTGTCCTCGAAGAGGTCGGTCGGTGAGTGATAAAGTCTGATGCCAAGGTATCTCGGAGCGTCAGCGCTCCATGCTATGTCCGAGGCCCCAAGTCTTAGCTCCCGCGGGGGTAGACGGGGGATTAGGGGATATACAACAGACTTCACCCAGTTGACTTTAAGCCCTGTTGTGACTGCAAAGTCTGAGAGAATGTCTCCTATGGGGCTTAGATCGAACTCTATATCCCTCACATAAAGTAGCAGGTCGTCTGCGTACATTGACACGACATGAGTGGCTCCTGCGATTGGGATGCCCCATGCCTCCCCCTCTCGCCGTAATCTAATCGCTAAAGGTTCCATAGCCATGGCAAATAGGAGGGGGGAGGGGGGCACCCTGCCTGGTTCCTCTCTCCACTGGGAAAGGCAAGGAGACATATCTACCCAGTCGTATTCTGGAGGTGAGTTTTGTGTATAATAGCTTCATATATGCCCTAAAAGTGGGGCCTATTCCCAGCCGCCCCAGTGTTTCGAAGAGATACGACCACGCTAGGGTATCGAACGCTTTCTCAAGGTCCAGAATCAGGCAGGCCACCCTAGGGTAGCGGTCTCCGACCTGACCCTGAACCTGAAAGAGCCTGCGAATATTCTGGGACGTGTTTCTGCCTGACACAAACCCGTTCTGATCTTGGTGTATAAGCGGTGGTACCAGAGGGCTTAACCAGTCCACTAGGATCTTACCCAGGATCTTGCAGTCAGTGGAGAGTAGCGTAATTGGTCTATACGAGGCTAGATGCGTCAGGTCCCGTCGCGTTTCGGGATTGAGACTATAAGAGATTCCCGCAGCGAGCTCGGTAATCCCCCCCCCTCCAGGGCTGCCGCATACATAGTAGTCAGTAGTGGCGCTAGCTGAGTAATGAAGGTGCGATAATATTCTAGGGGTAACCCGTCCATCCCTGGGGTTTTATTTCAGGCCAGCGCGCAGATTGCCTTTTTCACGTCCTACTGTGTAATTACCTCGCTCGGAATCTGGGGTAGTGTAAGGGGATCTAAGAATCGGGTGAGTGCGTCTCGGTTGTCTTGCGCAGGGCACGGATAGAGCGCAGCATAATAATTGCGGAAGAGTCACAAAATGTCGGATTGGGCTGTTGCGACTCCGCCTAAGGGGTCCCTAATTTCAGTAATTGGGCGGGCTTCTTGGTGTTGACAGGCCAGCCAGGCCAGGAGTTTGCCTGATCTGTCTCCCTCCCTGTGCCGTTTAGTTGCGTATAATTTAAAGTTATATCTCCGCAGGACCGCTAAGCCCTCCTCATACTCTGTTTTGGCCTCCGCGACTTGCGTGTGGGTGGCAGTACCTGCATTTTCTGCTTTAGTCAGCGATGCCAGACTGAGTTTTGCCTCTGCGAGGCTTCTATCAAGCGTCCTGTGCAACCCAGTGATTTGCCTGATACAGGCTCCCCTCATTACGACCTTAAAAACGCCCCACTCTAACATTCTGTTGGATGCTGTGTTCGTGTTTTCTCAAAGTATTCTGTGATGCTATTCTCGTGATCGTGTCGGAATACCTGGTCCTCTAAGCACTCGCGCTGCAGTTTCCAAGTGGGGACTGGTGGGTGAGGTGGTCTCCATCTGAGGGCTAACAGATGTGCGTCATGATCTGAAATAACTCTCCCCAGATAGTCCGTACGTTGGGTCATGTGTAATATTTCCGGCGAGCATAGAAACCGATCGAGGCGTACCCGCAAGTTGTGGGCAACTGAATGATAGGAGAATAGTTTAGTGGTCGGGTTGTGAGCTCGCCATGCATCAACTAAGGCCCAATGTTGCGTCCATAGGCAAAACCGTTCTGTGTGCGCCTGCGCAGGGGATCCCGTGCCTGGAGGGTGTGATCTATCTAACGCCAGGTCTAAGACGCAATTATAGTTGCCCCCTAGCACCTATGGCGCATGTGTGAATTGTGGCAGAACTGTCGATAGTGAGTCCCAAAATTGCCCCTGGTCTGAGTTTGGGGCATAGATGCTGCCTATTAACAGAGGCCGCCCATCTAACAATCCTTCTAGCAATGCATATCTCCCTGCCCTGTCCACTACCCTACGTGTCTCTTTGAACGGAACCCCGGGTCTAAGCCATATCATCGCCCCCCTGGCAAACGCAGAGTAGGTGGTGGTGCAGAAAATACCCCGCCAGCACTTCTGTATTCGGTCTAGCTCTTTTAAGGTAAGGTGCGTTTCTTGCAACCACAGGATTTGTGCCTTTTGCCGTTTCGCGTATGAGTACACTGCATACCGCTTCTGCGCCGTGTGCATGCCCCTGATGTTTAAGGTCAGGAAGCTAAATGCTGTTGTGTTTGACATGGCTTTTTTTTAGTTCTAGGGAACCAGAAGGGTAGGCAAGGAAAGAGGCGCATCTCGTGTTTGTCCCCTCCCATCCAGCGCGATGTATTGAGGCGCCCGCCACGAATATGATTGTGTTCGGAAGGGTGTATGGTAACTGGAGGATGCAACAGCCAATCGTGCGGAACCATGTTCCAACATTACGGACCTATCACAACGGGTGATACGTCCAAACTGTGTAGTTTAACTGTGTCTTAATGTATTGTGGGGGGTGTACTCTGTAGGAATTCTGAGTCTGTGGCCATGCAAGGCCCATTTTGCCAAGTGTGTTAGTCGTGGGTTTGGCGCGCTTCCAAGCAAATTACTGGCGGCGGCGTTCAGTGCTCAGGTAATGGTCGACGCAGTTGTGTGTGCTGCGGGTGCGCGTGTCATGCAGGTGGGAGGAAGAATCGATCCTAAGTATCTAATAGTTACAGCTCGGTGTGCTAGTCGCTGGGATCAGTGCTGTCTTGGGGGCAGCGTGTGTGTGTGCTATGAAGGGAGAGGAAAGAGGGCTAAGTGTGCGCAGCTGGCTCGTTCAAATCAGCGTGTCCGCCGTCTGGGGTGTCACCACCGGGGGGGTCACCGAGCCCTCCAGAGAGATACTTGTGTCTCTGGAATTGTCTTCCGATGAGAAGATATGGGGGCCGTCATCTCGGTCTGATGCCGCTGCGGCTATGTCCAGCTGGGCTGCTGCCTGGATGGCCCTCCTTCTTTCTGCTATTTTTTCCTCAAGATTGGGGGGCCCCGCGGTTGGGCTCTGTTCCCGCTGACTTTGCTTCGTACGCTCTCGGTTTCCCCGGGTCCCTCGGCCTCTCGGCCTCTCGATCTTCTCGAGCTGCGGATTGTCTCCCAGTGTGAGCCGCCTGGGGCATTGATCTCCACCCACTCAAACACTGTCCTTGGGTCCGTAAAGAATTTGGTGCCCCCATCGTTTATTATTTGAAGACGGGCCGGGAACAGCAACAAGTATTGTATTCCTTTTTGGCGGAGCATTTTCTTTGCTTCTATGAAGGTGGCTCTTTGTTGCTGCACTGCTTTGGAGTAATCAGGAAAGATCATCACCCGCTTGTCTTCGACTTGGAGTGGGCCCTGCTACCTGGCCGCTCTTAACACAGCGTCTCTGTCTCTGAAATGAAGCAGTTTCAGGAGCAGTGGTGGCCGAGGCAACCCGGGGGGGGGTCGCCGGGCTGGAACTCTGTGGGCCCTCTCCACTGAGAAGAAAGGTGTGAGTTCTGCGTCCGGGGTGAAGGATTTGAACCAAGTTTCAATGTACTTTTCGGGGTATGAGCCTTCTACTCCTTCTGGCAGGTTTATCACTCGGATGTTGCTACGGCGGGATCGCCCCTCCAAGTCGTCCGTCTTCTCCTCCAACTGGGTCACTCGGGCATGGAGGCTTTGTATACTGTCCTGATGTGCTTTAGTTAGCGGTTGAAGGCTGGTCAGGATTTTTTCCCCCTCTGCCACTTTGTCGGCCAGCTTTCGGTGATCGTCGCGCAACAAACCAAGGTCGGAGGATAGAGCCCCAAATCTGTCCTCCATTGTGATATGGGAGTGCTCTATTGCCGCCAGCACTCTGTCCAACTTGTCGGACATTGCTTGTGGCAGAGCGGTATCCAACGGTTGAGTCTGGTCCAGGTCTAAGAAGGGCTGCTGACGTGATGGGGCCATCATCTGCGTGCCAGTAGTTTGCCACTGTCGCCCCATATTTCGTCGCTCCGGGTCTTTGCTGTGTGTACAGGCTCTCTGCGGTTGCCGGTCAGTCACCTCCTCCCCGAAAGGATCCAAGAGCCGATATTCCCAGGAAGTTGCCACCCAGTGTGAGACAGCTGTCTTGCCCTCTGCTTTGTTGGTCCGGACTTCGGCGATGTTCTCGTGGTGTCCCTGCAGGTTGCCCTAGAGTCACGCACACCGTCTCGGAGCCTCCGGGCCTCAGTGCGCGGGTGCCCGGGTGCTCCCCTGCCAGGGTGCCGCAGCGGTGCTTTAGCTTCCCCGGTAGCGCGCGGGGGTCAGCCTCCCCAGTTCCTGAAGTCAGCGGTGTCTCTGGAGGCCACTGCGTCTCATCAGGCTCCCGCCCCTGCCAAATGTGGGTGCCTTGTGTCGCCACTCGGTGTGTGTTTCACTGCTTACAACGCCCAGAGGCCGTCTCCTGGACCTGTGTGTGGTGAGTCGAGATGGAGTGTCTTCCCTCAGTTCGTGGCCCCACGTGGCGAGTGTCGGCGCTTTGCTGCTTGTAGGGCGCGGTCGACTCTCACTTGTGCCAGGCGGCTCAGCTGCTTGCCTTCTTCAAAGGTGAACCCCCATTGGGGCCTCTCCCTGTGTGATCACTGCGGGAAGACAGGTGGAGGGTCTGGACTCGTATTTGTGTTCCTTGCAGGCTGGGTTTCAGCAGGCTCACGGGGCAACTGCGGCAGCCCGTGGGCACCTCTTGCACAACGATTGCACACCGCACCGGGAGCCCGCTCTGACTAAGGCCCTGCCGGGAGGTATGATGCCCATCACTGGAAGGGCGCTTCCTCCCTAGACCCAGTGGTGGCAGGCCGTGCTGCTGACGAGTAGCTCCACAGGTCTGGGGACGTACCTCTGGTTCCACTGCAATGCAGGCCCAGCCTCAATGCGCGGGCTTCCAGCCAGGTAGGTGGCAGGCCTGCTGGCTTTCTCGCTGCTTTGCGAGGGGTGCCGGGCCCTTCCCGCTTGAGACAAAGATCTCCTGGTTCTCCGAGCAGCAGCCCGCACTTTTGGTGCAGCAGCGGCTTAGTTGGGGCTAGTGCAGCTTTGGCTCATGACTTTCTTTGGTGGCAATGTCGCTGCTCGCCCCAGTTGCACCACGGCTAGTCAAGGCGCCGCCCGTGTGTCACACCATAGGAGGCGAGGTCGCGAGGCTCCGTCGGCTTGGTTCTGCTATCTTACGGGCCCAGCCTTCACCTGGGGGCCCCCGCTTTGTCTACCGGGCTCCCCAGCGGTCAGTTCGGCCAGTGTTCGCTGCCTCCCCCACTTCTTGAGGGTCCCACCATTTGCGTTGCTGCTCACCGCTCTGGGGCAGCGGGGGGGAGGGTTTTGCTCACGGAGCTCGACGTCTCTGCACCAGGTTAGGGTCCTCCCCGCGCACCCAGGTCCACTCCTGCGCCTCGCGGTGCGGCACCGATTGTTTGTGGAGTTCGATCCACACCTCAGAGCCACTTCTCACCTGGACACGGCGGTGGGGAGAAACCAGGGGCCGTCTTCAGAAGGTGCCAGCACCCTCCGGGGCTCCGCCGCAGGTGTTACCCAGCTCCGTGATCGCGGAGCTGGGGGCCGCCATTTTGTCTCGGCTTGCTCCTCCCGTCGGATCAGCCCAATATTCGTGATCTGGCTGCAGATGTGGGGTCTATGCCGCTCCGCCTGCTCCCACCTTCATTGAGGCAGCTTGTGGGGGCGAAATCCAGTCCCCATGACCAGGATGGCTGTTGATGCGCTGGGCCGGTGGCCGGAGCTCTACACGAGCACGTCCGCCATCTTCCTCAGCGTAGCCACGCCCCAGTGTGTATGTATATTTTAAAGGTGTTACATGTGGCAAAGTTTTTTGATTTTATAGTTTTTCCACCATGTGAGTAATTTATACTTTGTGCTTTGATAACACTGTTACAGTGTTTATAGTTTACAGAATAAGTCCCTGGTCTCTTAGTTATAAGAGCATCCTGATTAGGTTGAGCCTGGGCAGCGGGTGCGCTGCTCTGCAAAGCATGATGTATTCGGGTATGGAATCGAAGCTCTGCCCATTTTCTGCCAATCTTTTCAATTGGCTCCTGTTACTGTCCTTTCTAAATTGTTGCTTTTGATTCACGATTAGGCCTAGTAGTACCTCCTTAGTATCGCCTTGTCTGCATTTGTAACCTCCCATGAGGAATGGACGTTTTACTTGTGTTGTTACAAGGTCTGATTTATCTACAGTCTGTGAGCACTATTTTCTATAATGATTTTTCCCTATTCCACCCACGATGTGCTTTCCTACAACGCAGCATGCCGTCCGCTTTTACATTTTTATTAGTAACGACGGCTGGTCCGCTTTAACTGTAGCAGTCATGTATCTTTATTTATTTTATTTGCCAGTGTGGTCTGCTTAAACTATAGCGGCCGCGCTCTGAAACCTTTAGGTTTTTTTGGGGGGCGAAATAGCCCCATACCGTACTTTCACTTTAATGGTGGCCGCGCCCCTTTCTTTAGACACTGCTCGGTGTATTCAGCTTAGAGCGAGCTGCGTCAAAAGAAAGAGGCGCGGACGCCATCAAAGTGAAAGCACGGCATGGGGGGCTTTTACAAAAACAAGCCATTTGTTTGTAAAACCCCGAAACCAGTCCCAGGATGCTTGTTTCCAGTCCAGGGAGGACCTGGCCTGGCAGTTCTGACTGGACTGTTCCCCTGAGGAGCAGGGTCAAGACTGATATGGCTGGATCCAAACTACGGTGGCTTACTGAGCAAAAGAACGATGGATTAAACCCAGATCTGTGATTGGGGGTGAGTGGTTCAAAGGTTTCAGCACTCCGTCCATCATCTTGTTGTGTTTGCTCTATTTCAATTTAAACATCCAAATAACTGATTCTTGAAGAGCTGATGGCATGACTGAATTTGATGTTGACATTCTTTTTGCTAAACTTTTCTATGTTCTTCTCCAACTTTTCCAGTGTTCCTTTCCAAATGATAAAAATGTTGTCAGTATTAGAGGCCCAATTTATGTCTTTATGAACATGGATCTCCTTGAATATGGCCTCTATTGTGCATAATTCCATCTTGTTCTCTATATTTAAATCCCAAATCCTATTCCAGAAGTCAGAGCATGGAAGACCCTACATTTGCATTGGAAAACACTTATTATGCAAGGGACGGGTGCGGTTCCTCCTTCCCCCGGTGACGTGGGTGGTACTGCAGAGCTGAGGGGGGTGGCGCTGGTAATGATGAGATGGATCAACAAGAGGGGGGGACAGTAGGGCTTTTTTTACTAGGTCCAGCATACGTGCCCAGGACAATGTGTTGAAGAAGGGTATGCAGTTCCTAAGGGCCCCATTTATGGGAGCCCGTCGGGCATTGCAGCGCCGGCCCGACGAGGAGCAGGCCCAAATGATGAAGCATGACACCTAGCTTGCTGGGTGTGTGAGGGCTTTAGTTCCAAAGAGGGGCTTCCCCCTCCCGCCAGGAATCACAGGACATTCACTTGTGCTCCTGCACTTAGAACGTAGCACCCCTCTGACCTTGTATATCTTCATGCCCTTAGGAACTGCATACCCTTCTTCAACACAATGATGAGATGGAAACAGAGTCTTACTGCGAAGACTCCACTGTGGGTGGAAGGTTTGCTGCATCAACTGGCGGCGCTGACGGGCTTCTCCAAATCGGATGCTATAGGTATTTTGAAATCTGGGGGATGTTATGGAGGGTGTCACAGTAAAATCATATGCTACCCTCCAAGGCAAATTTCATTTACATCGTAGCCAGTTCTACCACTATCTCCAGCTGCACCATGCATTGATGCAGCACATTCGCAGGTTGGAGGCCCTCCCTGACAACAACTTCCTTGAGGCTAAATTACTCCTAGGAGAAATGGGCACACACAAAATCGCCCAGGTATATCGATCTCTAATTCACAATATGCTCGACTCATTTACTACACTGTGTACAGCCTGGGAGCTGGACATCGGGGCCTTGGCAGATGAAGAATAGACAGAGGCTAAGACTTCCCCAAGATACTCAGCCATTGCGTCCCGACTACAACTCATTCAACTGAAATACTTCCACTACACTTACTTCACATGGCACAAACTCTGGGCAACGGGAAGGGTTGCCTCCCCCTCCTGTCTTCGATGTGCGAAGTTCGGAGGGTACCTTCCTGCACACAGTGTGTGAATGTGCTGCAATACAAACATACTGGACTTGACTTCTGGCCTGTCTGGGCCAAGTATTGGGACAATCCATTCTGCAAGATTGAACCTCCTCCATATATCGGCGGACTTTAAGTACGACTGATACACAATCACCTTCCTCTGGATAAGCCTGACTGTAGTCAAAAGGAATATTGCTCGCGACTAGAAGGATACTACTCTGCCCCCAATCAAAGAATGGTAGCAGGGCCTAGACTGGTGCCTGAACAGAGAAAGCCCGGTATAAAAAGCTCAGGTTGTCCTTTTATATGTTTGAATCTGGAGGCGATGGGCTGACTAAAGAGGGATCTCCATTGCACAGCCAGAGGCTTGTAGATCCCTAATTGATAAAGAAGTTTGGACTTATGGAGGTCAGAACCACTGACACAGCTTCTGGCATTATTTTGGGACTTAACTCTTGCACATTCAGGAGACCTCAAAGCTGAAGGTGGGTGACTGGGGATTATGCAGAAAGCATTGCGCTTGTTGTTACATGTTTACCATGCTGTGTGATGTTGCAATGTTTCTTTGCCATCAACATCAAATAAGAAACTCAATAAAATGTGTTTAAAAAAAACAAAGAAGTCTGAGGCATCCTTGATATTTGCTTTCTACCCTGGACTATGGCTTGAAGGAACGCATCACAGTATTTTCCAAGGGCTTCAAGTATTCAGCGCACCCAGATGCAATCGTTGTGATAGGTGGATTGGATAGATACTTGTGTACTTTAGATAATGTGTATAGCTTTATAAATCTATAGTGTATACAGATACACATCTCTGGCTGTACCAACAATGGTGACTTCTAAAGACTTACAACTAAAGTGAGTGATATTATGCACTGCATTTACCACAATGTATCTGAGCGAATTGTGTTCTGGTATGGCAGGCAATGTGTTCCTTCTCCCACTTTGTGATTGGCTCCTTGTCTGAGATTCACCTGGGCTCTGGGAGTGGTACAGAAACATAAAAGACTGTGTGCAGCATTGCCAGTGCCCCCATGGTGTCCAGTGTGCTTTGTAGGAAGGTAGAGTAATATGTGGTGATTTTTGTTAGGCTTCACCATGCAATACTCTCACAGACCCTAGAGATGATCCCGTCCTTGGATTCATAATAATAAATCCTTAGCTCAGTCCTGGTAGAGTGGCAAAAAGCAGCTTTACTAAAGGAACAATTGTTAAGCATTTCAGAGTACCAACATGGATAATAAGTAATTAACACAACTCAATAGAAGACTGACACCAATTTAAAAAAAATGCTACGAAATTCGTGTCAGGGGTGAAAAGGCACGTTATTTGATACCAAATTCAATGTGTCTAGTTGATGCCATAAAGGAGCTAGCAACCCTGGGTTTTCCTTGGGGCTAGCCCATGTTATTCTATGGACTGCCTATCACTTATAGTGTACTTTAATAGTGAAGGCCACTGTAGGGACGTATAAGCTTGCGCTTACATGCCCACACCTTTAATATAAGCCACTCTCCCTCCTGGACTCAAGAGGCCTTCCTTAGGGGTGACTGACATACATTAAAAGCAGTGCATTGACTTTGCCACACATGGCGTGGGCAAAGTCGAAATTGAGCAGTTTACGCTGTAAGAGTTATTTCGCACTGCATTTACCACAATACATCTGGGCCAATATTGTGCTGGTATGCTAGGCAGTGTGCTCCATGTGACTGAATCCTTTGAGTTATTGGGCTGACAAGCACATTGGGATTCACCTGCACTCTGGGAGTGGTACAGAAACCTATGAAGACTGTGAGCCGCATTACCAGCACCCCCAATTTGAATGTGTTACTCTCTATTGAAGAAGGACAAATAACCTGAAAAGTGTATAGAGATACACAGCACTGGCTGCACCAGCAATGCTGAATATTAAAGACTTTGAACGAAAGTCAGTGTTTTTATGCACTGCATTTACCACACTGCATCTGGGCGTATTGTGAGTTGGTATTCTGAGCTTTGTGGTCTCTTCCCCCTTTTGTGATTGGCTCCTTTAAGCTATTGGGCTGACAAGCTCATTGGAATGCATGTGTGCTCAGGGAGTGGTACAAAAACCTGAGAAGACTGTAAGAAGTATTGCCAGCACCCCCAGATCTACAGCGGATACTCTCTACTGAAGAAGGACAAATCTTCTGAAATACACATATAGGGATACCCAGTACCAGCTGCACCAACAATGGTTACTATTATAGACTTTCAACTAAAGTGAGTGTTATTATGCACTGCATTTCCCACAATGCATCTGGGTGTATAGTGTGCTGGTATGCCGGACAGTGTGCTCCCTTCCCCTTTTGTGATTGGTTCCTTTGAGTTATTGGGCCGACAAGCTCATTGGGATGCACCTGTGCTCTGGGAGTGGTACAGAAACCCGAGAAGACTGTAAGAAGCATTGCCAGCACCCCCAAATCTAAGGTGTTACTCTCTACTGAAGAAGGACAAATATTCAGAAACACATGTCTAGAGATACCCAGCACCAGCTGCATCAACAAAGGTGAATACTAAGGAGTTTCAACTAAAGTGAGTGTTATTATGCACTGCATTTACCACAATACATCTGGGCGTATTGTGAGCTGGTATGCTGGACAGTGCACTCCTTTCCCCTTTTTGTGCTAGGCTCCTTTGAGTTATTGGGCTGACATACTCATTGGGCTGCACCTGTGCTTTGGTAGTGGTACAGAAACCTGAAAAGACTGTAAGCAGCCTTGCCAGCTCCCCTAAATCTAAGGTGTTACTCTTTATTGAAGAAGGACAAATATTCTGAAACACATGTCTAGGGAAACCAAGCACCAGCTGCACCGACAATGGTGAATACTAAAGACTTCCAACTAAAGTAAATGTTACTATGCACTGCATTTACCACAATACATCTTGGTGACTTGTGTGCTGGTATTCCAGGCAGTGTGCTCTCTACCCCATCTTAAGAGAGGTAACTTTATTCCTGCCTGAAGCTGCTGGGGCTAATTTGTTTTTACTCTCTAGCCCCTGCCTAGCCTGTTCTTTGCCTGAATGAGGTGTGAAAGATGTGTGAAAACTGCTCCCAGAGCAGAGACAATGGCCTATGTGTTGGTAGGTGTGTTTCTTTCTTTCTTTTTTTAAATGTATTTATTTTTTAAGTCAAGATACAGACATATCACAAAGAGCACAATACATAGTATGTAACATTATATTCATGTGTTACATTTTACATTCCTGTATATAGCATACACAGTGAAGGGACAGCATTCCATCAGTGTAATTAGGAGATAAAATATGTCCATAATACACTCTCAACACGTCTTTTCAACCAGGTTAGAGCAAGTCTCCTCCACAGATGAGGGATATTTGATACTACTTTTGAAATGGCGAGTATGTTTTCCCTGCTGTGCCTAGAGTATGTCTCAGTGATGTGATTACAGGCCATTCATGTTTCTCTCCCGGGGGGCGCATCTTGCTCCCTTTTCATATCAGGATTGGTCAACAGGTAGGTACGTAAGGGGTCCCATATGTCTTTTGGTCTAGAGGATAAGGGGAGTAACTCCGCATAGTTTAATGTTTGTTCTAGCCAAAAGAGGAGGTTCTGCATCCACTCCTTAAATTTAGGTGCCCTCCCCCTACCCCATCTGCATGCCACTCTGCGCTTGGCCAGCAGTAATCCCAGCACCACATACTTCCTAGTTGTAGATGGGAGTTCTTCTGTGTAGCCCAGTAACGATGTGATGGGTGATGCCAATAATGGGGTCATAATCATCTGCCCCAATGCCTTGAATATCTGGTGCTGGTACTGGTTAACGGATGTGCAGTCCCAAGCTAGGTGTAGGAAGCCTGCTCCTTCTTGACCACAGCGATCACAGGTGTCATTGTCGCGCAGCTGGAATGTATGCATTTTGGCAGGAGTGTAGTATAGCCTGTGGAGAAATTTATAGTTTATGATGCGGAGGCGGCTACTAGCCGATATGCGCCCAGTTTGGCTGCAGCAGTATTCCCATTGCTTGTCGGTTAGGGGTTCCTACAGTTCAGCCTCTCAATGTATGCAGGAACTCACTATGCCTTGGTGTTGTGAAATCTGTGTGTTGTGGTACACGAGGGACATCACCCGTGTAGCGTTTTGTGACAATCGGTGTAATGGAGGTAGCGTTGGTGGATCGTGGGGTAATGTGGGTGTAGCGGCCCTAACACTCTGTCTTAATCTAATATACACAAATAGCTCCATCAGCGTGGGTTCTACACTTTGAAAGAAATTCTCTCTCGGTCGGAATTCCCCATCAGCATACAGCTCTCCCCAAGTCTTAATATTGACCTTACATAGCAATTGACAACATCATAGTTCCTGGGTCACTTCCAAATCGGGGTGATGCGGAAGAGGGAGTAGGGGCGAGTATAACATTGATATACCGAATCTGTTCACGATTTTCTGCCAGGTAATCACAGTGCATGCTACTGTGGTGGGATCAGTTTATCTTTCTTGGGGTTTTGTAGCTATAAATCTTGACAGTGTTGCCACTTCCATATAACTTTGCTCAACTGCAAGGTGTGGAATTTATGGGGGAGGATTGAACCAGTACGCCGCAAAATGTGCCTGTGCACATAGGTAGTACAATTCAAAATCTGGTGCTTTAAAACCACCATGTGAGAAGGGCAGCGTCAATGTTTTCCATTTCAGTCTGGGCTGTTTACTGCCCCAAGCAAGTCTTATCATTTGTGATTTCAGAGCTTTGAAAAAGTTGTGAACAGGTTTGTGGGGTATATTGAGGAATAAATATAGCAGTTTAGGAAGGATGACCATTTTCATCAGGGAGATCCTCCCCACCATGGACAGAGGCAAAGCGATCCATCTAGTGATTGAATTTGTCAGTGCTTCAAAAGCCTTCCCATAATTAGCCCTAATTAGTTCCGCCTTGTCTTTAGTAATCATCATTCCTAGATATTTCATTTCAGAGGAACACCAGACAATGGGATAGTCTAGCGTATAAGGGTGGACAGTCTCCGTGAGTGGAAATATCTGGGATTTCTCCCAGTTTATGCTAACTTCTGAAAGTTCACCAAAGGCTATAAATTCTCGTAATATGGGGTTGAGACTAGTTTGCGGTTCTCTGACATATAATGTGACATCGTCTGCATAAAGGGACGCCAGTATATACCTAGTGGCGTAGTTAAGTGCCCACTCTTGGTGCTGTTGGCGCAGCTTGGCCACCGGTAGTTCAATGGCTAGCACAAACAATAGAGGGCAGAGCGGGCACCCTTGCCGCATGCCACGCGAGATGAGAAAGGGAGTCGAGTGCTCACCATTTATTAATACTCTCGCTTGGGGTTGCTGGTACAGTAACTGTATCCATGAGAGGAAGCCAAGCGGCATTCCCATCCTCTGAAGTATTCCAAAGAGATAATCCCATTCTACTGAATCAAACGCTTTTGACTCGTCCAAGAAAACTGTGACACCCTCCATCTCCGGGTCTATAACCTGCATTACTGGAAAAAGAGTGCGAAGGTTGTGTGAGGTCGCGCATCCAGGAACAAAACAAACCTGGTCTGGTAACACAAGTGATTCCATGAGGAGACTTAGGGGCCGATTCCGATTCGGGCCGGAAATCTCTCCGACCGAGCCGGACTCGGAGAGATTTCCGACCGAACCGGACCCTAGCAGTCCGACCGAACGAGTACGATGCGCACGTATGCTATCGGACTCGATTCGGTCGGACTCCCATTGAAGTCAATGGGAGCCAGTCGTACGACGCGTACACGGGCTCCCATTGACTCAATGGGCACAACGCGAACAAGGGCGCCTCCTACAGCGTGTTCGCGTCGATGCGGGTCGCACCGTACATGGACGTGTAGGGGGACCCATGGCTCCCCTGTGTGCGACTCGCGTGCCTACGCTTCCAGGGGGTCCGACACGGACCCCCAAAGTGCGGCTCCGACAGCTCCTTGGAGCCGGACTGCGCGAGTCGGTCGGAGCGGTCGAGGTGCGCATGGTACTTACCCGGCCGGGGAACGTCTCCATTGCGCGGTGCGAGTCGTCCCCGTGCGAGTCGGTCGGAGCGGTCGGGTCCTGCGAACGAGTCGGTCGGAGATTTCACGAGCGCACGCATCGTACTCCGCTCGCCCGGACGCACGTACGATTCGGTCGGGAAATAGGGCTCCGAATCGGATCCGGTAAAGCCAAATCCAATCCGGAGCCCTACCGGCCGAGATCAGAATCGGCCCCTTAGTCTATTGGACAGTATTTTGGCAGAATTTTTTATGTAACAATTAATTAAAGAAAGTGGTCTATATGAGTCGCACTTGTTGGCTGGTTTCCCAGGTTTCAATATTGAAATAATTGTAGCTTCTCTCATGGTTAGAGGAAGTAGTCCGGTTTCTTTGGACTCCTCATATGCTCTCTTCCAAATGGGGGCAAGATATTCTACATATGTTTTAAAGAATTTGCCTGCTAGGCTGTCATGTCCTGAGGCTCGCCTGGTCCGATCTGCATTATCGCAACTCGGATCTCCTCTTCCTTTATCTCAGCAGAAAGGAACTCTCTTTGTGCCTCCCCCAGCCAGCCCAGGCCTACCTGCTCCAAATAGGGTGACATTGCAACCGGGTGCAGCCTGTTGTGGTATAAAGGGAAGAGTCTGTAGTATATCAGGCGTGTCTCTGAGGATCATTCCCCCTGTCTCTTGAATAATTGGAAAACTGGGGTGTACGCACTTGATCAGCTAATACTTTCCTTGGCCCTTCCCCCTCGCCATACCTGCGCACTTTAAAATATTTCCAGCGAAACAGACATTCGTGTTCTGCGGAGTCTCCATATAAGTCATGTTGTGGCAGTCGGGGAGTGGACGAGCTTTTGTTCCAGCTGTTTGTTATCTATTTCCAGCCGAGCGAGCGAGCATTCAGCATAGATCCCTAAAGACTCCTCCTCCCCTTAGCAATGAAAATCCCTGTAATGGTGACTTTAAAAGCCTCCCACACTGTAGCCAAGTGATCGTCGGAGTATATGTTACTTTGAAAAAAGTCCTGTACTTCTTGCCACAGTTCTGTGCGGAACACAGTGTCCAATAATGTTGTTGGGTTCAATCGCCAGTTCAAGTGTAGAATATGCATGACCAGAAAAGATAATCTCAGTTCCACTGGGGAGTGGTCTGAATGTGTACGTGCAAGATGTTCAACTCGGGACAGCCAGGGGCCCAGCCTTTTGGACACAAGCCAGTAGTCAAGGCACGACCATGTAGAATGCACTGTGGAGTGGTGAGTTCCCTCTTTTTGCCCCAGGTGTAGGTGCCTCCAGGCATCTAAAAGACAGTTTGTCGTAATGATGTCTTGTACTTGACATTGGGTAGTAGTATAGTGATGTGGTTGGGGATGTGATCTACAGTATTAATGCTGTATTGAAATCTCCTCCCCAAATCACTTACGTAGACTCAGTGGTCATTATTTTACCCCATAAATAGGTAAAGTAGACCGAGTCGTCCGTATTGGGCCCATAACAGCAAACTAATGTAACAGAATACTACGGAAACGCCCTCTACGCAGGAACGACGGCTAAGCTCCTGAGACGGCTGCAACGCATCCAGAACGCCTCTGCACGTCTTATCCTCGACATCCCCCGACGCAGCCACATCACACCCCACCTGAGAGACCTGCACTGGCTCCCTGTCAACAAGAGGATAACCTTCAAGCTCCTCACCCACGCACACAAAGCACTCCACAACTCCGGACCAGCCTACCTCAACAGACGACTCAGCTTCTACACCCCCACCCGCCAGCTCCGCTCGACCAGCCTCGCCCTCGCCACAGTCCCCCGCATCCGGAAAACGACCGCCGGCGGCAGATCCTTCTCCCACCTCGCCGCCAAGACCTGGAACACCCTCCCCACCAACCTCCAACAGACCCAAGACCTACTGGCCTTCAGAAGACTCCTCAAGACCTGGCTCTTCGATCAGTAGCAGCACCACCCCCCTCTTCCCCCAGCGCCTTGAGACCCTCGCGGGTATGTAGTGCGCTTTATAAGTGACATGATTGATTGAATAGGAGGCTAGCTTCCCCCACATAAGGCTATACCGACCCTGCTTATCTTGTAGAGATCCTATGGCTAAGTATGGTGTATTCTTCTTGATTAGGATCGCTGTGCCCCTGGAATAAGTAGATAAGATGAAAAGCATCTATGTTCTGCCCATCTAGCAGAGAATTTTGGAGGTGTTATGGGGTGGAGGTGTGGCTCCTTTACATAGCTATTTGAATCTCATGTCTATCTAAATAAGCAAGAGCGTGTCTACATTTGAGCGGATTTCCCAACCCCGTACATTCCAGGTCATACAGCATATTTCTAGTTTCTTTCGGTCTTTCATTGGAGTGTCAAAAGAGGGAAAATAGTTGGTTCTTGGCCCCAATAATGCGTCCCCACATGTACATGCTCCTGTGACATCGATGCATTTTTAACTTTGCTGTGCATTGTGTGCTTAAACAAACCCCATCCCTTATCTCCCCCCACCCACAACGACAACCCAAACTTGTCTGAGTCATGTTTCCCCCCGCAAGAACATCAAATAACAACCAGGTATACAAAGGTCTCAACTCACTTTCCCTGGTCATAGATAACCAATGAAGTTGGTGCTGGTGGCGAAAGAAAGGGGAAGAGAGAGAGAGAAAAAGAGAAGGTAATGAAGGAGAAGAGAGCGAGAGAAGAAGAGAAAAAAAAGGTAGGTAAGTTGGGAACATAGGGGAAGATGTAACAATAAGAGTAATAAGGGATCTCCTTACGAGGTTTCACCAAAGGGCACGCAACCCCCTCCTCCCCAATCGGTGCTAATAGCAAGGGAAGGAGGCGCCCATGCTTAATAAATTGTATACTCAATAAAATGCAGGAAATCATAATTAGATACGCAATGACACTGAGGGAATTCTTCATGTCCACAGCAGAACACTTGCCTACCAACGCTCGAGTCTCGGCAGTTCAGTATTGGCATTCTCTACGTTGTCTTCTGAGGTGCTCACCATCAATCGTAAGATTAAGTTACTCGACCTCCGACATCGAAGACAGTGAGCTGACCACTCGCACCCCTGTTGGCCGGTTGTTGCTTGATGCTCTTCAGAAAATCCTCCACCTGTTGTGGATTGATGAAAAAATGTTGCTTCCCTTACGGGTGACTCTAAGACATGCCGGATACATCATCGCATAGTGAATTTTCACCTGGCAGAGCTTACTTTTCACCAATGTAAATTTCTTTCTGGCCTCTTGCACTGCCATGGCGAAATCCGGGTAAAATGCAATGGTATGTCCATCAAACATGGTTTGTTGTTTCGACCTGGCCAGCCGGAGGGTCGTATCATGATCTCGAAAATTAAGCAGTCAAGCAATAATGGGTCTGTGAGCAGTCCCCGGGGGCAGTCTTGTCCCTAGCGATTGGTGTGCCTGCTCTATCACTAGTTATGCGGAAAAGACTTATGCTCCAAATATGGCCTGTAGCATGTGTTCGACATAGTCCTCCATGCGCTTTCAGGTATTCCCAGGATATGAAGTTGTTGCGCCTAAAACGCGCTTCTAGGTCTTCGTTTTTGGCAGCTATAACTTTTAACAAGCATTCCATTTGAGTTTGTTGTGTCTTTCTGGCCGTTGATGTATCTTCCAGGTCAGAAATTCTCTGCTCTGCTTCTGCAATGCGGCCCTCATGTTTCTCCAATTTTTGGGCTATGGAGTTCATATGACTGCACATGGAGTCCATTTTGGTTTCTATTGAGTTTAAGCGTTGTTTCATTATTAGTAAAGGGGATTTAAGTTCTTCATCGGATGTTTGCAAGGATCCAGAAGGTTGGTCTGCCATTTGCTGATCCACGTCTCCCTGGTTTCGGGGCAGTCTCCGGGGCTCAACCGGCAATTTAGCTTGCTTCGTCTCCGTTCTGCCCATTATGCGCTTTTAACCGGTTACCCTTTCACCTCTTTCACTGCTCTTTTTGGGGGAGGCTGCCCCATGGTCGGCCCCCACCAGGCCCCCACTCCCTTTGTCTGTTGGGGAACCAGTGCAGGGTTGCCGTTTTGTCTATGCGGCCGACCTAGGCCCTCTGGAATATAACTGTCCCAACAATCTGCGCTTCTAAGCACTTGCTGCTGCCCCTGCCCGATAGCGATGGTCGCCGCCGTTGATGTGTCCTGCCAATCGTGACGCAGATTCTGTGATGGTCAGATCTCAATATTGGGCTTTTATGGCGATCGCCTCATCTACATCTAGTGGGTCTGCTCAGGGGTGCGGACTCTATAGATGCTGCAGTCCCCACGATATTACACCACATTCGCACCCAAAGGCCGACCAGTCCCGGGAGCAGCCACCCCTTTCAATTTAGAGTTTAGGGCTCTTGGTCGCATATGGCTTCCTCCCACCTCCGGCTTTGTGGCGAGCACCGCTGGTTCCGCGAGTTGCCTCTTTCTTCCTTCAGCTGTGGGGGAGTATGCTATCCCGGGCCCAGCTCTGTCCTGTAATATTTCGTGTGTATTGACACCCCATCGGCTGGCCGCATCAGAGGGTGTCAGACTAGGCCTCTCTGTAATCCAGTGCCTCCGCAGGGCACCGTGCTTTCTCCAGGCTGCTCCTCCATTGGTGGGCAGGGTAGTGAGCAGCTCCTCACCTTCACTACGTGCGGAGGCTCAATCATCCCCACAACCTGTGGATGGGAGCCAGGCCATGATTTGTGGCTGTACGCGCCATGGGGAGCGCTGTGATGTCTGCAGGTCTCCCGACACCAGATCCACTATCACCCGGGGGCATTGCTGCGCTGTGCAGTGCAGTTATTTGTGGTAGCGTTCTGTAGCTGAGTTATATATAGGGGGTTGCTGCCTCGTAATCTGCTGTGTCAGTGCAGGGCCGTCTCCGTCAGCTCGTGTCTTCGGCCTCAGGGCAGAGCGTGATCACCCCCGCCAGGCCAACACCCATCCGGGTCTTCACTACTTGTACAACTCCCGTCTTGGGAGACTGCCCCTCTCCTGGAACACTCCTCACCTTTGCGTCAGGGTTGGGGCTGTTCGCCCACCTCAGCTCGTCCCCGTCGATTCACGCAGAGGCTCAACTCCACTCTGCGGCGTTGCAGGCCCCGGAAGGCCATGCCCTCTCAGTTCTGTGCGGGGAGACTTCTGGCTTGCCACTGTCAAATGGACAGACCAACGGCGGAATACGAGAGCCGCACTTCACTGCTACATTCCTCGTGTGGTAGTTTGTTACAGTAGTCTATAGAAGTGTGCACAAGCAACTCCTGCACCTGCCCGTGTTGGGCGCAAACTGCAACGCAGATCAAACTCCACTTGTCCATAATTACTCATGGCTTGCCACTGTGTTTTTCTGGTTGACAGAGTCTGAGAGTGTCGGCAGTGTCGCTGCAGACACCATATCCAATTTCATTATTTTGGTCAGTGTAGGAAAGTGGGTTTCTGTTGCAGTAACCCCCCCACTTTTTGCCAGACTACTGATACACTTTTACTTGGTGTGCCCTGGGTCCCTGCCAATCAGGTTCCCAG
The DNA here is from genome assembly GCA_963921515.1 of Calotriton arnoldi. Lineage (NCBI taxonomy): Eukaryota > Metazoa > Chordata > Amphibia > Caudata > Salamandridae > Calotriton > Calotriton arnoldi. The sequence goes on along the minus strand of CAWUFW010009979.1, from coordinate 159,981 downwards.
GGCCTGTGTTCGTCCCCAAAACTAACCCAACTGGCATCTCTGGCCACAGGTCAGTCCCTGGTAAATGGTACCACAGGTACCCAGGGCACTGTGACCACAGAAGGCCTCTAAGGGCTGCAGCACTTATTGTGCCACCCTTAGAGGTCCTGTACCACTACACTCACACACTGAATTTGCAGGCTGCGTGTTTTGGTGCAGAACAAAGTGAAGAGTCGACATGGCACACATCCCTGTGTGCTATGCCTACAACCCATTGCCCTGGCATAGATCAGTCACCCCTCTAGTTGGGTGCACTATACCAGTTGTGAGGGTACAAGTACATGAGCCCGGTACCCCCACAGTGTCTAAGTCCATTCTTAGACATTGTAAATGCAGTGCTGCCATTAAGAGTATATGGTGCTGGGAGTGTGTCATTACGAACTCCACAGCACCATAATGGCTACACTGAAAACTGGGAAGTTTGGTATCAAACTTCTCAGCACATTAAACCCACACTGATGCCAGTGTGGGATTTAATGAAAAATGTGCACCGGAGGCATCTCAGAGATGCCCCCTGAAAACTAACCCACCTCTAGTGTCCCGACTGAGTGGCTGCTTAGGCTGCCATCAACAGACATGTTTCTGGACCCCTGGGTCGAGACCCTGCCACTCTCGGGGGCCTGAAACAATGCACATACTGGGACGAGGTGCCAAGTCTCCTCCCCCAGGATGGGTAGGGTTCACGAAGGGGAAGCTTCAAAGGAATGCCGCCTTTGTGAGCTTCCCCAGACCACTTGCTGCTTTCAGAAACTGGTCCCCACTGGTTCTGCCCCCACTTTGGGTGGGGGAACCGGTGGGGAAAACAAGTGAGGGAGGGAGGTGTGCCCACCTCTGCCAACTCCACCCCTCAGGTGGGGGAGGCGAGGTGAAGCACAACTCTGAGTTCCCGCCATCTTGAGGATGGGGGGACCCAACCAACCAGGGACAGGCTCGTGCCCCCCTCCCACTGGAGGGTGGCACAATAGGGGGTGTACCCACCCCAGGGAAGGGACCCATAGGTCCCTGCCCTCTACCTACCTGTAACACCCCTAAATCTAGTATTTAGAGGGCACCCTGAACATTGCTTCCTGAGATCCAGCCAAGAAACAAAAAGAAAAGAAGAAGAAGGACCGAACAGCCGTGCAGCCAGCTAACAAGAGGAAGACGCCCACTGACTTGGCCCCAGCCCTACCGGCCTGTCTCCCCACGAACCTGCTCCTGCGAAATCCTGGTGTGTCCTGCAGCCAGCAACCTCAAAAACCTTGAAGGACATGTCTACCTTCACTTCCAATGACTGCTTCTCCCGTGAACACCGGATTTGTTCAAACTGCAACCTCTGGCAGCAGCCGGAGACCGCAAACCTGCCCCACTCTGCACCCGCCGTCCACGGCCCGAGCTCGAGTGGGCAAACGCCACGAGGAGGTCACCCCGCCGATCCTGAACAGAGATCCAGCGACCCCTGACCTGCCTCAAGCCTCCAGCCGACGCCTGCAGTCGAAATCCAGAAGGCCCCTCTAACCGCGACCCAGAGCTGGTAAGCCGATCCGACCCCAAAATGCACCCCTGCACCCGACGGCCCACGGCCTTGTGTGCCCAAACCAACAGTGCCTCACCAACCCTTAACTTCCCAACTTACCTCTCAAAGTGGTGGTCGCACCCAGAAGTCCTTCGTCTCCCTGCCTGCAGTGTTTTTGCTAACCGGAGGTTCTCCATTGGAAACAACAGGGCTTCCGACGACGAAACAGCACCCTGCACCCGGCCGCCCTAGTGTCGCTGAGGGTGCAATTTTTGTGCTAAGCTGTTTCCCCATTTGCCCTGAGCTAAAGTCTAGGAGCTTTGCTCCCACAACCCAATGGCCTGCTTGCCAGCAGCCACCAACCGGAGACCCCCTATCCTCCATAGGATAACATTGGGCCTCAACACTCTGCACCCGGCCTCCCTAGTGCCGCTGAGGGTGTTACAAGAGTGCATCACTGACCCTGGGGGGCCCCTGAGTCTAACCCCAGAACCTTAACTCCCACAGTCGATAACTTACCTGTGAACCGATAACCTGTTTTTCCTCCATAGGATAACATAGACACTTTTTCTTCCAAAAAAGTTTCTAAGTGTGGAGTTTTGAAATCTAAAAATATTCCTTAAAAATTGCACGAATAACCAAAACGTATTTACTTACCTGTTTGCAGGAAATGTCCCAGTGCTGAATCTAGGTATCCAGCACTGAGTTAGAAAAGTAACGTGAAAAGTAACTTACCAGTAATTTACTGAAAAAGCCTATTCATTTCAATGTACTGTATTTGCTAAGTATTGCAACATACTGCATTCCCTGTAAATCAAACAAAGTACAATTCCTATTGCATTTTCAAACTGTTCTACAATCAGCAACTTATTACTGTAAAGTATTTAATGCTTACCTGTGCCAGGCTTGCTTGGTTCTAAAAATAAAACAACAGTATATTTTTTATACAAAAACAATTGGTCTATAGTTCAGTCTTTGAGTGTGTGAATTCATTTGCTGACTGAGTGGGTACATCAAATGCTTAACACTGTCCTCTGATACTGCCTTACTGCTCGACCACTCTACCACAAATAGAGAGTAAGGTTCTTTCTAACTTTAACCTCGTTTACCGCGGCGATAATTTCGCCACAGTGCGGTGCGTTCCATTATGTGGGCGGGGCCGCGTCGGCCAACGGACGTGCGCAGCACTACCGAGGTAATGCTCGCGACGGCTGTTGGCCGATGGGCGCACTTAAGGGGTTAACCTCTGCCTACCTCTGGGGTCACCGGGACTCTATACACACTACACCTCATTTTGGTGTAGTATATATAGAGCCAGTTTCCTACATTGGTGGATCAGCGGTGGGATATACAACTTGCATTTGTTGGACTACTTGGTTACCACCTGATCACACGACAGAACTCTTGAATTGCCTTTAGAATTCTGATTTTTTCAAAATTGGCATTTTTGCAAAACTACTACAAGTCTTGTTAGGGCCTTGCTTAAGTCCCTTTAGAATTTTAGAAAATAAAAATTCACTGTAGTCAAGGGTAGAGGGGTTAGAACTTTTTTGTTAGAATGTCTTAAAATAAGAACCCAGCTACTAGTGAAGATAACCATAATAACATACAGGACATGGTTGAGGAGCTCGACCTTACCCCTTACCTTCACTTGTCTTTCAAGGAAGTAAGGTCCTTATGTAAAATTAAAAACATACCAATGGGTCCCCATCCAACCAAACAAAAACTCCAGGAGCTGTTGGCTGAGTATGCAAAGGACCACCCCTCTGAGCAAGGTGATGACCAGTCAGATGGGGAAGTTGTGGAAGAGGATGACCAGGTAGATCTACCACCTCCACTGCTTATGGAGAAAAGGGCTCCAGTAGCCCTGACTCCAAGAATCAACCTCTCAGTCCCTAGGGGCCACACAGGTGGCTCAGGTTCTGGTGAGGACATTGAGGACAGCCTCAATGAGGAGGACAGCCTTTTAGCAAGGCTGACCAAAAGACTGGACCTAGAGACCAGACTCCTGGCTCTAGAGAAAGAAAGAAAGGAGATGGGATTAGCATGGTGGCAGCAATCAAACTAATAAGGATAAAGAGCAATCTTGTGATCCTAAAATCCCTAAAGGGATTGTCTCTAAATTTGAGGAGGCTGATGACATCACTAAATGGTTCACAGCCTTTGAGAGGGCTTGTGACATGAGAAAGGTGAAGAAACCTCTCTGGGGGGCACTCCTGTGGGAACTTTTCTCTGGTAACTGCAGATACAGACTCCTGACCCTTTCTGGGCCAGATGCTGGGTCTTATGACCTCATGAAGAGAACTCTGATTGAGGGATTTGGACTCACAACTGAGGAGTACAGAATTTGATTCAGGGGGGCTCACAAAACCCAAAACCAGTCCTGGATTGATTTTGTAGACTACTCAGTAAAAACACTAGGTGGCTGGTTAACTGGAAACAATGTGCATGACTTTACTGGAATTTACAACTTGTTTATGAAGGAACACATATTAATTAATTGCATTGATGAAAAGTTGCATCAGTACCTGGTAGACCTAGGTCCACTTTCTCCCCAAGAATTGGGAAAGAAGGCAGACCACTGGGTCAAAACAAGGGTAACTAGGACGTCCACTGGGGGTGGCCAAAAGAAAGGGGTTACAAAGCCTCCCCAGAGGAAACACAGTGAACCCCTTAAAGATAAAAGTAAGGAGTCCCAGGTAGCCTTCCAAAAACCTGTCCAGGAGGGTGGGCCCAAAGACACCTCACAAAATAAAACAGGGTACCAAGGTAAGAATTGGGATCCCAACAGAGTATGGTGTCACAACTCTCAAAAGGCAGGACACCACACCAAGGACCCTAGCTGTCCTAAAAACAAAGCCCCTACTGCAGCTCCAGGTGTTACTAGTGTAGCTCCAGGGGATGCCAGTGTAGCTTTGGAGGATGGTTCCTCAGATGAGGAAGTCCTCCTAGCCTTCAACTGGAAAATGGGCCCAAAAGGTGAGCTGGAAATTCCAGAGGGGAGTAGACACTTCCACCACCTCTGGTGAATGGAATCCCAGCCACTGCCCTGAGAGATACCTTTGCCAGTCACACTGTGGTGCATGACAGGTTGGTTTTCTCAAACCAGTATGTCCCAGGGGAAACAAAGAGAGTAAGGACTGTCCCAGGGGATGTCACTGTTAGGCCTGAGGCTGTAGTGCTCCTAGGAATAGCTGGGTCCCTTAGCTGGAGAAAGGTGGTAGTCAGTCAAGACCTCCCCCTTGATTGTCTCCTTGGGAATGACCACCCAGAGGTTGGTCAGAGTCCAAGAGAGGTACTGGTCCAATGCCAGACCTCACCCAAGAAACATGGGGGGGCTCAACCTGCAGTTAGTGCACCTAAGCCCCAAAAGAAAAAGAAGAAACAGTGTAGGAAAGGTGGGTAACTGTTAGCCACAGTTCCAGTGGGCCAGGGAGATTCTATCCCAATAAGGGAGAACTCCAAAATTGGCACTGGTGAAGTCCCCCCTAGCCAACAAAAAGACCTGACTCCTCAGGCAACTGTTCAGCCTGAATTTGTGGCTCCTCAGCTGGCAGAACAGAGAGTGGAAGAAGGGTGTTCACTACCAAGTGTAGTGACCCCCCACCCTAAAACAACAAACAGGCCCCCCAAACCCAAAGAAGCCTGTAAGTTGGCTACTTCACCTACTAGTGAAGAACTAAAGGTGTGGTTCTGGGCACTGACAGCTGTCAGTAGCCTCTGTTGGGTGGTAGCTTTCATGGCAGCCCTGTCCTTGGCATGGTGGACTAGCCCAAAGCCAAATAGCAAGTTGGTCCCCCTGATCCTATTGGTCATGGTGGGGTTGCTCAAGCTGTGGGTGACCTCTGTGGGTAAGCTGGGCTTTGCCCTAGCTAAGTTAGAATTTGCAGAGGTAGGCACCTCTGAACCCAAACTAAAAAGATGGGGTGAAGACACTAAAGAGCTAGGAAAGGAGCATTGGGAATTTGGTCCTGGAACTGTTGAGGTAGGCCAGCTCCCCCAAGGGGCTGACCTGGACAGAAGGATGTAGGGCAGAGTAGGCCCTGCAACTTTCAAACCACTTCCTCTAGCTCTTCCCCGCCTGAAAGACTAGGAAGACTCTCCCAGCTTTGGCTGAGTCTCCTGGCCTTTGTGCTGGGCGGGGCTTGTGTAGGAATGTGGGTTTCTATTGCAGTAACCCCCCCACTTTTTGCCAGACTACTGATGCACTTTTACTTGGTGTTCCCTGGGTCCCTGTCAATCAGGTTCCCAGGGCCTGTGTTCTTTCCCCAAAACTAACCCAATTGGCATCTCTGGCCACAGGTCAGTCCCTGGTAAATGGTACCCCAGGTACCCAGATCACTGTGACCAGAGAAGGCCTCTAAGGGCTGCAGCACTTATTGTGCCCCCCTTAGAGGTCCTGTACCACTACACTCACCCACTGCCTTTGCAGGCTGCGTGTTTTGGTGCAGAACAAAGTGAAGAGTCGACATGGCACACATCCCTGTGTGCCATGCCTACAACCCACTGCCCTGGCATAGATCAGTCACCCCTCTAGTTGGGTGCACTATTACAGTGGTGAGGGACAAGGTGCATTAGCCCTGTACCCCTACAGTGGCTAAGTCCATTCTTAGACATTGTAAGTGCAGTGCTGCCATTAAGAGTATATAGTGCTGGGAGTTTGTCATTACGAACTCCACAGCACCATAATGGCTACACTGAAAACTGGGAAGTTTGGTCTCAAACTTCTCAGCCCATTAAACCCACACTGATGCCAGTGTGGGATTTAATGAAAAATGCACACAGAGGGCATCTCAGAGATGCCCCCTGAAAACTAACCAACCTCTAGTGTCCCGACTGAGTGGCTGCTTAGGCTGCCATCAACAGACATGTTTCTGGACCCCTGGGTCGAGAGCCTGCTGCTCTCGGGGGCCTGAAACAATGCACATCCTGGGACGAGGTGCCAAGTCTCCTCCCCCAGGATGGTCAGGGTTCACGAAGGGGAAGCTTCAAAGGAATGCCGCCTTTGTGAGCTTCCCCAGACCACTTGCTGCTTTCAGCAACTGGTCCCCACTGGTTCTGCCCCCACTTTGGGTGGGCGAACCGACGGGAAAAACAAGTGAGGGAGAGAGGTGTGCCCACCTCTGTTAACTCCACCCCTCAGGTGGGGGAGGTGAGGTGAAGCACAACTCCGAGTCCCCGCCATCTTGAGGATGGGGACCCAACCAACCAGGGACAGGTTTGTGCCCCTCTCCCACTGGAGGGTGGCACAATAGGGGGTGTACCCTCCCCAGGGAAGGGACCCATTGGTCACTGCCCTCTACCTACCTGTAACGCCCCTAAATCTAGTATTTAGGGGGCACCCTGAACCTTGCTTCCTCAGATCCAGCCAAGAAACAAGAAGAAAGACCAAACAGCCTTGCAGCCAGCTAACAAGAGGAAGACGCCCACTGACTTGGCCCCAGCCCTACCGGCCTGTCTCCCCTTGAACCTGCTCCTGCGAAATCCCGGTGTGTCCTGCAGCCAGCAACCTCAAAAGCTCAGAGGACCTGCCTGCCTTCACTTCCAAAGACTGCTTCTCCCGTGAACACCGGATTTGTTCAAACTGCAACCTCTGGCAGCAGCCGGAGACCGCGAACCTGCCCCACTCTGCACCCGCCGTCCACGGCCCGAGCTTGAGTGGGCAAACACCATGAGGAGGTCACCCCGGCAATCCTGAGCAGACATCTGGCGACCCCTGACCTGCCTCAAGCCTCCAGCCGACGCCTGCAGTCGAAATCCAGAAGGCCCCTCTAACCGTGACCCGGAGCTGGTAAGCCGAGCCGACCCCCAAAAGGCACCCCTTCACCCGACGCCCCACGGCCTTGTGTGCCCAAACCAACGGTGCCTCACCAACCCTTAACTTCCCAACTTACCTCTCGAAGTGGTGGTCGCATCCAGAAGTCCTTCGTCTCCCTGCCTGCAGTGTTTTTGCTAACCGGAGGTTCTCCTTTGGAAACAACAGGGCTTCCGACGACGAAACAACACCCTGCACCCGGCCGCCCTAGGGCCGCTGAGGGTGCATTTTTTGTGCTAAGCTGTTTCCCCATTTGCCCTGAGCTAAAGTCTAGGAGCTTTGCTCCCACGACCCAGTGGCCTGCTTTCCAGCAGCCACCAACCGGAGACCCCCTATCCTCCATAGGATAACATTGGGCCTCAACACTCTGCACCCGGCCGCCCTAGTGGCGCTGAGGGTGTAACAAGAGTGCATCACTGACCCTGGGGGACCCCTGAGTCTAACCCCAGAACCTTAACTCCCACAGTCGATAACTTACCTGTGAACCGATAACCTGTTTTTCCTCCATAGGATAACATTGACACTTTTTCTTCCAAAAAACTTTCGAAGTGTGGAGTATTGAAATCTAAAAATATTCCTTAAAAATCGCACGAATAACCAAAACGTATTTACTTACCTGTTTGCAGGAAATGTCCCAGTGCTGAATCTAGGTATCCAGCACTGAGTTAGAAAAGTAACGTGAAAAGTAACTTACCTGTAATTTACTGAAAAAGCCTATTCATTTCAATGTACTGTATTTGCTAAGTATTGCAACCTACTGCATCCCCTGTAAATAAAACAAAGTACAATTCCTATTGCATTTTCAAACTGTTCTACAATCAGCAACTTATTACTGTAAAGTATTTAATGCTTACCTGTGCCAGGCTTGCTTGGTTCTAAAAATAAAACAACAGTATATTTTTTATACAAAAACAATTGGTCTAGAGTTCAGTCTTGAGTGTGTGAATTCATTTTCTGACTGAGTGGGTACATCAAATGCTTAACACTGTCCTCTGATACTGCCTTACTGCTCGACCACTCTACCACAAATAGAGAGTAAGGTTCTATCTAACTTTAACCTCTGCCTACCTCTGGGGTCACCTGGACTCTATACACACTATACCTCATTTTGGTGTAGTATATATAGAGCCAGCTTCCTACAGTCAGTCGTACTTCATTTAAGAGTATGATTATTTCTGATACAAAAGCCCTGGCCGCTGGAGCCTCACACAAGTGCGGCCATCTTGTGTGCGCGCCCTCTAGCGCCCGTGGTGCGTTTCTTTACCTGGTAGGACTACGAGTTGGCACGGACTAAGGAACCTTATTAACTTCAAAGAGGCCAGCCCTGCCAAAAGTAAATGTCTGTGAGACCTGGAAGGGCCCCAGCCTCTGCCTCTCAAGTCATTCAGGCAGCAAGCACAGTTAGAGGACGCTACCCCTAGACCCAGTTTTGAATGACCACAGAGGAGGGGACTGCTTATTCCTTTGGTCACACTTCTGGGTGTACACAAAGTCTCTGCACAAGAGGAGAAAGGGTTTCCCATCTTGCATTTTGGGAATAAGGTACACTGTAAGATTGTTTGCAGTAGAGCCACACAGGTACTGCTGCCTATGTGGGTAGAGTTGCCCCTTTGAGCTTTTACCCCTTTTTTAGGGAAGAGCAAATAGGCACCCCACCCACTAGCTGGTGCCAGGCATAAATGTGCCACCCAAAGGCACCATCCATAGAATACTTTCTGGGCCTATGGGAGATCATAAGTGAATTTGACCTCCTATCTATGACTTCTTAGGAGCTCTGAAAGCCTGGAGTTGACTTGTTTGTCCTGGTACAAGGAGAGCAGGTCCAAAGGTCAATTGACTGACCTCCTTTGTAGCTATAGGGACACAACAAGCTGAAGATGCCTTTTCCCTGAAGTGACTACCTGACCAGTGGAAACTGGACCTTGACTTTGTTATTCACCTCGACCTGACACCCTAAGAGTCCTATGTGTCTTCCCTTAAGGTCCTAGAAGCACACTCATGTGATTGTTTGGTCACCAGTAGAAAGTTTGGAAACCTTTGAAAACCTTTCCTTCAGAGCTTCACAAGGACCCTGTGGAAAAAAATATATGATCCGCAGTTCCACAGCGATGTACTGGATTTCAGATTCATCCCACTCCAAGATTCCCACATTTCCAAAAAAATGACAAAGTCCTATTCACATTGTTAATTTTCAGCAGGAAATTTACATGGTTCCAGAGATCCAGTGGGACCAACCTTCCTCAGGTATCCAGCCTTCGGTTCCACTCCATTGGCTACAATTTCAATGGTGGCCCGCTTGGGCAGAATTTTCTTTTTATAAAGTGACAAAGTCCCTTTCTCCTTTGGTACGTAGAAGAAATTTCAATGTTTTTCTTTAAAAAAGTGACAAAGTCCCTTTCTGAAGTGGGACTTTGAAACTTTTTTGAACTTTTTGACTTTCAAACTTTTTACTAGGACCAATCCACTTGGTGTATCCAAATAGGGGCCCATTGCAGCCAGCCTTAGATTGTGCATAGGTCCTTGTCTATCGCTTCCATAGACTATCATTGGCGCTTAGTGCTTTTTGGGGATATTTCTACCTAAAACTTAAAAATACCACATTTCTCGTTCCACTTATTGGATGTTAGTTGTTTTGGTGTAATTTTGTTTATTACATTTTAATTCCATTTTTATGCTTGGTGTTTTGACTTTATTACTTTTTTGGTACTGCATGAATACTTTACACATTTGCCCTTAATTAAGCCTGTCTGTTCTGTGCAATAGCTCTCAGGGTGTTGAGCTCAGATTAATTTAGTAAGTTTGAGTCATCACTGTGAGAACAAATGTTGCTATTCCTTGAGATGGGCAGTCACTCACCCCATTTTCTCAAAACCTTTGTTTCCAAGTATTACACAGTAAGCAACAACATCAAAAAGACAACAAACAAAAGATAGGAAATGTTACAGTGTGAGGAGGTGTTCCAAAGCCATTGTAAAGACAAACCAATGTTTGCATATCAATGATTAAAAAACATCAAAGAACTAGTGGCAAATGAAAAATCAGGAGTTGACCCTACAATAACTAAGTGATCAAGCACTTATCCTTCTCTAAACTATACTTTGCAACAGTTTTATCAGAGGAGAAAGTAGAAATCACCCACAGAGCAGGACAATTATAAAAATGGAAAAATATGCCACCTGTGACACTTCTAATTGTATATATGCACTTAAATGTCCCTGCAGACTTTTATACATCTCAAAAACTGAGAGAAAAATTAAGTTAAGGCTCACAAAACAGAAAAAATAATTGTATTAACAGTGTTACATCCAATTTAGCCTTACATATCATTGAGCAGGGACACATCAGCCAGCTGAGATTCCTGGTGGTGGAAACAGCATGAACAGAAGACAATGACATATGGAAACACTTATTACAAAGAGAAACATTTTGGATCACAAATTGAGCACGTTGCCACCTAAGAGGCTTCATTATAAGATTGAAATGTTTATTTTTGTATAATTTATTACATCTATCTTATGGTCATTAGTACTCTTGACCAAAATTTGTTAGTATCTGGAAGGCTTTTGTGTATTTTTCATTGATATTATTTTATTAGTTTCACACACAATGTTTTTAAGTATGGTATACAATAATGTTTTGGGTAAATTATTGGAAATATAAGTTATTTCTTGGGATTGGTAATAACTTTAGCTGTCTGGTTCAATATAGATAGAGCAATCAATAGAACTTTGGTTACCTACCATGGTCGATTGGTACTATACATCAATTCCAGCATCTCTGACCTACTGTTATAAGATGGCACCTATTGGAACGCTGCACCATCAATATCTTGGCCTTTGGACATCTGTCTTTATAGTGCAGTTCCCAAAGGCTGATGGGATAAAACACAGAAGTAGAAAGAACATCTTTGAGACACCTCGCAGGGTTCAAGGAACACAGCCTAATACGGAACAAGCCATCAATACAAAATACACACATACAAGGAAAGCAGGCTTGTTTTTTGTAGATATAATTACGAGCCTAAGCTACACTCAAAATACCATTAAGTATTTTGAAATCCTTATAATAATACTTATGTTACAGTTTGGTTGCCTCATCTGTGAGAGATAGTAACTCTTTCCTTTAACTGACCAACACATACCTTAAGTGTCCTTACGAGCTGTGTCAGCACCTGGATACCCTCACGGGTTATAAGAAGCGCTCTACAAATCTACTGATTGATTGATGTCATAGGGGTCCAGTCACTAACATCACTTGTTATTGCGCATTAGTGATTTAAGTGTTTACTTTGCCCCTCTCCATTTACAGTGTAATTCTTTAACAAAACTTTAAATCTACTATAGGCAAACAAGCAATCTGTATGTCAGCAAAGATTACAGATTTATCTAGTCAGAATGATTTAATTTCAATACATTTATTGCATAACAATCAGAGCATTTTGTTCTCGGTTAACACGCATGTTGACTGTGCAATCCGTGCATTTACAGGGGTTGGTTGGGTAAAGTCATGAGAAATTACACACATGGGGCCCTGTTATGTATAGGATGCACTTTCCCTGTTTGCACCCTGCGCACCTTGAAACAGGTGCACCGGGCGCAAACAGTGAAAGTACACTCTATTACAAAGCGGTGGTGTATAATATTTACCCACCTTCCAGCGGGTGTGCCCAACTTCTTTTAGAAAGGTTCAGGGAAACATAGGGTCAGACAGTGTAATCTAATGCACAATGTTCAAATAAATGTGCTAACATGTCATAGGCTCAGAAAGGAAATCATGAAATATTCCATTATTTTCATGGTGTGCCGGGAAAGCTTGACCCTCCCCTAGAGCTGGTTCCATTTTTTTTAAATTTGCTATGAGCTCACCCCATAAATTAGATTTAGATGCATCTCTTTTATCATGGATTCCCTCAATACGTAACAGGTGCTTTCTTTATGCAAAGAATTATATACATCATGCATTTTCTCTCTTTGTACCTGCCGTGAGGGGAACGGCGAACAGCAGCTTTTTTCCTCGCCCGCTGCCGTGAGGGGAACGGCCACCGGAGGGCACTTCAACCCCCAGCAGCCCAAGCGGCGGCGCCAGCCGTGACGCTGCTTTCCGCGCCCGGAGGCGCGATAAGGCTCGACAGGCCACACGCAGCGCGGGACGCGCGCGGGCCAAGTCCGGGCCAAGGGCGGGCCCGTCTGTACCCGTCCGAGCCCGGCTGAGACTGGACTGGGCCACCCCCCTTGCTTTTTACCCAGGGTTTCTTACGGCATGACTGAAGGTAAAGTGAATTTTATTGCCCCACATGCTAGATTGTGCGTTATTGAGCCATAACACAGGTGGAACGAACTGACCCCCAGAAATGTCTAACCGGAAAGGGGTAGCCGGGACTTTGGATGCCTTCATTTTGAGGGCAGAGTCTCTTCTGTCCCATGAAATTGAAATTACGGAGCGCCGATTGTCCATGGACCCTGCTACTTTGTTTTCTAGTTTGTCAAAGGGTGGACCAAAGGCTGTGAAGACATTATGCGCATCTCCTTGTAAGTTACCGTCTTTAGAAATTTGCGCCGCATCACCTGTTCTACTAGATACATCATCTTTAATGCCATGCCCGGGAGTCGTGAGTCAGGTTGCATCAGGTATTAACACCAGAGCACGAGGGCATACTCCCACAAGCCCGCCAAACTGAAAACACTGCCATCTAAACGCAAGAGGAACACCGGGAGTGATGGGTTGCCCAAATCAAAGGCTAAGCCCAAAAACTCTAAAATCGATCATGACAGTGCCAATAACCTGGGAGTTGTCTGCACAGCCTCAGTGGGGACACAGACTGATTTTGTTTTCGATTCTGCCGGTAATGACATTAATCTAGTTGCCAATATAGGCGCTGAGGGAGGCATTGCCGTTTCTCCTTCTGTTACCAGGCATATTGATACCACTCTGGGTGACATTAAGATTGCACTTGATAAGACCTTTAATTTAATGAAGGTGGAGTTCGAATGTTTAAAAATCTGCACTGATTAATGTAGCCGACAGGACTATGACCTGTAATGTAGTACCCAATAATGATGTTGGTAATTTACTGCCCTCTTTAATCAGTCAAATGAGTAACACACCTGGGGTAGAGTTGCATCCTGGTCTTGCTACTCAAAAAGGTCCCATTATTATTACTCCGCATCTTAACTGTAGTCATGTAAACACAACTCACCAGACAAAAACACATAGTAAGCAAGGGGACAGAGGGGCTACCTCACAAAGACACATAGATAATCTGAACTTTGTACCGGGAAGCAGCTGCCCCATGGTTCAACGTCCCAGCATACTTGCATGTGATGTAAGAGCAGCTAGGGATACCCCTAATGTTCCCAGTAACGGCTCCCTGAGATCCAATCCCGATGTACTCGACTTACCCCCAGCCTCATGCCCATATGTGTTAGTCCTGGCTGGGGTTCCCTACTTATCTGGGGAGCAACGGGAATCCTGGGCAGACCTGCGTAATAAGGCCGTAGATTGGCTTTGTAAGCATAAGGGGTTCCACCCTTCCAAAATGAATGATATCATCATGGCTAGAAGAGTTGGGTGGGTTGGCCATTCTCTCAAAAACATAGATGGCGACTGCATTGTCCTTAATTTTCGCAGACCTAAGTTTGTTCGCCATCTACTGAATATTTTTGAACAACCAACCACTCAAAACACCCATATTAGTGCACTCCCCTGAGTTATTTTTACAAGCCACTCAACAATCTTCAAAGGGACTCCCCTGTTTTGCCTCTGATAACAAATAGGTTTAACTCGCTATCTAACCTAGATACACAGGACTGACAATTATCAACCAGGGACGCTCAGCTTTCCCAGCAGTCCCTTCTGGAACAGCCCCTTGCCAGTACAGTTATAACCATTACTGATAATGGCGAAAGTCCGCCCACTAGTATTAATAATGGAGCTGATTTGAACATCCTCAGCTGGAATGTAGCAGGACTGCACTCTAAGCTCGATGACCAGGATTGGTTGCGCCTGGTCAAAGACCAAGATATTGTCATGTTCCAAGAGACCTGGGCCACACACGATTCACATATTGAAGGGTTTCATTGCACTTGTGTCCCGGCATCCAGCCACAATAAAGGTCGACCATCTGGGGGCCTTCTTATTGGTCTTAATGTAGCGACTGGTGGTAGCTATAAGATACTTCCAACAAACAGCCCTAACTTCCAAGTAATACTCTTTAAGAGAAGAGTCTCTCTTTATTTGGTTAACTTTTACAATAATGATTTTGCATCAGTCCCCAACAAGAGTTTTATTGAGCTTTTTGATTTTATTTCCAATCTAGATTATCAGGCATCCGGTTGGAATACTATTGGGATTATTCTGGCTGGGGATTTTAATGCAAAATTTTATGACAGGCATTGTGTTACGGAACCACACACTACGGGCCCTTCTTTTCGCAGGGGAGCGGAATTGACAGCTCTATTGAGCTCGCTCAATTTAGTTAATGTCATGGAGCAGTTGGGTACATCTCATGCCACCAATAACCATCACCCGACCTTCAGAGGCAGGGGACATTCGTCCGTAATAGACTTTGTTTTCATCTCTCCTCTACTCACGGATTATTTAATTACTGCAGAGGTTGTTGCCACTATTCAGGGGGATCACAACCCCATTAGAACCGCTTTCAGATTGGCACCCCGACACATGTTTCCAATTGAATGCGGGGCTAAAGATTTAACTCCATCTACCGACAACCTAACACTGTCATGGAGGGGTATTGATAATGGGGATCTGTTTAAATTACTTGTGAAGGACAATTTACCCTATATCACCTCCTGCTTGTCATCTGAAGCTCCCCATCAGGAGGTAGTTGGTGGTTTTTCTAAACTCTGTCAGGCAGTTAAAACTCTCCTGTTAAAGCCCGTTTCCTTGAAGAAACCGGGCCCTAGATGGTTTGATTCTGCATGCTCTGCTGCCAACAGGAACTTGCGTATGGCTTTGTCAGCTGACCCCAGGTGTTCCCATGATGTAATACAGGCTAGACAGATGTATAAACTAGCTATTACTAACCGGAAAGAGGCACTCGTAAGGGATCGTTGGGAAGCCCTATCGCAGGCTGCTACGGAAAAAAGGGGTAACTTATTTTGGACCGCTGTAAGGGATCTTAGATCCATGGGACAGCTATTAACACCAATTAGCTGCACAATCTCGAGCCAGTCCTGGGAAAATCATTTTTCAAATATTTATGCCACCCACAGAGAGAGATTGAACAGCTGGAGTATAGTCTCCCCAATACTCTTCAAATCACACTCCCTGAAATAGAAGAGGCTATCCATCAGTCTATCGGGAATAAAGCCCCTGGCCCGGATGGGTTACCGATTGATATTATCAAATGGATCCCGGACTTCTGGGCTCCCCTTCTCCTGAATGTTTTTAATCACTGTATGTTGGGCCCGCTCCCTGATACTTGGGCAAAAAGTATTATAGTTCCAATATTTAAAAAGGGGACAGGTCACAGCCCATTAATTACAGACCAATATCGTTGATTGATAACACTGTTAAAATATTGGGCAGAGTCCTATATAACAAGATCCTGGAATGGTCAGAGGAATATGGCATTTTAGAGCGCTGCCAGTTAGGCTTTCGTAGGAAGGTTGGTACCATCGAGCAATGTCTGAACCTCAGCCTTGTGATTGGGAAATATACCATTGCTCGTAAAACTCCTGTCTACCTGGCCTTCATGGATTTGTCCTCAGCTTTTGATTTTGTCAACAGGTCAAAGCTGTGGGCTATCCTGTTGGGCCATGGTTTAGACGCTCCCCTGGTTCATTTCCTGGCTTATCTTCATAAGGACCTTCAGGCACAAGTGAGAATTGGTAGAGGTGGTGAGGTCTCAGGGCCTATCAAGGTAGGAAGGGGGGTCAGGCAGGGATGCGTTCTGGCCCCCTTCTTTTTATTATTTATATTAACGGCCTGAACAAATCATTGATAGGTGCAACCAAAGATGTGCCTATGATTAACGGCAAACCTTTGCCGGTGTTACTTTATGCTGACGATGCGGTGCTTATAGGTCGCACCCCAAACTCATTGCGCATTTTAGTACAGTCGTTTGTTAAACATATGGACAGTCTGGATTTAAGAGCTAATTTAAAAAAATCATTTTTAATGTCTTGTGGCCCACAAAAACGCTCCCTTACCTCCATCTCCGTTGGCAGCCAAAAATTAATATGCACTGGTAAATTCCCCTACCTTGGTGTGGTCTTTGCTGCGAACGGCTCCTGGACTGAGCATCTTTCTCAGTCCAGGAGCAAGTTCTCAAAGACCATCAATTCCATTTTTAGCTTTCCCCGTCCCAAGAACACTGGCGTTATTTTAGCTATCTTAAAATTTTTAAATTGCAATGCGTCCCAGTAGCTACTTATGGAGCGGAGATTTGGGGCACCACAAACAGTTCCTGCATTCAGCGGGAAGAAAACAGATTCTGCAGGAAACTGTTGGGCGCCCCAATCTCGACATCTCATTATGTTTGCCATAAAGAATTAAATTTAAATTATGTCACTGATTTTATACGTGCTCGTCCGGCTCTCTTTTGGCTGTCTGTCTGGAAGAATGAGGAAGCTATTCTGACTAGAGATATCATCATGGACTGTTTGAAGTGTGAGAAAGGGATGGATATCCCCTGGCTATCCGGAGTTTATCAGAGCTTATGCAGTATTAATCAGGGTTGTATTTTTAGAAACCCTTGTAAAGCTGAAACACTACGGAAAATAGATCTTAGGAATGCACTTTACCTATTTTACAGTACCGAGCGCATAGCTCAGGAATCACAGAAAACCCTTGTCTCTAGTTATATGTCACTAGTCCAATATTGTTATCCCCTACCTAACTACCTCACCTTACCTATGAGTCACTGGGAAAGAAGTCTGTTATTCCGTCTCAGAGCAGGGACACTCAAGTTTGTATTATGTTTTCCCCTTGGTTATCATCCCAAAATTGATTTGGTACCCTGCCCATGTGACGGAATTAGCGGACAGACAACCCTGCACTTTTTATTCTTTTGCAAATATTATATGAAATATAGCAAGGGGACACTTTATCCCTATTTTAAAAGAGGAAACCTGTTAGCCTGGATCTGGCTTATACAAGCATGCTTGGTATGATCGATGAGGAGCTTGTATTCCGCTTAAGTACTTTTCTGAGAGCTGCGATCCGGGCACGTCTGTCCATGTCAGACCCTTGAATTCTTAACTGTGATTGGTTATGTTGTAAATAATGCATTTTATTCATCATATTCTAAGATGTGAAATTGTGTCTGATAATTTTAACAGTTTTTCTATGGTTGTACTTTTATGGATATACTGCCTATCCGAATAAAGATTATGAATTGAATTGAATATACATCATGGCAGTGTCTGAATTTCATCATGGACTCCTCCCCTAGATATCTTGGGTACCCCCCCAAGTCAAATTTTACCTCTTACCTGCAAGGACAGAATGCCATTTCTGTACCTATAGCCTGCATGTTCTTTTGTGTACCAAGAATTATACTGAATATATCAGCACCACCATTTTGTAATGGTGCCCCCATATGGCTGGAATTACAACCGGTATGTCAGGGACTACATTTTACCATAGGTAACGCTGCACCCACCTGCATTTCATTTGGTGCCCTTCCCCATTAGCCAACAATTACCTGCGGTATGCCAGGGCCAGCAGCACACTTGCATACATAACAAATTTACACACACAGACACACATAAACAAACACACACTCTCCCATGCTCTTACTCTCATGCTTACTGTCACACTTTCACTCACACATACTCCCAACCTTGCAGACACTCTGAAACACACTCACATGCATATACACTCAGACACTGTCAGACTTACAGACTCATTCTCATAGTCATATTCCCACACAGTCTCACATGCACTCCCTGTCACACATTCTTTTACACCCACTCACACACACCCAGTCACACTCACACCCACATCCTCTCAAATGCACACTCACACATTGATACACTGTCACTCCTACACTCTTGCCCATCATTCCAATTAGTTTGTGTTGGAAAACCTTGCACTGTTTCAGCCCCTCTTGTACTGTCTTGCCTGTTAGTGAAGTTTTATGAAAACATTTTCTTCATACACAATTCAAAAGTAAAAACAAATGTTGTTGTGAATGCTTGTTTTTATGCATGATGTGAATGAAACAGCCCATTTTCATAAAATAAGAGAACAGAGTATACATTTCGTTTTATATGCAGATCAAACAATGGCAGTATTGGAAATGGATTGGATCACTATGTAAATTTGAAAAACATCACATCTAAGTCACCATATGTCATACAGGACTACTTCAGGCAGTCTGTGCTTTTTTAGTAAGTCTACTTGCAATGTTAAAAGAAAGCTACAAGTCCCAGAATGCAGCTTTGCGGTGCTCGAAAAGACTGTACTATCCAGCGATGATTGCTCCCAAAGGGCGGAGGAGTGTCGCCCCGCCTGCTGCAAGTGCAGTGGTAAACACATATTAATAAAATGGTCATTACCAGTTTAATATTTTGTGAGCCGCTGGCCCACGCACTGTGGAGGAACAAGTGTGAGGGTGTGGGTGGGGGTGGGGGTAGGACAGGGCCGATTCCTGCAGTTTGTAGCAGGATGACTGCTGCCACTGTCAGTGCTCAGTGCGCATGTCAGATTGGCCTGCTGTCTACAGCTGACCTATCCGGCATGCACACTTCAGACACAGCAATCCCAGCGCTGTAAAACAGCTGGAGGATTGCAGGCACAGGCCCTTAGCCCCAAAATGAGCACTGGGTTAGCCTGTTACTTCCCTTTCTAGCTCCGCTAGTCTATCCAGGAGAGGAGGGACACCGGACCACCGACCTCATTGCACCCCATGCCCTCACATCCACAGACTACATCCTGCTAGGAGACCTAAACTTCCACCTGGATAACAATCACAACTCAAACACCACCTCCCTCCTAGAGAACCTCACCAACATAGGACTGAAACAACTAGTCACTGCCCTCACGCACACAGCAGGACACACACACAACCAGCGTCTCCTACAGCCACACCACGGAACTCCTCTGGACAGATCACCACTGCATCCACTTTGTTGTGGTCTGTGAAGGTAGACACCAGGAGCCAGGATGTATTTTCAAGTCTTCTTTATTTAGTCTTAAGTCCAAGTTACATTAGTCTTGAGTCCAGCCAGCACTGGTGTGGTACCAGCCCCACCAGGAGCAGCCTGCCTAGCTGCTCAGCCCATCTCTAACTGACAACACTCATCCACTCAGACACCCAAGCATTCCACGCATCACAGGCACACCAACATTCCATAACCAACTCACACTCTGGCTGAGCAGCTAGGGGCAGCAGGACTGGAGTACATGCAAATACAACTTAGTAGGGTATAACATTATCCCTTTTTCTTCAGAAGAAAACGAAAAATGAAAATATGTAACAACAGGCAAGAACTATAAACAGGAAAAATGAATAATGGTACGAAACTCTAGGATGCAGCAATAAAGACAGAACATCACAAGAGAGAGAACCATTAAGACAAGAAAGGATGGTTAAGATACGACTACAAAAAGCAAGAGCAACAATACCCCCATCCTCCCCCAGAAAAATTAGCATTTTGAAGCATAAGTAAATTGTACAATCTGTAGAAATACAAATTGTAACATTTGTAGCAAAACATGTATACTATGTACTGTGACGCAAAGGGGAACACACCCCGCAACACCAATCCCAAAAATAAGGGAACAAACATGTATATGGGTCATAACCCAAAGAAACGCCCGTGTAGGGATGTACCTTGGTACTGCGCGCAACTGTAAATGGAGACTAAGTCCATATCCCAACCCAGTGTAAGGGTTAACCTAGATCCATTATGGGAACTAACCCATGCCCAACCCCCTTGTAGAGGTTACATACCCCCATGTAGGAGTAACAAACAGTGAAATATAATGGGGAAGTTAACCCACAGCCATCCCTCGTGTATGGGAACAATGTGATGACCACCCACAGGAAATCAAGGAAGACCCATCCTCAGAAAAACGTAAACCTGTGGCATCACGACATCAAATGTACTGTAGAAGAAAAATACAATAACTTAAACTCTAAGTGATAAGAACTCTATAGCTTTAAACACAGCAATCTAGGCCAAGTTGCGAAAATAATGACGTATTGCAACACTGTGAACGTTTACACAGGTAAGCAGTACAAAGCCTTTGTCATAAGTTATAGACCACACTGTAAATACTGTCTATAATGAGCAAAAGGAGGTACAAATTCCCATTGTAAAAAACTGAATAGTGAGATATTGAACATGGAGCTACAAGCTACAGGTTTGACAACTTTGAACTCCATGTACAAAAACAGACAAGCATTACAAGCAATAGGAATCAATTAACCACCAACGGACTGAGAGTGTGAGAAATTGTCACTAGATGGCAGCGTAACACAGAGCAGTGAATGAAGAAATACATGAAAACACGAATTCACAATTTTTAACAAACCTACGCTGCACTGGAGAAATGCTTTGTACCACCACGAAGAAAAATGAGATACAGTACATGGTGTAAGAGACCAAAGCTCCGACAAACCTCTCAGCCATTGTTCTGTCAGTCTCTAAGCTTCAATAAACTTGATTGAAACAACTAATTGCAGAATGGGCGTGGTTGGCAAAAAGTGCTGGAAACAGTGTTGACTAAATAAGCTGGATGCAGGATCAGAATGCCTCGGAGAAATAAACATGAAAATGGCGGCACGCTAATCACGTGGGGCCGGGAGGCTCCCAGCACGCCTGTGCGCAAAATACATCATTGAGCAGCGCTGTTATTCAACGACGTCAGGAAGATCTCCGGTGTAAATCCTCGCATCCGTCACAAAGAGGTAAGCCTCACGCGCGTTATGTGGCTCATGTACAACTTTTTGAAGTTCAAAGTGACAGTTAAAATGTGCATTGTAGCGTGTGGAAAATAAATGAAATAACAAAGTGAAAAAAAAAAACTAAAATAGCCTCACCATACACGTCCAGCTTCATCGGCATGTCTGAATTCCAGATGGTCTGTTAAAAACGTACCGATTTCCAACCAAAGACTGTCCAAATTGTGCGCATTTAAAATATAAGTGTGCCAAAATCACACAAAGTAGGCAAATAGTCTCTGTACATCTAAAGTGGACCGCAGGTAACACGATCACTGGTAAAACGGGTTCCACACGCAGCATTTTGAATTCTAAACGGTGGTTGGGGGCTGCAGACAAGAAGTCTCAACCAAGCCCAACAATGTGAGACAAAAAATGTCCCACTCACGCAAAACAACACAACCCAATGGCCAAAGTTCACCCCCAGACTTGTCCTCAGTCTGGAGTGCCACGCTGTGCAAACACGTTCCGTCATGTGTAACCACTCCAATAGGGCTTGTCAAGGAGCACTGTCAAGTTTCAGGCACAAACATGACAAAGTAGAACATCAAGAGTTGACCACATGAGCAGGCGCTGCACGCAGTGTGCCGTGACTGCTGCATTCACGTTGGTTCAGGTTGAAGCATGACAAAATTAGGCATCATGAATTGTCTATTAGTGCAGGCACAGCACGTAGACTGTTGTGACTTCTTTTAGACGATGAGACAACACGACAAAAGTTACCCTGAAGTCACTGAAGATAGATGTGGCTGGAACACCAGATGTGGCTGTAGTGCAACTACACCTCCAACTCACTGTAACTTTGTAATTCCATTAGAGTATGATGTGGCTGGAACACCAGATGTGGCTGTAGTTTAACTACTCCTCCAACTCACTGTAGTCCATTAGAGTATGATGTGGCTGGAACACCAGATGTGGCTGTAGTTTAACTACTCCTCCAACTCACTGTAATCCTTCAGAGTATGATGTGGCTGGAACACCAGATGTGGCTGTAGTTCAACTACTCCTCCAACTCACTGTAATCCTTTAGACTATTCCCAGGCTGTAGTGTCAGTTGGTGATGACACTGGTCGGTGGGGCTGTCCGTTGGTAAGGACACTGGTGGGGCTGGCGCTGGCTTGCCTGGAAATACATTCTTTGTTGATGTAGTTGCTTGTAGGATGTCTTGGTTTCTCTTGTAGTTTCTTTGTAGTTCCTTGGTTTCTGTGCTGTACTAAGAGACTCTAGGGTCCAAGTCTGCTCGTCGCCATAATATGTTGTGGTCTGTGAAGGTAGACACCAGGAGACAGGATGTATTTTCAAGTCTTCTTTATTTAGTCTCAAGTCCAAGTTACATTAGTCTTGAGTCCAGCCAGCACTGGTGTGGTAACAGCCCCACCAGGAGCAGCCTGCCTAGCTGCTCAGCCCATCTCTAACTGACAACACTCATCCACTCAGACACCCAAGCATTCCACGCATCACAGGCACACCAACATTCCATAACCAACTCACACTCTGACTGAGCAGCTAGGGGCAGCAGGGCTGGAGTACATGCAAATACAACTTAGTAGGGTATAACACACTTCTCCTTCAAAAAACCCACCATGCACAAGCACGCCCACCGCCTCCCACGCAGAAGCCAGAACAAAGTCACCAAAGACCAGCTCACCTCCGCCCTCGTCAGCACCCCACCACTGACTACGTCAGATGCAAACACAGCTACAAGCAACCTCCACCTCTGGATCACAAACTGCGCCGATACACTCGCCCTCCTTCAAGAAAGCAACAGGAAGACACATCAAGAAAACTAGCTGGTTCACCCCTGCACTCCAAGAATCCAGACGCTCCTGCAAACGACTCGAAAAGACATGGAGTAACAACAAAACGTCAGAAACACGTGCCGCCTACAAAGCAGCCACCACAGCACACCACCAACTCATCAAATCCATAAGAAAGAAATCCCTCCAAGACAGAATCCTCACCAATGCACACAACACCAAAGAACTCTTCTCCATCATCAAGGAATTTGCCAAACCCTGCAGCAAAAAAACAGGTATCCCACCCTCTGAAAACCTCTGCCACAGACTCAGCACTTTCATCTACCATAAGATCAAGATGATCTACGACAACTTCGACAACCAAGACCACCTCACCGCTCCAGCTCCCCGTCATGCGATGCCACCGACCTGACCCTGATCAAATAGATCCCGTTCACCACAGAAAACACCGAGAAGACCATGAAAAGCAGCCACTCTGGAGCACTCTCAGACCCCTGCCCACACCACATCTTTCACAGAGCCGCCTCTGCTATCGCACCCGAACTACGTTGGACAATCAACTGCTCCTTTGAGACCGCCACCTTCCCCGACAACTGGAAACATGGCAACGTCAACCCCCTCATGAAGAAACTCTCCTTGGACCCAACGGACCTCAAGAACTTCAGGCCCATCTTCCTGCAACCCTTCGCAGCCAAGATCATCAAAAAGGTCTTCAACACTAAGCTAGCAAACTTCATCAAAGCTAACAATGTCCTGGACATCTCCCAATCTGGATTCCGAAGCAATCACAGCACTGAGACTGCCCTACTCGCTTTCCCCGACGACATCCGCTCCCTCCTCGACCAGGGCAAAATGGCAGTCCTCATCCTCCTGGACCTCTCGGCTGCATTCAACACTGTCTCCCACCGTACCCTAGCCACCAGACTCCATGACGCCGGCATCCGCTGCAAGACCCTTGACTGGATCCGATCCTTCCTTACTGGTGGAACTCAGCAGGTCAGACTCCCTCCCTACCTCTTGATACTGACAGAAACCAACTGTGGAGTGCCCCAGGGCTCCTCCCTCAGCCCAACCCTCTTCAACATCTACATGGCCCCCCTCACACCCATCGTCAGGAACCACAGGCTCAACATCGTCTTATATGCCAATGACACCCAGCTGATCCTCTCCCTCACCAGCAAACCCATCACCAGGCACAACTTCCAAGAAGGGATGAAAGCTGTCGCCACCTGGATGAAGAACAGCTGCCTGAAACTCAACTCAGAAAAGACAGAAGTCCTCATCCTTGGCTCCCCCCACCGCATGGAACGACTCCTGGTGGCCCTCCGCCTTCGGAAATCACCCCATCCCGACGGACCACACATGAAACCTCGGCATCATACTAGACTCATCGCTCACAATGAACCGGCAGAACAATGCCGTCTCCTCGACAATTCAACACCCTCCGCATGCTTCGAAAAACCCTCAAATGGATCCCAACCGAATCCATAAAAACTGTCACGCACGCACTCATCAGCAGGAGGCTAGACTACGGCAACGCTCTCTACGCCAGAATGAACAAGAAACTCCTTTCCAAAATCCAGACTGTCCAGAATGCCACTGCCAGACTGATCCTCGACATCCCCTGTCGCAGACACATCACCCAACATTTCCATGATCTCCGCTGGCTTCCAGTTGAAAGAAGAATAACTTTCAAACTCCTCACCCATGCATACAAGGCCCTTCACAACACCGGACCCTCATACCTGATAGTCACCTCTCCTTCCACACACCCAAAAGACAGCTCCGATCAGCCCAGCACTCACTGGCCACCGTCCCACGTATCAGCAAGAGTAGAACAGGAGGATAGTCCTTCTCCTACCTTGCAGCCAAAGCCTGGAACACCCTCCCCCTCCACCTCTGTCAAACTCCCATATTGCAAGAAACGATGACAGAGTGCACACCTTCCTTCCATGTTTCATAAAGCGTTCATATTTACTATGTTTCGCGTGCTGGCCCAGAATCGTGGACTGCCCTGCCACGTAATTGTGAAATCACGGAACAAATGGGGCGGATTAAAACCCCACTCCGGACGCACACTAGTTAAACGCCCCATTCTTCATTTAACGCTGGTTGCCCACTAGTCCCCAAAACACTCTCAACTCAAATCCCTCAACGGTGTAAAAACTCCCTTATCTATCCCTGAAATCACTCCTTTCAAAATCAGTTACACAAGCCCGTACCTCGAGTGTTCTGATGACTGCCTCTTCTCATTTCCAAACACGTACTAAATGCTCCGCTCCCTCCTTCTATTATAAACACCTGTGTTGTATTCCCACCTCCTCATGTCTTTCCAGATCCCACACCTTCAATAATCAAAATACAAAGCCCATAATGCACTAATGTTGTTCTAAAAATGCTAATGCAGAACGTATTACCCTCCTGGATTCTCACGTCATTCAATTGTTTCACTCGTGTTTTATCTTTTTATGTGTTGGACTCCAACGCCATTTTCAATCTGTATAATTTATCCCCGCTATTGAAAGATGTACAAACACCCCGTATTGCGAACACTTATCCTGGCCTTTTAACCATAGAATTCACTGCCCACCCACAAATGTCATTATAAACGTTAATCACACCAAGCATCAAATTATAACTGACTGAGTTGTATTGTATGTAAAAAGGTAAACCAATATAACCGTAAGTCCAGCTAATATTAATCCACTGTCTGCTCTAAAAAAGTAGTCCATGTTGATCCTTTGAAGGAGGATGTAAAAATAGTCCAGCATGTGACAAAATCCTTTTGTTGGTTAATAATCCTTATTCCATGGGTGCAACTCGTCGAGTGGACAGAACAACTTAAAATCCCAAGAAACGATGACAGAGTGCACACCTTCCTTCCATGTTTCATAAAGAGTTCATATTTACTATGTTTCGCGTGCTGGCCCGGAATCGTGGACTGCCCTGCCACGTAATTGTGAAATCACGGAACAAATGGGGCGGATTAACACCCCACTCCGGACGCACAGCGATAGGTGCATAACAAAGATGCTGAAAGTTAATCAAGTTCATCATTGCTGTTTATTTCCATTAACTCATTCCATGTATGACGTTAATCATGGTTTGTTCAGTCACATGTTGGACACACTATGTTCACTTGAAATCCTTAATGCTGTAGACATGCCATTACGAGCCTTATTCTATAGCATGGAATGCTACATAGATTCTCCTCAATTAAATCATATTCATCACCCAATGCATTTCGTGCCTTTCATGGCACTTCGTCAGGGGTTCACTACAAATTTAAAACATGACTGTTAGGTTACATCTCGAGATAATTTGTATTCATCAAATTTAACAACCAATATACACCTTGTCAACAGAGCATGCTTGTGAGTAAAGCTCACCCCGTAATCAACGTTTTTGCCCACAGAATTCATTATAGTAAATTTCACTAGTTAAACGCCCCATTCTTCATTTAACGCTGGTTGCCCACTAGTCCCCAAAACACTCTCAACTCAAATCCCTCAACGGTGTAAAAACTCCCTTATCTATCCCTGAAATCACTCCTTTCAAAATCAGTTACACAAGCCCGTACCTCGAGTGTTCTGATGACTGCCTCTTCTCATTTCCAAACACGTACTAAATGCTCCGCTCCCTCCTTCTCTTATAAACACCTGTGTTGTATTCCCACCTCCTCATGTCTTTCCAGATCCCACCCCTTCAATAATCAAAATACAAAGCCCATAATGCACTAATGTTGTTCTAAAAATGCTAATGCGGAACGTATTACCCTCCTGGATTCTCACGTCATTCAATTGTTTCACTCGTGTTTTATCTTTTTATGTGTTGGACTCCAACGCCATTTTCAATCTGTATAATTTATTCCCGCTATTGAAAGATGTACAAACACCCCGTATTGCGAACACTTATCCTGGACTTTTAACCATAGAATTCACCGCCCACCCACAAATGTCATTATAAACGTTAATCACTCCAAGCATCAAATTATAACTGACTGAGTTGTATTGTATGTAAAAAGGTAAACCAATATAACCGTAAGTCCAGCTAATATTAATCCACTGTCTGCTCTAAAAAAGTAGTCCATGTTGATCCTTTGAAGGAGGATGTAAAAATAGTCCAGCATGTGACAAAATCCTTTTGTTGGTTAATAATCCTTATTCCATGGGTGCAACTCGTCGAGTGGACAGAACAACTTAAAATCCCAAGAAACGATGACAGAGTGCACACCTTCCTTCCATGTTTCATAAAGAGTTCATATTTACTATGTTTCGCGTGCTGGCCCGGAATTGTGGACTGCCCTGCCACGTAATTGTGAAATCACGGAACAAATGGGGCGGATTAACACCCCACTCCAGACGCACAGCGTTAGGTGCATAACAAAGATGCTGAAAGTTAATCAAGTTCATCATTGCTGTTTATTTCCATTAACTCATTCCATGTATGACGTTAATCATGGTTTGTTCAGTCACATGTTGGACACACTATGTTCACATGAAATCCTTAATGCTGTAGACATGCCATTACGAGCCTTATTCTATAGCATGGAATGCTACATAGATTCTCCTCAATTAAATCATATTCATCACCCAATGCATTTCGTGCCTTTCATGGCACTTCATCAGGGGTTCACTACAAATTTAAAACATGACTGTTAGGTTACATCTCGAGATAATTTGTATTCATCAAATTTAACAACCAATATACACCTTGTCAACAGAGCATGCTTGTGACTAAAGCTCACCCCGTAATCAACGTTTTTGCCCAAAGAATTCATGATAGTAAATTTTACTAGTTAAACGCCCCATTCTTCATTAAACGCTGGTTGCCCACTAGTCCCCAAAACACTCTTAACTCAAATCCCTCAACGGTGTAAAAACTCCCTTATCTATCCCTGAAATCACTCCTTTCAAAATCAGTTACACAAGCCCGTACCTCGAGTGTTCTGATGACTGCCTCTTCTCATTTCCAAATACGTACTAAAAGCTCCGCTCCCTCCTTCTATTATAAACACCTGTGTTGTGTTCCCACCTCCTCATGTCTTTCCAGATCCCACCCCTTCAATAATCAAAATACAAAGCCCATAATGCACTAATGTTGTTCTAAAAATGCTAATGCGGAACGTATTACCCTCCTGGATTCTCACGTCGTTCAATTGTTTCACTCGTGTTTTATCTTTTTATGTGTTGGACTCGAACGCCATTTTCAATCTGTATAATTTATCCCCGCTATTGAAAGATGTACAAACACCCCGTATTGCGAACACTTATCCTGGACTTTTAACCATAGAATTCACCGCCCACCCACAAATGTCATTATAAACGTTAATCACACCAAGCATCAAATTATAACTGACTGAGTTGTATTGTATGTAAAAAGGTAAACCAATATAACCGTAAGTCCAGCTAATATTAATCCACTGTCTGCTCTAAAAAGTAGTCCATGTTGATCCTTTGAAGGAGGATGTAAAAATAGTCCAGCATGTGACAAAATCCTTTTGTTGGTTAATAATCCTTATTCCATGGGTGCAACTCGTCGAGTGGACAGAACAACTTAAAATCCCAAGAAACGATGACAGAGTGCACACCTTCCTTCCATGTTTCATAAAGCGTTCATATTTACTATGTTTCGCGTGCTGGCCCGGAAAGGTGGACTGCCCTGCCACGTAATTGTGAAATCACAGAACAAATGGGGCGGATTAACACCCCACTCCGGACGCACATATTGCCCCAGTTCAGAAAGGACCTCAAGACCTGGCTTTTTGGGTGACCCTAGCACTTAACGGAGCCACCCCACAGTGCCTTGAGACTCTCACGGGTGAGTAGTTGTGCTTTACCAACCCTGATTGATTGATTGAGTTCCTTCCCTTTCCTGCTCCACTAGTCTGCCCATGAGAGGGGAGACACCGGACCACCTGAGTAAGTACCTGCCCTTCAGCATCTATCTTGGTGAGTTTTTTGGCATTGCGCCGAGCCCCACCGATGTTTAGAATGTTACCAGCTGGCTCTGTTAGAGATTTTAGTAGATTTGGTTCTTGCTGTCTTCTTTCTTCAAACATATTTGTTACTTTTTTCATTTGGTACCTGTATAGCTCGCAACAGACCATATGTACAGAATTGCACTTCATTCACCATGCCCAATATCATCCTGTGCCCTCCTCCAAAAAATTAGGACTCACAATTATATTCAGAAAGCCAAATATCGTGATCACCTGCTGGTGATATCTCAATGTGACAGAATTAATCTGGGCTTGAGCTCTGTGAAGCCCGAGTTAGCGGTCCTGCTTTCCGGGGATCACCCGTGTACACTGACTGCATCCTCTGGCAAGGCTTGGCCAGAGGGATTAAATAAAGGGGAGTGGACTGCTCAGGGTCTCACTCCGACACTGCACCACTGTGTCAAGGAGTTGTGTGCCTTGGATTCTTGGAGTGGGGCCTGCATTCAAGTTGAGGTGCTTTCAGGCTCCCACCACCACACTGGCGACGAGGATGGGATGAGCCCCCGTGCACCCTCAAAATCAATGAGTGCGGTACTCACCAACCACAAAGATTCAACCCTGCGTTCCCGTCGTCACCACGGAAAATGCTGCAATAACCAGGCAAAACCAAAAGCAGCCACAAAGCCAGGAGTGCTGCGCCTGTAGCTGGCGTCTTCTCCATCCCAGTCAAGCGGAGGTCGAGTGACAAGCAGCAGACCGCAGTGAGTAGCAGGCCAGCCTAGGCCCCACCCACTGCACGAGAACCTGCGTGCTCCCAAGCCAACTTTCAACCGCAGAGAGGCCAGTGCAAGACCCGACCGGCCCAAGGTGCCCTCACACGCCGGCTCCGTGCTAGAACTGCAATCAAACAACACTAACAAGCAGTGGCACCTTCAAGGAGCTAGAAAAAAAGGACAAAAAAAAATAATTACATGGCCCCTGCTAAATGAAGAGATGGTAAAGCCAACAGAGTGCGCAAAGCAGCACCAGAGGCCGACAGCATAAAGTCAAGGGGAACCCGAGACATGCACAAGACACCCCAGGTGCGAGACTAGTGCCTGAAAGCCTTTCAATAGGCCACAAGACCCAGCCTACATGGCAGATGAGGTGGATGAAGCAGTTCGGGCTGGACTGTTTCCACAAGGATATGTAAAAATAGAGATTTCTCTTGGTTAATGCCTCATAATCATTCACACTTCACTCTGTTAAACTGTATAGGAAAGCATTCAACGGAACCCATAAACCAGCTATAAATTCAGCAAAAGACAGATATAAATATTGAATACATTCGTTTAATAAAAATTCAGTTAAAATTAATAAAAACAGTTCAGTAAATATATGCGTGTATATCATTAAATTTCTCGCATTACGAAAAAAAAGAAAAAAGGTCTTTACTATGTGCAAGAGACAAAAAAGAGTGACAACATAAAAATCATCATGAAATATGTTAATTCGATTGAATCAATTCCATAGAGATCTATCCGTCCTTGCGTAATTAGACTCAAATGTTCCTCGAATTTAACAATGAAAAGAACAGGGCGTCAACCCGTTTCGGTGGATTAATCAGTTTTGAACCACCTTCTTCAGGACTTTCTATTTGTATTGTCTCTCTTGAAATAGGCACATTGTCAAAAATGCCTGTTTAAAGGACAAGAAATATGTCAATATATACTGTATTATACAACACATAACAAACTTTTCATTTGGAATTCATAATTGACAAACATTTAAAACCTATATTGCAAATAAAAACAACTGTCTGTTGCAATTTATAACTGTCTTCAGGGCCCCCTGAGGTTTCACAAAACCCATACATACCACTCAGATTTAAATAACTATACACGCTCAAAAGTTTACCATCCACATACATTCATAACATATTATGATTTAATCGAGAATTTTCAATGGAGGTATATATAAAAACTCTCCATATTTAAGGATATGGTACCCAAAAGGATATTCCAGAGCCCCATTATTGAACACCTCATATGTCATCTGATTTAGTTTGGAAGGAAACGGTTACCATTTAACTTTCCAACATCTACCTGGGGTCGTAGAGGAAAAAGCGACTCCTCACTCATCTAGTAAAATATGATGTTTGAATAAAATACCTTAATATACTGCCTTTTCAGCTGGGTCAATAAATTCTCAGTGTATTTCAACTAGAAGAATGTTATATCTTCTGCATAGTACAAAGTAGAGAGTTCTTCTAATAAAAAAAAAAACAATAAATATTGTAGATATCAAGAAGAGTACTCTATAAATATAATAAAAACATGTATTGCAAAAAACATCAACCTAACCCACCTTAGGTATCAATCATGAATAAATGATGCTAGTATACGACGGCGACAACAGATTTCTCCTGGCCAACGACAAAAAGAAGCATGGGAATCCTAATAAAAATTAGATAAACCACGTGACTGTTAGGTTGTATCTGTTTGTCATAATCTAATCAACCTATACATCGTGTCGAAGATGTGACGCGGTCAAACATACCTCCCAATCTAGTAGGCATCGAACAAACAGTTAAACGATCCTTCGTTTCATAAGAATACGGAAATGATTTTCTTAGAACATAATGCGCTGTCCTCTTTGTACAACAGGGTAATGTTCCACTGACGTACAACGTTTCTGTGAAAATGTATTATAGAGTTTTAAATGTCTAGCCAAACTGAATTATCAGTTTCACATAAGGCGGCAATTGCATTACATCAGTATATATCCTAACTCGAGCCATTACGAAAGCTAAACAAACGCGGAGAGTTCAGCGATAAGTTAACGGAAAGATCACCCCAAATTATTTAAGTCCGTTGTGCTCAAAAGTATTCCCACGTGTTTTTAAATCCTCACCTTAGAATTTAAAGAGACTCCGCGTAGTGATTCCTTCGGTTCCGCTTCACGATAGGAAAACGGGCGAGTCTGACAAACATGGATTTATATATGCACGCGTAGGCGCCAAACGTAACCCACCTGACCATTCACCTGACGTCATCGGAATGCGACAGGGTGCGTATTTGTCAATAAGACTTTAAAAGCGATAGCCCTATGTAACATGCCACATCTAAATCGGTCCGTTTTTTTGGGACTAACAATGTGAACAGCATATTTTTTTATAAAAAACATAAACTAATTGTTAGAAATGGGGGTCTCTAGTTGGCAATGGCTGGCCACTGTCCAAGTAGGGACCCTTCTTCCTAAGTCAGAGTGAGAGGGCTACCCTCTTTAATACCCCTGCTCAACCCTGTGGTAACGTAGCACGAGCAGGTAGGCTTATCTCAGAGGCAGGGTGTGAAGCATTTATGACCATACACAGTAACACAGTGAGGAACACTACAAAGGGACACCACACAAGTAGTTATAAAAAATAAGTATCTTTATATAAAGGCAGATTTATCACAAGACCAATAACTGTAAAAGCCACAATACTGTCAAAGATAGGATAGCTGTTGAAGGACTGTCAAAGATAGTTCAGAGGTTGCAAAAATAAGGTTCAAATTCAAGGCAGTGGTCTGTGCGACCCTTTCTCTCATAAGACTGTCAAAAATAGGATAGCTGTTGAAGGTCTGTCAAAGATAGTTCAGAGGTTGCAAAAATAAGGTTCAAATTCAAGGCAGTGGTCTGTGCGACCCCTTCTCTCATGAGACTGTCAAAAATAGGATGGCTGTTGAAGGACTGTCAAAAAATAGTTCAAAGGTTGCCAAAATAAGGTTCAAATTCAAGGCAGTGGTCTCTGCGACTCTTTCTCTCACAAAGTACCTGGGTTTAGTAGCAAAACCAACAAAGTGTCGCAAAGAAGTTGTAGCGATGATTCTCGGCACGCGAGGCCGGCGATGCGTTGAAATCCTTGCCGCAAGGGAGGATGATGCGCCGATCTGCGGGATGCGTGCGGAGACGATGCGACAAACTTCTGCACGCTGGACCGCCGATGCGATGACTTTCTTGCCGCGTGGGAGAAGTCGATGCGGTGATCCTGTTGCGCTGTGCGATCGTGTTGCGATGCGAAGACAAGACGCTCCGCGAGGGAGCGACGAAATCCGGTGTGATGCGATCAAGGTGGCGAACGCACGGCGTCCGCACTGCGATGTCTTGAAGCGATGATTTCTGTCAGGGTTGCGAGTGCGCGGCGACAGCAGCGCGATGATCTTTCCAGCGCGTCTCGGCTGCAGCGGCTCGCAAAGGGGCGTCAGCGATGGTTTCGGGTTGCGGGCCCTCGGCGGCAGCAGCGCGATGATTTTCCCAGCGCTCTCGACTGCAGCGGCCCGCAAAGATGCGTTAGCGTTGATTTCTTACCCTCTTCTCTCTGATGCAAAATAGAGGCCCTGGAACTCACAGGAGCCTCCTCAGCAGATAGCAGTCCTCGCAGGGAGGAAGCAGGAGGTTGGTGGTGGAGTCTGTTGTGCCTGAGACTCCAGCAGGAGGCTAGCTCTTTTCCTAGCCCTTGGGTGATTGCTGTACAAAAATAAAAGTTCTCTCAATAGTTCCTTTTCCTCTTCTTCAAGGTCCAGTGGTCACTGCTGCAGGCCAGTGCAAGAAAAACACACAAGCACAAGGACAGTCACTTCCTGCAGATTCCTCCAGTGGCACGGACAGAGTTTCCTCTCCAGATCCAAAAGCAATACAAAAGTAGGGGGTTTGAGCACAGATATTTATACCCCAAAAGCCTTTGATCCTTGAAGCTACCAGTCCCTGAACCTAGCCAGAACCAGTTCTGCTCAGGCCTGGAGCACTTTGTTTACCAGGCTGCATCCTTCCTTTCAGAAAGAGGGGTCTGCTAGCAGACACACAGTGGGAGGTGGAGCCAGCATTCACCTTGCCAGGCACAGCCCTATTCAGATCAAAGAGCCACCCTTCCCCACACTCTAAATGCAGATCTCTCTATTCCACCAAGGTCTGACTCAGCCTGTCCTGCCCCTCTAAAACCAGACAGCCAATACACATAACGGCAGAGCACACTGGAAGGCTTAGGCAAGAAAATACCTACTTTCTAAAAGTGGTATTTTCAAACACAGAATATAAAAATAAACTTCACTAAAAGGTGTATTTTAATATTCTGAGCTCAGGCATACTAAATTCGTTTTTCTACCATGTTCCTGGGGTCAGTTAGGACTATAGCATGTAATAGTCAAACTGCCCATTCTAGCCTATGAGGAACAGGTAGCCTTACAGTAGTGAAAAACGAAATGGTGCATAATTCACTACCAGGACATGCTACACACACCAAGGCATGTCCTACCTTATACATACAATGCACCCTACCCGAGGGGCGACTTACAGGATGCCAAGGGAAGGTTCAGGGGCTGGGAAGTGGGTGCACTTCACAGCCAAGATGGCAGTTCTGGACTGCACACAGACACTGCAGTGGCAGGTCTGAGACACACTTTAAAAGCTGCTTCTGTGGGTGGCGCAAACCAGCGCTGCATGCCCACCAGCAGCATTTGGTTTACCAGCCCTGGGCACACACAGGCAACACTACTAGGGACTAACAGGTAAACCAAATAAGCCAATAAGGGATATACCAATTCACATAGACATATTTACCAAGGGAGAGCATATGCACTTTAGCACTGAACAGCAGTGGTAAAGTGCCCAGAGTCATAAAACCAACAGAAACAGGTCAGCAAAAATACAGGAGGCAGGCAAAAAGTTTAGGGGTGACCCTGCAAAAAGGGCCATTTCCAACACAACCCCTTCCAGCCAAAACGCAGGGTAGACCAATCACTACTTTGATGGGCTTCCCTGCTTCGGGCGATAGAACACGGAACTGGCCCGCAACTGCAGGGGCCTATGCCAGCTCTACTCCAATCTGAACCCTGGTGGATCCCTCTGTCCACACTCCCAGGGCCCACTAAGATAACCAATGGGGAACTCTGCCCCTCACCTGTGGACACCACCTGTGCAGCACCTAACCTTAACTGGCCCCCAGGTGTGTCCCAACAGATAAACAATAAGCCACAGTCGCCACTGACAGTAGTCAGGGATGAGACCCAGGCCTTATACCTCTCAGGGCTCACTAAGGCAACCAATGGGGAACTCTTCCCCTTACCTGTGGACACCACCTGTGCAGCATCTAACCTTAACTGGCCCCCACGTGTGTCCCAACAGATAAACAACAAGCCCCAGTAATCACTGACAGTAGTCAGTGATGAAATCCAAGCCCTATACCTCTCAGGGCTCTCAAACTTTTGTGGCATCAGAGAGTGAGGGGCAGTAACCCCAGGTGCCTGGCACCTTTTGTACACTCTCCCTCCTGTCCGGTCAGGCAAAGCACCCGGACACTGACCCACCAGCCCTGGGCCTGTACCCAGCGGCTGGGCCAGAGACTGGGGTGGGCTCTCCCACACCCGGTCCTCCTCTTTGGGGCTCGGTACCCTCCCACCTGGAGCGATACCCCTTCCAGAATTGTCAGGGCACCTGAGGCAGGTGTCCTGCATAATTCGCCCACCAGTTCAGGGGTTCTATCCTGCAACTGGTATCCCAGCATAGGGTCTGTACCCTTAGACTGGGCGGAGGTCAGGGGTGAGGCTGCCCTCTCCCCGCCCCCTTTACTGGGGCCCGGCACCCTCCCACCTGGAGAGGTGCCTCCATAACACAAACCGGGAGGGGCACTGTTAGCAGTTGCCCCTTCCTCCAGATCAGGGGGACACCCTGAACCTGGCCCCCAACCTAGGGTCTGTACCCTTGGGCTGGGCCTGTGCCTGGCAACCCAGGACTTCTGGGGGCGTACACCAATTCCCCCAAGGAAAATACACTCTTCCACTAGTTCAGGGCCTTGTCCCTGCAACTGATCCATCACCCTGGAAAAACCCTCAGGTGGTACTGGGGTCAGAGGCGAGGACTCCCTCCCTCTGCACCCCTTCCAGCATACTGCACCCTCCCACCTGGAGGGGTGCTTTTAGAAAAGAAAATGGTCGGGACACTGCTTACAGTTGTCCCTTCCTCCAGGTCAGACAACACCTGGACCTGACTTACCATCCCAGGGACCAACCCCTGTGCTTGAACAACTGCCTGGCCAACCAGGACTTCCTGGGGAGCACACAGGCCCCCTCAAGGGAAACACACCCCTCCACCAGTTCAGGGCCTGGACCCTGCAACTGACCTACCAACCTGAAAAACCCGCAGGTTGCACCGGGGTCAGAGGCGAGGACTCCCTCCCTCTGCACCCCCTTCCAGCATACTGCACCCTCCCACCTGGAGTGGTGCTCTTAGAAAAAATGGTCGGGACACTGCTTACAGTTGTCCCTCCCTCCAGGGCAGACAACTCCTGGATCTGACTTACCAACCCAGGGACCAACCCCTGTGGCTGAACAACTGCCTGGCCAACCAGGACTGAAGTGGTGTCACCATGGTCACTCCTAGGGGGCTCAGCCCTTCTGACTGGCCCCTGACCCACTGGCTCTTCCACTGGGGACTCCTTCCCCCTTTCATCCCTCAGACTGGACTTCCGTACCCTCCCCTAGGAGTGGCACTGCCAGGCACAAGAACTGATGGAGGCCTGACTACAGGCACTCCCAGCTCACCTAACACTGGAGTACCCCCACAATGGACGGTCCATCTAGACAGACTAGGCTCCCCACCTGGTGTTCCCTCATGGAACCATCCAGTCCTGGGGACTGAGGCTGGGGCACTTCGGGACCTATCCCAGTCTCACTCCTGCTCCCACGAGACAGGATGTGAGGCCCTACAACCTCCTCACAACAAGGGGACCCAGCTGTAACACTCCTAACCTTTCCCAGCACTCTGGGTTGGAAAACTTCTGAACCACTTCTCTTAGGGTCATTCCCTAATGCCTCTACAGAGCCTCTGGTACTCACCCAGAGGTCTGCCTCCTGCGCAAGTTCCCTAGGATCAGAGAACTCGCACTCTAACACATGTTGGTTTAGCTCTGGAAAATAGGAACTCACAATATGCTCTCCCACAATTGGATTACACAGTTCCACGCAGGTGCTAACCTTTACCTCACAATCCAGTGTCTCACACACGTACCCCACACCACTCTCTTGAAGTGGGCGAGACATTAACTGACTGTCTCTATCACTCAACCCACACTCTTCTGGGCGGTCCTCATACACATTCACCAGGACCTCAACCACGGGGAACCCCTCTCCCTGCACCTCTCATCCAGAGTCGGTAGAGTATCCCTCCTTTCACTAGGACTATGGGCCCCTGCGCTAGTTCCCCAATCCACCTCAGGGCCACTGCATATTAATGGGGCTACCTTATATCCTTGAATCCCCTGGTGTAGATCAACCCCCTCCTTCAAGTCAGGTGCTACATCTCTGGGTGGGGGTACTACACTGTCATCACTATACACTTCAATTTTGCTGCCACCACTGGACCCCACCCTCTCTGGGGAATCCAGACAATTAAAACTGTGCTCCAGGGGTAACCTACCCTCTTGAGCTAACTTCTCCTTTTCTGCTATCTGCGCTCGGTGCGCCTCCAGCTGTGCAATCTCTATTTGGAGCCTCTCCAATTCCAGCTGGTACTCCCTCTCCCTCTGTCTGTCCAACTCCTCTGGGGACCATGAAGGGGATTGGGCACTACCCTGTGCACTAGATCCAGCAAGGGACTCCCTACCTATGGGACCTTCCCGCCTGTCCCCCAACTCCTCTGGGGACCATGAGGGGAATCTGGCACTACCATAGGCACTAGGCTCATCAAGGAACTCCCCACCTATGAGATATTCCATAACACTTTCTTCCTCCTCTTCAGACTCTCTAGAGCCACCCTCAGACCAACTACCCTCTGGGTAGGTGTACTGGGACTCCAAGAATCTCCATCTGTCTTGTTGCCAAAGTCTCAGGGATGTCTGCAGGGATAGCTGAGTCTCCTTCCTACTCACTGCTAAGCCCCTCTCCTCACAGAACCCCCTTAGCTCCTCTAGACTGTAGGTTAACAGATCATCTATATAAAAGGTAGGTCTCATTTCAGTAAGACCCATTGTAGCAATAACTGGCAATATCAATAATAACAAAAATAGGCTTGCCCGTTGTAACAATCACGGGCAATATCAATAAAAGATAGAAGAAACTTCTCAAGAAAATGTATGCGGGAAAAAGAATCACCGGCAATATCAATAAAACATAGGCTTGCCCATTGTAACAATCACGGGCAATATCAATAAAAGATAGAAGAAAACTTCTCAAGAAAATGTATGCGGGTAAAAAATCACCGGCAATATCAATTACAATATAGGATCCAACAATTCTCAAAAATGTATGCGGGTACTATTACCTGGCAATATCAATAAAACATAGGCTTGCCCATTGTAACAATCACGGGCAATATCAATAAAAGATAGAAGAAAACTTCTCAAAAAATGTAAGCGGGTGAAGAATCACCGGCAATATCAATCACAATATAGGATCCTAAAACTCTCAGAAATGTGCGTGGGTGAAAAATCACCAGCAATATCAATCACAATAGGGGATCAAAACTTTCAATAAATGTGCGCGGGTGAAAAATCACCGGCAATATCAATCACAATACAGGATCCCAAAAACTCTCAGAAATGTGCGTGGGTGAAAAATCACCAGCAATATCAATCACAATAGGGGATCAAAAACTTTCAATAAATGTGCGCGGGTGAAAAATCACCGGCAATATCAATCACAATACAGGATCCCAAAAACTCTCAGAAATGTGCGTGGGTGAAAAATCACCAGCAATATCAATCACAATAGGGGATCAAAAACTTTCAATAAATGGGCGCGGGTGAAAAATCACCGGCAATATCAATCACAATATAGGAGCAAAAAAACAATTCTCAAAAAAAATGTATGCGGTACGTTATGGTCTGCACTCACTAGTAGTGTACACTATAATTACTGTATGCGATCATAAATGCAAGTCCAGATCCTCACCGCTGACCACCAATGTTAGAAATGGGGGTCTCTAGTTGGCAATGGCTGGCCACTGTCCAAGTAGGGACCCTTCTTCCTAAGTCAGAGTGAGAGGGCTACCCTCTTTAATACCCCTGCTCAACCCTGTGGTAACGTAGCACGAGCAGGTAGGCTTATCTCAGAGGCAGGGTGTGAAGCATTTATGACCATACACAGTAACACAGTGAGGAACACTACAAAGGGACACCACACAAGTAGTTATAAAAAATAAGTATCTTTATATAAAGGCAGATTTATCACAAGACCAATAACTGTAAAAGCCACAATACTGTCAAAGATAGGATAGCTGTTGAAGGACTGTCAAAGATAGTTCAGAGGTTGCAAAAATAAGGTTCAAATTCAAGGCAGTGGTCTGTGCGACCCTTTCTCTCATAAGACTGTCAAAAATAGGATAGCTGTTGAAGGTCTGTCAAAGATAGTTCAGAGGTTGCAAAAATAAGGTTCAAATTCAAGGCAGTGGTCTGTGCGACCCCTTCTCTCATGAGACTGTCAAAAATAGGATGGCTGTTGAAGGACTGTCAAAAAATAGTTCAAAGGTTGCAAAAATAAGGTTCAAATTCAAGGCAGTGGTCTCTGCGACCCTTTCTCTCACAAAGTACCTGGGTTTAGTAGCAAAACCAACAAAGTGTCGCAAAGAAGTTGTAGCGATGATTCTCGGCACGCGAGGCCGGCGATGCGTTGAAATCCTTGCCGCAAGGGAGGATGATGCGCCGATCTGCGGGATGCGTGCGGAGACGATGCGACAAACTTCTGCACGCTGGACCGCCGATGCGATGACTTTCTTGCCGCGTGGGAGAAGTCGATGCGGTGATCCTGTTGCGCTGTGCGATCGTGTTGCGATGCGAAGACAAGACGCTCCGCGAGGGAGCGACGAAATCCGGTGTGATGCGATCAAGGTGGCGAACGCACGGCGTCCGCACTGCGATGTCTTGAAGCGATGATTTCTGTCAGGGTTGCGAGTGCGCGGCGACAGCAGCGCGATGATCTTTCCAGCGCGTCTCGGCTGCAGCGGCTCGCAAAGGGGCGTCAGCGATGGTTTCGGGTTGCGGGCCCTCGGCGGCAGCAGCGCGATGATTTTCCCAGCGCTCTCGACTGCAGCGGCCCGCAAAGATGCGTTAGCGTTGATTTCTTACCCTCTTCTCTCTGATGCAAAATAGAGGCCCTGGAACTCACAGGAGCCTCCTCAGCAGATAGCAGTCCTCGCAGGGAGGAAGCAGGAGGTTGGTGGTGGAGTCTGTTGTGCCTGAGACTCCAGCAGGAGGCTAGCTCTTTTCCTAGCCCTTGGGTGATTGCTGTACAAAAATAAAAGTTCTCTCAATAGTTCCTTTTCCTCTTCTTCAAGGTCCAGTGGTCACTGCTGCAGGCCAGTGCAAGAAAAACACACAAGCACAAGGACAGTCACTTCCTGCAGATTCCTCCAGTGGCACGGACAGAGTTTCCTCTCCAGATCCAAAAGCAATACAAAAGTAGGGGGTTTGGGCACAGATATTTATACCCCAAAAGCCTTTGATCCTTGAAGCTACCAGTCCCTGAACCTAGCCAGAACCAGTTCTGCTCAGGCCTGGAGCACTTTGTTTACCAGGCTGCATCCTTCCTTTCAGAAAGAGGGGGTCTGCTAGCAGACACACAGTGGGAGGTGGAGCCAGCATTCACCTTGCCAGGCACAGCCCTATTCAGATCAAAGAGCCACCCTTCCCCACACTCTAAATGCAGATCTCTCTATTCCACCAAGGTCTGACTCAGCCTGTCCTGCCCCTCTAAAACCAGACAGCCAATACACATAACGGCAGAGCACACTGGAAGGCTTAGGCAAGAAAATACCTACTTTCTAAAAGTGGTATTTTCAAACACAGAATATAAAAATAAACTTCACTAAAAGGTGTATTTTAATATTCTGAGCTCAGGCATACTAAATTCGTTTTTCTACCATGTTCCTGGGGTCAGTTAGGACTATAGCATGTAATAGTCAAACTGCCCATTCTAGCCTATGAGGAACAGGTAGCCTTACAGTAGTGAAAAACGAAATGGTGCATAATTCACTACCAGGACATGCTACACACACCAAGGCATGTCCTACCTTACACATACAATGCACCCTACCCGAGGGGCGACTTACAGGATGCCAAGGGAAGGTTCAGGGGCTGGGAAGTGGGTGCACTTCACAGCCAAGATGGCAGTTCTGGACTGCACACAGACACTGCAGTGGCAGGTCTGAGACACACTTTAAAAGCTGCTTCTGTGGGTGGCGCAAACCAGCGCTGCATGCCCACCAGCAGCATTTGGTTTACCAGCCCTGGGCACACACAGGCCACACTACTAGGGACTAACAGGTAAACCAAATAAGCCAATAAGGGATATACCAATTCACATAGACATATTTACCAAGGGAGAGCATATGCACTTTAGCACTGAACAGCAGTGGTAAAGTGCCCAGAGTCATAAAACCAACAGAAACAGGTCAGCAAAAATACAGGAGGCAGGCAAAAAGTTTAGGGGTGACCCTGCAAAAAGGGCCATTTCCAACACTAATAAATGAAATACTAATCATATATACCGTAGCAACCTCACAGGGGATATCCATCCTCAAAACAAATGGCAAATTGTCCAAGTGTCAAGGATGAGATATTCAAGCCCCATTTCCCTAATGTTTTGAACATCTCCTCACAGTTAGCCAACCCTAATGCACTTGTGATGTAGTGGGGTCCCGGCCGGTACAAGACCTCACCGCATGACACAGTGCAATCAGACTGGCAAAAACCTAAAGATTCAGAAGGTACTATTCTATAGTTTAAAAAAAAAATACTGATATCTAAATACCATAATTCAGGCCAAAAGATAAAATAATGAAAATAATCCAATTAATCAAAGACCCCCGCAGCTATGCTTTAGTTGATCAGTCTCATCCAATCTTCCTTTGAGTTAAGCCCTGTTCTAACTGTGTCTACACAGGAACAGGGTCAAGACTGATTTGCATATGGCTGGGTCCAAACTGGGGTGGTGTGGTGAGCAAAAGAATGATGGATTTAACCCAGATCCTTGTGACTGGGGGTGAATGTTTGCATTGTCCAGCATTCCGTCTATCAATTGTTTCTTTTGCATTTGTCGCCCTAAGTGGGAAGGGTATGCCCAGACGTGGGTCCCGTGCTCACTACACCACTGGATTCAAGCTAGTCTGCCTGATGAAGGGTGATGCCCTGAAACCGGTCCCAGGATGCTTGTTTCCTGTCCAGGGAGGACCTGGCTTAGCAGTTCAGGCTGGACTGTTCCCACAAGGAACAGGGTCAAGACTGATTTGCATATGGCTGGATCCAAACTGGGGTGGTGTGGTGAGCAAAAGAATGCTGGATTTAACCCAGATCCTTGTGACTGGGGGTGAATGTTTGCATTGTCCAGCATTCCGTCCATCAATTGTTTCTTTTGCATTTGTCGCCCAGCCTCAGCGGCAGACCCCCGCACAGCATGCCTTAACTGGGCCACCGTCCAGCAAACTGGCTGACCCAGCAACTGCATCCCCACGATGGAAGATATAGATATGACAGCTTGATAACTATTTTGTCACCACAAGGGAAACTGATGGTGCTGTCAAGAGGTCACTACTCCTCCACCATGCCAAATCTACAAACTGTTCAAACACTTACTGGATACTGGCCCAGCCACAGACTATGATGCGGCCATAAGGGCAATCAATGCCCACTTTGATCCGCAACTGAATCTGAATTTTGAAAGGTTTAAGTTACGCCAAGATGGGCAAAGAGAGGGAGAGTCCATAGATGCCTTCTACGCTAGGCTGTGTGAGCTAGTAGGCACCTGCACAGCGGACGACCAACTCAAATCCGGGCGTGACTAATCCAAGTATGCCGAAACAAAACACTGCGAGGCCTAATTCTGTGCCAACCAAATATCAGCCTCGATGATATCTTGATACTACTGCAATCACACGATCTGTCCACAGCCTGGGCCAATGAAATGAAATACCCCTGAGAAACCAGCAAGCATCAAGGTCGAACGTGCTGACGCCATCCTGACCAAGGGTCGAGGTGACACGGCCAAAGGAAGGAAAGTCTCACTTGCCAGGCAGAGGTGCAGGTGCTGTGGCAGAGAAGAACACCCAATCAGCAAGTGCCTGACACAAGGCCGCACCTACTCCAACTGCGGGATCCAGAACCTTTTTGCATCAGTCTGTAGGAAGAAACTGAGAAGTAAAGGCTTCAAAGACAACAGATCGCTAACAAAGATGGTGTGCCAACTGTCCCTCACAGACCTAGCTCACCAGGATGACACAAGAGCCCTGGAGAGACAGAATCACCGTCTTGAAGATTACTCTCCAGAAGAAGAAGAGACATTCCTCATCTCATTCACGGGGGAATTGAAACGCTGAAGGAGGCCGCAACCCACATGTATCGTCCGAGTGGCAGGATCGGAAGTGAAATCTATCATCGATACCGGAGCCTCAGTCAACGTGATGGGGGTTCAAAAGTACAATTGTCTTCGTTCCAAACCCCGGTGGTGCCATCATACACCAAAATCTTTGCATACGGGTGTTAGTCACCCTTGCCACTCCGTGGGCGGATGTCAGTACCAGTACCATCCGATGACCAAGAAGTCACAACTACGTTTCACGTCATCGATCAAGAGGAAGACACGCTAATTGGTAGCCACGCGGTGGAAGATCTCGGCCTGGTGTCCTTCAAGAGTGTACGATCATACCAAATCGACAACTTGCTGAATCAATTCCCCGAACTGTTTATAGAGCTCAGCTGCCTCAAGTATCCCCCAGTACGACTTCACATCAACCCATCCGTCGCACCAGTGTCTCTCTGCATCACCACATCCCTTTTCATCTTTGCCCTCTAGAGAAAGAGCTCAAGAGACTTGAAGAACAAGGCTTGATAGAGAAAGTCTCAGGACTAACCCCCTGGGTCCCCCCAATGGTGATCGCAGAAAAACCTAAACAACCTGGAAAATTCTGCCTATGTATTGACATGCAACTCCCTAACCACGCCATCAAGCAGGAGCGACACATCACACCCACTATGGATGATATTATAGTGGATGTCAACGGCTCCCGCTGGTTTTCAGCGCTGGACCTCAACACCGGGTACCACCAGCTACTACGGGCAGAGGAAAGCTGGTACATCACTACCTTCAGCACGCACCTAGGACTGCGCCTGTATAAGTGCCTGATTTTCAGCTTTTCATCAGCAGCCGAAGTATTTCAAAACACGATACGCAAGACCATGTCCGGGCTGCCCGGCTTCTTGAATGTCACCAATGACATCCTGATCCACTTGTCCACCGCCGCTGAATGCCACAAGCACCTGTAGGCCACACTCAAATGCCTCAAAGAACACAGAGTGATGCTACACAAAGACTACTGTTCATTCTTTCAGCCATCCATTGAGTTCTTTGTAAACGTCTTCAACCAAGATGGAATACAGGTCGACCGCCGCAAATCACTAACAATCAAACGAGCCCCAGCACACACCACCTCTTCACAAGTCAGGGGCTTACTGGGAATGACCATATATTACAGGAGGTTCATTCCTGAACTTGCGACCCTCGCTGAACCCCTGAGGGCTCTTACAAAAATAGACGCAAAGTGGACCTGGGACCATCGAGAAGAAGATGCGTTCCAAAGAATAAAAGATGCCCTTCTCGACAATGCCACACTCGTATATTTCAAACCTGACA
This sequence comes from Calotriton arnoldi, assembly GCA_963921515.1. Taxonomy (NCBI): domain Eukaryota; kingdom Metazoa; phylum Chordata; class Amphibia; order Caudata; family Salamandridae; genus Calotriton; species Calotriton arnoldi. The sequence goes on along the minus strand of CAWUFW010009979.1, from coordinate 115,387 downwards.
AGCTCACCAAACTGTTGGTCGACGCCAGCCCCATTGGGCTGCACTTGCCCAGGAGCAGGATCCAGGTTGATGGGCAGCGCTGGCGTTCGCTAGTAAACCGTTGACACCAACCGAGATGCGCTATGCTCAAATTGAGCGAGAGGCCCTGGCGATCAAGTGGGCCTGTGGACATTTCTACCTGTACTTGAGTGGTCAACCATTCAAGGTTGTTACTGATCACCAGCCACTTTTCCCACTATTCCGGGGGCAAGGCTCCTTACCCACCCCCGCAGATCAAAAGGTGGGCCATCCAGCTATAACACTACCAGATGGAGGTAGTCTACTGACCTGGATCAAAGAACCCCGCCAACTTTCTATCTTGCCACCCAGTGCCCTCAGACATTCAAAACAGCCATGACGGATTGGAGGACTACATCAACATGATTTCGATTGTCGCCTACCCTAGGGCTTAAAGTTTGGAAGATATCAAAGAAGCTGCCAAAACAGACCCCGTCATCATTCCAGTGCAAAACTGCGGTTCAGAGCTGCACGTGTCGGGACTTCCTCCGGGATACCAATGACTGGCCAAGCGAAGAGAGAGAGAGTTTGATGAAGATGTGGAGAGTGCAAAACGGGTTTAGCACCAACCAAGACGAGATCCTCCTGCCGGGATCTCGCATCATGGTACTGAGGGCCCTAAGGCACCATGTAACGTAGCTGGCGCATGGAGGACACCAAGGCGCCAGGAAGATGAAGTCAAGGATGCGGGAGAAAGTATGGTTCCTCGGGCTAGGAGAGATGGCTGAAGACCTCGTTTGCAAGTGCCCGGCATTCCAGCTAATGGGTGCACCGGAAAGACCGGCACCAGTGATTACAGAAGAACCGTGTATGGAACCATGGTCCAAGCTAAGTCTGGATTTTGGGAGCTTCCCCAACAGTAGAACTACTCTGGTCCGGGTAGACGCTTATTCTTAGAATCCCATCGTGGAAGTAATCGACTCCCCCGCCTTTGTCTATGTCACCCCCATCCTTGAGAAGATATTTGCCCATCCTTGGCCTACCAACTGAGATCAAAAGGGACACCAGATCGCCCTTCCACGGCACAGAATTCAGGGATTTCCTCAAACAACATGGAATACGGCATCATCGCATCACTCCCCAATGGCCACAAGCTAACAGCAAGGTTGAAAGATTAATGCGCACTATGAATAAGTAGCTGCACATTACCACAGCTGAACAAGCCTACCCGAACGTCACCCACAGTCATTTCTAAGATGATATTGGAGTACACCTCATTCCACAACTCAACAAGCCCCAGGGACCCTGATATTCAACAGACCACGTTGGGACGCTATCCCCACGTACCTGGGGTGGGCACCACCGCCTCACAATGTCCGAGGGACCCCAGCACATCCCGAACAGCGTAACACTCTCACCAGTCAAAGCCGACTGGTGAAGTCATGATCACTCCTACCCGGTGATCAAGTGGTTATTAAAGATTGCAAACCTGGGAGGAAGTTTAGAACGCCATACAAACCCAGAATCTGGACCATTGTCAGAAGTGATGGAACTATGGTGACGGCCAGGAAGGGACAAGAAGTGGTAGCAAGGAACATTTCATGGTTCAAGGGAAATCGAAACCTCACCCCAACACTCGATAAAGAGAACGTTGACCAGCCAGAATGCAAGCAAGATGACACGGTGGGAAGAGGGCCCATGGGTCAATACCCGCTGAGCCCAGAGGGAGGTTAGCAAGACAACACACCAGCTGACTCTCCCACCAGTGATCTGCCCATTTGTAGTCAACCCCTTTGATACAACCTTCGACCCAATCGTCAACCCAGCCAGCGACTCAAAGTCTTTGCATGCCAAGTTAAATAAACTTTGATCTTCAAAACCATGTTGGGGAGGGATGTAGCAGGTTACCAGTCCTGCTCTCTGGGGAGCGCATAGTTTATACTGACTACATCCTCTAGCCAGGCCTAAATACAGGGGAGTGGACCACTCGCGGTCTGACTCCGACACTGCACCACTGTGTGAAGGAGTTGTGTGTCTTGGGCTCTGGGAGCGGGCCTGCCTTTAAGTTGGGGTGCTCTCAAGCCGGGTGACCTGACAGCCACACAAAGCACAATTGCTGAGACAGGGCAGGCAAGGGGGCAGAGAACAGAGGGGAGACACAGTCAATTGTGTGTGAGGGACAGGGGTGACTGTGGGAGCTGTTAGCAGCTTTGCAGGTGGCCCCTGGTGCCAAACAATAAAAGACTGTTCAAGGGGACACCCTGGAGAGATCGTTGCCATGCACTTCCACCTTCGGCTGCGCCAGACCCTATCGTTAAAAAGAATCCCACAGGCCCTTTGAAACTAACTGAGACAAACAAATGCAGCCCGCGACCTGGCTTCAGAATCACGCTATCTCTAAATCCTAGGCCAGCAAAATCAGCTTGTGAAGCTGTATTTAGAACCTGGCTTTCCTTTGTAACAGTTGGGTAACACATTGATAAGGCAGGAGGAAAAAGACACAAAGGTCTTATTATGTCTCAACAACAAAATCTCTTTATAGCCCCTTTGGTGAGATCGGCATTTAACAGCGGCTGCATTTTATTGTATTGAAGTTACCTTTGTATAGCGTTGGTTGTACTTGGTAGTAGTATGGGGGCCTGTGGCATATGTGGAAATAATTTTGGAATTTAGGCAAAGGGCCATAGTGGTTTGTGCTGCGGTGAACATGTAGCTACTTATATAATTTCATGTGTAGATGCTACAATTCCAGTGCTAAAAGGCAAACATTTACACTGTAAAAGAATGGAGCCACCACTGAAATCTTTACTGCCCACCACAATGAGGATCCCCAAGTGAGGTGAGCCCTCTATCTGACCTCAACTGCAACCCCCACCCTTCTTGTGGTCATGCTTTGTAACAGCAGTAGAAGCAACTGATTGCCTCTGAATATACAACAATAAATTATAGCTCCACCGATGGGAGGAGGGCAGTCATTAACTACATGGCTGTTTAAATCTGGCTTGACAGTGCAACTGTCACCTGACCTTTTAACGTTAACCAATATTATTCTACATTTCTTTCCTTACACACAAATTCATATACATTCCCATGCTATTTACTTGTAATGCTTCACATTACAAATACAGCATTCCTTTAAAGCCAGACCTATTGAAATTGCCAATGCTTGTTTTATGTATTGACGGTATTCGCTCTGAAACCAGCTAACTTGTGCCGGACCTAAAAAGCAATTTTGAGTTTTTGAGTTTGCAAACAGTAATGCATGGCTGTGCCAGTGGAATTGCTCAGCCTCTCTAGTTCGATCTCTTTTATTTCTGTGCATGTGTACTGTGAAGTAATTCATATATCTTATTACATATTAAGGGACATATTTATGAGAGGTTTGCATCATGCTTGCACCAAGCAACTTGGTACATGGACGAATCAAACCTCTATGACAGATTTATGAAGCCATGCAAAGCCACTTTGTGTGGCTCTGAGTGGCTTCATAAATCTGGAGTAAGGCAAAGCAGCGCAAATCGCTGAATTGCCTCACTCTGATCTGGTTAGGCGTTCCATGAACATTGCAGTAGTTGTTCCCAAGCAACGCCAATGGATTTTGATGCATTCCCAGATTTAAAAGGATGTGTAAACCTTGGAATATGCCAAAATGTAAACGCCTTCCCAGAGAAGGTGTAACAAGGAGAAATATCTGTATTTCTCCTTGTTTTTTCCTCTTTCTACGTGTGCTGCATTTTGCAGCACACATAAAAAGAGTAAAACAAGCATTTGCAATGAAATCGGTCTCGCCTTTGGGACCTTATATGTATTTAGCTATGCAGCACATTAGCCTGGGTGCTGAAACATCTACTGTTCTTTAACATGGAGGGAAATTAAGCACCAAACTGCGTGACACGTCAGGTATGGGAACACATGGAGAGAAATATTGCCTTTCAGCGGGAAATGGCTTTTAATATAAAATCAGGGCCTTCAGTGTTCATATCACTGAAAATACAAGATTTGAAAAAAATATTATTGTCTCACGGGTGCTTGTGGAAGACAATTTCCATGGACTGGAATCTAGAGAAAGCTAAAGTGATTTGGGTATTTTACTGACCTCTGCTGGCCGTTTTCTATCAAGAAAGTTAAATAGAGGCAGTTGCCAGAAAAATTTTAAAAAAGAAAGTCCCTCAGCAGAAAGCATTTCTGGTATTTTGCTGACCTCTACTGGTCGTTTTATTTAAAGACAGTTAAATAGAGGCAGTTGAACAAGCAGAAAGCAATTCTGGTATTTTACTGACCTCTACTGGTCGTTTTCTATCAAGACTGTTAAATAGAGGTAGTTGAACAGAAAAAACAGTCCCTAAGCAGAAGCAGACCAGTCCTAGGGCTGATCTCCAGAGCCCACAAAGTACATACACATATAAGTATGTGTGAGCAAGGCAGGGGATCCTGCCGAAACACGTAACAACAGCACAAATAATAAATTTGCATTAACCTGAGCCAGCAGAGTCGGTGTCCGGTTTCTCCAGAGGACCCGATGGTGGTTTTTGACACACATAAGTATATACTAAAGTATATACAAGAGGTCTCGAATGCTCGACCTAAAAAAGTGTGCTGGGAGGTGCCCCTTCCTGCACAATAACAATCCTGCCTAAAACACCGGCTCCCTTGCACCCTGGTGAAAGGTGCCTGTGTTGGTGCTAGACTGCCAGAAGAGCGACAGCGCAATGGAAGAGGACAGGAATGCGCCCCAGTGGATAAATACAGCGCATTCCTGCCCTTTCCCTGTGACAAAGGGCAGCGTAGCAGTGTGACTTGCTGCGCTGCTCTTCATCACATTTTTCATAAATATGCTCCTAAATCTGTATTTTCTGCTGTGTGTAGTCATCTCTATTATGCCATCCCTAATCTGGGCCTCATTAGGATGAATGTGGTAAATAGGACGTGCAACCTGAAATAGCAAATAATGTTCCTGTCGAGGTCCTACAGAGTGTCTGTGTCCGATTTAGGGTTTACTGTAGAAAGTGAACTTTGACAGCGTGCAAATCGATTTTGTGCCTGTTTTCATGTATTTTTGTAACTTTTTACCATGATATGATGAATGTTAGTAAAATGGATTATAAAATGCGAAAAAGGCATCGCTATTTGTGGTGCACTGATAATGGGTGCGTTATGTTTTTCACACGATTTTGAGCCCTTAATGAGTATGTTCCTTTCAAAAACAGATGTGTATTATTTATTTTTTGAAGGACTAAGATGAGTTGATAATCAGCTTGCCCAATACATATCCATGAGCAAACAAAGGGGCTTGACAGCAGCAGGTCTGTTTTTAATTTGGAAGAAAGTACGAAAATGTTATGCACATTTAGAGATAGGATTGATTCGCATTTTAAAGAATCGTATCAAGCAGTGCTCCGTCCAAAATGTATTCAACATTTAAGAGACTTGTAATGCTAAAGCAGCGATAAGGGGCTTGATAATATGCCCTATAGAATTCCTATAGAAGCCCAGGTTTGATGTCCTTCACACCAGAACCTGGGCTTCTATTGGAATTCTGTAGGGCATATTATCAAGCCCCTTATCGCCGCTTTAGCTGCAGTTTCCTGCCGCTAAAGCGACGATAATGTTATCGCCGTTCTTGATAATATGGCCCGACGTGTCTTTTTTTCAGTCTGGTAAGTATTCACGTTACACTCCCAGTCCTTATAGAAACTGTCAATGTAGATCTGTAAGTCTGATTCCGATTTAGTAACTGTTCTGAATAATGAGGCGTGAGTCATTGATATTTAAAAGCTAAAACGATGGATATTTGAAGAAAACTTTAGGTATATTTTTGTGAGGAAAGTGTGAGGTGTGCATTTTGGTGCAGTGCTGAGCATCCGACTTTGGAACTCTGTTGCATATTTTGAAGACAGTTTCTTTGAGAAAACTGTAGTAGTTATTGTATAAGCTGTCTCTGCAGACAGATTACCTAAGCATATTCTAGAGTGTTGATGTAGAATCCTAAGGGTCACTTGTTCTTTTTTTTTTCTGCCCAGAAAAGCACAGTAAATACAAAGAGCTAACAAAAAACGAGATACAAATACATGTACGCAAATCATCAAGACTAAAAAATAATAAAAAAAAGGCATACAAGAATTCTTACATCTGTACACACATATCCTTCACCTGGAGGGGAGAACAAGGGGTTTACACTGTACCCCGTGACATGAAGCTTAAACATCTAAGCCTTACAAAAACAAAAGCGAAGAGAGTTAACTAAGATACTACTTTAAGCAAACCTATGCGTTAACCATTAAAATTAAGGTAGTATTAACTACCTAATCCATCACAGGGCCCCAAATTTGCCTACCCCTTCTCCTTGCCCTTCGACCCTTGATTTTGTACAGCGCCATCTCTATGTTGTATACATGAAGCAGTTTGGCATACCAAGCTTGAAATGTCGGGTGGTCAGCATCCTTCCATTGCCTTGCAATCAATAATCGAGCTACAGCTGTTGCCATAAAACAAAAATATACCTGTGAAGGTTCTAGCTGAGCATTCTCGTCACAGCCTAATATCATCATAGTTGGTGAAACAGACACGTTCTGTCTTAACATTTTACACAAAAAGGTGTCAATCCCCTTTTTCAGCAGACTTAATTTACTACAATCCCAGAACATATGGACCAAATCAGCAGAATCCTGCCCACACCTTGGGCAGTGATCATCTTCCCTCTTCCCCCAAGCAAACAATTTGGCCGGAGTAAAGTACAAATTAAACACAGTTTTAAAATGTTGGGCCTTCAGGTTAGCAGCGCGGAAGATTTTACTAGAAAGTAACAATGACCTACTTAAGTCCACATCCTGATTCTCTAGCTTGCCTGCCCAAGCCGTCTCAACCTTTACCAGGTCATCTTGATTGGCATTTATCAGAATAGAGTATATATCCTTTGTTCGGGGTTGTTTATACAAAATAATTTCTAACAACGAGATCCGACCCGAGCTAATTATATGAGATATAACAGGTTTAATCGTCTCCCGCATTTGAACATACTTAAAAAATGATCTAGCATCAAGGCTAAAGCACTCCTGAAGCTCTACAAAAGGGATAATTCCATTCAAATCAATAACATCACCTAGCCTACAGATTCCTGCCTGTTCCCAGAGTTTGCCTATCGCATCATAGAGGGGAGCCGGAAATACTGGTGAGCGCCACAAGAGCAGGTATCTCTGCAGCCTAGGTATTTCTAGAAGCTTGCATACTTTGTGCCAAACATTCCAGGCCGCTCTAGGAGGCTTACAGCGTGTTTTTTTTATAATAACTGCCCTCTAACTGCCTTAATAAAAGCCCTGGTGCTGCCCCACCTATGGCCAACTCAAATATTGAAGGAGGAATTTCTCTTTCCAGCCCACCCACATCTGTCTCTGCCCCCGCACCAGATTTAAACAATATGCCCATTTGTTGTATTGTTATAGCCCAATAATAATAAAGCAGATTGGGAACCCCCAGCCCCCCGCGATCTTGTGGAAGGGTCAAAAGTTTCAAAGAACACCTGACCTTCTTATAGTGCCAGATAAATTGGGAAAATATTCCGTCTTATTTTCTTAAAAAAATAATTCCGGCTCTAGCGGAATACATCGCATTAAATATAAAATTTTGGGGAACATCGTCATTTTAAGCACATTGCACCTTCCTATTATCGACAGGTATAAGTTGTCCATTCTCTTTAGATCTTTACTTATCTTCTCTAGTAGTGGAGCTGAATTAATATCCCATATGGACCCCACATCCGCCGAGATGTCAATCTCAAGGTAAGTGGCTACCTCAGCCTTACGTGGATCCTGGCAAATCATAGTTTTAGTACAGACAATCCTAGTCTTATCCGAGTTCAAACTGTAACCCGACTGTCTACCGATTTCCAGGGCCAGAAATTCAATCCTTGCGATTGCTCCCAATGGGTCAGGGGTGATGACTGCTATATCGTCAGCGTAAGCTAACACCTTAGTGCTAAATCCCCTGACCACCACTGGTTTGATTGCCTGATCCTGAATAATTGACCTGATGAATGGATCAATATACGTCGCAAAAAGTATTGATGAGCAGGGACATCCTTGACTTGTGCCGCGAGCGACCAAACTTTTTTCGGACTCCCTACTCATCAATTGAATCCTAGCATAAGGCTGTACATACATGGCTTTTATAGCCGTTAAAATGCGAGGTCCAAACCCATTAGATCTTAGATTGTCCCATAAGTACGCCCACTCGACCTGGTCAAAAGCTTTTTGAGCGTCCAGGAGAATCAAGGACATCGGCTCCCCTGCGGCATCCGCGATATCAAACAAGGACATGACCCGACGTACGTGATCCATAGTCCCTCTCCCTGGTATAAAGCCATGCTGCCAAGGGCTAACCAGGGAGGCAATGATTTTACCCAGTCGGAGCGCAATAATCTTAGAATATAATTTTTCGTCCGCATTAATCAGGGAGATAGGTCGATAGGAAGCTGGGTCCTCAGCCTTTTTCCCTTTCTTCAAAAAAACAATGATATTAGATTCCTGCCAGGATTGAGGTGGAATCCCCTTATACTGTACGGCCAGAAACAGATTGTAGTATGTCAGTACATTGACATACACTTACTCTGCCTTATGTTATTATTAGATGTCAGGTTAGGAATGTTAGTGGTGTCATCTGTGATGTCACCGAATTCTATGTGAGGAAATTTGGAAGTAAACTTGTTCAGTTGCTGTTGATGCCTGCTTCTGCATGGATGAGATCTCTATGGAATAAACCTAAGATGAAACAGCCTTCCTGTGTCCTGATGTCATTTAACCGGAATGCTTCACTGGCGTAGTCGGCAGGATTTCCAAGTGAGATCTCAACACTGAAGACTGGTGAGAAATTCCTTCATTTAAAGAGAACAGGTCTTTTATCTAAAAGAGCTCAACCTACTTTGCTCGAAAATAAGGCCTTTCTCCTCAAATATCTTTAAAGTGACAGTGAATACTAAGGGAACTTCAACAGAATCTAATTTCAACAAGGTCTGTTTGTTAATTTCATTTTATTAAGGATTGGGAGTTTCGCGCATTTGTACTAAAGTTTGGCTAGATACATGACCGATGCGGGCTCGTCCTTTAAATTTGATAGATGTTCTCTTGTTGGAAAACGTAATTCCTAAGCAATATTTCTACTCTGAGAATTCTTTAACAACATTTAAGCACGCTGAAGATTGTTGTGGAGAACATCAGGCTCTTGGAATTAGTTCTACTTTAAATCTAACTTCTTCCTGATGTTCATTAACATCGTTTGTATGCTTGCTGATGATTTTGTTTAAAGAAGTCGGACATCAGCAACTTTGGCAACACTTTGTGGCTTTGCGCGTTAGATTGATGACATAGCGCTTGGAACTTGTCTCTACTGCTTGTTTAACGCTTGAAATTTACTCTCATGGTCTTTATTTACGTTGGAAAAGTCATCGACTTATTTTGTGAGACTGCATAATTTAAAAGTTGCTCGCGCTTCAAAAGTAAACATTAACGTTGTTATGTTTCACTACCTGGCCTCGTAATTTCAGGAAGAATAGAATCTCTTCATTTGTTGCGTCAGGAATCTTCTTCTGCTAACAGCTACACCGAACGTCGTCTCGCAGCGGTCGCTCAACCGTTTGATGTCATTCCGCAGCGTAATCCAACGTGGAGGCCATTTTGAAAGCGGCTCTTCAAGTGTCCTAGCAACCTGAAGTCACACGCTGATGCGTACAGCTTTAATCATCGTGCTCTCAGCATCGCAATTTACGCTGATACGCACGGCCTTATAACTTGTATCCTAGCAACCTGAAGTCACACGCCGATGCGCACGGCTTTTACTTGCTTTATTCATCGTGCGCTCAAATTATTCGTGTGTTCTGGAAGCTGATATACACAGTAAGGCGATTTGTAATTTTCTTTGCTTACGTGCACAGTTTTACTGCGCTCAGCTGCATTTCAATCACTTCCTCGCTGATGTGCACAGCATTGACTGTATTTAATAAAATATACATTGTAATAGTATATTTGAGTATATAGAAGAAAACCAAATATGCAAAATGTTACTGCAGCCCCATTTTTTTTATCTGAAGCAGGTAATCCTCCCATACAATGGAAAAAGTGGAAAGTTGTATTTGAAAGGTATGCTAGAGTATGTGGCCCTTCACTTAGTGCAGAGAGAAAGTCTTCTTTACTTTTGCATAGTTTAGGGTCAGAGGGGCAAGACGTTTTTGACCACCTACCAGATTTATCACATGAAGAAGCGAATGGGCTCAATGACTGAAATATGCATAAAAAAACTAGATAAACATTACCTACCAAAGGTAAGCACTATCTTAGAAAGGTATACGTTTGCTAAAAGGATGCAAGGTGATGATGAAACGGTGGAAGGTTATGTAACCACTTTAAGGAAACTTGCATCTTCTTGTAAATTCGATGGCTTGACTGATGAACGTATACGTGACCAGTTCATGTTTGGATGCAATATGGAGAAAGTCAGGGAAGAATTATGGTTACGCGATGAGCCTACCTTAGATGAGGTTCTCACTGTAGCCAAGAGGATTGAACACTCAATGAAATGTGTTGCTGTTTTGAAGAAAGATTCCGTGAAAGAGTTCAAGGTTCAAGAAGTTAAGAATAAAGGTAAAGTGAATTATGGATCTAAAGATAAGAGTTACAAAGGAGCCTCATCAAATACAGAAAAAATAAATGAGAAATGGACTAATTGTAAGTGTTTCAGGTGTGGTAAAATGGGACATTTAGCTAATAATATAAAGTGTCCAGCTTTAGGTTTAACATGTCCAAAATGCAAAAGGAAGGGTCACTTTGCCTCAATGTGTAATAGTAAGGTGATACCTAAGGTCAAAGAAGTTGAAGTTAATGATTGTGAATATGATGACTTTAACCCTGAAGATTATGAATGTGGTCAAATAATTGTGCAGGTGGTAAGTGAAGAAAAGAAGAAGAATTGTCCATGTGATGTAATTTTAGTTGAAGGAGCTAGAACTAGAGTTTTATTCAATTCAGGAGCGAAAATTACAATTGTTTCATGTGGATTTTACATGAATAATTTGAAAGGTAAAGTCAAAATTTTGAAGCCCGACAGAAGGCTGTTGGCTTACGGTGGGGAGCCCATCGAACTCCATGGGTATTTCATAGGTCTGATAGTGTACAAAAAGAAATTGATTTCAGGAAAAATGTATATATCGAAAAAAGGTGATAGCATCATCAGTTGGCTCCATCAAGGTGACCTTGGAGTCTTCCTTGACCCGAATGCTGATCCTCCCATACAACTTAGAAGTGACATAAACTCCATTATGAAAAGAGAGGGGGAGGATTTTGTTGATAATCTTAAGAAAGATTATCCCAATGTTTTCAGCAAAGACCTAGGGTGTCTCAAAGGATACAAGCACAAGATTATACTTAAAAAAGATGCTATTCCTGTATGTTGCAAAGTGAGGAGTGTTCCTCTTTCAGTAAGGGAGGATATGCAAAAAGAAATTGAAAAATTAAAAGATTGGGGAATCATACAAGAGGTTGAAGGGACTGAATGGTTGGCCCCGGTAGTGGCAGCACGCAAACCCAATGGAGTTCTGAGACTCTGTATTGACTTGAGACAATTAAACAAATGTGTAGTGATCGACAAATATCCTTTGCCAAACATAAACGAGTTATTGTCTCTGTTGGGTGGAGCCAAAGTTTTTAGCACAATAGATCTTACCTCGGCATACCACCAAATAGAATTGGAAGAGTCATGTAGAGATCTCACTTCATTTATAACACCTTTCGGTACATATAGATTTATACGCATGCCCTTTGGATTAGTGTCAGCCTCCTCAGTGTTTCAAAGAGTAATGGAATGTATTCTTCATGGTTTATCAGGTGTTTATGTTTACCAAGATGATATATTAATTTTTGGGGATGATGCCTGTCAGCATGACTCTCGTTTGAAACTAGCTTTGGGAAGATTTTCAGATCACAATCTAACAATTAAGGCTGAAAAATGCAAATTTAGAACTAACTCCATAGACTGCTTAGGGCACAACATTACTAGTGAGGGTGTGAAACCTAAAGTTGAACTAATTAACACAATTCAAGAGATGAGTTCACTGTCCAACAAGAGTGAACTCATGAAATTTTTAGGGGTAGTTGAATACTATTCAAAATTTGTAAAGAACTTTGCTAATTGTGCAGCAAACATGAGATACTTATTAAAGAAAGGTGTGGATTTTAAATGGACCGAATGTTGTGAAAAGGAGTTCATTGATATCAAAGGAAAACTTAAAGCGGCACCTTCTCTTGCTAGCTTTAACCCTATGATCAAACCCATACTCATCACTGATGCAAGTGAAAAGGGTCTGGGAGCTGTCTTGCAACAGCAGGGTTCCAATGGGATGCAAACCATTATGTGTTTGTCACGTAGTCTCAAAGATCCTAAAACTAGGTATTCAGTTGTTGAACGAGAGTCCCTTGCAGTATTTTGGGCTATAAAGAAATTGAAAAAGTTCCTTTGGGGTGTTGATTTCGAAGTGAGAACTGATCATAAGCCTTTGGTGGAGATATTTAGTAAGAAGGGTCTTGATGCTATATCCAGCAGAATAACCAAGTGGGTGATAGAGCTACAAGAATATAATTTTGTGATAAAATACATACCAGGAGTTGAAAATAACGTAGCAGATGTCCTGTCACGTCTTACACCCAAAAATGTGTCTGATGAAAATGATTGGGAAGATTCTGATGAATTGGTTTGTGTCATCGATCAACAAATTATTTGTGAAAAAAGGTGGTGTGATGAAATGGCAATGGATATTGTCTTAAATGAAGTTTTAGATCTGGTTAGGAAGGGTTGGAACAGTAATAAGGAAGGATCTGAGAGCACTAAAAAAATTTGGGCAGTGCGTAATGAATTATCAGTAGACAATAATCTGTTATTTCGGGGAACGAGATTAGTTCCTCCCAGCAGTCTTAGGAAGGAACTTATAGATCTAGTTCATTCCTCACATGCTGGTCTTACAAAGTGTAAGGAACGATTGAGAATGTCGTATTGGTGGCCAGGCATGGACATAGAAGTTGAACGCATTATACGTGATTGTATACTATGTACATTGTGTGATAAGTCCAAGAGCACACGTGTACAGCCGATTGCTTTAAGGAGACGTCCTTCAAATCCATGGCAAGATATTGCTTTAGACATTCTTGGTCCAATTCATAGTAATGGATCTCAAACTTTTATATTGGTTGTAATTGACATGTTTTCACGATGGCCTGAAGTTTTCTTTTTATCAACCATTGATACAGGCCACATAATTAAATGTTTAAGAAACTTGTTTTCTAAAGAAGGAATACCTGAATCCATATTAACAGATAATGGAGTTCAGCTAGTGTCAGAAGAGATGAAGACATTTTTAGCATCTAAAGGTATTGTACACAAAACGTGTTCTCTCTATCATCCCGAGGCCAATGGAATGGTAGAGAGATTTAACAGAGTGATTAAAGAGACAATCGCTTTAGCTAAATCCATGTCTCTAAATTGGAAAGATGAGGTATTAAAGAAAATTGAGGAGTACAGATGGTCTCCTCATTCCACCACTGGTAAGACACCTTTTCTTTTGTTCCGAGGTAGAGTTCCCAATACCAATGTAGAACCTACATGGGTTAATAAGTATGAGTTGAGTAAAGGTAAGGAAAAAAAATGTGACAATGACATGATTCAAAAAAGAGAAGAGGAAAAAGGAAAACAAAGGAAACGTTATTTTGATGCTAAGAAAGCTGTAAGAACAACAAAAGTGATGGTTGGTGATTTAGTAATGATCAAACGTCCTGGCTTGATGGGCAATTCTGTTGCTAAGTTCATGAAACCCATAAGAGTCATTAAGGTATTTAAGAATGCCATAAAGACACACGATCATAGAATATGGAACTTGAATAGAGTAGTGGCAGTAAAAGGAAGAGTAAATGATAGTCATGATAAATGTGAAGATGGTATTTATCGATGGGAAACTGGAAGTGATAAAAATCGTTCTTCATCCAGAATTTGTAGAAAACCATCTTATCTTTCTGATTATGTATAAACAATTGCTTTTACCTTTTTGGTTTATGTACATATGATTTTATTGCATTTTTTTCTTTTGTGTAAAGAAGGGAGGTGTGTAGTATGTCAGTACATTGACATACACTTACTCTGCCTTATGTTATTATTAGATGTCAGGTTAGGAATGTTAGTGGTGTCATCTGTGATGTCACCGAATTCTATGTGAGGAAATTTGGAAGTAAACTTGTTCAGTTGCTGTTGATGCCTGCTTCTGCATGGATGAGATCTCTATGGAATAAACCTAAGATGAAACAGCCTTCCTGTGTCCTGATGTCATTTAACCGGAATGCTTCACAGATCTAACAAAAGGGGAGTTAGTTCTGACTGAAGGGCTTTATAGATTTCCATTGGGATTCCATCCGGGCCCGCGCCTTGCCTGAGGCCATCCCCTGGAGAGCCTCTGTGACTTCAATAATTGAAAAATCAGCCTCCAGATCCTGCTATATAGGGACATTCCCAGGCGTTTCAGGCCTAATAGCCTCTGGGGATTCAACTTCCCTAGTCTGATACAAGTCCCTATAAAACTCTTCACATACCCTTAAAATTTCTTGGGGCTCTGTGGCTAGGGACCCGTCCTTCTTTTTCAACCTCACAATATTATTTGCTGCAGCCCTTTGTCTTAACCGTAATGCCAAGTGTTTACCTGTAGCCTCCCCATACTCGTAGTTATCCCTGGTGTAGGTTTGGAAGGCTTCTGCTACTGGTTTACTGTACAATCCATTAATTTCTGCCTTTATCTTTATAACCTCCAGCTCTAACAAAGTTTGTTGCTCAACCTGTTTTTTAGCAATAGCTGCTGTATGTTCCTCCTCACATTTTGCCAATTGGTCAGTTAGGTGAGACAGCTCCTCTCTATGTCCATTTCTCCGATGTCCAACAAAACTAGCTATCTCCCCTCTTAACCCCGCCTTGAACGTATCCCAAACTATTTCTCTGGATGCACTGTATCTGTTTAGATAAAAAAAATTGCCGAATCCATCCCTTGATATGCTCAATAAACCCCTCCGTAGCCAGAAGTTTCTTATCAAAGGTCCACTTCGTGCAGGGTCATTTGTGCCTCTGTACCCTAACTTCCAGCATCAGAGGATTGTGATCAGAGAAGACTTTAGGCAATGTTCTGATATCTGCGCCCTCCGTAAGAGTGGCTGAAACAAAAAAGTAGTCTAGCCTAACATATTTCCTGTGGGGGCACGAAAAGTATGTATACCCTGCATCTCCTGGCTTCCTCGAGGACCACATATCAATTAGACCGTGGCTTGTGATCAGGGCATCTAATGCTCTGAACACCTGTGGCTTCCTCCCTCGATATTCGCTAATAAAGGGGCCCGTGCTTCCAGGTGAATATTAAAGTCCCCACACATAATAAGAGGGGAGGGCCACGACGCTAGCTCTAACTCTAATTCCTCTAGAATTCCAGAGTCGTCCAGATTCGACCCGTATACCGTACATACTGTTAGCCCACATGATAATGATATTATTGCCCAGCGGCCCCATTTATCTGAAAGTGTCCTGTTTATGGGAGGTAATCGATTAGACACATGGATCGCAACACCTCTTGTCGAGGTGGACTGGGAAGAGCATGTTACCTGCGTGTACCCTGGAATTGCGTTAAGCCCTCTCTTCTGCCACGGGATGTGAGTTTCTTGTTGGCAGACAATATCTGCCCCAAATATCTTAATGCCTCACTTACTCTGCCTCTCTTCCCCCTATCATTTAGGCCCCCAACATCTACTGAGCAAATAATCAACCTACCCATTACTGTAGCCTTTTAAATATACACATTGTTCAACGTTGCGTATTACTTTGCGCGCACAATTACCTATCTCTTTCTGAAAATAACAACTAGCACTCTGCTTTCCTGGGATTTTCACCCCCCCACCCTCCCCCTTTCCCCCACACCCCCCCCTCCCAACCACTGCGCCACCTACCCTCCCCATCCTGAGGAAAAACAGACCTGAGCCGGTCTGTAAAAGATGAATGGTGGTGCTCCTCCCAAGAGGTGGCTTAATGTTATACATATCTGTTTCTTACCAGTAACCCCGATCCCCAATAGATGTCTCCGTGATAATGTTAACAAATGTGATGTAGATATTTAACCCCCTACCCTATTGTTTTAATATTTAGATAGTTTTTTTAAATATATTTATATACATGTGTTTGTTCCATACCATTTTTTTCCCCTATCTTGGCCATACCTATTTATGGTAAATAGACATAATATCGAAAAAAATATATAGAATGGACAGAATATCGAATTCAAAATATAAAATGGACATAATATCGAATGGACATAATATAGTGGTTAATAATATCGAAATGAAGGTAAGTAATATCGATTTTCAAAATATAGAAGTACATAATATAGGCATTAAAAAATATCGAATTTTTAATAATATCGAATTTTTGTAAGTGTTTTGTATGTTAGTATATGAGTTAAAAATGTATATTATTTTTGTAATGTATGTTTAATATTTTTGAAAGTTACTGAAATTTATGTAAAATTATTTTTGCGTAATTTAATTCCGTAGCGGGTTGTGGGTTTATAGGGGAATAGGGTGGGAAGTAATTTAATTATAGTAAATTAAATATTAATTTTTAGGAATTATTAATTATTTTTAATTTAATTTTGCGTTTTAGTTCTGTAGCGGGTTGTGGGTTTATAGGGGAATAGGGTGGGAAGTAATTTAATTGTAATTAAGAAAATATTTATTTTTATTTATTGGTATTGATAAATAATTTATTGTTAATTAATTATTAATTGGTAATTAATTTTTATTAATTGGTAATACATTTTTATTAATTGATTAATTGATAATTATGTTAATTGTATTAATTTATTATTCGGAGTGGGTTGTGGGTTTATAGGGGAATAGGGTGGGAAGTAATTTAATTGTAATTAAGAAAATATGTATTTTTATTTATTGGTATTGATAATTAATTTATTGTTAATTAATTATTAATTGGTAATTAATTTTTATTAATTGGTAATGCATTTTTATTAATTGATTAATTGATATTATGTTAATTGTATTAATTTATTATTCAGAGCGGGTTGTGGGTTTATAGGGGAATAGGGTGGGAAGTAATTTAATTGTAATTAAGTCATTATTGAAATTATTTTTGTGTATTGATTAATTTACTGTTAATTAATTATTAATTGGTAATTTTTTTATTACTTATTACATTTTTGGTATTGGAAATTAATTGGTTGTTGTTTAATTATTAATAGGTAATTAATTTTTAATAAATAATATTTATTGGTATTTATAATTAATTAATTATTAAATATTTTGCAATTGGTAATTAATTTTAATTAATTTTTTATTGGTATTGATAATTAATTTATTTTTATTTAAATATTAAATCATTACTTTCCCTACTGTTGCACTCACTGGAGTGGGAATAGTAATTTTTACCCCTACGCTATCCAACGCTTTCCCTACTGTTGCAGTCACTGGAGTGGGAATAGTAATTTTTACACCTACGCTATCCAACGCTTTCCTTACTGTTGCACTCTCTGGAGTGGGAATAGTAATTTTTACACCAACGCTATCCAACGCTTTCCTTACTGTTGCACTCTCTGGAGTGGGAATAGTAATTTTTACCCCTACGCTATCCAATGCTTTCCCTACTGTTGCACTCACTGGAGTCGGAATAGTTATTTTTACCCCTACGCTATCCAACGCTTTCCCTACTGTTGCACTCTCTGGAGTGGGAATAGTAATTTTACCCTCCCGCTATCCAATGCTTTCCCTACTGTTGCACTTACTGGAGTGGGAATAGTAATTTTTACCCTCCCGCTATCCAACGCTTTCCCTACTGTTGCACTCACTGGAGTGGGAATAGTAATTTTTACCCTCCCGCTATCCAACGCTTTCCCTACTGTTGCACTCTCTGGAGTGGGAAAAGTAATTTTTACCCCTACGCTATCCAACGCTTTCCCTACTGTTGCACTCACTGGAGTGGGAATAGTAATTTTTACCCCTCTGCTATCCAATGCTTTCCTTACTGTTGCACTCTCTGGAGTGGGAATAGTAATTTTTACCCCTACGCTATCCAACGCTTTCCCTACTGTTGCACTCACTGGAGTGGAAATAGTAATTTTTACCCCTACGCTATCCTACGCTAAAAATATGGAATATTTTTTATTAATATTAAGTTAATATATATATGTATTAAAAAATAAAAATGTATGTTTATTTTTTTATAACTTACATTAATTATTTATTAATTTTAAGGTTATTTAAGTATTTTTAAGTATGTTTCAGTTAATTATATTTATTATTTTATTAATTTTACATTACTTTTAATACATTTAAAAAATTCGATATTTTAACAAACTATGGGGCCCATTAGGATGGCGGGCGGAAGCACCACCGCCGTGCTGGCGGATGCAAAAAGCACCAGTTACCGTCCGCCCGCCACAGCACACACGCCTGCCCAATTAGGATGCGAAAAGACAGCCAAACACCGCCCGTACGCCAGCGATGCCGTCCGTCATCAAAGTGCGCCCGTTCACGGAGCGGCGCGGCCAATGGAGACACACCGCCCGACGAAATCACGTACCGCCCGGCGTACAAATTACGATGCCAGAACCAAACAGTTCCTCCGGCTAAGAGACACCGCACGTGAAAGCAAGGCGGAAAACCGAACTCACAGTACGGATAGCAAAGAGGCGGACCCCCGAGCATGAATCCAGCACTGCAGGCCCTCCCCATGCTCTACCTGATGCAGCACCCAGGAGTCAACGCACCGCGGCGACGCAGGTATGCAGACACACAACAGGGGCACGCAAACAGCGCACACAGTGCAAGGGCGGGACAACTGTATATGGCCCCCACCCCGACACCCCTGCGTGGACACGACACATCCACCACTGCACCCACACATGCGCACAACGCAGAGGCCAACGGCAGCGCAATGCATGCACCGCACACAAACAACACAGGGTCACAACCAAACACCACACACACCAGCACCACCCAGAACGCACATGTCATGTGACAGCCCTGCCACAGTCATGTCCCCAACCGGCAATTCACTGTTGCCAACCTGACGTCACACAACTGACCCGAACATGTCAGTGACGTCACGCCACATTAGGACACACCCCTGTGTGCAAAACACGGCGAAGCACACAGTGGAGGCAACATCACCCAGCAGAATATGGACCCCGTCGGGAAAAGGTACGCCAGTACCACACAGAAACACCGGTGCCACCCTGCACCCAATAACAAGACATGCAATACGTAACATCAAAGATACCGGGGACAGACAACAGGTGGGACCAATTATAACACAAGGCCCAACGTACAGCGGAAACGCAGCCTGCTGCCCACACACGGGAGAGGAGACAGCACCGAATGACCTTCCATTCCCACTGTGAAACCACATCCCGACTAAACAAGCCGGAGAAAACAGTCATTGCACCAAACAAAGCCCAACACAGGCATGCAGAGGGAAGCGGCCACAGGGCAGATAGCGCATAACACCAAAGAACATTCACAACGGAAAGAAGAAATGATAACACTCCCCCATGTGGTTCACATGCAAGTTATCTGGAAGGAGTCAGACACCACTGACCTTGACCATTCAGAGAAGCATGTGGGATGAGGGCCCGTGTACTCCGCACAAGCCAACATAACCCAAGTCCTGCCTCCCTACGACCATTACAGAATTCCCAGCAACATCGGAGGTTGCACTCTGCAGACTGCACAGACAGCCGGAGCACGCCACCACAGCGCCCTGCAGCAAAATGGCACTTGCACCACACCTACCCAACTACGCCGGACAGATCAAGCTGTACAAACATAACCTGATACAGATATTGGGATGTGACAATCTGGCCCTGCTGAACGTAAGTTACCGACTAACTTACTGCATCGCATTGTTCAGCTGCGTCATCCCCGTCTTCTACTGTCGGAGGTGTCCCTTCTACTATCCTGTGGAGTTATGTCTCTCCAACCCGGCATGTCCAAGGGCGGACCTGCTACAACTATTCCACCCCCTGGACGCCCACGACAGGGCCTGTTCAGCCTATGGGGGCATGGCGTATGTGGCGACTATCGGACCCACACTGCAATGGGACCACTGTGCCTCCACACGACGGATAATGGATTACAGTTACATCGAATGCCATCCAACATGTCCCATCATGCTCCTACAAGGGACAACTCACGACCAACACCTTGACAGCCACCATCCGCTACATTGGCTGGCAACCATGTCCACCACCAATGCCATGGAAGCCCTGCTGGAAGGTATTGCATTCCTGACAACCTGTCAATTCGTCGGGCCCCGTCGCCAGACCCCCAATTGAGCAATGATGTCCCACACCGTACCCATGCTTGACTTACGCACGGACTAGGCAGTTACCAGTACAACTACTACACCATGCAACCTGCAACTGACACCACAACAACAACTACACTGCCATGACATCTGATACTATTTGGGAAATGCACCCTGTACCTCATCACATCCAGTAACTCTGCATGAACAGGGGGAGGCAGAGGCATGGGATTTGTGTATGGCAACCACATGGACAGAACTGCACGTACAACCATGCCATGATATGGATCCTGCGCCCATGAACATATGCACCGGTCAGTGGACAGCAATCGTCCTGCTGTAGTATGTGAGAGCTGTCACCACACCTCCCACTGAACGTCCGTGCCAGGACCTTTGCATGGACACCAAGTGCATCCACCAACAACATGAGCCCAGTGACTGTGACATGGCCAGTACCCACCACATCGCAACAACAAGTGGGACGCCTTTGCATGCACGTAAGCCCATGCCCTGATGTCACCTCCACGCACGTGTGTATGAGTAACCATAGCAGCAAACCTGTAACATGGAACTGAGATGCACTGTGCCCATGATGACAAGCGGACTGGTAGGCTAAATGTATACTGTCTGTGTCAGTCAGCAGCACCACAGTAATCAGCAAATGTACATTAGCACACCAACGGCTAAGCAGTTGTAACTCTGAAGCCCACATCCCACAGTCAACAACTAAACACTGTACCCCTACACCCTATGCTATGTGTAATCATGCTGAGTATATCCTCCACATGCACTTCGCTGCCAGTAGTGTTCACTATACTGCATCACAGAGGACATTAGTCCCAATACATGGCTTGAAGCAACAATGTGTCTCTGCTGATTCATTTCACAAGTACGAATGAGAGAGGATGAGAGTGTGTGAAGTACACGGCAGTCGTGAGATGACCATGTAGTCCACTGTCATTGGATGTCAACGCAAATGAGTAGCACAACTGTGGAAGACACACATGTGTCATGTGAAGCGGGAGTTACGCATGGCTCAGGTGGGTTGGTGTGATGGGTAGGTGCGCACATGCAATGTTGAAACACGCTGTGTTGGTAGGACTCAGGACCAGTACATTGGCGCACTGCTGGGAATCTGTAAAGACCACCTGTCTGGTGACGAATGTGAACTCGTGTGTGCACAACAGGCGGGCACATGAACAATGCCGCATCAAGTGTAGACGTCAGCCCACCCTCCGTGGACATGCCGGATACTGCTGCGCGTCCGCCAGGCCCTTGCCAAGGCACTCACATCCCCTGTCGACCTGGTGTATCCCCAACATTGTCCACTTGCACAGGCAATCCAGGGCACGGGATGGCAGTTGAGCATGGTGGGTGAGAGGTCATGGCGCGCCCATCCTTGTCACATCACGCAGGCAACACATCCACAATGTGTAGTATGGCACAAGTCAAATGGAAGTAGTGGGGGGACGCACACATCACAAGCAGCAGTGACGTCACGGAAGGTGGCTCGCACCATCCCACCCATTGACAATACACCCACACACGTTACATGCCATTGCAACAGAGAAGCCAGCGCGTGCACAAGCAGCTCCAAGCTCGCCCCAGAGAGGCCAAAGAGTGAATGTGTGGGGCCATGAGCACCAGTTGGACGCGGACTGGCCCGCTAGGGCAGCTACAGCCTCTGTGTGTTGCAGGTGGTGTATCCGGACTGCGGAGCCTGTCATGCATTGTCAAGGTTGCCCGGGTCTCGAGTCGGGGCACCACGCATGTGGACGGCGTCACGCCACTAATTATACCAGGAAGACGGTCACCCAGGCCCTCGTCACCAGCCGTCTGGACTACGGCATCTCCCTCTATGCCGGAACCACCGCCAAACTCCAGAGGAGACTCCAGCGGATCCAGAACACCTCAGCACGACTCATCCTGGACATCCCCCGCCGAAGCCACATCTCCGGACACCTGAGAGACCTGCACTGGCTCCCAGTCAACAAGAGAATCACCTTCCGGCTCCTCACCCACGCACACAAAGCCCTACACAACCATGGCCCAGGATACCTCAACAGCCGCCTCAACTTCTACGCTCCCAAACGCCAGCTTCGATCGACCAGCCACGCCCTCGCCGTCGTCCCCCGCATCCGAAGAGCCACCACAGGAGGAAGGTCCTTCTCCTACCTGGCCGCCAAGACCTGGAACTCCCTTCCGACCCACCTCCGCCTGACCCAAGACCACCTCGCCTTCAGGAAACAGCTCAAGACCTGGCTGTTCGAGCAGTAGCGGACCCCCTCCCCCCAGCGCCTTGAGACCCCCCGGGTGAGTAGTGCGCTATACAAATGCTTGATTGATTGATTGATTGATACCGTGAGACAGACCACATGTACAAATGGACCCACACATACACTCCTTGGCCTCTCTGGGGCGAGCTTGGAGCTGCTTGTGCATGCGCTAGCTTCTCATGTGCAAATGCATATTGGTGTGAGCGAGGGGAGGCCATGAGGACAGTGTAAAAGATAACTGTTTGACTTCCAGTTAGTTTAAGGAATGCCCCTGATGTGGTCAGAAAAAGACATGTCTCGTGTGTATTGCAACTAGTAGATAAGCCGATGACCTACCCATGTCTTGCATGTAGCCCCGCACCTAGCCCCGCACACCCGACACAGCGAAATGAGTACCAGCACCACATACTTCCCATTCGAAGCACTGACTGGGGGTGACAACCATTGGACAGTCTTGTGTAGTCCACCCACGCGTACATGTGGGCCCTCCATGAACCATGTCACCTGCGGCAAAGTGATGTCATGGGCAATGACGGAAGTGAGCAGAGCTGTCTGCCCCACGCACAGACGGTGCATCAGCTCAACAGACCCAGCACTGAGTGCAGCAGGGGTCACATGTGCAGGGGCAGTTGTGCCTGGTGTGAATGCACATGCACATAGACAGCACATCGAGCAATGTGTAGCCTGCCCACATCTACTGTCCATTGTCAGGCTGACCTAGAAAAAGATCACAAGGCAACACATCTGTGTGGGTGTACCCACTGTGACCAACACTGCGCAACCATCAGCGTACTCGCCCTGTGCATGGCCCACCCCGCAACGAAGGTCACATTCAGTGCCACTATCCCTCACACACATCCCTATCACGAGTCATGGTGTGTCCAATCGACAGTGCAGAGTAAGCGCTCATCCGGGGGTCCTGAACAGGAGACACATGTAACCCACTAGGCAGTCTGTGTCGGCACCTATTGGCATTGTGCAGTCAATGTGCAGGCCAGGCCTGCTGGGACTGAGAAGGGCAGCATGGCCCCAGCCTGACTTCCACACGACCGACAGGTGCACTGAGACCTGCATTGCCAATTGTCTGTGTCACTGGATGTCTGACATGAAGTTGCCATGTACCACCACTCGGGTGGGACAGACAGGTCAAAGCGCCCGAGAGCTCACATACCCATGCCACCTGCGGCCAGCATGGTGTGCAGTGCATGTCTGTACTCCACAGGCTCTGACTCATAGTGCTGAGGAGCAACGACATGTGTGTCCCCCACATGCACACCCACACCCACTGCAGTTGTCTCTCACACACAACTTTCGCAAGGAATAGCCATGTGCAGTGTGCGTGGAGCACGGAATCCAGGTTCTCCGGCTCCTCGCTGGTGAGTGGACCTGGACATGTCCTCAGCGTCATCCACGTGTAGGTGTAGTGGTGGCAGCAGCAGCTGTCGTCGAGGGGTGCCAGGCTGCAGTGCCAGGTAGCTGTGGTCATGCCTGTCCCACTCACACACACATATTACCCCCTGGGGCCGTTTCAGTGGGTACAAGCTGCTGCGATTCGTGTACCATGTCTGGCAGCTGCAATTGCAGACGTTGGCCTGCTCCCAGCTGGCCCGGGACGCTTACCTCCACAGTGGAACACGCAGGGTGCAACCGCGAGGGTCATTGGAGTTGGCCGTAAGGGCCTGGCCCATGCCGGGTACAGTCCGCTGATGCCATGTGCACCACACAGTATAATGTGCGCAATGCATCTGCAGGTGTGGCCATGATTTGCGTGTGGGTGCAGGTCCACAATGGACAGGGCCACAACATGCCGTGTGCATAGGCAGGGACGGCCAGTGCTCAGCCTCCACATGTATGTAGGAACATCATCATGTACACATTGGCATGGGAGCATGGGATATGCATATGCACACACATGCCATCTTTCACTATGTACATCTGCCACTTGGCACGTGCAATGTTACGTGTCACTTGTGATGTGTAGTTGCAGGCACACAGCCGTGTCGGCATGGGGCTGTCAATGTGTACACCTGTCAATGTTTCAGGAGGTGTGATCCGTACAGTGCTGTACTTAGGGTGCAGTAGGGACATCAATGACTGTCTCATATCCCCTCGTGGGTAGTAAATATCAAAAGGAGAGGGAGGAATAAAGTAGACTAGTTCATTTCCCCAAGGGATATGATAATAATCAAAAGGAGCTAGCTAAACGAATAAACAAATACTCTGGAGATGTATGTCTGGAAAAACAATTTTGTTTTATATGAAGGCCCTCACCCACCAACCTAGTTGGTGGCATGCTTCATCATCGGGCCCCACCCGATGGTACCGAATGTACCCCGGGTGTGCTGCGACGTCTGCTTGCAGCGGAGCGGATTTTGTAAAGTGAGTGTGCAGTAATAGCTGTGGTGAGTGTGAAAATAAAAACTGTCCAATGAGTCCCAAGGTCCACCAGGGGAATTTTATTCATGGGCTCATGGCAGTATTAAAAAGCAAGGCTATGGATATTGTCTGGGGTGATTATTGCCCCTTATATCCAGTGAGGTCAACTAGTTTCAGCCAGGCCTTGTGGTAAAAACTGGCTTTCATCAGGACCGGTATGTGTATTGTGAATTAAAAGAGGGGTCTATAGAATGTACAGGCTCCTATGTGCCGCACCCGCTATGGTGCGAGAAATGTAAGAGGATGGTTTCCTCTAAAGTCGTGCCTAAAAAGAGACGAACAAACATAAAAGACAAACAAACATCCAGGGTAAGGCATATGATAGAGCACCGTAAACATCACAGTGACTTGATATCATCGTGCCTTAAATCGGAATAAAGCGATCCGTGTCGGTATGTGAAGCTCAATGATCGTAGTTGAATTTATGCGTTATTGTGCTAGTCAATTTCAACAAATAGTGGCATTGAAAACATGCAGGCACGGAAAACTAAGCGGCTTACTCTTATAGTCTAAGAGACTGACTCCATGAGTCCCCGGCGGGGGTTCGACTTTCAGTCACACTCTAGTTGAGGTTAGAAAGAGGAAAATAATCAGGGGGGGGGGGCCCTTAGCGGTCACGCATATATGTTAAAACAGCAGTTTCTCGCGTTATCTTACTTACTTCGTCACAGTCTAGAACCCACAGTACCACCTACTTGGTCGTTACGGGAACTCCGTCGATGTTTGCACTAGTTTCTGCGGAGTTTAAATACGCGTCGGGTGCTGCAGCTGTGTACGCTTTCCCGCCCGCTGCGCTGAACGTCATTCATAGACCGCAGCTGATGTCGATGATGCGAGTAGCGTCTGAGAAGAAAAAAGAAAACAACGGACTACACAAAAACTGCCCAGCGTGACTAGCGTCTGGGGAAAAGAAGTAGAAACAAACAACAGACTACACTCGTATGTGGTCTCCACTAGGATGCTATATACATAGGTGATTCTATTTCACAGGAAAAAGGCTCCCCTACATAAGTAGTATCGGGGTAAAAATAGATACAGACAGTGGATAGCACTCGTGTGTGGTCTCTATTTTAAGAAAAATATACTTTTTGAGGTACACTGGTAGTTCCATGTCTTAGGGGGATATAATATTTTTTCAAAAGAATACATGGCAGATTAGACTATGTGAGTTAAAAAATGGGAAGATTAAAAGACTGGTCAGTAACAAGAGGTATGGTCTCAGGCAGACTATGTATGTCTTATCTCTCAACGTTAGGACGGTCTGACTCACTTGATTCTAGGGACAGAATGCAAAGATCATGTACACATTGGCATGGGAGCATGGGATATGCATATGCACACACATGCCATCTTTCACTATGTACATCTGCCACTTGGCACGTGCAATGTTACGTGTCACTTGTGATGTGTAGTTGCAGGAACACAGCCGTGTCGGCATGGGGCTGTCAATGTGTACACCTGTCAATGTTTCAGGAGGTGTGATCCGTACAGTGCTGTACTTAGGGTGCAGTAGGGACATCAATGACTGTCTCATATCCCCTCGTGCCACCGGTCCCACTTGTTTTGGCCGCTCAGCCTGTGTCCATAGCGTTGTTGGTGTGTGCCCTACACACCCAGCCTCGGAAGCAGTGTGATGCACAGCAGCTAGTCATGTTGCCGTGGTGTTGCAGCTTACCGATAATGCAGTCTGTTGCCTTCAGCATGCCTTACAAGTTGTTAATGCCTAACTCCCCATGTGCATGCTCATAGCAATGGTGTGTGTCACTGCCCATTGCTATTGGTAGGGGACCTGTGTAAGTGTATTGTGGCTGTGCTGTCCCTACTTATCAGCCGTTCTGTCATTCAATTGCCTGCCCAGTCATTTATGTTCTGTGTATGTGAATATGCCATGTGGCATGTTGCTTTGACATGTGTACACTTCCATCTTTCCTAGGCGGAGACCAAACATTCATCGCCCCTACCAATTGCTGTCAGACATGGTGGATGTTGAGGTCATCCGCAAATATCGTCTGGACCGACGCACCCTGCATCGTCTATGTGTCTTGTTGGAACCCCACCTCTGTCCTAGCAGGGTGTATCCAACATCATTCACCCCCACGGCTAAGGTGATG
Source organism: Calotriton arnoldi (assembly GCA_963921515.1). Lineage (NCBI taxonomy): Eukaryota > Metazoa > Chordata > Amphibia > Caudata > Salamandridae > Calotriton > Calotriton arnoldi. The sequence goes on along the minus strand of CAWUFW010009979.1, from coordinate 88,200 downwards.
GCTGCACTGCATTTCTTCGCCACTGGGTCATTCCAGCACACAGTGGGCAGTGGAGGTGAGATGTCCCAACCCATGTTCAGCATGGTGCTCAGGGATGTACTGTCAGCCATGATGCTGTACAGGAACAGATACATCCGCTTCCCCAGGGCTCGTGAATTGGCGGCAGTGAAGGGTGCATTCTATGCTCTTGGACGAATCCCCCACGTCGTTGGTGCAATAGACTGCACCCATGTTGGCCTTGTTGCACCACAGGCCACCGAGCACCTCTACCGCAACCGCAACCGGAAGCACACGCACTCCCTGAATGTGCAAGTGGTGTGCCTTGCGGACATGGTGATCACACACGTGTGTGCGAAATTCCCAGGATCGGCCCATGACGCGCACATCATGCGCAACAGCATCCTACCACGTCTGATGACCAATCTGCAACCGGACCGTGGCTGGATTGTTGGTGAGTATGTGGAGTAGTGGCTGGCTGTGCGATGCTGTCTTGTGTCCAGTTGGAATTGCAATGGTTCTCTGTGTCCCTCACACCCAGGTGACTCTGCTTACCCGAATGGAGTCTGGCTGCTCAGCCCATTACGACGTCCTGGGAGCCCAGCAGATGTACGCTACAATGAGGCACATGGGAGGATCAGACGTGTGGTTGAGCGGACCTTTGGCCTCCTCAAGTCCAGGTTCAGATGCCTGGACCGCACCGGGGGCGCACTGGCATACTCCCCACAGAAGGTGTGCCAGATAATTGTGGCTTGCTGCATGCTGCACAATCTGGCGATCCGCAAGCAGATCCCCTAATTGTGGATGACGGAGATCAACCAGGGCCCCAGCCTGCAGACCTGGACAGCTCCAGTGAAGAGGACAGTGGAGAGGATGAAGCTGTGAATGTGCGTCAGCAGCTCATCGCCCGCTACTTCACTTGACGGTGAGTGACCATGTACGACGGCTGATGTAGCTGTAGTTGTGCAGGTGTATGTGTGCTCTGTTACGGGGGCCTTTTGTTCACTGAGTGCTGTGTGTCAATGGTCCATGTCCAGGTTGGTATGCCACTGACAGTGGCTGTAGCATTGTGCCCTGTTGCTCTGTGAGATGTGTGTGCATTGCTTGTAGTTGGTGACAAGTACTGTGTGATGAGTGTGTGACACACTCATTGAATGTACTCTTGTTCTGTTTTACACCCCTAGGTCCCTGCAGCCTCTCCTGTCCCATCGACATGCCACACAGCAGATGCATTTCTGCTCATGGTGGCGATTGCACATCGTGGAATAAACCCAGGACACATTAAGCCGATTGTGAACAAGGTGTATTTATTAACAGCGGTGACATGTGATTGTGTGCAAGGTGATGACAAATGTGGTGCATGTTGTGACAATGAGTTGACGGTCATGGCTGCGTGATGGTCAAGGTGTACCCATGGAGTTCTATGTCCACAGTCCAACAGACACATGCCATTCACATGGCAGTGTGGGGTAGGATCGTATTCCATGTCAATGCAGTAGGTGGTCAAGGTGGCTGGCTGACTCACTGGCGTTTGGTGCGGGCGAAGTCCTCTCTGGACACCTGTTTCCTCTTCGGACGGCCCCTTCCACATTTGGTAGGGGGTGTTGATGTTCCGCTGGTGGTGGCTGAGGAGTGCTCACTCGCTGTGGACGCAGGGGAACGCGAGGCTGCATGAGCCTGCGCCACAGCAGGTGGTGGCGGAGGTGGTGTTGCTGGCCTTGCTTGTGCCCCTCCCCCACCACCAGCTGGCCCATGAGTGCCGCGATTTGGGCCATATGGGCGTCCATGGACCTCAACACCGCAAGGACCTCCCGCGTGTCGCTTGCCGACCTGGCCCATTCGCCTTGGGCCTCTTCATAGGCCCCAAGGACTCTGTTGATTGGCGGCAGGGTTTGGCTCCCAGGCACAGTTGGCGTTGGCCTGACCCTGCTCCTCCTACCAGTACTGCTGCCATCGACCTGCCCACTAGCCACATTGCTCACCACGGTCCTCGCTCTGGCTCCCAGGGTGGAGCCCGACGGCCGTGCCGACCCTTGCACAGGTGGTGGTGGTTGCGGCGGTGGTGGTGGTTGCGGCGGTGGTGGTGGCCGCAACGGCCGTGGCAGCAGGGGTCTGTGACTGGTCAGCAGCCCTGGGTGATGGGTTGGTAGGCAGGAGGGGCCCTGGGGAGCGGTTGTGCCCTGCCACTCCAGATGGGCCTGCTGGGTGGTCCGTGTCCGGAGAGGTGTCCAGCTCCTCTACATCCGTGAGTCCGGGTCGGGGGCTTGCAGACTGGCTGTGCTGGCTGCTGTCACCCTCTCCAGTATCCAGCAGTTCGGCACCTGTGGGGAGGATGAAATGGGTCATTGTGTTGCACCTAGCAAAGTATGTATTGGTTGTCTGACATTCACAGTTCGTGCACTGTCGTGCACAGGTTTCCCAGTGGCGTGTGTGGATGTACGATGTGTGTATGCGTGGGCTAGGCAATGGGTCTGTGTGATGTGGGCATGTGGCATGGGACGGATTAGCAATGCCGATGGGTGTGTGTTGCTATGCTCCTACATTTTGTGGCTCTTGTGTATGCGTGCTCCAGGGCCATCGGCGATGTTGGGTTGAACGATGGTTTAGGGGGAGGGATGGTACGCTTAGGTACGCTGATGCCAGAAGGGGGTACAGCCCCCTACATGCTCTTGGGTTGAGATATGCTTTTGGGGTACATGCTGTGGGTGATGGGTGCAGAACGTGACATGTGTTCTGGCAACGTGACAGTGCATGGACAAAGGTGTGTGTCTGTCTCACATGGCCGGAATATCTGCTGACTGTTAGCATTCATGGACATCACATTGGTAGCAATGTTGTGAGTTCGTGCTTGTTGTGTGCCACACGTCGTATTGAAGATGGGCCAATTCCTTTGTGTGCGCGCTGCCCTGGTACATGTGCATCAGTGCTGTGCTCTTGGGGTGTTGACTATGTTATGTGTGTCGTTATTCGCAGTGTGACATGCGCTTCGGTCACTGCAGGCACTTGTTTTGTCATGGGCAGGTATCTTTGCATGTCTACTGGATGTGGGCCAGCTGTTCGGATGTCATACCTATCATGACATTGTGGCTGTGAGATGAGATGGATGATATGTTGAATGTGCATTGTGTGCCTGTGTGTTTCATGGGTCCGGTTGTCTTTGTGTGCAATATTGTGGTTCCAAGCTGTTACTTCTAGTACGGTCTGTCTTACGTGGGCGTTGTTGTACGATGTGTGGGTGACAGGCAGTGAGGACTACATGGACAGGACTTCGATGGTGTTGCTGATGTGTGTGATGGGTGGCACAGTACCTGCCGTGTGGGTCTGTGCTCCAGTGGGACTTGTACATGCAGACGTGGCTCCTTAGGTGTTGCTGTATCTGTGATAGGTCATGTGGGGTTTGACTCTGTCGAACATGTCCGTGTGCACATTGGTCTCATGATTGTGACTGGGAGCAGTGCTGCGTGTTCCTCTGCTACGTGTCATGTCCCATGTGTCAGTCGTAGTACAGTCCTCATGCCTACAGACGCCCCGCCCTGTACAGTTTCCCACCTACAGGTTGTTTCTGAGTGCGCAATGCAATGGATGCCACATGGTACTGGGAGGGAGGGGTGCTTCACCTTGCTGGTCTGTGGTAGTGGGGGCCTGGTGGGTGTTTGACTTCAGCTGTCCCCCTCCGACTCACTGTCTTTGTGTTCCGGCTACTTACCTGTTCATTGTCGGTCAGTGCAGCTATGGCGGACACATGGATGTGGGGTGTGCTCCACCTTGCTGGTCTGTGGTAGTGGGGGCCTGGTAGGTGTTTGACTTCAGCTGTCCCCCTCCGACTCACTGTCTTTGTGTTCCGGCTACTTACCTGTTCATTGTCGGTCAGTGCAGCTATGGCGGACACATGGATGTGGGGTGTGCTCCACCTTGCTGGTCTGTGGTAGTGGGGGCCTGGTAGGTGTTTGACTTCAGCTGTCCCCCTCCGACTACTTGTCTTTGTGTTCCGGCTACTTACCTGTTCAATGTCGGTCAGTGCAGCTATGGCGGACACATGGATGTGGGTGTGGGGAGTGCTCATTCTGGCGCATCTGGAGTACAAGGGGACCTGGTGGTAGTTGCGGTGCTGGCTCACTGTACACATGCCCCCATGGTTTTGTTGGTTGGTAGCTTTGGGCTGAGTGTGTATGAGTGTCTGTTGCATGTGTGGGTGATGTCTTGTGTATTGTGTGCTGGACATGGGGGTGTTTGTCCCTGGGAGCTATGGCATGGTGGTGGTGCATGTGAGTACATAGCGGTGTGCTGGTATACGTTTGTTTGTACTTACCAGCCTCCACTCCCCCTGGTAATCCGGTGAGGATCTCCGGATGTATGATCACTCGCACCTTCTCCTCCCACGCCTTGAAGGTCTTGAATAGCGCGGGATTCCCTCCGCCAGTCCTGGCAGCCAGCTCTCGATTTTTGCTCTCCTTCTTCTTGACCACGCTTTTGAGGTCGTTCCACCTTTTGTTTATTTCTCCTCTGTTGCGTGGAACGTTCCCGACTGCATTGACCTGGTCTACGATCCTGCTCCACAACCGGTTTCTGGTGGATAGTGGTGTCTGTTGGACCTGGTTGCCATAGATTTGTGGGTGCACCTTGACGATCTCGTCGACCATGACCGTCAGCTCGGTGGAAGTGAACTTGGGCATTCTGTGTGATGCCATGGTGTGTGTTTTGGTGTTTGTGGTGCTGGTGCGGTGTGTGGTGTGTGATGTGCAGGGGGTTTGTGGGTCAGGTGTTTGGTGGTGGTGGTGATGGGTGTGATAGGTGCGTGTCTGTGGTGTGCTGCTGTCCTTTCTGTCTCGCTGTGTTGTGTGCTTTCGTCCTCAGTTTGTAATGTTGCAGGGGGTTGTGGTCTGTGGAGGGGCTGGTTTTGTACTTACCTATGTGGGTGTGTCATGGTGGTCTGTTGTTTTCAGGTGTGTTGTGGCTGGTGTTCTGGGATTTGTAGTTGATTTGTATGTCCGGGGGGGGTGTTTCAGGGATGTGTACTGTGTTTGGGTTTTTGTGCGTGGGTTGCTGTGTGGACTTGTTAGCCATGTTGTGTGTGTTTGTTTTCGTCAGCGGATGGTTTCTGTGCATGGAGGTGGCCGCCAGGGCTTCCGCCGTGTCCATTTTCGTCACTGTTGTTTGCGCTGGCGGGCGGTGTATTTGTGGATTTTCCGCGCTCATGTCGGTACGATCCTAATTTCACGGGCGGTGTCTCGGTCGTCAGGGCGGGCGGTTTTGGCTTTTCGTGCGTCTTTCCGTCCGTGGCGGGCGGATGGACTTGGACTCGGACATGGGTGGGCGGTTTTTTCTGTTTATTTTCCGCCTCCGGCGGTTTTCGGTTCGCGGCATCGTAATTGCTCGGTCGGTATTCAGGGGGTGTAGGCGGGCGGATTTTTACCACTGTGGTTGATGGCGGATTTTTTACCGTCCGACATCGTAATGGACACCTATATTATTTACAAACTATATTTTGGATTCGATATTTTTGTACTTACCTGTTTGTAGATAGGAATTCGATATTTTGGCATTCTATATTTTATCCACTATATTTTGGCAGGTCGATATTTTGGCATTCTATATTCTGTCAGTGATCCCTATTTATACCTGTTTATAGGCACCAATTTATACAAAATGGTTGCTCCTATAGACGTTACCTTGATAAACAGGAAAAAAAAACAATACGTCTAACATTTTACAGCCTTATCATACAGTGAGGCCACCACAGAGAACAAAACAATATAAGCATAGCGTTATATCCCGCCTGAGGCTAAGAACTCTTTAGCCTTAATTTTTGAAGTGAAGAATCTGGTGCGATCACCCCAGACTACTTTCAACCGAGCCGAATTCAGGAGAAAGGCCTGTGCCCCCTTCTCCTGAAACAATTTAATCATTTGGCGCAATCGCCATCTACGTTCTACTGTGAAATGGAAGAAATCTGGTCTAGAGAAAAATGAGAACCCGTCCCCAGAGCGCTGAGCCTCAGGCCTAGCTTTTTCAAATATACTCTGCCTCAGGAGAAAGTTCCCGAAATACACCAGGATCGCTCGTGGTTTTGCACCCGGATTAGCTGGCTGATGCAATGTAAACGGGATTCGATGCGCCCTTTGAATTTCGTGAGACCAGTTCCAGCCTTCAAGTTCCGGAAAGGAGTTTTGTAGAAGCTGGACCATGTACATACGAGCATCCAAGCCCTCTTTCCCTTCCGAAATTCCCAAAAAACGGAGATTGTTTTGTCTCTGACGATTTTCATAATCCTCGAGCTTCCACTGTATATCAATTAACTGAGCTTCATGAGCCTCTGCTTGGCCCATAGTGACGGCTAAATCAGTCTCTAGGGACGCTGTCCGTGTCTCCAAGTCGGTAATCCGATCACTGATGATGTTGCATGTTTTCGCTATTTTCCTTACTGCGCCTTGTAATTTGAGTGCTGCCATCTGTGAGCGTCTGCTTTCCAAGCGGGCTTCTTTCCGATGCGCTACTACACACTGCAAAATAGAATCCAGTGTAGGGGGTTTCGTGGACTGAACATCACTGGAGGTCTTGGTGTTATCCCCAACCAGTTGTTCCCCAGGGGAGTAGTCCCACTTTAGGTCCCTATGCCTCTGGTTGTCTGCTCTCCCCCCTCTGGTGTGCGTTTTCCTGGTAGTGGCAATGGAATCCCTGCCACTGGTGCCGGGTAAGCTCTCCGTCTCACTAGAATCTGTATTTGATTCTGAGGCTGACCCTACATCTGACCAGGTGGCATCCGACAGGGAGAAGAAGAAATCGTTAGTCTCTCCTGGTTTCCTGGGGTTTCCATGATGTTTAGGTTTAGGTTTTGGTTTCTACAGTTGCTCCCGGTTGGATGATGAAGGCTCGTGTTCTCCTGCAGGTTCAATGTACTCCTTAATGTTACTGGAGGCCTTACACATGTTAACATCCTTGCTCTTACTTATCAGGTCACTGCCGCTATAAGCACTATCATTTGCAGCATTTAGAGCAGTTTGGGCAGTTTGGGCCAGTTCCTGTGTCTGTACCTGTGTAGGTAACCCTACAGCCCCTTCTTTAGAATTTGTATCACGTCCCTCTTGCAATACTCCATCTGTACTTTACCTTGCCGTCAACTGAGTTAGATTTTTTACCCCTCCTTCAGATAACAATTGTACCACCACCATAGACTGCACCGTTTCGGTCCCAGCTGGCATATCCAAAGACTGTCCACTCATGTGCTCATCCTCCTCGAGCCTCCCGGCCTCCCCATTCCCCAGTACAGGCTTACCGGTCTTTATACACGATTGTTCTCCTACAAGGTCCGGAATTTCCTTCTGCTGCATTGCTCGCATGGCTGGAGAGGCATTCCCGAAGCCCCGGAGTAGTTCGAGCACCGAGGCACCGGTCCTGAGCTGCTGGGGCTGCGCACCCGTGCTCCTCCCCTTCCCATCCAGGTTAGCCTCCGTGCGAGTCTTTTGCCGGCGTCCTTGCTGTACTGAGGCTGGGGCTGCATCCACAGTGGTCGTCTGAGGGGGAATCTGGAGTGGAATCTGCTGATTAGCGCCTCTTCCTCTCATCGACTTTGGCCCCATTACTGCCGGTCCCTCTGATACTAACCGACCAGAGATGAAGGAAAATTCCTTCTCCAGGCTCCAGCACCCAGATATCACCGATTCGGTGTGCTTCACCACTGCTGTGATCCAAGGAAGGAACCAGCCGATTTCTACAAAGCTTCTAGTCAGCAGGGGTTCTGTCATAATCCAGCATTTAGCTTTTAAAGTGGGTTTTAATGCTGCAACCTCTTGGGAGCCACCTTCGGCCGGTTCAAGCGGCCGCCATCTTGTTTCCCGTGGGTCACTTGTTCTTGGAGGCCCTGTGGGTAGGACGTTTCCTGTTACAGATGTACCCTTTCTGAATAAAGAAGAAGCTGTTCAACCTTCAGAGGATTCCTGTATACTTCATTACACTGGCGACGATCTGGAGAGAAAAGAACCCATACTTCTTAAACATCTGGACTTCAAATTACCTTGGAAGCGCCCTAACACAACTGAATTAAAAGGTACTGCTTGTGCGATAACTGCGTACCCTTCCCAATTGTTTTCATGGAAAACTGCCTCCTTCTGTTACCAGCAATTTTAGTCATATTTCACTATTTATTAAACAATTAAAAACTTGCTGTTACCTGCTTGCGCCCGCTCCTGGCTCGCGGCCGACATTCTAACGCACATCTGCTTTGTTGAAGATTACGTTGTTGCATTTCAATCGTCACAGCGCCGCCGCGCTCACCACACGAGTTTGGCCTCCTTGACAACCTTTCAATGATACGTCTTCTGTACGCAGACGCTCTCGCACTTGTAAAGTTCCTGGAAAATTTCATGACTTTGTTTTGCACTGATTTTTTTATATGTTTGTTGTTTATTATGTTTTCTCTTTTATATATAGGGGAAAGGTGTGCAGTAGTTATTGTAAAAGCTGTCTCTGCAGAGACAGATTACCTAAGCATATTCTAGAGTGTTGATGTAGAATCCTAAGGGTCACTTATTCTTGGAGGCCCTGTGGGTAGGATGTTTCTTGTTACAGATGTACCCTTTCTGAATAAAGAAGAAGCTGTTCAACCTTCCGAGCATTCCTGTATACTTCATAACAAAAACCTTATGCTTAGGTTAATCAATCAATTCCTATTTTGATAGACCATCCAAAGAGCATTAGGGTTAGTAATCTGTCTTTTGAGAATCAGTCTCATTCACTTTTTGGACAGCTCGTTCCTATTTTTGAAATGGTCTGAAGGAAATTTAGAAGCTGTTAATGCATTTTTTTTTATCAATGCTTGACATTGTTTTTTTTTTTTAGACTAACTTAACCAGGTCTCCGTTTCTGGTCTCTGGACTTGTGTGGTTCTGAAATCCTAGCGCAGGGACACTCTGAATGGAGCAACCAAGTGCTCTACAATTCCTTTAGTATTATTATTATTATTATTATTATTAGTATTATTATTATTATTATTTGAGAAGTAGCCTGAAATATATTTGGAACATGCTTGATACACGTGAATATGAAAAATGTATTCCAGTTTGTAATAAAATAACATTTGCATTTGGTCTCAATCATAGTAGTTGTTGCTGTACAGTCGAAATCATATTTGGTGGATATGCTGTGCATTTTTTATTTGTGGAGAGAGAGGTGCTTATTTGGAGACAGATTTATATTTTTGCAACAGACACAAGTCAGGCGACAAGACTCAGTGCTTAATTTGTAAAATAATGAGTGCCAGGGCTCAAACCTTTGGTCTGCAGATGCCACTGGCGTTGCAGAGGTTGGTGTGCCGAATACCAAGACTGTGTAGTCGTTATTCCCCCTCATGCATCTTTAATCCATCAGCAGACACTCCCTGCCCCTCAAACTCACAACTGTACTTTTTTTCCTTCCCTAATTTCTCCCTTTGTCACTTTTTGTCCGTGGTTCTCATCCTCCTCCTTTTATTGTTTAAGTCTTGCGTTAGCCAAGACCTTTTGATTTAACTACAATAATATGTACTATATACTTACTTAAAAGGGCTTTTAACCACCTCTCTTCACCCATTGGTCTGTTGTTGTGCCATTCCAATTTTGCTTACGCCCACTACAGCATACAGCATGAGGCAATGGGTCAGCCTACTTAAGCCTCTAATTAATATCACTTTGGGTGTCTGCATTTTGCTCTTTCACAAGGTGCACATCCACACAAGGAGTTCACTTTAGTGGCAGTGTTGCCAGATGTGATAGGAGGATACATTTGAAGTGAGCACAGGACACATTCCAGCTTTATCGGTTCCTCACTCATTCCAATGCTGTTGTAAATTCCTTTTGAAGTGGACTGCTGCTATTTCACAGCATACCATATAGTGTTCCTGGACTTGCTTTAACCAATAGTTATATGATAAACTCTGCCCGGTAAGAAAAACATATTTTATGGTGTTTAATTTGCAGCAGGTTTGTAACTGTTGTTTAAATATAGGTGAGGTGTAATTTGGGTTTTAGTATCCAGTACTTTATACTTTGAACCTTCTTTCCTTTTTTCTTTCATCTTCTTTCTTTCCCTCTTTCTGTTTTCCTTTTTTCTTTCCTTCTTGTATTGCCTTAGTTTTTCCTTCTTTCTTTTTGCTTTCTTTTTCTGTTTATGTTTTACCCATTTCTTTCTTTCTATCTTTTCTTTCCTTTTTCCCTTCTTTCTTCCTTTTTCCCATTTTCCCTAATTTTTTCTTTCCTTCTTTCTGTTCTTCATTCTTTATTTCTTTTCCATATTCGTTCCTTCATTCCTTCTTTGTTTCCATATCTTCTTTTTTCATTCTTTCGTTTTCCTTCTTTCTTTCTCCCTGCCTTCTTTGATTCCTTCTTTCTTGCCTACTTCCCTTTCTTCCTTCTTTTTTTTCTTCTTTTGTTTTTCCTTCTTTCCTTATTTATTTATTTCATTCCTGTCTTTTTCACCTTCATTCCTTTTTTCTTCTTTCCTTATCCTCATTTCTTTCCTTCTATAAATGTTTTAATTTTTCTTGCCTTCTTTCTTTTTTGCCATCTTTCTTTCTTACTTTCTTTTTCCTTCTTTCATTAATTCTTTTTACCTTCTTTCCTTCACCCCTTCTTTTTTGCCTTCTTTCCTTTTCCCTTCCTTCTTTTTGCCTTCTTACTTTTGTTCTTTTTTGCCTCCTTTCATTCTTTCTTTTTGCTTTGCCTTCTTTTTTAAATTTTTTCCTTCTTTTTTGCTGTTTTCTTTCTTGCCTTCTATGCTGTTTTCATTCCTTTTTTCTTTTTTGCCTTTCTTTACTTCTTTCTTTTTACCGCGTTTCTTCCTTTTGTTCTGTCCTTCTTTCCATCTTTCCTTTTTGCCTTTCCATTTTTTCCTTCTTTCTCTCCATCCTGTCCTCTATCCTTCTTTCTTTTGTGCCTTCTTTATTTCTTTCATACCGTCATTCTTTCTTGCCTTGTTCCTTTTTTCCTTCTTCCCTCCTTTCTTCCTTTTTGCCTTCCTTCCCCCCCTTTTTGTCTCCAGCACTCCCTTTCTTCTTGCTTTTCTTCCTTCTTTGCCCTTCTTCCTTTCTACTTTTGTCTGCGTTCCTTCTTTGTGTCTATCTTCCTTTTTTCCTTCCTTTCTTCCCTTCTTTCTCAAAGCAAGGCTAGCAGCAAATGTCTTTTTTAGGTCCATTTAAGCAATGGCCTTTTGATTTTACTAAAAATATGCATAATAAAGTTACTTATAGGGGTTTTTAGTGAGACTTCATCCATTAGGCTGTGATTGTGTCATTCACATTTTTCTTCCACCCACTCCAGCATGCACCGAGGGGCAATGTTAGCCCACTTCAGTCACTGACAGACATCACTATGAGTTCTGGCATGCTGCCCTTTCACAACAAACACATTCACACACTAAGGGGCCGATTCCGATTCGGGCCGGAAATCTCTCGGACCGAGCCGGACCCGGAGAGATTTCTGACCGAATCGGACTCTAGCAGTCCGACCGAACGAGTACGATGCGCACGTATGCTATCGGACTCGAGTCGGTCGGACTCCCATTGAAGTCAATGGGAGCCAGTCGTACGACGCGTACACGGGCTCCCATTGACTCAATGGGCACGACGCGAACAAGGGCGCCCCCTACAGCGTGTGCGCGTCGATGCGGGTCGTGCCGTACATGCACGTGTAGGGGGGACCCATGTGTCCCCCCTGTGTGCGACTCGCACGGCTACGCGTACAGGGGGGTCCGACACGGACCCCCAAAGTACGGCTCCGACTGCTCTTTCGAGCCGGAGTGCACGGCTCGGTCGGACTGCTCGCGGCGCGCATCATACTTACCCGGCCGGGGAACGTCTCCATTACGCGGTGCGAGTCGAGTCCGAACGAGTCGGTCGGTGCGGTTAGACCCAGGAACGAGTCGGTCGGAGCGGTCGGGACGCCCGGACGAGTCGGTCGGCAATTTCGCATCGTACTCGCTCGCCCGGATGCGCGTACGAATCGGTCGGGAAATAGGGCTCCGAATCGGATCCGGTTAAGCCGAATCCGATTCGGAGCCCTACAGGCCGAGATCGGAATTCGCCCCTAAGTCGTTCCTTTCAGTGCAGAGTGTTGCATAGTAATGTGAACTTTTTTGAGACCAGAAAATCACTTCTGACTTTAGCCATTGTGTTTTTTTTTTATTTAATGAGGGCTCGGCAGCTTCTCAAACAATTAAGTTTTGCTAAATCCATGACAAAATAAAACAAAAATTGCCAAAAGTCTTGTGTCTAGTGTCAGACCTATTGGCTTTACCAATGCTTGCTCTCCCTTGATCGGGGTCAAAGTCTCATGAAAAAAATAAAGAAGTGCTAGTGGGCCTCACAGATGCCACTGGCTCAAATTACGTACTGTGACTAGTTGTAGGACAGTCCAATGGATATTTGTGGGATTTTTAGATGTATAATTATGGAAAATCAGATCAATATTGTGGACCTTTCAGTTATATACTTAGAGCTCCCTGTCTGTTGTATGCAAGAGAGCAGGTCAGATTCATATTTGTGGGGCCGCCAAATGTTTTCTAGAGGCCACTGTTCTAATTTAGTGAACTGTTATTTATGTTTTTGTAGAACTATTATTTGTTTTTAGCGGATGATGAAATGCACATTTGATCGAGGTTCAGATGCTTGTTGTAATTTGATCAACATTTAGGACACATCAGCTACATTTTTGGAAGAACTGTCCTACTCTTTTTGGTGGTTGTTAGGTATATTTTGTATTTCGTATATATGTGTGACAGGAAGTAATGTATTTGAGAGACAGTCTGCATATCGGGTGCAGGAGGAGTTGTATCATTAATTCTTGAGAGTTATGTTGTGCGAATTTGTGAATCAGCCTGGTACATGTTTTCAAGTTAGAGAGGTGCACGGTGGCTTGAAAGTCATATTCTTAGTTGTAGGATAATCAGAAGAATTTTTTTCGGACAGTCTGATAAATATTTATGGGATGTTGGATGATCTTTACAGATCAGTCAGGTATTTGGTACATAGGAGGACCTCTTAGCATACCGGAGAGCATTATTCACATTCTGGGGGCATGTTGAGGAATATTTTGGGGAAATGTTATGCATAATTGTGGGGCAGTTAAATACAAATTGATATGTTAACCCTATATATATATTCAATAAAATCTGTATATCTGAGATACTGTGTGCATATTTGAAAAATAGCATGGATATCTGTGGAGAAATGCATATTTTTGTTACAGTGTGTATATTGTGGAAACACAGTGATGTTTATTTTAATGTAAGTCTATTGCATGGTTTAAGAGTTTGGGGTACTCTGTTGTACATTTGGGAACAGTCTGAATATTTAGGTTTAGAGTGTTGTGCATCTTGTAGGTATATAGGATATTTTATGGAGTCTGGTGTGTATACTTGATGGTGAGTCTTCACAGTTCGAGAACACACTACATTTAACTGGGAAGTGTCATGCTTGAGTACGATATGAAGTAATGTACGGAAATGTTTGCATATAGCATAGTGATCTGGAATGGCAAGTGTTCAGTTTTGAAGACCTATCTTTCCTGTACAGGAGCAAGTCACATGTGAGTGCTAAATGGCTTTCCATACAGCAGAGTATTGTTGTATTCCTCTTAGGGTGTCCATAAATGGGCTTTCCAGTATCATGTCCTTATATAGGCACAGTTCGCCCTGCCCTTATATAGGCATAAAATCCCAGCCCTTATTTAGGCATTAAACCGTGCACTCCAAATACAGGCATGGTCTCTGACATCCGTCCACCCTAACGTCACAATGAGTTCTTGAAGAACAGACCCTTAGGCTGCGGGAGTTTCCCTAGTCCAGGACTATTGATTTCTTCAAGGACTCATATATTATGCATGAACCATTATTCCTTAGGGATTCATTCATGACGTCTTCCGCTGTCCGACTCACGTCAATGCTAACATTCTGAGGTAATTCTCAGGTATAAATATACCTTCCCTAGCCCCTGTAAATCAGAGGAGACCTCGACTTCAAAGGAGCCCGTTTCCCGGCCTGACGCACTGAGAAGACGCTGTCATCCCTGCACGCAGAGAGTCCAGCTTCCAGTGATCTAACTTCACTTGCGGGGTGTTGGAGTTCGAGTCTGGCAAAGAGATTCCTACCTCTCTCATTCTTCAGGTATGGAGCAGACAAGAACCTAGAGGGACTCTTGGCATACTAGGCATACTGGGGTTAGCGTACTCTTAGTATACCATAGTAAGGAATACTTCACCTACTTCATACCTCGTCCTACACCTAGGTTAGGTTAGGTACATTGGGGTAGAACTAGATTAGAAACGCATCGTATGAGTACTCACATTTTTAGTCTGTGTTATTTATGTAAAAGCATATGTACTAAAAGATAATACTCTCGCAGTATTATTTATTTCTACTGCTCACACTGTACATTATTTATCTCGCATACTGTCTTGTGATCGTAACAGCACATTTTACTTACACCAGAAACAAGACTGTTCAATAAATCTTTTATTGAAACGCCCGTCTATTTCTTTCTGTGTAACTTGGAGAAAACTAAGCATGCACGACTGAGCTGAGTGAAATTGTTATCTATTGTTTCCACGACTCTGGGACACGTTCTGATTCTAAAAGGGAAACACAGTGGTCATGTTTTGCGACTGCCAGAAACTACTCCCTTCTTGTTGTCAAGGAGTTTCTAGTGGCCTCTGAGCTAGCTGGCACAAGTAATTAAGTTTAATATACTCGATAGGGACATACTGACCTTAGTCCTATGTCAAACCTATAGGATATATTATTCCAATGCGCAGAGCCTATTAGGGAAATAGGAGCTACACTACATGGCGCCCAACGGCTTGGTAAGGCAGTAATTCAACGTTAGATACTGAGTAATTCAGCCGTGCTTTTTCTCTCAAGACCCCTACCCATATACTCCAAAAGACGTCTGGAGTGGGCAGGGTTAAGTATCCACCACGGCTACATAGGGCAGTACCCTATATATTAGCTGTTTGGTTTGCTCAACGTTGAAGGATACAGTGTTCCAAAATATTGTGCACCTTATCTTTGTTTCCTTGAAACTTGTTCTACATTTTTCAAACAACAAAATGCCTGGCTCCGACACCGAGACCAGAAACGGTGGAGCTGCGGCTGATCCAGCCCAAGCAGCAGCCTTTAACATTACAGGTTTAAATGAAACCGAGGAGGGTGTTATAAACATCGCTCCAAACTTAAGAAGAGCCATCACTCTAAAACTTATAAAACATGGCCTACCACCAAGAGGCGGTAGAGCAGTTTTCGTGATAGAGGCACATGAATCCTTTCAGACAGAGGTATTCTATTCATGGGTAATATTTCCTGAATCCAATTCAGTAACACACATGTTTCACTTCTACAAAGAAGATGAACCATCAGAGGAATACATTCCTTTCGAGGATATAGAAATTCCATTAACATACCAGGAGCATCAGCTCTGGTTTAAAGGCGCCCTAAAACATCACAAAAACATTACCAGGCTCGGTCCACTAGGTAGACCAGGAGCAACATGGCCGATTCTAGCCGGCTACACACCTCATCCTGACATTGAAGAAATGTCAGACGAGGAACTACTTACTCAACTCACAGAGTTAATAAAAATCTACAGACAATTGGTCCAATGTGTCATGCGGACTTTCACAGTCCAACCACCATTGACACTTCCAAATCAAACCCCTCACCAGGGGAACACTCTAAAAATTACACCACAGACTCTATACGCAGTCATGGGTAAAATGCCCACAAAACGTGAGCAAATTCCATTCTGGATCGCTCAAAAAATTACTCAAATCGAAGCAGTATTTCCAAATACTAGCCCATATGAGAAACACAGAATACTGACAATCAGTTTACCGATGGGGATCACACCACAACTGGAAGACTGCACCACTTGGGGCTCAGTCTTTGCTGCCATCTATACTAAAACACATGGCATTCCGTCAATTGCGGTAATACCTGATGTCCTGAAACAAATTCAAAACGAATACGGGGCAGAGCCTGCTCTAAATTTTGGTATGAAATTACTGAAAAATTTCGACCAGGTCTCAACAATAATATTATCTAATATTAAAGGGGAGGCAGCAGCAGTGGCGATCCGCCAAAAATTAAGGGAATTTGATGTTACAGAACATCAAACTGAGCTACTCAGAATAATAGAACAATCTTATGCAGAATTAGGCAGAGATAGTTTGGGTGGAAGACCAGTGAAGCCGAAACTATCTGAAAGTCCTGAGAAGGACTCAATTAAACAAACTCCTACATCTTCTAAAAAGAAGTGGGATACTAATAAACAAAATTCAAACGAGAAACATTCTCAATCCCGAGGTAGGTCTCCTCAAAAGGAGCCCTCTGAAAGGAGGTATAACCTCAGGAACATGGATAATTTGAGAAAACCTGACAGGTATCAAGATACTGATACACGTTCCTCTCGTCCCTTTCAGATCTCATCACAGACTTCAGAAAGAAGAGGACGATCAGAACATAGAGAAGAACGCGTGAAATCGAAGGACGAAAAACACGCTCCAAAAACCAAAGTAAAACCTCAATTCTCCAAAAAGAAAGTAGCAGGTCTAAAGATCAGACA
Source organism: Calotriton arnoldi (assembly GCA_963921515.1). Classification (NCBI taxonomy): domain Eukaryota; kingdom Metazoa; phylum Chordata; class Amphibia; order Caudata; family Salamandridae; genus Calotriton; species Calotriton arnoldi. The sequence goes on along the minus strand of CAWUFW010009979.1, from coordinate 71,621 downwards.
TGCCGAGAATACTGAGAACACAACTCAAGAACGGAGAATGGGCTCAGACAATGCTGGACAGTGCAGCAGAAGTCACAATAGTTCGCCAGAACCTGAAGGAACTTCTGGAGATAGTGGACTTGAATGAGTATATCACAGTTGAGACTGTAGACACCAGGGTTAGTACTCCACAAAAGTTATATGACATAACACTCCGGATGGAGGGAGACAAACCAAGACAGGTGAAAGCACTTTTTTGGGAAAGACTATCAAAGGGCTATGACATACTTCTAGCAGAAAAGGACTGGCCACCACAATTTGTCAGGGAATGCCCACATGGCGAGGACATAATTATGCCTGCCTTCTCCAACCATATACCAATGCATCTAAGATATATATATGCCAGGAAATGGGCAGTGGCCCAGGCCCCAGCATTATATAACAATCATGTAGGATGGGATGAGGACTCACCTCACCATAAAATACATCTGAAACATGAACCAACTGCACAAAGGCAGTATCCAATAAAGCAAGAAGCTAAAAAACAGGTCAGGGAGATCTTAGATCAACTTGAATATCAAGGGGTGATTGAAACATGCACCTCCTCAATGAACAATCCTTTGTTTCCTGTCTCCAAACCAGACAATACATATCGTCTAGTTTTGGACTACAGACACTTAAACACTTGTTCTAAAACTTTTGCAGTGCATTAATGAATAACATTGTGCGTAAAAAGTATAAAACAACATTAGACATCTCAAATGGTTTCTTTTGTCAAAACATAGCACCTGAAAGCAGGTACTTAACAGCATTCTCCATAATGGGGACCCAGCGTCACTTTTGTCGACTCCCACAAGGGTTCAAGAACAGCCCAGATTTATTCTCAGCGAGGGTAACGGAGTTACTACAAATTTATGACAATGAGGCATTGTCCTATGTCGATGACATCTATCTGACAGACGATGACCTGGAAAAACACTTGAACAGGGTGAGCACCATTATACTGGGTTTCGCCTCTGAGGGCTACAAGTTCAACTTTAAAAATCCAGAATTGCCCATCTCAATGTCCTATTTCTAGGATATGAGCTTTCAAGTGAAGGCAAGAGCTTGGCAGCTAACTTTCTAGAGAAATGTGCGCTGCTCCAACCTCCAAAAACGCTAAAAAACTTACAATCCATCCTCGGTTTCCTAAATTTTGGAAGGACATACATTCTAAATTACGCAGAAAGGGTTAAACCTCTCTACGCATTAATCAAACCTGATTTTTCGATCAGAAACTGGACACAGGAACACACAGAAATCTTGCGTTCACTCCAGGCTAACATGTTAGCAACAAATCACTTACAAACACGCGTAAGTCAACGCAATTTGGTGATCCGAATAATTTCGGGTCAATGTGGATTCACCTACTTAACCTTCAATGAGGGTGAGAAAATACCAATCGCATACAAATCCCATTTGTACACACAAGCGGAAATACGCTTCAGTTCAACTGAAAAAATTCTGACAGCAGTTCAAACCGCTGTAGCAAAAGAAAGAGCCTTAGCCCAAGGGAAACGCATTATTGTCGTAACCCCGGTACCAGCTTTAGAAGCGGTCACAAAAGCAAGCATTCCAAATGCTAAAGCATTACATCCAAGATGGATACAATGGGTTAATTCTCTTGCTGCAACAGATGTTGAATATGTTTTTGATCCAGATTTAAAAACTCAAGCATTCCTGCAATACGAACATGAATGTCCTCTGCCTACTGAAATTCTGCCTCTCGATCAGTACGAATTCATAATTTACACTGACGGATCGGCACAACCCGCAACAGGGAGTAAGCAAGCTTACAGTGCAGCGTGTGCAATCGTTAAAGGTCGCATGCGAAATGGCATCTTCAGACCTATGGTCACAAAAACTCAGTCTCTAGGAGATTGTACAGCTCAGCGAGCTGAACTACAAGCATTCAAACTGGCACTTGAAAGTACAGATCGAGAATTCCCCACACTAATAGTGTGCGATTCCTTTTACTGTGTTCAGTCGTATAATGAATATATACAAAACTGGATTGAAAATGGTTTCAAAGATGCGAAAGGTGGCACAATAAAGCACAAAACGCTTTGGGAACAAGTAGTTCAGTTGAAAAACGAACTACCAAAGGCTCACGTGATCCACACACTGAGTCATCAACGTGATGGCGTTCACGTTGCAGGGAATTCATTGGCTGATGAAGCCGCAAAGGGGACTGTGCAGACGGCTTCCGTAGCTGCGATCACTCGTTCAAAAACAAAAATAGACGGTGAGATAATGTTGGCTGTCAATGCATCAAGCAAAGGCAGCAGTGCGGCGTTACCAAAAAAGTTTCCACTCAAGTACTCTTATGTAATTGATGCGAACAACGTTCCTTTTGCTCGAATCCCTGGAGTGGGGGATAGGGTAATTCCAAACATGGAACGTAGAGCAGCCTTGATTTATGAAACACATTTGGGGGAGGGTCTGTCACATCAAGGGATCTCTAAAACAATTTTGACGTTAAAAGAGATGTACTGGTGGCCTGGAATGAATACAGAAATTCACATATTCATCAACAACTGCTTAGACTGTAAATTACAGCGAGAGAGCTACCAGACACCATGCTGCGAATGCGGCAACCCAGTACAGACACCACTGTTAGACAGCCTTAGACTATCTACACGCCTGCTTCCTACTGGACAAAGGCATTCCCACAAATACTGAATCTAGGTTCCTATGGTTATGGCCTCAGCGCTCGGGTGACGCTCGAACTGTTATAAAAGATTTGCGCGTCTTTATCGGCACATACGCAATAGGCACGCTACATTCTGACCAGGGTCCTGCATTTAGCTCTAGGGCTTACAAAGAAGCCATGGCCAGTCTGGGCGTTGCATTGCGGTACTCCTCTCCATTCCATCCTGAGGGAAATTCGGTTGTGGAAAGGAAAAACCGGGACATAAAGCAGTCTATAACAGCTAGGGTATTAGGTTCGGGTGATGGGTGGGTCAAACACCTTAGTGGGGTTCAACGCTCATTGAATAATCTGCCAAGAAGTTCTCTAGGGGGGGTCACTCCATATGAGGTCCTATTTGGGACAAGAATGTGGGTACCAGACCTTGAACACGTAGGCACAGTGGTGGAAAATAAACCCTTTGATATCAAAGATCGTTTGGCTGTTTTACAGGAACTAAACAAGTTAAGAACGAAACAAAGCAACGTATTCCTACAGCCCACCACCACTGGGGATCAACCGGCTGTCCCAGCAAGGCCTGACTGGATTCCAAAAGTTGGGGATCTAGTCAGAGAAAAGATTGCGGACAAGAAGGAATTTGGACCTTCTTACAGACAACCAGTACCTGTCCTAGCAGTTCAAGGAACAAGAACAGTACTTCTGCCGCCCCTTGCTGGAAGAAAGGAGAAAAGATTTGTGTCCATCGACCTCATCAAACCACAGTATGTGGCCAATACTAAATAGTAGGCCTCGTGGACTCCGACCTAGTAGCAGACGCACTCCTCTCGCTACTATCCAAGAGGTTCAGACTGAAAGACTGATAACAATCGAGAATTCAGCTGTAACTGATGGAGGACTAAGCAACAACGCTATGGAACTCATCCCTCTTGACAACCAAGTAACAGTTCGTCCAAATACACCTGTCTACACCAACGTGGCAAGTGATGAACTGGTTCCAGTGATTTCTACAAATCTTGATGCAATTCCAACAATTGATAGAACTGCTTCTGGCTATTTCATTAACTTTGATACGTTCTCAGAAGATCCGAGTGAACCTGAAACGACGCCAGCATCATTGAAATTCAAGCAGCAAGTACAAGACTTTCTTCACTTTCTGAAAAAGACTTATTTGGTTTCTCCATGGATTGAACTCTGGATTACATCTGGACTTTTTGTTTTCCTGCTCTGGCTAGCTTTGGTAACAACTGTGAGCATGCTTATAAGTGGCAGATACATCCATGTGAACACTGAAGGAAAAGACGTGAACGTACTTTTGAAACCTCATAAATCTTCCCATCGTGAAGCAAGAGACTTGTCATCAGTGAACATCACAGCTGTTCCTATACAGGATGGTATAGTGTGGGACAAAACAGATTTTGAAATCTTCGGTCCGACGGAACAATTGAACATTCCACATTTGTTTAAAATTTCACTAAGTGATCTAATTACGTCCAGTACCTATTCGGATGATTGGGACTTTGAGACTGTCAATGATATAATGTTTGACCTAGAAAAATCTGCTGCATTTTGTAAACATGAATATTTAGAGGGTTCATCAGACTATGAACAAATGTATTGTTTTAACCACTATGGTCATCATTATTTGCATAAATCTGCATATCCAAGAAATGTGTTTATGTTTAACCAATGGGAACATTGTCCTACACCACAACACGGTAGTTCAAAAACATTTGCCAACAAGTTTCCATATTTTTCAGGTTACAATACATCTGATCCAGAAATGTTTTACTATAAAAATGTAAACAAGACAGGGCTGAAAATTATGTTAACAAATACAAAACAGATTTACTCTGCATTATTTAATGCCCAACTGTCTAGACAGGGTTTCGACTTTTGGAAAGACACAATAGACACAAAAACTGTGTGGGGTACTAAAGATTGGCAAGCGCAGGGGATAGAAGCTTTATTTAGAGCCTGCATCATCCCTGAACAAATAATGTTTTTGAACGAAACCATCCAACAAACATCTTGTCTTGGATTAGCCAAGATCAAGGAAATGAACATACCTTCTGTACCAACACCTGCCAGAGATAACGATACACAGGCAGTGGTGACAGTTGACAATATACTACAACTCAACAGATCAAATCCTGTTTGGAAAAAATGGTTGATCTGGCCCACAGACACGAATAACTGTCAGGAAAGATTCCTGAATAAAACTCAGGGCTTTACTATTAATAGGCCAGACCCAAGATACGTCCAAAGACAACATCCAGGGGTAGTAACAACATACAGTGTAGGAAAATTATGCCTCGATTGGCTGCATAAGTCTACACTACAGGATGTGAAACAACACTTAACCTTGCTTAAAAAGGACGCAGACCTTAGGGAATTCTTGCTTGGACCAAGAAAACCGCGTCAAAAACGTTTCATATATGCCGGCATTTATGCTGCCTATAATGAAGCATGGAAAGTATCACAGATAGAGGCCGCAGAACGAATACGTGAACTTGATCGTATTAATTTAGAGAAAACACTCTCTGTGGTCGACAATGGGTTAACAACTTTGTCCTCCAGAATATATTCATTGGATGGCATTGTATCCTCTGCTATCGACATACTAGAACAAGATTTGGCGATGTTACAACAAGGCCAATCTCAATTACGTTCTATTGTGTTATTAAGCTGGACGCTGCAATCTTTGCGAGCGGGCTATGTGCCTATGGCGTTTCATCAACACGTCAGCTCTGTTTACAGAATACAATCTAACTGATAAACAGATCGAACTGGCACAAAGAGGAGCAAAGTATACAGTGCTGAGCATTGAAAAACTGGAAAAGTTACCATTTACAGTGGCAGAAAAACCAGCTACATAATGGCTAATTCATGGCAAAATCACATTACCTGTGAGTACTTTTCAGTTTCAGTATTGCCTAAAACAAATGCAAGCAGGCAAATATGAAAGGTTGGGTAAGGAATACATTAAGACATCTTGGGTTTACCGTATACATATAGATGTTGGAGTGGGGATCGTGAAGTGTTTTTGAGCGGTACACACTGTAAACGTGCACTGAGCGGTTCACTTATATGTCAGGACATTTCCTTACACGGGGCTTGTAATGGTTCTGTGGCAAATTTGTCTTGCCATCAGCAGGGTACACCAGCTGCTGTGATTAATCCAACGTTTGGACAACTTTCTAATGGGAGTTACCTCATGTTGAATGATCAGAGTTGCTGCGGCATGCTGCCAGGCATCCCATATCTAGTAACGGTCAACTCCAGGGTCACTTGCTGTATGCAAGTATTGTTTCCCCCAATAGACACAGTCAGGGAGTCGCCTCTATGGCCTTCGCTGAACGTCTCTTATATAAGATTTGATACTTTGAGCAGAATGAAAGCCATGCTTTTACAGCAAACAGTGCCTTTGACCTCGGCCAAAGAAACCTATGATCTACAAGTAGCAAGGACTTCGGCTGAGATACAGACTTTAATACGTACAAACTGCCCTATACATTTCGTAGAAATGATAACACGTATCTTCAACATGTCTGATACAAGTGGAATTATACATGTATTTAAGAGCATCTGTACCGGTCTGTTAGCACCTTTCCAGGTAATACTCGGAATCCACCCGAACTTTGCACATTCGGTGTTTGGTGGCATACCATTAATTCTAGCACTTGTTGCCGGAATTCTATTTCTCTTCCTGCTATTGCGCTATGGCCAGCCTATTCGCAGACATCACTCCGAGCGAAATGAGAAAGCTCTCCTTGAACGAAAGTGCCGTGAGCGAATAGTACAGCTTTGGGCATGACTCGTCTACGGGACCTTAATACAACTTGGTTCCTGTCATTCAGACCAATCTGGCAAGATTGCATCTTACCGGTTCTACGATGCCTGCTATGCGGTGAAGAATGCGTGTTGGACACCTGTCTAACATTTCCATCAGCAACGCCAACGGATGTCGATACTCTGCTGGTCCCGATAACGGCCCATGCTCTGTGTTGTCCCCAGAGGCTACCAATCCTGATGTCTGCATTCATTGAGATCTCACAGACGCTTCCGGCTGCTGCTGAGGTACGAGAAAGATCTACAGGCACACAGGTAACAACGGACGCGAACTTTGCTGCGGCACCCTATGCTGGAAGCGAAGCCTCTCATCTCTGTGCAATTAATCTGCTACACGAGGTGTTCCAACTGACACCAACTACAGTGGACGATGTTTTGTCTATAGAAATAGATGATCTCATGTTTACACCAGACCCGTAAACTGACTCTGATTCAGCATACAGTGTTCCAGAGATGCAGTAACAATTTGGCCTTCATTTTTCAAAACAGCTTGGAACTCTACCAAATTTGAACTTTTTCCCATTTTTTTCAAAAATGGCACTTCCATCTGCTTAAAGTAGAACTAGCCTTATAATACAGACTTCAAGGTACTTCCACGGACACTTAGTCATCTTGTGTGTCTAAAACAGTTCATTTATTTTCATGACATGAAATGACTTTGATTTTTGAACAACTTATCGATCATTTTCTGTCACATGTAAATATTACTGCTTCTTTCATTCATATTGCACTTTATTTTACATATATGCCTGAAATGAAAAGCAATGCTTCAAATGTACAGTACCTTTTGCATTTTTTATTATGTTTTTTTTAATGCTTTTAAGAAATATTTTTTTAAATATGCGGTACTCCATTTAATGTTTAGCATTTTAAATGTTTAGCATTTTAGTATTATCGTATCAATCAATCAATCAATCACAGAATTAGTAGAGCGCACTACTTACCCGCGAGGGTCTCAAGGCGCTGGGGAGAGGGAAGGGGGGGGATGCTGCTACTGGTCGAACAGCCAGGTCTTCAGTAGCCTCCTGAAGGTCAGCAGGTCTTGGGTCTTTCGTAGGCTTAGTGGAAGGGTGTTCCAGGTCTTGGCGGCGAGGTGTGAGAAGGATCTGCCGCCGGTGGTTGTTCTTCGAATGCGGGGGACGGTGGCGAGGGAGAGGTCGACGGAGCGGAGCTGGCGGTTGGGGACGTAGAAGAAGAGTCGTCTGTTGAGGTAGGCTGGGCCAGTTTTGTGGAGTGCCTTGTGTGCGTGGGTGAGGAGTTTGAAGGTGATCCTCCTGTCGACGGGGAGCCAGTGCAGGTTCCTCAAGTGGGGGGTGATGTGGCTGTGGTGTGGTACGTCGAGGATCAGTCGTGCGGAGGCGTTTTGTATGCGTTGTAGTCGCTTGATGAGCTTGTCCGGGGCTCCCGCGTAGAGGGCGTTCCCATAGTCCAGTCTGCTACTGACGAGGGCCTGGGTGACTGTTCTTCTTGTGTCTGTCGGGATCCACCTGTAGATCTTGCGAAGCATGCGGAGGGTGTTGAAGCAGGAGGAGGAGACTGCGTTGACTTGCTTGGTCATGGAGAGCGTTGAGTCGAGGATGACTCCCAGGTTGTGTGCGTGGTCGGTGGGTGTCGGGGCTGCTCCCAGCGTCGTTGGCCACCAGGAGTCGTCCCAGGCTGAGGGGTTGGAGCCGAGGATGAGGACCTCCGTTTTGTCCGTGTTCAGCTTTAGTCGGCTGATCTTCATCCAATCGGCGACGGCCTTCATTCCTTCATGGAGTTTGGCTTTGGCGGCGAGGGGTCCTTGGTGAGGGAGAGGATCAGTTGAGTGTCGTCGGCGTAGGAGATAATGTTGAGGTCGTGTTGTCTGGCGATGCGTGCGAGCGGGGCCATGTAGATGTTGAACAGTGTTGGGCTGAGGGACGATCCCTGGGGTACGCCGCAGATGATCTCGGAGGCTTCGGATCGGGAAAGGTGGGAGGCGGACTCTCCGGGTTCTGCAGTCGAGGAAGGAGGTGGTCCATTCCAGGGCCTTGTCTCGGATCCCTGCGTCGTGGAGCGTGCGCGTAGAGTGCGGTGGCAGACAGTGTCGAAGGCGGCGGAGAGGTCCAGCAGGATGAGGGCTGCGGTCTCACCATTGTCCAGCAGGATCCTGATGTCGTCGGTGGCGGCGATGAGGGCAGTCTCAGTGCTGTGGTTGCTGCGGAACCCTGATTGGGATGGGTCCAGGATGCTGTTTTCTTCGAGGTATCGGGTTAGCTGTTTGTTGACGATCTTCTCGATGACCTTGGCTGGGAACGGAAGCAGAGAGATGGGCCGGAAGTTCTTGAGGTCTCTCGGGTCCGCCTTGGGTTTTTTGAGTAGGGCGTTGATCTCTGCGTGTTTCAGCTCTCTGGGAAGGTCGCGGTCTCGAAGGAGAGGTTGATGATGTTGCACAGGTGGGGTGCGATGGAGCTGCTGGCTTTGTTGAAGATGTGGTGCGGGAAAGGGTCTGACGGGGAGCCGGAGTGTATTGTGCTCATGGTCTTGATGGTGTCCTCGATGTTCACGCTGGCCCAGGCTGGCAGGGGGTCGTGGTCGATGGTGTGTGGCGGGTCTGGTGTGTCGATCTTAGTTGGGGTTGTCTGGGTGTTGAAGCTGTCGTGGATGTCGGCGATCTTGCGGTGAAAAGAAGGTGGCGAGGAATCGCACAGGGGTTGCGACGGCGGGATGTCGTTGGTGTTGGAGCTGGGATTGGAGAGTTCCTTCACGATGTTGAAAAGCTCCTTGCTGTTGTGTGCGTTGTTGTCGAGGCGGTCTTTGAAGGAGATTCTCTTGGCGGACCTGATGAGGTGGTGGTGGTTACGGATGGCGTCTTTGTGGGCTGTGTGGCTGTCCGGTATCTTATCGCTGTGCCATTTCTTCTCTAGTTTCCGGCAGGTACGCTTGGAAAGTGGAGTGGGTGTTGTATTCCTCTTAGGGTGTCCATAAACGGGCTTTCCAGTATCATGTCCTTATATAGGCACAATTCGCCCTGCCCTTATATAGGCATAAAATCCCAGCCCTTATTTAGGCATTAAACCGTGCACTCCAAATACAGGCATGGTCTCTGACATCCGTCCACTCTAACGTCACAACGAGTTCTTGAAGAACAGACCCTTAGGCTGCGGGAGTTTCCCTAGTCCAGGACTATTGATTTCTTCAAGGACTCATATATTATGCATGAACCATTATTCCTTAGGGGTTCATTCATAACGTCTTCCACTGTCCGACTCACGTCAATGCTAACATTCTGAGGTAATTCTCAGGTATAAATATACCTTCCCTAGCCCCTGTAAATCAGAGGAGACCTCGACTTCAGAGCAGCCCATTTCCCGGCCTGACGCACTGAGAAGACGCTGTCATCCCTACACGCAGAGAGTCCAGCTTCCAGTGATCCAACTTCCCTTGCGGGGTGTTGGAGTTCGAGTCTGGCAAAGAGATTCCTACCTCTCTCATTCTTCAGGTATGGAGCAGACTAGAACCTAGAGGGACTCTTGGCATACTAGGCATACTGGGATTAGCGTACTCTTAGTATACCATAGTAAGGAATACTTCACCTACTTCATACCTCGTCCTACACCTAGGTTAGGTTAGGTACATTGGGGTAGAACTAGATTAGAAATGCATCGTATGAGTACTCGCATTTTTAGTCTGTGTTATTTATGTAAAAGCATATGTACTAAAAGATAATGCTCTCGCAGTATTATTTATTTCTACTGCTCACACTGTACATTATTTATCTCGCATACTGTCTTGTGATCGTAACAGCACATTTTACTTACACCAGAAACAAGACTGTTCAATAAATCTTTTATTGAAACACCCGTCTATTTCTTTCTGTGTAACTTGGAGAAAACTAAGCATGCACGACTGAGCTGAGTGAAATAGTTATCTATTGTTTCCACGACTCTGGGACACGTTCTGATTCTAAAAGGAAACACAGTGGTCATGTTTTGTGGCTGCCAGAAACTACTCCTTCTTGTTGTCAAGGAGTTTCTAGTGGCCTCTGAGCTAGCTGGCACAAGTAATTAAGTTTAATATACTCGATAGGGACATACTGACCTTAGTCCTATGTCAAACCTATAGGATATATTATTCCAATGCGCAGAGCCTATTAGGGAAATAGGAGCTACACTACAGTATTAGAAAGGTGCAGTCAGACCAGAGTCGGGTTGGGTTGGGAACCAAAAGCAGCCCTGACAAATTTAGTCATATCAGCTTCATCTTGTGGGTAGCGAGCAAACAAGCAGATCCATTGCAATGATGTATCTTACAACACATTTTTCAAAATATGCTGCATAAATTATTGATACAGCATATTGCACAATCTCAGAGTGCAATGTGATCTCCAGTGACAGACCTACCAACAAGGAGTGTTTTGACATTAAAATTCCTAATAGATGCCAGCTACAAAAGCAACTATAAAAAAATGCCAACTGAAGCAGGGTCTCTAGAGAGGGTTGTATCACTATACAACTAATGTCTGTACCACACATGTCTCTACCACAGCTTTACAACGCATCCTGTACTAAGCAATGCATTTGCCACGCAATGCATTTACCATGCATGCCATTACCACGCATATAACCACTCAATACCTATACCACGCTTGCCTTTACCACACATATACCTTTACCATGCATGCCTTTACCACGCTAGGTAAGTTAATTTAAGGTAGGTTAAACATATATATAGTATATATATATATGAATATATATATAATATATAATATATATATATATATATATATATATATATATGTATATATACAATCCCAATTCCGGTTTGCCGAGGCTGTCAAAACGGGCGGTCTGGCACGGGTTACCGGATAACCCCAAACACTCCAAAATACTCCTGCCTTGTCAAGTAGGAATCCCAGACACTCCAATGTACTGCAAAATGTAGTTTTAATGGCAATAACGACGCGTTTCGGCTTCTGCCTTCTTCACGGTCTAACATCCATCAACACACTTTCTGATTTAAATACATAAAAATACATGAAAAACAGAAAGCGGACTATACCACCCTAATATATTACAACAAAAGTGAGTATAAACATAGCAGCCATCTTGTAACTTCCTTTAAAGCCTAAGTAAAATACATGATTGCTTTAAACGCCGCATATTTACAATGAAATAAACATAAATGTTTCAAAATTGTTGTACCTACGCTCAATCACTTCATTTTATGAGCTTAATTACGCCGTTTTTATACTTCAGTGTTTAGTCACAATTTTTGTACTTCAATGTTTGGTCACAATTAATATGAAGTGCTAACAATGAATACATTGCAATATAGCCCCAGTGGGCAATTATTCAAGTCATTTAACATGCAGAATTACATGTGCATCTAGGTGCTACCTAATCAAGCCCTAGTGGGCACACATGTATCAAAAACATGAAGTCCAGCTCAAGTTGGCCTTAATCAAATGTAAATTTCTTGATAGTTCATCAATACTCACTATACAAAAAAGTGATATACCCCGCACCTGTGAAAATAATAAACACTATATATAAAACCATATTTACATAAGGATGTCCAGCGCAAAGAAACTGTTTATAACAATTATAGTTCATGTGTGCAGATGGATTGCTAATTCTTCACTCAAATTCAGCCCTTGTGGTATAAGAGTATCAAAATCAATTATGTATTTTGATTCGAGTTTCCGCAGTACTAACTCACGATTACCACCCTAACATTGGTGGTAACCGAATCAATCACCATCATGCGCAAAAGCTTTTCATTCTGAAAATGACAATCATGAAAGTGGCGAGCCACTGGGTAATGCTTATCATGATGTCTGATAGCTCGTACATGCTCTAAAACTCGTTTTTGCACGATGTATCGTGCTCCCTATATACATTTTTTCACAGGGGCAAATGAGAACATAAACACAATAAGTCGTATTGCAATTAAAATGTTTTTTGATCTCAAATGTTCTTCTCGAGTTTGGTATCTGAAATGAACCACAATCAGTGCTATTACTACATGCTTTGCACTTTCTGCAACAATAAAATCCTGTGCAACCTGTTCCTAGCGACTTAACGCACTCAGTTACCATGTTGTTACTTAAGTCATCACGTAACGATCTACCCTTCATGAAAGTAATTTGAGGATTATTATCCAAATACTTGGTTAAAATATCATCCGTCTTCAAGACATGCCAATGCTTTTTTAATATTTTACGCATTTCAGGTGCTTGTGCTGAAAACTTAGTAATAAATCTTATTTTGACTGAATCCTCCCTCTGCTTGTTTTGATGCAACAATTCTACTCTCGTCACTAGATCCACTCGTTCTACTGCTTGTGCAATGATCTTACTGTTATAACCTCTTTCTGCAAAGCGTGTACACATACTTTCTTTTTCCTTGACAAATGCTCTGTCTGTGCTGCAATTTCTCTTTGCACGCAGTAATTCCCCATAAGGGATACTGTAGATTAAACTAGATGGATGAGCACTCCTAGCATTTAATATGCTGTTACCAGCTGTAGATTTTCTAAAAAGTGCGGTTTGCAGTGTACCTTCTTCCACATTTAACAGCACATCTAAAAACTCAATACTTGTTTTACTTATATGCTCAGTGAAGACTAAATTGCAAGAATTAATATTCAGTTTACATACAAAATTCTTAGCAGAAGCTTCATCACCTCTCCAAATGCAAAAATTTCATCGATGAATCGCAGCCACAGGACTACATGATTTTCAAATTCCTCCAATTGGGCGGCCACCCGCTCCTCCCACCAGCCCACGAATAAATTTGTGTAGCTAGGGGCAAAGCAGGTGCCCATCGCTGTGCCATGTGACTGTTTGTAAATCGATTCATCGAAGATAAAAAAGTTGTTAGTTAAACAAAAGTGGATCATATCCAATATCATTTCAGAATGAAACAATAATGATAAGGAACGTGTCCTTAAAAAATGTCGAACTGCTTTTAGACCCTGATCATGCTGGATACTTGTATATAAACTGTTGACATCCAGTGTTAGGAGAGTATAATCCTCCTCCCAATGGATGCCATCAATTGCTGTCAAGAAATGTGTGGTATCACGAAGATATGCAGGCAATCCCACTACAAATGATCGTAAGTAGTGGTCAATGAAACTGGATGTATTCTCTAATAGAGACCCTATAGATGAAACAATAGGTCTACCAGGAGGGTTTACTGCATCTTTATGTAATTTAGGCAGAAGATACAGTACAGGTATCTTGGGATGGGTACATTTTAGATAGTTATATTCTTCCCATTCCAGAAGTCCCTTTTCCTCCAGTCTACTAGCATCTCACCAAATTTTTTATTTGAATTAATTACCTCTTGGTGATTAGAAAGACAATAACAATTTCTGTCATTCAATTGACGCATCCCTTCGGCTAAATACTTCCCTTTATCCAAAATCACAACATTTCCGCCTTTATCCGATTGACGGATTACAATGGTATTATCTGTTTTCAATTTATCCAATGCTAGCAATTGCAATATAGAGATGTTCTTTCTATATGCTGGTATAGTTTTATATCTAATCTTTTTCAAATCTTTTAAGACACCCTTCTCAAAAATTTCTATTGCATCGCATCTGTACCATAGGCGTGAATATTGATTTAGGCTTAAAAGTACTGCCAGGATTTATATCAAGTTCCAAGTCACAACCATCAAGATTTAAAATGATGTCATCATGGTGATCACAAATATCATTCATCGATGTAATAGTATGTAACAATTCAGCATCATCTAAATTCAAATTACTTAATCCACTAACTGGTCTAGCTGGCATTCTAATAGTCTGTTTAGTAAATGTAAATCCAGTATTTGTAAAGCGCGAACAGCTACCCGAAGGCATCCCGGCGCTGGGGGCAGTCGGGAAGATTAAGCAAGCTATTGCCCAGAGCTGGGCTGACCTGCCGCCGGTGCCGGGGATCGAACCGTGAGCCCCAGATTCCAGCGTCAGTCGCCCTGGCCGTGGCGCCACACCTCTTCCCCTTTAGTGTCAAACCATTTCTTAAGCTTCAACTTCCTAGAGAAATAGAACAAATCAATCCTCGTCTGTGCATAATTCATATTGGCAGAAGGACAAAATGACAAACCTAGTGAAAGCAAGTCTTCTTCTTCAGGCGTTAAAGTACGTTCAGATAGGTTCACCACATTCATGGTTTTCCCCTCTTGCCCCTTGTCGGCATTCCCACGGGCTTTAATTCTTCGCTTTTTCCGTCTTTCTTTTGCCTGCTTGTTCCTCTGGTTTTTCCTCTGACTCCTCGTCCTCATCCTCTGCCCCTTTGTGCACCTTGTTCCTGGTATTGTTCTGTCCTGCCTTGATTTATCATTTGAAATTGTCTTAAAAAATTCTTCTTTTGAATATCCTGATTAGTATCCAAATTTAAGGCTGTTACTGACACATCAGACATACTCCCTTCCGATGCATCACTCTCACTTATTTCGATTGTATTACTCGATGTTACCAATGTTTCCACTTGACCCCCCTCTTTAGTATCAAATAAATGATCAAATTTCCTGTGGAAGGTCAGGGTTCGTCCAGTCTGATAATCTTTAAAATCCCGGAGAAATTTTCGCTGTTTTTTAGCTGTAATCTCTTCCTCTAATTTATTCATGCGGACCATCAGATTTTTCATGAATTCTTCTACTGATTCTTTCGACACCAGTTTTTTCAATTCTAGGATGACTTTATCAATTTCTTCCAGCAATTTGCTTCTGTCCTTTAGAGCATATTTCACCAATATCCGCATCATTATTATTGAACAAGAGCTAGAATTACTTGACCACTCCTCCAACATATCTGGATCCGGGTCCTCATAAGTGGGGATTGTGTATATTCTTAACCCTCGTGGGACGAGACCAACATCAATGTATCTTTGAAGCGACTCCGCTTCCCACCACTTGGAGAGTTCTTTCTTGTGTAATTTTTCCAAGAGGGCATACAGCATTTGCACCTGGATTTCCTCAGTGATGTTGTGTGGTGTACTAGAGGCGCTACTTCCTGCTGCTCCCATCTGCGTGAAGAACAGTTTATTTGCAGTCTCTTTACATTTTGCATCTAGACCTGATGCCATTTGCACAATATTTTCAGTACTTTGTGCCGCCTGCGTCGGGAATTGTTAATCCCGTAGTGACCAATCAATGAAAGGAAGCTTAAGCCTGGCCCGTAGAAACATTACTTCCAATAATACCTCATTAGGGCGATGGGATTGCACAGCTACTTTCACCATTCTCCCACTTGGGGAATGCATAGCGACAATGACCATCCTTGACTGACATTTCCAGTCTTAAGCACCTGCTTTCATTGACTGGCCCGTAAATACACAGCTACCACGCCCATCCTTGACTGACACTTCCTTTCATTGATTGGTCACTAGAAACACTACTCTAACATGGCGACCGGCATTACATTACACATGTATGACTCTGATACCTACTAATTATGTTCCGTTACTATAAGTAATATCACCTACATTTCAGATAACATATGGGACTCAGCTTATTTCATGTTGCCGCCCATTGTCATGCTTATATGCCAGTTTTCATGTTTATTAGCGTGTTTCCGTCACGTTTGAAAAAACACATTACAAGATGGCGCTCACAGCAACTTGTACTTTCCATGCATCCTGCGATGTACTCATGTCCATTAAGGGTGGGCGGAATTTGCGTAGTCGCGTTACGCAAATCTCCGCGAAATTGCTAAAAATTTCCGCGAGCACACGGAGATTCGGCGAAATTGCGGAATTGCTGGTCCCGTCCGTTCGCGATGTGTTTTTGCGTGCTCGCGGGGAAATATATCGCTAACTTGCCCATGCGGTCGCTAACGGGCGCGGCCATCTTGTTTTCACTTGTCCCGCCCGCTCGCGATGGTATTTCCTGTTCCGGGTCGCGTATTGCATGCTCCCGCCCGCTCGCGATGCTTATTTCCAGTTCCGGGTCGCGTATTGCATGCTCCCGCCCGTTCGCGATAAGGGTTTCCTGTTCGGGAACGCGCATTACGTGTTCGCGACGCTTTTGCGTGCTCGGGGGAAATATCGCGCGAACTTGCCCATGCGGTCGCAATGGGCGCGGCCATCTTGTTTTTCAGTCTATTGCTATGGTTCTGGGCCTGCTTTTCAATCCTCCCTCTATCTTTTCAATCCTTTGTTTCTGTAAACTTTTTGGGGTCTTTTTATTTATTATCTATCTCTCTATTTTCCTGATTCTATATTTTGAGTTTTTTCTACTTTTTGTGTGTTTTTAACTACTTTTTCACACTTTTTCTATTACCTGCTTTTTCATTTCTTTTACTTACTTTTTTGTAATTCCTACCTTTTCTTTTCCGTCCCCCGCCTACCCAGAACCATGGCAAAGGGCCACAGCCACAGGGCTCGAAGTCGGAGCCAGAGCCGCGACCGCCTTCCTTGCGGAAGGCGGCGCCAAAGGAGTGCAGGCACGGGCCTTATTTAATGAGTCGGAGGTGGCCGCTCTGGTTTTTTGTTCAGCGCCACCTCCCCTTAACCCTGGCAGCAGGCGGCAGGCCTGGGTCCGGGTACGGGCTCCGGGAGCGTCGGCAGCGGTGGGGCAAGGTGCGTCGGGCAGTGTTTCGCTGCTCTGGTGTCCGGCGCACCAATAATCAGCTGACGCACCGGTGGTCCGATATTCTGGACCGGGAGCAGGACCTGCTGGACCTGCTAGGAGTGGAGGTCCCGGGGCTTGGTGAGTAGCTATTTAATATTACTACTTTGTGTTCTGCTCTGTGTTATATATTGCGAATATATTTTTTTTCCGACCAGCAAGAATGCTGCTGCTTACATTGCAGGTAAATTACGTTTACAAATCTGTGATTGTTATGACACAGGCGCTCGGCGCTACTAATCTTACTTGTTTGCAACTTTGCGCTCGCTTGGCCTGATGATTATGTAAGAGTTTACTTTAGAGAACTTAAGTGATGTAATGCTAGAGAGAGTAGTCCTTCCTTTGTCCTCCTGCCACTAAGAAGGGATAGTGGTGGATTGATAGGTTTAGTTACTTATTAGTTGGTAATTTGTAAGTGGTGTGCGTGACGCATCCTCTGTCATGTCACGTGCTGCTGAGTGCTGCTTACCCCAGTCCTTCGCAGAACCTTTTGTAGTTTGTTTTCTGAGTGTTAATAGGCTTATATCATCACTAGCAGAACATCAGCAGCAACCAGCCAACAATTTGGTGTATGCAAAAATGTATGCATGTGTCCTCCATCTATGCATTTTTGAGGACTAAAATAAATGGAAATGCAGACTTACTGAACAATTGGCCCGTCTGGATTGGAATAGGTGGGCTAGGTCAGGTGGTAGTTAGGCTTGCTAGACGGTCCGTGAATCTCGCAATACTACCAGTCGATCAGATAGGTCAATTTTATTGCAATTGTTGTTACCAAAAAAGTTTTTGGTGCGTATTTTAAAATATTTTATTTATTTCACACCAAACTTTAATTTTTGTCTCTTTCTTTATGAAATCTTACATGATCAGCAGCACCCAGGGGCAAGAAGACGGGGTCGCAGGCGGTGGGCCACGAAGATCAACAAGATGCCTCCCAGGGACAGGACCGCTCCTCTATCGAGGGCTCTGCTGCTGGCCCCAGTAAGTCCTCCAGTGGTTAATATTATTAATTATATTTCCCAAACTTTTCCTGCACCTTATTTTTCCGAACTATTATTTAGGTATCCTCCTAATTCGAATTTTGACAAAATCTTCTTTGCTCTATACTATCTGTTTCTAAATTCTTGTTATCCCTGCCTCTAACTGCGTCTGCTATGACTCTCTGTACTACTACTATTAGTCTGTCTGTAGCTAAGCTTGCCCAGTTGCCCACTCTTTATTTAAAATATTTTAAATAAAACTCATATTCACCAATAGCTATAGCCATTGAGTCCAGTCCTTTGGGTTGTCCTCTTCTACTACTTCTAGTCTTCTTATTCTTGAGGCTTTTCGACAATTCCCACCAAGAAAATGCCCAACCACATTTTAGAATTTTAGATAGGATAGGACATACTACTACTGTTGTAGGGATTCTGCACATACAGAACTTTGCACAAGAAAATAGGACGTTGGTGATGGGAGGTTGGACCTTCCTCACACCTCAATCAGAAGCCACCACAATCCCTTGACCAACTAGTTATAGTGTCTCATTACTCCGAAACGCCCCGCCCTCCAAAATACCCAATGAGTAGACAACCCAGACAACATAACACTCCCAACCTCTGTCGCGGAAGCAATGCACACCCTTTTGCTCACTCTCTCGTGTAAGTCCACACCAAATACCACCGAGTCTATGTAAGTTCAAAAGGTTTATTTTTATTTCCAACTGACAAGCTCTGTACGTTGTATAATGCAGCAGCAACAGCAAAATGCATAAGATTAAAACAATAAACATTGTTACACTTAGTTAGACTTACAAGTTACTTACAACTACAAGTCCATAGAAGCCAAAGGCGAGATCATGATAACTGAACAGTGGTGGAAGAACCACCCTCCCCTTGGTAGGAATCTAGTTTATATAAAATTATAAATGGAGATGTGAGAATTCTGGGGAGCCCTCACCTTAGAAGAACCTAGTACTGGTTACATCATAAGCTCTGCAAAGCTCTGGTTCTTCGTATAAGGGAATCTTCCGTCTGTAATGAGAAAAATGGTGCGCGTTAGTATAGTGCAAGCATTTCTCAGTCGTGCCAAAAAGTGCAGTTTTTTTATGGATAAGCAATATGGACTAACACCAGATCTCCATAACAAAGTCGGTTGTTTTTCGACCTTGTACGCAGCGCTCAGACAGTAGCAGTATGAGCTCATGTGGGCTCAAAGGCGTCTTTCACAACAAGCTGCGAGGTAACTTGCGCAAAAATAAAAGACAGAGCTAAAATGGTTGCATGGCTCGGGGTAACTTAGCAAAGACTAGAATGACCCTAGGGACCATATAACACTACCAGTGTCTACTCTACTACCTGATTTATACTAGTGATGTATGTTGTATATGTATTATGTATGTATTAACTTTTTTTCATTCTTGCTAGTCAAAAATAGGGGGAGGTGTATATGGCATCTGAAAAATGTGTAATGTTTTTCTAGGCGTACTACCGACCACCAGTACTGGGGCCAGCGGCGAAGGTGACGCGGCCGCTGAGGGTGCAGGCGATGCGGCAGTTGGAGGAGCTGCAGGGGGTGAGCCAGCAGCAGTGGCGGGCGGTGGTAAGTTATATTCCTAATCCTTACTTATTGACATTACACTCGCTGCAAGGGTGTAATGTGTACTGTACTGTTGAGACTTAAGTAAGAAGTTGTTGTGAACGGTTGAAGAAGACACCCTTTACTTAGCATTAGCAATAGCATTAGCGACGGGAGTGTACTGAGAGTCCAATGCTTCTATCGGACTTCAACTCAGCTGTGAAATTTTTATGGAGAAGACAAAGTCTGATCAGATGACCTTGATGGATGGGTTGAACGAAAAGGGAAAGAAGGGTGGAAGGAGGAAGGACGGGCGAGATTTTATATTTATGACTGGCAGAGAAGGATACGTGGGATGCATGCATAGGTGTGTGATATGAATCAGATGCATGGGTGGTGGAATGCCTGAAACTCCCACAAATGTTCGAGGCCGAGGTAGTGGGAGGATAGATACATACCACAAATGTTACGTACTGTGCTTGCTAGTGCTACTGTGCCACTATGTGTAGAATGAATTTGTCTGACTGCTTTGCTAAGAGTATATTTTACAATAGTCTTGTTTTTCTTCTTGATATAGCGACTCCTTCCAAAGGTAAAGTCGACAGGAAGGAGTTGGCAGCCAAGGCCCGGCGCCGGAAGCTGGAGGCCATACAGGCCGAATACCAGCGGCTGGTTCTTCTTCTGGAGGAGGAGGAGGCGGCAGCAGCTGCAGCCTCCTCCAATGCCCCGGGCCCCAGACACCCCCCTACAGTCTTACGGCACCACCGCCTGTCAGCCGCCCGCTGCCACACAGCAAGAAGCACTGCTGCCCCCCCCCCTGTGGATGCAACTGCCGCGCGCTGAAGCACCGCGTGGCCCGCCTAGAGGAGCGCATCCGTGTCCTGGAGAGGCGAGCCCGCTGAGAACCCGTTTATTTATTGCCCCTTTTTTATAGCTTCTTTTGGTGGGTGGGAATCGGGCGTTGGGTTTTGGACTTTTGGACATTTGTTGGACTTTTTCGTTCCGGGACATGAACATTGGTTGGGGTTAGGGAGAGGGGTGGGTCAGGTGTTGTGGGATTTTTTTACATAGTTTATTTTTGTTAGGGTATTAAATTACATATTTAGACTTTATACGATGTGGTTAATGTTTTGTGGGTGGGGTTACTGTTTTACGTCACACGGTTTCCTTGCTGGTGCAGTGCCACAGCCAGTGTTTGATTTAAATAATTGGCTGAGTTACTAAGACACAAACAGACAGATGCGGTACCCCTCACTGAGGGACTTGTCCTACTAGTACTGTCAGTCTCTCCTCCTAATCTATGCATTCTGCAACTGGACTCAAAGGGGTGTGTGAAATAGAATTAGTGAAAAAAATTCTGTTATTAATTATGCCTCCCCCAAACTTCTTCTCTTACCTGTGCTTGATGTTTAACTTGGGCACGGCGATGGCTGCATGGTGATGATGGTTTTCTTTCCCAACATGCCATGGTTGTGGTGGTAGTAGTAGTAGACCCTGGCAGTTTCACTTGCAAATAAAAGAAAATGAGACAGTCAGTCGCCTGAGAGAGACTGTGGGAGGAGTAGTAGAACGAAGTACAGTACGGAACTTACTGCCAAACAATAATATGCCAAAATACAAGGAAACATAATGGTTGCGGGGATAGCCTAGTACATAGAGTTACAAACTCTAGCTGTGTCGAGTCACTCGACTAGGCCTACAGTACACCGTGACTCGACACAAGCGTAACCGTTAGTGCTGTTTCGGAGGATGACAACAAATCCAATCTATGCCGGCAATTAATGTTGATGGATTAGGTTCCTTTGGTAAAAAAAAAAAATCGCAAATATACTGCTCATAGGAGGGTGGGCAAGCAGAAGATCCGCGCCCTGCCTTGAAAATGCATTTTTGTTGCTTTAGCCACATCCGCCCCAGCAAGCGTGTGATAAATTATTGGTGTACATTTAATTTAGTCACACCTCAATAAGTCACACAGCCCGGGGGAAGAGGGTTAGGGTTTGATGAATGGTTGGGAAGGGGGTTTTGGGAAAGGTTTGACAAAGAAAAACAGTACGCATGGACAACAACAAAACACAATCTTGGCAGACAACCATATCCATAAATCAGTTAAGGGAGAAAAGGAAATGCATGCATGATGATGATAACTTGATGGTTAATGATAGTACTTACTAACTACTACTACTAGACAATTAGACAGTACAGGGCAGCAGTATATTATGCAATTTGCCTTGCCTGTCTGCCCTCAGAGAGACCCGAATTACATTCAGTTTCTGTTGTGTTGTACCGGCCCGGGCTTAAAGATAGCAAAGAAAAGCCAAAAATTGCTGTAGGGATGAATTGAATTATAAGCAGAGAGCAAACATAACAACAACAACACACAGTAGTAATGATTGAAGACAAAAAATGAATCAAATTTAAAAGATGATGAAAGTTGATACTGTTACTGTATGTTATCCTGGTTAAAATGTGGAGTTGCATCTCGGCATTCGTCTTGGTCCTCCCTTCCATGGACGCTCCGGCCATCAATCTTGGGTGACGCCACTGCCTGCCTGGCAGATGTAGATTCATTGGTAAGGTAAGTGAGAGTTGTTTTTCCCAGTGTAGCACAGGGTAAGGGCCGGCCTGTAATTGCAGATGGGAAAACAAAAGGGATATTGAAAAATCAAGTAGAAAAAAAATGCCTAAATTACGGTGGAGTGCAACAAGAACACTTTCAGAGGCGGCATGGATTTGGATACATCATGTCTACTCTAGTCTGTTTCCAGCATTAACCTCCAACAACAACAGGACAGAGCAGGCCCACGGCACCCGTGACACATCCTCCATTTAGCGTACATTTTTTGACAGAGGCAGACAAAGCAGATATACAGCAACATAGCATTTTACAAATTAAGTGACTAAATCAATGCCCCGCTGTCAGTCATACCACCACACTCGACTCCACCACTACACAGACATGTAGGTCTGCAGTGGTTGTTGTTGACTTGGTTACCTTTTAATGCACTCATGAAAAGCACTGAGTTATTCCATCAATCATCTCTGATCGTACTGAGTGACTGCGAAGAGATAATGTCACTGTGGTCATCATCATGGTGTGTTGTCCAACTCAGTGTGCAGTAGTGTACAGATTGAGTCCCCTTTCCATATTCAAAATGCAATGGATCGGCCTGCAGTAGAAGTAGAAAATTGTTATTGAAAAACAAGAATGGAAACAAACATTGCATTGAGTTACTTTTAGTGTGTAGATTAGATAATAGTACACAATGAATTACCTTCATGCACTACAAACAACAACAACACAAATCACTCAGTCAGCGTCCAATGCATGTCATCATTCATTACCTGTTCCTTCTCATCTTCAGTTAATGGGCAGTCTGTATCGGCTCGGAAAGGAGGATAGCTATAGTAGTCATCATCATGTTCCACTTCTTTTGGAGAGACTCAACGAGGCAAGATTTTAGTTTTTCTTCGATTATGCTACATTTAATTATCATCTGGCTTGAGGGCAATAGATTTAGGTCGATTCAGGAGGAGCAGGACTCGGAGGAGTGGACTGAAATGCAGAGAGCTGAAACTCATATAAGGCAATAAAATACGAAGACGGTGGTGATGGATTTGTTGTGATTTGAAGTTTCCAAACAGAAAGACAGACACACAAATAGAAGTAAATAAGGGAGAACCACAGTAAGAAGTGGAAGCCTAGTTGTCAGGGAAGTATAGCTCGTCCTCAAACTCTGGAGGTTCAACCAGAAGTAGGTAATCAGCATCCAACACGCTACTTCCGTCACCTGAGCCGCTGTCCTCATCTTCCTGCGTTGATTCATGTATTGTGTAATTCGGTGGTATAAATTGCTGATTCATTTTGATCATGGTTAACCTCTCAACGTTTTTGGGTGAGAGACTGGTCCTTTTCACTGTTACAATGGAACCAGCAGCACTGAAAACACGTTCAGAAGAGACACTTGCGACAGAGCAAGCCAGATAGTTTATCGCCAGCCTGCTGAGCACTGGCCATTGGCCCCTTTTGCCATACCAATACCGCAATGGGTTTTGATCAATGTAGACCTCTGTTGGGTCTTCCAGGTAGGCCTGGACCATTCGGTCAATGTTCAGGGGTGCTAAACTTAGTGCGGCCTCTTTTGTCTTTGCATCAGCACTGGACCTAGCAAGTCCTTGCTGTAAATACCAATCCTGTGCTGTTTGTACTGGGGCTGATGATCCGGTTATTGCTGTTGTCGATAGTGTTGGTGACAGCTGTGAACCAAATGCACTGCCCACAGGCTCTGAAGTTGAACTTGATGCCGGATGCTCTGCTGCAGTACTTGACGTGGGTTTGAGGCCTTTAATTACCAGCCGTTCATTTTCCAATGTACTGGCTGCCTCAGCTATCCAAGTTTTGTACCGGGCAGCATCCACTTCTGAAAAAGGGAGTAATGTCTTACTGTGCAGTGCCGATTTGTACCGTGGATCCAGAATTGTGGCACAAATGTAATGTTGTTGTGACGCAATCTTATTTTGCACCCTTGCATTTTCACTTAAGCGACATGATAAGCTCTCCACCAACTCATATGCTTCTTTTTTCCCCTCCACACCTTTGTACTCTTCACACACCCCCTTCAGCTGTTGCTCTAGCATGTGCAACAATGGGATAGCTTGGCCCATAGTACAGTCCTCCTTGCTGACTTCACGTGTGAAGACCTCGAAAGGAAGAAGCATCTCTGTAAGAGATTTAACTAGGCACCATCTGGTCCATCTGAGGGTCATGCCTTTCACAGTAGCATCCGCCCTTCGCATGACATATTCATTGATTGGTCTGTACTGCTCAAACAGACGGTCAAGCATGTAATACGTTGAGTTCCAACGTGTTGCCACCTCCTGGATGAGTGCTTTGACTGTCATTCTATAGTCACGTTGAATGATCCTCAGCTGCTTCCGGGCTTTAAAAAAATGGCTGAAATGCGTGCATATTCTGCGGCAGGTGGTCAGTAAGTTGCTGACTATGGGTTCTTTTTCAGAAAGTCTTGAACTATAATGTTAATGCAGTGCGCCAAACACGGGACCCTGAAATACTCACCAAGCGTCATGGCCTTAAGTATATTACTGCCATTATCCGTGGCAACAAAACCAATGTGAAGCCCTCTGGGGCGCAGCCATTCAAAGACCTTGCTGTTAAACTCTTCCAAAATGTTTTCAGTAGTATGAGATTTCTCCATGGCGAACATGGCTACAGTTGCATGTTTCCGAGAAGCATTAAAAATTGCAGCTGTGTCAACAGCACCTACTTCAGATAGCTTGTCTCTAACCCCCACAAAAGAGACCCAGTGTGCAGTGATGCACATGTAATCAGTGGCTTGGCAACTGGTCCACATGTCTGTTGTCAGGTGGATTTTGTGAACAGCACTCTGCTGCAAAGCTTGTCCAACCAATTCCAGCACATCGTGATGTAGTGCTGGAACAGCAACTCGGGCGAAATAGGACCGGCTGGGAACCTTCCATTTAGGGCAGATGGCTGACACAAATTCAATGAAACCCACCCCTTCCACAAATGAAAAAGGAGAAGGTCCAGCGCTAACATTTTAGCCAGCTTCGCATTGTACAACCGTGCCATTGGGTGGTTGCGTTGGTACTGCCCCTCCGACCTAAGCATGCTGTCAATGGTAGGCTGGAATATTTTCCTTTGTGGTGCACCTTTCTTCTTGAACCCAGCTAGGCTCAATGACGCTGCACTTTTGCTCATTGCAGTGCCCGGTTGCCTTTGTGTCTCATGTTGACTCTTACTACGGTGCCACTCAGATGTTGCTGAGGATGTGGGCGTTACCAGTACACTGCTGGGGGTAGGGCTAGAAATGTCTCCCTCTTGTTGACCTTCCACCGCGATCATATCTTCCCCTAATTCTTCATCCCCAACAACAGCAATGGGTCCAGTTTTCCTTTTTCTAAGTGAAGTAGGTGAGCCTCCCACTTGATAGTGTGGTGTTTTTGAGATGACTTGTTTGTCCTCCGGTACCATAGTTTGTACCAAGCTTACCTCGCTTAACAGGCTTCCGACAAATTGAGCATATAGCAATGTTCTCCTCCTTACTGCTAACCGAAAAGAAGTCCTAAACTGGGGAGGAGAACTTTCTGGCACTGCTGAAGGTGCCACTTTCAATACCAGATGAAATGGAGGGTGTGCATGGAATTTGACTCTGTGCACTTGCATTACCACCACCTACTGAGGTGGTGGTTGAGCTGGATGTAGGTCCCTGCCGGACCTTTGCAAAGGCAAATATGGAAGCTGGAGGTCGTGTTGGCGTTACCTGTGTTGGTGGTATCCGTGCTACATCCCTCGCAGCGATTTGGGATAGTCTAATAATGTTGGTCTCCATCTCCACAGGCCCAGGAGTGATGTTCGTGATGACTGGCTCTTCATCATCATCATCATCATCAATCCCCTCGTCTACATCTACCTCCATAACTGTAAGGCTTTCTGGAACCTTCCTTTTCACTAGCCTTGTCTTGTGGCGTGCATCACTCTCAGGCTGAGCTGGTGGCTTCCATGTGGCATCTAGATCATCAGAAGCGGGGCTTGAAGAAGAAGTTGATGGACTAACCCTCCTTTTCCTTGCTGGGGGTATGGAAGACAATGGATCTTCTGGAACAGTGGCTTGCTCCTCTTCGTCTGCAAAAAGCTCGGTTTCCTGAACTGCCCCTACTTCAGGTGGAACAACTACTATTGTGGGCTGTGGTTGCGGCTGTGGTTCCGGCTGTGGTTGCGGTTCCGGCTGCGGCTCCGGCTGCGGCTGGGGTTGCGGCTGAGGTTGCGGCTGGGATTGCGGCTGGGGTTGCGGCTGGGGTTGCCCACTTATCTGCTGAGTTTCCGCCTGCGAGTGCGTGGATTGGGTACTACTTTGCGATAATGACATTTCAACATCACTGGTCGTTAGTAGACTGGCTACCTCTGCCACAGTCATGGGCTTAGGCCTAGGTTGCTGGGGTGGGCCCACTGATGCAGAGGTGCTGCTCCCAGCTTGGTCCCCGCTGGACATCGCTGCTGCAGGCGTAAATTTTTTTACCAAAAAACACATCGGCCGGCACACCAGTCTTGGCAAGTGCCACTTCCTTCTTCTGTCCCTTCTTCTCACTGGCAACTTTCTTGGTACTGGAGGACCTGGTACCTTTCTTTGGGGCCATCTTCTTCAGATGTCAGCAGGACGCAGGTGCACAAGTTGCAGAGATGTCTGTGGTCACACGTGGACGTGACGCGCAGCAGGACTTCTGCCTGGCAGTACAACGGGTGATGATGACACCTCCTCCTCTGTCTTTTTGTGCACCTAAAAGCAAAGAAGCCAGGAGAAGAACATCAGTGAAATGTTGCATTTGTTGTTGTGGTTCAATTACTAGCAGTACAAACAAACAAATAAAAGATATAAATTAGTGTAGCCATTTGTGAGAGTGTCAACAAGGGCTTTCATGGTATACTGTGTACACTGTCAGGAAGGATAGGAAAGAAGAGGAACAACAACCAAAATACAAATGTAATAGAAGTGGACCCTGTTTGGCATTAAATAATTTGCTCAGTCATCACATCATTCAGGGAGCTGCAGCTGGCAAAGGAGATGGATGCAAGCAGTAAGCCAAAAGGAAAACCATGCAGGCCTAAATGGCAAAAGCAGCACACTTAGTTAACTCCCACCAGAAATGGCCACCAGCCACATGGACACTCACAAATCACAAGCAACAAGCATGAGGCCTGGAAAACAATGTACTGAAAACAGGCCTACGATAGCCAGGCAAAAGCTGCATGGTAAACCACACTGCTTTGCCTGTAATGCAATAAAATGCAAAAACGAAAATACAAAGGGCTAAACAAGGCCTGCAACACACCACACACAACTAAGGCATGTATTTAACACACCCCAAAAAACTGAAATACACCCAAAAATCCACATTTTGCAATTCAATCCAATGCCATCCATGTGCCCTAAATGATGTTTAAATTGAACAGAACACACAGAAACAGTTGTTTCATGCACCCCTGACTACCTCTGGGCCCACTGGATGAAAGGCCTGTTGGCAGACTAGGCTACAAGCTTGCAGGCCTATGGATAAAAGCACTACCGGCCTTCAAAATGGCCGCCAGCCTCATGGCCAGGCCCACAACAACAAGAAACTGAAGACAGACAATGCAGGCCTATGGCAAAAAGCACACTGCCTGGCTTCAAAATGGCCGCCAGCCTCATGGCCAGGCCCACAACAACAAGAAACTGAAGACAGACAATGCAGGCCTATGGCAAAAAGCACACTGCCTGGCTTCAAAATGGCCGCCAGCCTCATGGCCAGGCCCACAACAACAAGAAACTGAAGACAGACAATGCAGGCCTATGTCAAAAAGCACACTGCCTGGCTTCAAAATGGCTGCCAGCCTCATGGCCAGGCACACAACAACAAGAAACTGAAGACAGACAATGCAGGCCTATGGTAAAAAGCACACTGCCTGGCTTCAAAATGGCCACCAGCCTCATGGCCAGGCCCACAACAACAAGAAACTAAAGACAGACAATGCAGGCATATGGCAAAAGCACACTGCCTGGCTTCAAAATGGCCACCAGCCTCATGGCCAGGCCCACAACAACAAGAAACTGAAGACAGACAATGCAGGCCTATGGCAAAAAGCACACTGCCTGGCTTCAAAATGGCCGCCAGCCTCATGGCCAGGCCCACAACAACAAGAAACTGAAGACAGACAATGCAGGCCTATGGCAAAAAGCACACTGCCTGGCTTCAAAATGGCCACCAGCCTCATGGCCAGGCCCACAACAACAAGAAACTGAAGACAGACAATGCAGGCCTATGGCAAAAAGCACACTGCCTGGCTTCAAAATGGCCACCAGCCTCATGGCCAGGCCCACAACAACAAGAAACTGAAGACAGACAATGCAGGCCTATGGCAAAAAGCACACTGCCTGGCTTCAAAATGGCCACCAGCCTCATGGCCAGGCCCACAACAACAAGAAACTGAAGACAGACAATGCAGGCCCATGGCAAAAGCACACTGCCTGGCTTCAAAATGGCCACCAGCCTCATGGCCAGGCCCACAACAACAAGAAACTAAAGACAGACAATGCAGGCCCATGGCAAAAAGCACACTGCCTGGCTTCAAAATGGCCGCCAGCCTCATGGCCAGGCCCACAACAAGAAGCCTAGGCCACAAAGGGAAACACATGCAGGCCTTAGTATATGGCTAAAGCAGCACACTTGTAACTCCCACCAGAAATGGCTACCAGCCACATGGACACTCACAAATCACAAGCAACAAGCAGGAGGCCTGGAAAACAATGTACTGAAAACAGGCCTATAATAGCCAGGCAAAGGCTGCATGGTAAACCACCCTGCTTTTGCTTTGCCTGTAATGCAATAAAATGCAAAATCGAAAATACACAGGGCTAAACAAGGCCTGCAGCACACCACACACAACTAAGGCATGTATTTAACACACAGCCCAAAAACTGAAATACACCCCAAAAAAACACATTTTCCAATTCAATCCAATGCCATCCATGCCCCCTAAATGTTGTTTGAAATTAATAAATACATCACACAGCAATCCATGACCCATGACTAGCTCTGTACCTACTGGCTACCCACAACGATTTATTTAAAAAAATGATGAAAAGTACCAAAAATGAAGTTGCAGCAACTGCAATGCCCCAATCAAACAACACCAACTTACTTGTAAAATCTCAAATTCCAAAATCCTCAAATCCAATGATAATGATGCAGCAGACACAAAGAGTGATCCTTCCAGCTCAAATCCAAGTGAAAAATGAACAGGAGATGGACAAAGCACTGGGAGGAGCCTGCTGGACAGGAACAGGAAGTAGGAGACTCTGTGGCACTTCCTCCCTCTCCCCCCAAAAAATTTGACCAAAAAGGACAGCCAAATATCAATCTGAGGTTTTTTTCCAGCCAAATCATCAATTTATAGAAGGTTTGATGCTGCTTGCGATGTTATTGTTCTCCAGATTGAAAATTTTGCGTGTTCGGGATCGCGAGCTGTACAAAAATATCGCCGGATGTCCGATGGCGCGCCCGAATGACGTGTTCGCGGTCGCAATCTCTCTCGCGGTGCACGATGGCACGGCGAATGGCGTGTTCGCGATCGCACACTCTTGCGTTGTCCGATGGTGCGGCGAATGACGTGTTCGCGATCGCAAACTCTCGCGGGATAACGCGGCCGGCTTTCGAAATCTCGTGGTGCACGTGAACTGATAGGAAAACCCGTCGGCGAACGCAGGAATCCCGGTAAGTCGCTATCGCGCGCGCTAGAACGCATTTTTAAAGCGCGCCAAGAAAATAATTCTGCTACACCGCGGATCGCGGGTGTTGGCAATTCCGCGTTCTCCGCGGAACGCAAATTGCCTAAATTCCGCAAATTCCGCGAGCGGAGCGGGATTGGATGCCCAGGGTTAATGTCCATTGTCAGTTTCGTATGTTATGTATTTAACGAGGCTCTCCATATCGTGCACTTGGTGTGATCAAGCCGCAAGGCGAAACGCGTCACGATTGATTTATGACGGAATAAATCGACTAATTTTCCTGAATCCTGTTTAATTGTCTCTGAGAGTGCGAGCGATTTGTCTTGGGATTTTGTATTGGATTATCGGCTGCTCCGCCGACTCCGGCGCCACCTCCCACGGGACTCCGACTTCCAGCAGGAGCATCTGGTTTTGTGGATATATATATATATGTATATATATATATATATATAAGAAAGAAAAAAATATATATATATATTCACTGAAAAAACAAAGGTTACAGGGACAATATAGTTAGGCTGACATTTTACTCATAGAAAACCAGAGAAATTCAGCTGTTAGAGTTAGCTGAGCTAACTATAACGTATTCCCCGCACTGAACTGCTGATGACATCACATATTACATCACTCATGACGTGGTCAGTGACATCACTGATGACATCACTGATAACATCTCAAATTACATCACTGATGACATCACTGATTACATCATCCAGACACTGAGTGCTTCTAAAAAGTTTAAGAATGTTATATCTTTATATATAGACGCCAAGGTGAATTGAAGAATGAGTGGCTGTATGAGTGTCTGAATGGATGATTTAGTGGGTGTGTGACTGACTGTGTAAGTGAGTGATTAAACGTGTCTTAGTGAATGCATGGGTGAATGACTAATCTGTGTGAATGTCTGTATCAGTCTGTCAGTTGGTGTGTAAGTGGCTGCATAGGTTGGTGAGTATCTACATGAGTGTCTATATGGGTTAATGATTGGTTGTGTGAGTACTTGTATGGGTGCCTGAGCATCTGTGTGGGTGGGTGGGAGGTGTGTGACTCCCTGCATGGATGTGTGAGTAGGTGATTCACTGGGTGTATGAGTTCATGAGTGCATCTGCGAGTTTGCTGTATGGGTGAGTGAGTGTGCGTATGGCTGTGTTGGAGAGTGAATGGATGTCTCAGTGGTATATGAGTGAGAAACTTCATATGTGAAAGGCAGTATATGTGAGAGTTGGAGTATATAAGTGACTATATGTGAGAGTGAGTGATTGTGAGAATGGCTGTATGGATGAGTGTGTGCTTGTGTCAGTGATTCTAGAAGAGAGTAAGTATGTGTTACTATCTGTATGAATAAGTGAGGTGGTGTGTGTATAACTGTATAGGTGAGTAAATGGCAGTGTGATTGATTCTTTGGGTAACTGACTAGGTGTGTGAGTAACTCTATGGGTGAGTGGCGGTGTGTGAGTGTCTGTATGGGTGTATGAGTGCATATATCAGTGGCTGTATTGATGAGTGACTGCGTGTATAAGCAACTGCATGGGTGAGTGAGTGGATGTGTGTGTAGACCTATGAATCAGTGAGTGGGAATATACAAACTGGTATTGATGTGTGTATGGTTTCAAGAATGGTAGTCTGTATTTCAGAGTGGGTGTATGAAAGGTTATATTAGGGTGTGAGGAGGTGCATCAGATATTAAGTGGATGATGTCATCAGTGATGTCATCATTGATGTCACTAACCATGTCATCAGTGATGTAATATGTGACATCATCAGCAGTGCATTGCGGGGGCACGAGTTATAGTTAGCTAGCTATAACGGCTGAATTTCTCTGGTTTTGTATGAGTAAAATGTCAGCCTTACTATAACGTTCCTGAAACCTATGGTTTTTCTAGTGAATATCTTCGGTTTTTAAAAGCTAATTCTTAACTATAACGTCCCTGAATCCTTTGTTTTTTTTCAGTGAATTTCTAAGGTTTTTTAAATGTTAATTACTAACTATAACAAAATATACATATACATATGTAATAAATATTTTTAAAATTTATAGAATTGATTTCAATTATAATTATTTTTTAATTTAAAATATATACTTACTTCAATATATATATATATATATATATATATATATAACAGAACACCTCCCACTCCAGGCGGACAGAGAGCATGCACACGAAGCTGCAAGGTATAAAGCTTCTTTATTTCATCCGGCCTTCCTCAGCCCGGGAAGCCAAGAGAGACGCGTTTCGGCTGACGCAGCAGCCTTTATCAATCTAATTTGGCGCCATTTTTAAACCCACCTTATATATTTACAAAATCATAGACATGGAAAAAATAAGTGAGTCATAAACATAAACGAAATACAACTAATGATAAAAAACAGCGTGCGTACCATCATATACAAATGGGATACAATTATATTTTTAAAATTTGTGAATCACAGCAATATTAATGATGGACTACCTGCACTTTATACATAAATGGTGATCACCAGCATAATGCACAAAATAATCAGCTCAATGATGTCGGGTTAGCCCAAAATATATAGTTATTGCGCTTAATTGTAAACCATGAAATAGAGTGTTTAAAACCATGTAATCCCTGAGTTTAAAAGAATAGCATGAGCCATCCTATAATGCTCGCGCATTCAAGGTGCCGTGTGTATTCTAACTTGATGGAGAACTGCTGCAAATAAATACGTGCGTGGACTGATCGACATATGACATTCGAAATATGAAATGCACATTTAATTCGACGGCTTAAAGTGTAACCACCTACAACATACTTCCGATCTATTTGTAAAGCGTAATGTAATCTGAAGCAAGAACTAATAGCAATTAAGCACACCACAGTGGGAAATTTCTCACACACTGAAATAATAGAGAAGACCCAATAGGTAATGTATCTTGTGCACGCAATGTCTCCAGATATACACTGCAGTAAAAGTTAACTCACGAATGAGTTAAATGTTACTAATAGTCAAAAGCCGTTCCCAAATAATGAAGAGCACATCCTCAGGTTGCATTTAAAAAGACCAGCCGTTCATGTTCCCAGCACCTATGCAGTACAATTCCGGGGTTGGGGAAGGCCATGTTGAGACAAAAATGATTCAAGCTTCACAGTCCTCACCGTTAAGCATCGGTTTTCACGGTGCCCAGTCACCGGTACTCCTTCGGCATTCCGAGTCAGAATGCAGGACGAGAAGGAAAGATGCCGCCTCACTGCTGAAAATCGCCAGATTTCCTCGTGTCGAGTGAACACCACCTCCACTGCCTGCTACTCTGATTCCACTTCCCAAAGTGTGATCCGAGGGCCACCAGTATAGCACTCCCATGCTACCTCCAATTCCTTTTGCGGTCAAACCGGCGGCCCAAAAACGACTGGTGATGTGTGTAAAACGTCAACCGCTGATGTTGAGTAAATAACAGAACACCTCCCACTCCAGATGGACAGAGAGCACGCACACGAAGCTGCAAGGTATAAAGCTGCGGGGGCACGAGTTAAAGTTAGCTAGCTATTTCTCTGGTTTTGTATGAGTAAAATGTCAGCCTAACTATAACGTTCCTGAAACCTATGGTTTTTCTAGTGAATATCTTAGGTTTTTAAAAGCTAATTCTTAACTATAACATCCCTGAAACCTCTGGTTTTTTTCAGTGAATTTCTAAGGTTTTTTAAATGTTAATTACTAACTATAACAAAATATACATATACATATGTAATAAATATTTTTAAAATGTATTGAATTTTTTTAAATTTCAATTTTTTTAAATTTAAAATATATACTTATTTCAATATATATATATATAAATATAATATGTGTATTTATATATATATATATATATATATATATTTTTTTTTTAAATAAAAACATGGAGTCGCCTACCGGATGCTAATCCCTGTACATTGCTGACCGTTAGTTCTAGATCCGCGTACGGAACGCGGCTCCTGCGTGATTTTTCACATATATATTTTTCATATTATATATATATATATAGACAATAATAATATTAAGTTCAAGGTTAGAGGTTTGTTAAGATAGTTACTAAACTTGTATATTAATAAATGAAACTTATTACAATATTTTTTTAAATAATTTCAGGAATTGCGGTATGTCCGTGTAGATTGCAACTTTCGGATTCGCGTACGGGATTTAAAAAATAAAAAAATTGTAAATAAATATAGATTTATTTACTGTTATTTAAATGAGGAGGCACAGTTATTTGAAATTGAAATATTATAACATACAACCTAATATTGTTCAAATGCAAAATAAAAAAATAAAAAATGGAATTGTGTCCGCAATGCGGTAGCACCACGTAGGAGTCGTGCACCTCATGTGATTAAAAAAAAAGAGATTTGGTTGGTCAAACATCCTGTCAACATTAAAGTTGCTAGATCCCAACCTCTTTCTTCTTCTTTAGGGTGTGATTACCAACAGTCACTCTTATTCTAGGACCAGCTATTTTGCAGGTGGTTTAGTGTTTTTTACATTTTGTTTTTCATCTTTCAAAATGGCAACATCAAAAGACCTGCAAGAGGAGGAGGACCAGACCTTGCTTGAAGAAGAGGATGAACCCCTACGAAAGGAAAAGGAGAGCATTGTTTGGGAGTTCTTCACAATTACGGACGGAACCAAAAAAGTCAATGCTCAAAAGGTGACATACAAGGTATGTCAGAAGGTGCTGTCTCGGGGCTCCGAGCACAAATATTCCTGCGGCACGTCCTCATGCATGGAAACCGTCTTGCCAGAGCCGAACTGGCAAGACTCAAGAGTGCTGGTGAATGACAAGAGGCTCAGTCCTCAACAATCAAACATGGTGCAGAGTATTCCACCAACTC
The DNA here is from genome assembly GCA_963921515.1 of Calotriton arnoldi. NCBI lineage: Eukaryota > Metazoa > Chordata > Amphibia > Caudata > Salamandridae > Calotriton > Calotriton arnoldi. The sequence goes on along the minus strand of CAWUFW010009979.1, from coordinate 36,816 downwards.
TGACTGATTTTGTAAAAATTGCACTGTTATTCCAAAGTGCAAAACTGTTTTGAGTGTGGGGGAGCAGGTTGTTCAAACAATGCTGGACACTATAAATAGTCATCATTTATATTTTCTTTTTTGTTCCTGCAGTTACGCAAAGTTTTGTACTAGTTTTTTTGTTTAATTTTTCAATTTCAAAATGTAAAAAAACAGAAAAAAACAATTAATAGTTATAAAAACACTAACAAAACATAAAATAGTTTTTTAACCAACTATTCTAGTTTAAAAAGATTAGCTATATATTGTATGAATACATGAGTCAATAGATAGTGTCTGCGTGATTGCATTAGTGCATAAGTAGTGTCTGAGTGATTGGAAGAGTAAATAAGTAGAGTTTGAGTGAATAGTTGAGTGCAAGAGTAGTGCCTGAGTGAATGGATGAGTGCATGGGTAGTGCCTGAGTGAATGCTCGAGTGCAACAGTAGTGCCTTAGTAATTGTGTGAGTGCATGGGCAGTGCCTGGGTGATTGCATAAGTGCAGGGGTACTGCCTGGGTGATTCGATGAGTGCATGGGTAGTGCCTGAGTGACTTTGTGAGTGCAAGGGTAATGACTGGGTGCTTAGATCAGTGCATTGGTACTGTCTGAGTAAAAAGATGACTGCAAGAGTAATGCCTGGGTCACTGGATGAGTGCATGGGTAGGGCATGAGTCATTGCATGAGTGCATGGGTAGTCCTTGAGGGAATGACTGAGTGCACGGGTAGTGCCTGAGTGAATGGTTGAGTACAAGAGTAGTGCCTGAGTGATTGCATGACTGCATGGGTAGTGCCTGGGTGATTGTGATGAGTGCATGGGCAGTGCCTGGGTGAATGCATGAGTGCAGGGGTACTGCCTGGGTGATTGCGATGAGTGCATGGGTAGTGCCTGAGTGACTTTGTGAGTGCAAGGGTAATGACTGGGTGCTTAGATCAGTGCATGGGTACTGTCTGAGTAAAAATATGACTGCAAGAGTAATGCCTGGGTCATTGGATGAGTGCATGGGTAGTGCATGAGTCATTGCATGAGTGCATGGGTAGTCCTTGAGGGAATGCCTGAGTGCACGGGTAGTGCCTGAGTGAATGGTTGAGTACAAGAGTAGTGCCTGAGTGATTGCATGACTGCATGGGTAGTGCCTGGGCGATTGTATGAGTGCGTGGGTAGTGCCTGGGTGATTGCATGAGTGCAGGAATAGTGCGTGGGTGGTTGGATGAGTGCATGGGAAGTATTTGAGCAGAAGCATGGGTCCAAAGGTAATGCCTGGGTCATTGGATGAGTGAATGGATAGTGCCTGAGTGAATGCTTGAGTGCAAGAGTAGTGCCTGAGTAATTGTGCGAGTGCATGGGCAGTGCCTGGGTGATTGCATAAGTGCAGGGGTTCTGCCTGGGTGATTCGATGAGTGCATAGGTAGTGCCTGAGTGACTTTATAAGTGCAACATTAATGACTGGGTGCTTAGATCAATGCATGGGTACTGCCTGAGTAAAAGGAAGACTGCAAGAGTAATGCCTGGGTAATTTTATGACTGCATGGGTAGTGAATAAGTGATTGCATGACTGCATGGGTAGTGTCTATGTGATTGCATGACTGCATGGGTAGTGCCTGGGTGATTGCATAAGTGGAGGAGTAGTGCCTAAGTGCTTCGATGAGTGTATCGGTAGTACCATTTTTTCACGTTATCATGCATTATATATTATGTATTCTTACCTTTTAAGTAATTAAGATACATTACTCAGTAGAAGTATTTTAGAGTAGTATTCTCCTAAACAGCATTAAAACTCTTTTCAAACCTCAACAGCACCTACTATAAAGAAGAAGAAAAACTGTTATTTAATGATAATGTATTACAGAAATTATAATATTAGATTTTTAAGAACACAACATATATTTAGAATTACATAACATTCTCACTTTCCTTTTTTTTGCTGTTCTCAGATTCCACTTAACTTCACCATACACAGTGATTTCAATATAGTATCATCATTGAACAGCGGGGAAAAAACAATCAAATTCATTGTAGAAAAAGAATCAGCGTAGAGCATCATTTTCAATATGTGTAGCTATGTGTTTTTCTATCTACACTTTATTAATTACTTCCTTCATCTACATTAACTCTATTATTTATCTCAAATACATTTGCCAAAATATAGATTCTCGTTTACATCTGGTACAATATTGACAACAAATATATAAACTATTTGCTTTCAAACACAATTTTCCAAATGCAATATCAATTACCGCAAATAATAATCCAAACACTAATTATAAATACTAATAATTTGCAATCCTGTCTGCTTTCTGCTAACATCTTCCTAATAGGCCGAATGATGTACTCAAAACTTTGGCTTCAAAAATAACAAATATGAATTTGGTAATTCCTATGGCAATCTAGGTTTAAATTCCAAGTGGGCATCATTGCAATGTGTCCATCCTTTATTACACTTTAAATACACAGTATCGTGGCCAGATGTTGTAGTAGGTCCATCATGGAAAATAATAGCCACTGCTATAAAAGTTCTTCCTGAAATAGATATTTGGCTTGCATTAAAATTTTAAATTTTCGTTTCTAATTTTCTTCCATTTGCTCTACAACGTTGTAGCATTAAAATGAGATATTTTCCAAATCGTTCTGTATGTAATGTAGACAGCATCTCTGATCTACAATGCGAACATCTCATATCCTGATTGTCTGTTTTTATCAATTTGTTAAAAGATACTGATTTGAAGTCTGGTATCGTCAAGTATATGAATCATTCTGTTTGTATTTCAGTGGTAGAAGTAAATGAACACTCTTCACATTTATGATTCCCATCTGTAACTTAGTCCAAATAAGATTTCAATCTGCATTCCTTCATGTTCTAATACTCCAAGTATAAGGATAAGAAATTCTTGTGCATCTTGCTGTAGATGTAAGAGTAAATGTCAAAGAACCAGTACATATATCCAAAAGATGCCGAATACCAGAAGCAGTATGGATTTTACTTCTGTCAGTGACCAACTGTTGAAATAAATGATGTAGTAAAGAACATATTCTTTTTTCACAATTTCCCTTGATTTCATGTTGAAGATCTTGTAGATAAAACACAACATTCAGAATCATATTAGCATAACAGTTGATACCTGAACTATTTTCCAACTGGTATCCTACAATGTCATCAACAGTTTCCATTTTCTTTTTCTTTACACTTTCAAGTTTCTCTTGATTTGTTTTCTTTTTTGAACCTCAATTGCATCTTTGACATATTTCCGTTTTGGACACACTATTCGTTTCTCATATATGGGATATTCACCTAAATCAGGAGTATAATGTCTTCTTAAACGATTGCACTCTCTTACACAATTTGCATCAGCATTAACATTTTTGTCATCAAAATCTATCAAATACAAACCAGACAATGTTCTTACTCGAGACAATGCAACGTATGCCATTCTCTCTTTGAACACTGTGTTTCCAATATTTACAAAAGCAGTGTCTGTACTTAAACCTTGAGATTAATGAATAGTTACTGCTATGTTAAAGAAAGAGGAAACTGTTTTCTGCAAACATACAAATCTTTTACAAACAAAAAACGTACAGCACCATGCCCAATCTGTCTTACCTCTTTATTCTGATCAACATTTTATAATCAAAAATTCTATTCCATCTCTATTCTGAAATTTTACAAAATGAACAACTTTTCCCATTGCTCCATTTACTAAACCTTCTTCTACATTCAAATTACGCCGTAAAATTAGCCGACAGTTTATACATACTATGTAAAGTCTTTTCTAAGCCTGCAGTTTTAGATGCAGACTTTTCCAAATAATCCAATTCAGCCTGTAGTTTCTCTGTGAGAGCAGAATAGTCACTCCCTGGTGTTTAATTTTATCAATAACTTCAATTTCCACTATTTGTTCTTTTTCCAGTTTGAGAAGTTGTTGATTAAATATAGTACACTCTTGCAGTGTAGGCATTAGGCAAACTATAGACTGCTTTTCTCCAAGCATGTTGTACATTACTTCAGCTGCTGTGTTTCCAGTTGTAAATAAGTTCCTTAGTAGCCGACTTTCTAAAGCTTGTTTGCCATGTTTCGTCAAAACACCAACTCATATGTCTTGAAGAATATTTCCGTAATCTTCATCACTTGCTTGTCACATATTCTTAACAAGTTCTTCATATTCAAAATGTAACCAAATGTTCACATTTCCAATACTTCCCAAAGATTTCCTAGTGTCTTCGTGGACAAGTGTTTTAAAAACAGGTTGTCCTTTTACAGGAGTAAGTTGTAGTAGATCTCTGAATACAATTAAATGTTTTCCTCCAAACAGAACATCGTAATCTGTTTTTAAAATCTGTTCCATTCTTAAATGTACAAAGGCAAGCATTACGTTTCAGACCATGCTCACCTCATCAATGATTAAAAGTTTAATTTTCTTCAGTACTCTTGAGACTTCATAACAAGCTTATCCAGATAGTTTCTGATATTCCAATTTATTATCATGTTCAACTGGTAGCATAAGTAATCGATGTAAAGTAATCCCTTTAATGTTGTGTGCTGCTAATCCAGTTGGAGCTGTTACAACACAGGATAAATGTGATTCTGTAGTTTTGTGTGGATAACTGGTCAAAACTTTAATTAAGAAACGTTTCCCTGTTCCAGCTTGACCACTGATGTACATTAGAATAGGTTTAAATGATGAACATTGGCATTCTTTTTTTCGTGCAGCAAACCATGTTGTATCTGTTGTTTAACTTGTAGATATATTTCTTTCTGTTCAATATTTAGTTGTTCTTCTAACTTTTCCAACTGAATAGTATCCTGTTGTGCTTGTTGCATTGCAGTTTCTACCTCATTGATGGCTATTGCTGCTTCATTTTCGATAATTGGTTGTCCCAGTGGATCTTGACTCAGTGGACCAGAACCTTGACTATCTTGAGAACTTGCTATAGCTATTTCAGCTGCAATAGTACTTTCTTGTTCAATCGCATCATTTAACATTTGTAGATATAAAGGGAAAATTGTGCACTGAATACTATCTTTACTTGCATTAAAAGAATCTTCATAGCAGTTAAAATCCCTAAGTAATTCCGTTTCACTACGCCAAGGCTTGAAGTTGCAGAAGTGCTAACTAGAAATATTCCCTGTTATCTGGACTTTCGCAACTGAGTTTTCTGTGGTTAATAAGATTTCCTTTGGCATGTTTTACCAAACATCCGTTACATCCAATTACTGCATATTTTTCTTCTTTTATATTTTCTGTAACTCTTCTTTTAAAGCTGTAATGTTGAAATATTTCATACAGACATAGATTTTCGAGATGTGGACTCCTCTTGGGATAGTATGTATCCAACATATTAGTTTTAACAATATCTGTACTTTCTGGTTCATTCTGTGCTGAGGATTTGATTTCTTGCAAAGATTCCAATACTCTATTTCGTGTGGCGGCAAGACCTATACTTACCCAAATGATTCCTCTTGACTTTGAATATAAACTGGCAGAGCTCAAGCGATCCGAACATTCATAGGATCCAATCTCTGGATGGGAAAGCACTTTCACTCTGAAGCTGTACAATTTCTTGCTGAGACTCTTCTCTTGTGAAATTTCTTCCCACATTTCTTTCATCTCTGTCTCTTCAGATTTGGTTATATATGATGTAACATAGTGAGCTACAGCAATTGAATTGTCTGAAACATACTGGATATCCATGTTTGCATTCCACATTTTCAAAATAACTGGATTGTAGTCATTAATGTACTTTGAAGCTTCTGTTCTTTTTAAGTTGTATGTATTCTTCGGAGATTTCTGAGTTATTGTATGCCTTACTGCTGACAAAACCTATTTACTCTTCCTTTAGAAATTATAGGACGTGGGAATCCAAAACAACATTTTGTATAAAATGTTCCTTTACACTTGTATTTTAGTCGGCAGTATTATCCACATCGATGAGTTTGAAACCGTAAAACTTGTTGTCTCAAGCTCTTTTCTCCTCTATCTCTTGGAATGGCACATGTAACATACTGGTTATAAAAGTCAAAACAGTTTCATCAGTATCAGTTCCAAATTTTGGTGTATTCTTTATCCATAATAGCATATGTTTATGAGGAGCACCTCTGGCTTGGTACTCCTTTCTCCCCCAAAAAAATCTGTTACCTCTACAAGAGATGGATTATTTGTATTGCAGATAAATGACATCATAGCTTGAAACCTATAATTAAAATATCTGCACACATTTACAGGATCCAAGGAACACAGTTCTCCAGCTGTCTTCAATTTAGTGTTTTTAACATTTGAATTTGCTTCTCGTAGAAAATCAAGTAAATCGTCCCACAAATATTCAGCACAGCTAAGTGTTACAAACCATGTAGGAGTACCTACGTTTCTTAATACGCAATTAAGTTCTCCATGACGACGATACCAATACTCATTAGTACCACGTTGACATGCCATCAAATTAATTAACTGAGATTCTAAATTTTCATCTCTTTGTTGAAATTTGTCCATGAATTCCTTCGCAGAAACATGTGGAAGATGAACTCCTGTTTTTAATATGTGGTTCACTGCATATGAAAGTGTAGACAAATCACTTTCAAACAGAAGATGAATTTTTTTTTTTTTTTTTCTTTTCAATTCATAGCATATAATACAAAGACAATCAATTAAACCTCTAGTACAGAATTTAAATTCCACAGTATAACAAAATTATATGTATTCATACCGATATCTCCACATGATTAAGCATGGGTCCCCAAATCTGTACCCCCAATTTTTTCTTCTTCACTGATTTCAAACAGTACAAACTATATTCCAAATTGAACAAATTATAAAACTTTGCTTGCCACATCGCAAACGATGGGGCATCAGGTTGGAGCCAGACTGAAGCAATACATAATCGAGCTGCTGCAACAGCTATAAATATAAGATACCTAAATGAAATAACCAGTCTGACCTGTTTTGGTACCCTCACCAACTCCTGTTAGCATTACCTCTTTAGAGATAAGCACATCAACCCCGGTAATCTCCGTTAGAAACTGCTCAATATAATTTCTGAACTGAAGTAATCCTACACACTCATAGAATATATGTACAATATCTGCCTTTTCTGTATGACATCTGAAACAATTCCCATCGTGGGCCCCCCCCACTTCATCATTTTTACAGGGGTATGATATAAATTGAATAAAGTCTTATAATGTTGAGTTCGTAAATTTGCTGTCAGAAGAACTCTAGCAGCCGTATCAATTGATTGTTGCACATAAATGTTTGCGGTCCCAAACCGTGCCCTCCACTTCCCATCCTGATTCTCTATATCATCCGGTTGGGTTTCAATCAGTATTCCATATAATGTCCCTAGCTTGACTCTTTTTTAACTGCCTCCACTAGAGTATTGGGGGCTATCATTAAATGTCTATAATGCTTAACTAAAAAATCTCGTATTTGCAAATATTTAAAAAAATCATTTTTAGGCAATTTATACCGTTCTGTTAAGTCAGAAAAAGAAGCGAGTACCCCCCACAATATATATCCCCTATTTGTCTAATCCCATTATCTCGCCAACTATCCATCTTTACATCCCAAAAAATAGCAGGGAATATAGCTGTAGAATTCAGTGGTGTATAATAATTTATCCGAGTTATTGATAACATTCTACATACTATTTTCCAAGCCTTATATGCTGTAACCATAATTTTGAACCGTGTTCTCTTGAAATAACTGGGTTCCAAAAATTTGAATAAAGCATTTCTGGCCTGTGCCCCCATCAACATTTGATATATATTAGGTGCTTCTGCTAGTTGTCCTTCCTCTCCAGTCATAAGAAACCGCATATTTTGTAAGAGGCATACTAAATAATAGAACATAAAATTTGGTACAGCCCATCCCCCTCGCTCTAGTGGTAGCGTCATATATTTAGAAGCTCGTTGAGCTTTCTTTTGGCCCCAAATGAACCGATCACATAGAGATTGTAGCTTCGATACTTGCAGTCGAGTCAGCTCCAGCGGGACTGCCCTGAAGTAATACATAGCCTTTCGGAGAATACACATTTTAAGCACATTACATCTCCCAACCATCGACAAATGTAGACATTCAACCCTATCCAATTGTCGTTTGGCCGAAGAGACAATATCACCCCAATTTACCTCTACTAAGTCTTGAAGTGACATCCTAATTTTAATGCCCAAATACATGGCTTCATCCATAACCCGTCCTTCTCCAGGGCATGCTCCTTCAGAGCATACAATCTGGGTTTTGGATGCATTCAACTTATATCCAGCCACTACACCAAACTTCTGGGTTAAGTTCTCTATCTCAATCACTGCTTGCTCTGGGTCAGATGTTGCTACCGCTATGTCATCAGCATAAGCTAATACTCACACTTGAAATTGCCCACAAATCATAGATTTTATCCTATTCATTGTTTCCAACAATGCTAACAGCGGGTTAATATATATGGCGTATAATAGGGGTGAACAGGGACACCCCTGTCTTGTTCCCCTGCTAATGTATACCGGGGCCGATTCCCTGCCCATTACACATATTTTAGCCCGCGGAGTTTTATACATGGTTTGTATTGCCCTCATAAAACAAGGCCCAAACCCGATTTTAAGCATAACGGCCCACAAAAACGACCATGACACGCGGTCAAACGCTTTTTCAGCGTCTAAAAAAATGATGCCTACGTTTTTTTGCTGTACATTAGCATAATCAATCATTGCAATCACTCTATTTAAATGGTTGACTGTACCTCTGCCAGGTATAAAGCCGTGCTGGTGTCTAGAAACCAATGAAGTAATTACTTGAGCGAGCCTAGCTGCCAGAATTTTTGAGTACACCTTGCCATCCGCATTTATCAATGATATTGGTCTGTACGACCCTGGCAATTTCGCCGGTTTGTCTTTCTTTTTAAAAACCACAATGTTGGCTTCGTCCGACGACGATGGTGGGTGCCCAGCTTGAGCCTCTAAAAATGTAGCCAACATATCATCCTTTATTGCTTGGAAGAGTATTCGATATACCTCCAATGGTAATTTGTCTGGCCCTGCCGCTTTGCCCCCAGCCAGCGAGCCCAATGCTTCCTCAAGTTCTGCCATTGTAATCGGGGCTTCTAGAGCTCCCCGCTCTTCTTGTCCAAGACCCACTAAATCAATTGTTTGCAGGAACGATTCTATATTATCATTGTCCACTGTATCTTGTGTTTATAGCTCTTTATAAAAGGAGTGGAACACCTCCAATATTCTTTCCACAGTTTCTACCACTCTCCCCATGCCATCTTGCAATGACACTATTTTCTGTACCGATTGCCTACCTCTAAGACTTTGGCCAAACACCGACCTGTAGCTTCCCCATACTCATACCTTTCTTCTTTGTGGATTTTATATTGACCAGCAATTTCCTGACTCCAAATCCTATTGATCTTAGCCTTACAGCATGCAATCTTAGTTTGTGTCTCCTTGACATCCTCCCTATTCCTTATTACTTGTATAAGTTCCTGCTCCCCTGTCTTTAACTCCTCCAAAAGACCCGACAAAAGATTCTTCTGCTGCCTTTGTTTGGCCAACCCATAACTAAGTGTTTCACCTCTAAGCCCCGCTTTCAGCGCATCCCATACCATCGACTGGGCAGTAGAGCCTCTATTAATCTCCAGAAATTGTATTGCCCATGATTTAATATGGTCATTGTACTGACAATCTCCTAAGAGCTTCCTATTAAAAGTAAATGACCTACATTTTCTTGCCTGACTTATGCTAGAAAGGTCCAGTACCACGGGCCATGGTCTGACGTAATCCGCGGCCATACCTGCATCTTTGCACCTACAATAAATAACCGTGACATAAAAATATAATCCAGCCTAACTAATGTGTTATGGGGAAATGAATAAAACGTATAGCCTGGGTCTCCCTGATTTACTACTGATCACACGTCCACTAGTCCATGACTCTGCAAGAGTTGTTGCAAGGCCCTATAAACTTTTAGTTTACGCCCTATGTACTTCTCATAAGCCACCTCCCACATCTTCCCTTCCCCGTGTATGTTGAAGTCCCCGCATAACATCAGCGGGGTATCTCACATCGCCAACTCCACATTTAAATGTTCCAATGTTTCAGCCTCATCTAAATTCGATCTATATACCGTACAGATAATTATCTTACTGTCCTCAACACTACACTCCGTTATATAGCCCACCTCCCTAAATTGTCTACCTTCTCTCTTCCCGTCCCAGATATTCCTTGTTTAGCTAAAATTGCAACACCCCTATTCATAATAGACTGTCTGGTTGCTGTAATCAATGTATATCCCAGCTCATTCAGTATCTTGCGATTAATCCAGGGCACATGTGTCTCTTGTATACACAAGATGTCGGGGTTTATCAACCTTAAATCAGCAGCTATTTGTTTCCTTTTATTTACATTATTCTGTCCACATATGTTAAATGTGCATATACGTAAGCCCCTATCAGTCCCCTTAGCAGCCATTCATCAAAAAGCTTTCCCAATTATATCCTTTTACCATGGATGTCTCTATATAAATCTTGTTGTCTCTATTATGCATGCTATGAATTGATTTTTTCCCCTTTACCTTTCGCCCAACCTTCCCCTTACCCCCCTGTGCCCCCCCCCACTCTAACCCACCACCTACCCCTCAGATGCCCCCCCCTTAACCCTTCCCCACTATAGAGGCCTTAGGGCCAATTGCCCTTGTGATGCTCGGTGAATAGCCCACCTAGTGCTCACCCATCCCTCAATATTATCCTACTGCCGAGTTTATAGCCTCAACTCCTCTCTCACCCCTTATTGACCTCTAGAGCAAAAAAACATGTTATACCATCACATCAATCACTACAGAGTCAACAATCTTAATCATAAAGACTGGAGGTGTTCCTTGGCTGCAATGTCCGAGGTAAAAAAACGTGTTTGTCCTTTGTTTACAACTTTGAGAGTGGCTGGATTTAGCAAAAAAACTTGTACGCCTTTCGCTTGGAACGGATTGATCAGTTGGTGCATCTGCCACCTTTTCTCCACTGTGGAATGACAGTAGTCCGGTCTGACAAAAAATTGTATACCCTTCCCAGTCCTTTTCCTGTCAGGCCGTGCCAGATCGTATACTGCCTGTCGTGCCAAAAAATTATTTAGTGATATCAGAATTGCCCGCGGCTGCTGTGCAGGTTGTCCGATTTTCACGGACCATTGCCTGAAAGGGAATCTATGCGCCCTCTGCACTTCCATTGTCCAATTCCACTCTTTAAGTTCTGGAAAGGCTTCCTCGAACATTTCAGCCACAAATTTACGGATATTTTGTCCCTCGGCCCCCTCTGGTACCCCTAGAATTCTAAGATTGTTTCGACGCAGTCGATTTTCCATGTCCACAAGTTTGTTATGTACATTGGCCTTCATAGCTTCTGTAATACCCTTTTGTGTCTCCATCTGGTCTTCAAGCACTGAAATGCGTGTCTCTGCCTCCGTCATTCTCTCTGTAAAATCATTGCATGTTTTAGCAAGCCTTCTCACCGTACTTTGAAGCTTCCTACATGCCGTGTGTGTTTTTAAGTTCTCTGATCGTGTTTCCAATCTATGCTCTGATAAACATCTATAAATTGCCTCCAATGATATTTCACCCTGTGTTTTTTCGACCATACCCCCCACAGCCTGATCAGAGAGATTCACTCCATCAGGCGTCATCTCTCCTGAGGGGGAAAATTCCCACTCAGGTAGCTCCATCTCTTCCATACCCGGCCCACCTCCTTTAATCTGCTTCCGTACTGTGAATGTTTCCATGCTTGCTGTTCCCAGTATCGCGCTCTCTGACCCATTGCCGATATTCATTGAGGAGCTCTGTGAAGACTCGTTCTCATGCAACTGATGATCCTCCTCATCTGACACATCTGAGTGCTCAGAGAGGGAATAGAACTCACTTTCCTTACTACTGATACCTTCAGTCTTTTCATCACTCGTCACACCAGTTTCCTCTAATAACCCTGAACTTTCTTTTTCTGCAGCATTATCCAAAGTGGTCTGGTCAGGCTCCAAAACATACCCGGAGACCTCTTTTCCTATCATGTCCAATTCCAATTCGTGAGGATTCTTTCCACAACTCATTACTTGTCCCTCAGTTCTTATACTTTGTCCCTCCAATGCTGAGGTAGTCTTTTGTAGCACTATCGATTTCTTTCTAACCGCCGCTTGAAAAATCTGTGGGATCTTACCAACTGTTTGAATTTGTGCCTTGCTTTGTACACTACTGTCCCATTCCTCTACCCCTGCAGGTTCTTTAGAGCTTTTTCCAGCTAATGCCGCTCTGGTTCTAATCAAAGTTTCACCACTCGTTCTTGTTTTCCCGCCGCGGGCAGTTTTTGGTGGCATTATTAACTATTAATTAAAAAAACAGACAGAATACTTGCTCCGCGGCTACTTCCCTCAGTCTATCAATCTATGTTGCCTACCTCAGCAATTGCACTTCAGCCCCTTCTCCACTCAATATCGGCCTGCTGCTTGCCGCTTGCTCCCGCTCAATGTTCCAGTGGATGTGCTTTTCACACTCTGTCTGCCGGCACCGGCCACTCACGGGCACCTCGACTCTCAGTCCCAGTTCCGGCAGTCAAACGCCCGCAGTGTCGCATCTCTGCCCCCCGCCTCTCCTAGAAGCAAGGAGCACCTCCACCCCAGCAGCCGCTCCGATTCCCGCTGCAACTGCCGAACCGTCTCCACCTGCGACGGTCGCTCCACGCTCCACTCGCACACGTCCGACTCAGGTGAGCTTACTTTCTCCAGCAGAATGCAGCCTCCGTAGTACTTCTTGCACTCCGACCGTAGTGAATTGCCCTTTTCCACAATTATTTTCTCTGGAGTTTGAAGTTATTCGTGGTTATCTCCTTAATTTCACACTTCTCGTCCCGGCAGTACTCCCATCTTCTCCACCATTAGCCCGCCATTGTAGGGGATAGGTGAGCTATTCGGGAGCCACTCACACAAACGCCCAACCCGTGGACGCCATCTTGCCTCCAGTCAACGACCCCCAGAAGATGAAATTTATATGGAATGCACTGTCAAAATCTTGGATCTTTAGAGTACAACCTTGTCTAGCGGTTTTCTGAAGCTGGAATCCGTACAGCTCACTCATCAAATCATCTACCTTCTCCAGTGCGGAATAGCTGTTTAAAACAACGAGCTTCTAAATTTGTTTCCCATACACTCATGGGAGTTCCCTTTGCTTCCTTCATTTGAAATAATTCAATACTGTTTCCAATCATTTCCTTTGGATGTAGAGGATGTATAGTATAATGTTCATAAATCTCTTCACTCTTGGATTTGTCCACTTTTTCTATTTGGCCACTTGAAATTTCTGTTACATCTTCAAGCAAGATTACCTGTTCATCAACATTTACATTCATATAATAAATATTATTTTGTACCAGATATAATGTAGGCTTTTTAAGTTTATTAACATCTACAAACTCTTGCCATATTTTTTTACTCTCGGTTGGTTCACCATTTACTAGAATAACTACTGGCTCATTTCCCCCCTGTCTACACCAACAGTTTCAATATTTTTCTTAAAATCTGAAAGTAAGTACACAATTCTTCCTTTCAAACCTCTTCGTAAATCTGTTGGTGGCAGGTTACCTGTTTTAGGCTCCATACGAACTATAGCCTGAAATGGGTGCACAGATTGAATAAGAATGGACTCATATGCATTCAAATCTGCCAGTTCCTGTGGAATAGCTACTAACTCTAAGTTGTTATGAACTGCTGTAGCTGGCATTTTGTTCTCTTCTAATTTGTTGTAACAATCTTTACAAATAAGTTGATCAGTTGCCAACTCAAACTGACCTTCTACCAACAAATAAGCACCAAATTGCTGCCACTTATCATTGTTACCCTTTTCACTTTGTAAATATAAATCTTCATTCCTAGTTTGACTTCTACAGTGAGTACGTAGACAACAAATACAAACATTGTTTGGTTTTTTAGATAAAACTGTCTCAAACTTTGTAATTTCTTCTGCAAACTGGTTGATACTAATCTCTTTCACCTGTTCTTCAACAACTACACTTATCAAGCTCTCACTTTCTCTACACTCCTCTTGTGAACCAAAAAAACGAAACTGTATATCATCACAAACTTTTTGACGTCTGATGGTGAACCGTGCAGAAGAGCTGTGTTCATTTCACTTAAACATAATGGCAGACTTTTTACATAGTAGAGTCTCCTTACTAACTTCCGCAATTCTTAAATGATGAAAAGTACTTTTACATGCTTTTCTTGAAAGACAAGCCAGAGAATGACCCTGCAAGTAAGTATATTTTCTTATTTTACATGGATCTAGTCCTTGTAACATCTTAATCTTCTGTTTAAGACTTGTTTTGCATATTCTCGTAAACAAATTCACAATATGTCAATAGATTCCTGTTGAATACTGCAAATACTGCTACAATCCCACTTATATACAGGAGCTTGTGTACGCTTCCCTTGAACTTCTTCAGCTATTACTACTTCCACACTCCTAACAACCATTTTTTCTTTTGGATTGGGACAACCATCTTTCATCTCATAGCATCGACCACTAGTATCAACTGCATGAAATAATGTGTTCTGTTGAAAATAGCTTTCTTCATTAAAGAAAGGCTCAGTACTAGAAGTGTGCTTCCATTCACCAGTAAAAGTTTTACAAAAGTTACTTCTATTGACCAGTCTTTATCTTTTGCTTTTCTCCTTCATAAAGTGCATTGCTTTTTCAATATTTTTATTTTATTCAATACTAATATAAATAATTTTCATTTCAATTCAAAAGCAGTATCTACTACACTTTAAATGTGTTGCTTCTTCTTATACGCTGCTGGTCTTCTTTTATACTTTTTACAATCTTTTAATACATTTTGAATTACTCTACTTCGAAACATTCGTACATGTATCTCTTTAAAATGTTTTTGTCTTTTTGTGACAAGTGATGTTTTTCCAAAAATGGATGTTTTTTTCCATTACAATTCTTTGTTTCCTTGTACTTTGTTTAAAAAAATTCTTTTTCCTTTCATTACTATTATCTTTCTTTAATTTCGCTGCAACTGTTTTAAGAAATTGTTTAGTACTCTTACCAGAACAGAGTTTATCCTGAGTAACATTTTGGTCTTTTTGTAGTCCAATCTTTTTACTTTGGTTTAAGTAATGCTGTTTTCTTTTTGGTCTACTCTTTTCAAGTTTTCTTGCCATCTTCAATTTATAATCCAAACAAAATAATTTTCTAAAAAAGAAAGAATAGTTTCAATAGTTTCTTACATCAATTAAGTATTTTAAATTAATTACATGTCAATATTCATAATAACTAGTAAACAATTAATTAAAATTACATTGCTATTCTTTTTTATAACAAATAAAAAAAGTGCTGAAAAAAACAAGAGAAGTTCAGAAAAAAAAGCAACAGAGATAGGACGGGTGCAGAAAGATGCAAAATAAATGTAGAAAAGCAACAGAGGTGCAGAAACAGTCAAGAGAAGTGTAGAAAGAAGCAAGAGATCTGCAGAAACGCAAAACAGAAATTTTTGCAATATTACTATTGTAAGTCTCACCATGTTCCTAAATATATGCATACCTGCATTTCTACCTTTTGCTGCTGGCATCACACATAATGGAAACATAGAAATAGTTCTATACCTGTGTTACACACATCTAGCATCTTCAGATGCACAACACGTATGAGAATATATGTGCAAGTAGAAACATACCTCAGTCACAAGGCCATGCAGACCTTAAAACTTCATAGACTGCACTTCCCATTTCAAGCAGACACGTAAAATTATGCGGCGTATTTCAAGTGTACCTTTCCACAGACTCATACAAAGTAACCTAACCACTAATTCCTCTGTCAACATGTCTTAAACCTCACTTTTGTGCTGCAGCTTCACATTCTACTACTACTCGGGATGTTGGGCCTAGCCAAATATGAAGCAGCAACCCTTTGCATGTCTCTGTTGTAAGTCTCACCATATTCCTGTAAGCATACATGCATGTGTCTGTACCTTTTGCTAGTGGTATCATATAGAATTGAAACATACATATAGACATATACCTGTGCTTTATACGTCTAGTATCTTCAGATGCATAACATGTAGAAGAATACAAGTGCAAGTAGACACATTCCTCAGTCAACAGACCATGCAGATCTTAAAACTTGACAAACTGCACTTCACATTCCAAACAGACACATAATATTATGTGCTGTACTTCAAGTGCACCTTTCCACAGCCTCATACAAAGTAGCCTAATGAGTAATCTCTCAACCAACATGTCTTAAACCTCACTCTTGAGCTGCAGCTTCATCATTCTGCAATTACTTAGGATGTTGGGCCTAGCAAATATAAAGCAGTAACCCTTTGCTTGTGTCTGTTGTAAGTCTCACCATTCTCCTAAAAGCATGTATGCATGTGTCTGCACCTTTTCCTAGTGGCATTATATATAAAAGAAACATAGAAATAGACGTATACATGTGTTTTATACGTCTAGTATCTTCAGATGCATAACATGTATGAGAATACAATTGCAAATAGAGACATTCCTCAGTCAACAGACCATTCAGACGTTAAAACTTCACAGACGCCACTTCCCATTTCAAGCAGACACCTAAAATAATGTGGCGTATTTCAAGTGTACCTTTCCACAGACTAATACAAAGTAGCCTAATAACTTATCCCTCTGCCAATATGTCTTAAACCTCACTTTTGTGCTGCAGCTTCACCTTTCTACTATGCAGGGTGTTGGGCCTAGCCAAATATAAAGCAGCAACCCTTCGCATCTCTCTGTTGTAAGTCTCACCATATTCCTGTAAGCATACATGCATGTGTCTGCACCTTTTCCTAGTCGCATCATCAATAAAGAAAACATACTAATAGACGTATACTTGTGTGTTATGCGTCTAGCAACTTCAGATGCATAACAGGTATGAGAATATATGTACAAGTGGAGACATACCTCAGTCACAAGACCATGCAGATCTTAAAACTTGACAGACTGCACTTCCCATTTCAAGCAGACACCTAAAACTATGAGGCGTATTTCAAGTGTACCTTTCCACAGACTCATACAAAGTAGCCTAATCATTAATTCCTCTGCCAACATGTCTTAAACCTCACTTTTGTGCTGCAGCTTCACCATTCTACTACTACTCAGAATATTGGGCCTAGCCAATTATAAAGCAGCAACCCTTCGCATGTCTCTGTTCTAAGTCTCACCATGTTCCTGAAAGCATACATGCATGTGTCTGCACATTTTCCTAGTGGCATCATATGTAAAAGAAACAAAAAAATAGATGTATACCTGTGCTTTATACGTCTAGCATCTTCAAATGCATAACACGTAAGAGAAAACATGTGCAAGTAGAGAAATACCTCAATCACAAGACCATGCAGACCTTAAAACTTGACAGACTGCACTTTACATTTGAAACACACACCTAGATTTGTGTGCTGTACTTCAAGTGTACCTATCCACAGACTCATACAAAGTAGCCTAATCAGTAATCCCTCTGCCAACCTGTCTTAAACCTCACTTTTTAGCTGCAGCTTCACCATTCTGTGACGACTTAGGGTGTTGGGTCTAGCCAGATATAAAGCAGCAACCCTTCGCATGTCTCTGTTCTAAGTCTCACCATATTCCTGAAAGCATGTATGCATGTGTCTGTACCTTTTCCTAGTGGCATCATATATAAAAGAAACTTACAAATAGACATATACCTGTGTTTTATACATCTACCATCATCAGATGCATAACACGTATGAGAATACATGTGCAAGTAGAGACATACCTCAGTCAACAGACCATGCAGACCTTAAACTTCACAGACTGCACTTCCCATTTCAAGCAGACACGTAAAATTATGCGGCGTATTTCAAGTGTACCTTTCCACAGACTCATACAAAGTAGCCTAATCACTAATTCCTCTGCCAACATGTCTTAAACCTCACTTTTGTGCTGCAGCTTCACCATTCTACTACTACTCAGGATATTGGGCCGAGCCAATTATAAAGCAGCAACCCTTCCATGTCTCTGTTATAAGTCTCACCTTATTTCCTGTAAGCATACATGCATGTGTCTGTACCTTTTGCTAGTGGTATCATAAATAAAAGAAAGATACAAATAGAAGTATACCTGTGTTTTATATGTCTAGCATCTTCAGATTCATAACACATATGAGAATACATGTACAAGTAGAGACATACCTCAGTCACAAGACCATGCAGATCTTAAAACTTGACAGACTGCACTTCACTTTCCAAACAGCCACGTAATATTACGTGCAGTACTTTAAGTGCACCTTTCCACAGACTCATATGAAGTAGCCTAATGAGTAATCCATCTACCAACATTTCTTAAACCTCACTTTTGAGCTGCAGCTTCACCATTCTGCAACTACTTAGAGTGTTGGGCCTAGCAAATATAAAGCAGTAACCCTTTGCATGTGTCTATTGTAAGTCTTACCATGCTCCTGAAAGCATGTATGAATGTGTCTGTACCTTTTCCTAGTGGCATTATATATAAAGGAAACATAGAAATAGACGTATACCTGTGCTTTATACGTCTAGTATCTTCAGATGCATAACATGTATGAGAATACAAGCACAAGTAGAGACATTCCTCAGTCAACAGACCATGCAGATCTTAAAACTTGACAGACTGCACTTCACATTTCAAACTGACACGTAATATTATGTGCTGTACTTCAAGTGCACCTTTCCGCAGACTCATATGAAGTAGCCTAATGAGTAATCCCTCTACCAATATGTCTTAAACCTCACCTTTGAGCTGCAGCTTCACCATTCTGCAACTACTTAGGGTGTTGGGCCTAGCAAATATAAAGCAGTAACCCTTTGCATGTGTCTGCTGTAAGTCTTACCATACTCCTGAAAGCATGTATTCATGTGTCTGCACCTTTTCCTTGCCTCTTTCTGCACCTCTGTTGCTTCTTTCTGCACTTCTTTTGTTCTTTCTGTACCTCTCTTGCTTCTTTCTGCACCACTGTTGCCTCTTTCTGCACCCCTCTTACTACTTTCTGCGTCTATTTTGCCTCTTTCAGCACCTCTCTTGCCTCTTTCTGCACTTCTCTTGCTACACCTCTCTTGCCTCTATGGACGTGTCTTGCCTCTTTCTGGACCTCTGCTGCTTCTTTCTGCACCTCTCTTGCCTCTTTCTGTACTTTTCATTCCTGTTTCTGCACCTCTCTTGCCTCTTTCTGTACTTTTCATTCCTGTTTCTGCACCTCTCTTGCCTCTTTCTGAACCTCTCTGGCCTCTTTCTGCACTTCACTTGCCTCTTTCTGGACCCCTCTTGCCTCTTTCTGTACCCCTGTTCCCTCTTTCTGCACCACTCTTTCCTCTTTCTGTACCCCTGTTCCCTCTTTCTGCACCTCTTTTGCCTCTTTCTACACCTCTCCTGACTCTTTCTGCAGTTCTCTTGCCTCTTTCTGCACCTCTTTACTTCTTTCTGAACTTCTCTTGCCACTTTCTGCACCCCTCTTGCTTCTTTCTGCAGTTCCCTTGCATCTTTCTGCACCTCTCTTGCCTGTTTCTGTACCTCTCTTGCCTCTTTCTATACTTCTCTAGCGTCTCTCTGCAACTCTGTTTCTTCTTTCTGAAATTCTCTTGCTTCTTTCTGCACCCACCCCTCTTGCCTCTTTCTACACCTCTCTTTCTTCTTTCTGCACCTCTATTGCCTCTTTCTGTACCACTTTTGATTCTTTCTGCACCTCTCTTGCCTCTTTCTGCACCTCCGTTGCCTAGTTCTGCACCTCACTTGCTATTTTCTGCACCCCTCTTGCCTCTTTCTGCACCCCTCTACCCTCTTTCTGCACCACTCTTGCATCTTTCTGTACCCCTCTTCCCTCTTTCTGCACCTCTCTTTCCTGTCTCTGCACCTCTCTTGCATCTTTCTGCAGTTATCTTTCCTCTTTCTGCACCTCTGTTGCTTTTTTCTTTCTGCTCTACTCTTGCCTCTTTCTGCACCCCTCTTGTCTCTTTCTGCACCTCTATTGGTTCTTTCTGCACTTCTCTTGCTTCTTTCTGCACCACTTTTGCTTCTTTCTGTACCCCTCTTGCCTCTTTATGCACCCGTTTTCCCTCTTTCTGCATTTCTCTTGCCTGTTTCTAAACCTCGCTTGCCTCTTTCCACACCTCTCTTGCCTCTTTCTGCACCTTTCTTCCTCTTTCTGCACCTTTCTTCCTGTTTCTGCACCTCTCTTGCCTCTTTCTGCACCTCTCTTGCTTCTTTCTGCACCCCCTTGCCTCTTACTCCACCCCTCTTCCTGCACCGCTCTTGCTTCTTTCTGCACCTCTTTTGCCTCTTTCTGCACTTCTCTTGCCTCTTTCTGCAACTCTGTTGCTTCTTTCTGCACTTCTCTTGTTTCTTTCTGCACCCAACCCTCTTGCCTCTTTCTGCACTCCTTTCCCCTCTTTCTGCACTCCTTTTCCCTCTTTCTGCACCTCTATTTCCTCTTTATGCACCTCTCTTGCCTCTTTCTGCACCTCTGTTGCTTCTTTCTGCGCTTCTTTTGCCTCTTTCGGCAACCCTCTTGCCTCTTTCTGCAACTCTGTTGCTTCTTTCTGCACTTCTTTTGTTCTTTCTGTATCTCTCTTGCTTCTTTCTGCACCACTGCTGCCTCTTTCTGTACCCATCTTACCTCTTTCTGCACCACTTTTGCCTCTTTCAGCACCTCTCTTGCCTCTTTCTGTACTTCTCTTGCTGCTTTCTATACCTCTCCTGCCTCTATGGACGTGTCTTGCCTCTTTCTGGACCTCTGTTGCTTCTTTCTGCACCTCTCTTGCCTCTTTCTGCACTTTTCTTTCCTGTTTCTGCACCTCTCTTGCCTCTTTCTGCACCTCTCTTGACTCTTTCTGCACTTCTCTTGCCTCTTTCTGCACCTCTGTTGGTTCTTTCTGCACCCCTCTTGCCTCTTTCTGTACCCCTCTTCCCTCTTTCTGCACTACACTTTCCTCTTTCTGTACCCCTCTTCCCTCTTTATGCACCTCTCTTGCCTGTTTCTGCACCTCTCTTGCCTCTTTCTGCAGTTCTCTTGCCTCTTTTTTCACCTCTGTTGCATCTTTCTTTCTGCCCTACTCTTGTCTCTTTCTGAACCCCTCTTGTCTCTTTCTGCACACCTCTTCCCTCTTTCTGCATCTCTCTTGCCTCTTTCTATACCTCTCTTGCCTCTTTCAGCACTTCTCTTGCCTCTTTCTGTAACTCTGTTGCTTCTTTTTGCACTTCTGGCCTATTTCTGTGTAGGAGAGTAGGATCTGCTTCACATGGGTACCCCCACTTTTTGCTGATGCTGCACTGTATTTTGACATTAGTCTGGCTGGGGCCCTGCTAATCAGAACCCCAGCCTAGCTGCTTCCTCTCTAAAATGGTTTCCATGTACCTTAGGTACTCTTTTATTGGATTCTGGAGTGCCCCTATAAGTCCCTAGTATATGGTATACTATGTACCCAGGGCATAGGTACCCCAGAGGCCTACCAGGGGCTGAAGCATATATTATGCCACCCCTAGGAAGCCCTCCAAAAGACACCACAGGTCTGCTACTGCAGCCTGGGTAAGGTGGTGCATGCACCCCTTACTGTGGTATAGGCTACCTATATCACTACCATTGCACACACATATAAACCTATAAGTCACTCCTATGGCAGGCCTTAACAATCCTGAAGGCAGAGTGCTTGGTTTTTATGTGAGAGGGTGCCCCTGCATGAGCAGAGCCCCTTTGCAGCGTTCGGAGTCAATCCTCTGGTGCTGTTTGTGGTGCAGCCTGACCATATACTCTTAAGTGCATTATAACCTCGCGTTAAATGCTAACTTTGGGATGGCTGCACGGAAACATGTCGTGTTTGGTGTCAAACACCTTGGAATACTACCCCCCTGCCAGTTCTTGCAGCGGGGTAGCATTCCACCCTTCTAGAGGGAGAGACATGTACACACCGGCATACCCGGTATTAACTTTTCAGAGCCCTGACATCACAAAATGGATGCCGCTGCCACAGACACGGGTCTGGCTGCCTGCTGCTGACCGAAACTCCGGCAGGGGAGGCCTGGACAATAGGTTTCCTGTCGCAGGGAGGTGTAACCACTTCCCCAGACAGGATAGTGTGTATTGGGGCTGGGCGGGAGCACTCCCTGGTGCTTTGAAGTCCTGCACTGGGGACACGTTTGGTGTCCCTGTGCATAGTCCAGTTCAAACCGGTTGCAGGGGCTACCTGTCCCTGCTCTGGCACGAAACTGGACAAAGGGAATGGGTGTAACCACCCCTCTTCCCTGACCCTCCCATAGGTGGGTCCCCAGAGTATGTCCAACCCCCTAACTTAGTATAAGTATGGGACCCCAGTCCTTAGGACTTTAGATTATCCCTGGACGAAACTCTGAACATAAATCCTGGACCTTCGACGCTCTACTTGAAGACTAGAGGACTGAAGAATCTCCCTTGGGGTCAAGGAGTGACTCCCCTGCTTGGCAGGCACCAAAGAAGCAACTGTCCGGTCTGCATCGCTGAAGCTCCCGCCGGACACCGAAGTCTTTGCATCACCAGAGGTGGATTTTCAAACTTCCCCGAGGCTGCCCTGAGACCCCAGCGAAGCTGAGGCACGTAGCTGTCGTGGGTATCGTGGAACCATGACCCCTGGACACCAAGAACTTTTGCAAGTGCATCCTCTTCCTGGTCTCCTTCAAAGTTGTGCTTTGGGCCCCGAGTAGCCCCAGCCACGAGCACCAACTGTACTGAAGATCTCTGGCCTCCACTCCACGAGTGTCCTGTGAGCCAGCTCCAAGTGCGTCCACTTGAGGCTCCTTTGCGATTGCTAGTCTGTTGGCTAATGGGTCCTCCTGCTTGGGCTTTCCTGGTTGCTCCAGACATGCCCTGACTTACCCTTGCTGGGTGAGTCCCTCAAACCTTGCTGGTCTGCACCACAGTCCTTTCTCTGTTTCTACGTGACTTGCCGTTGCCAAGGCTTGTTGGTTCCAATCCGGTCGCCGACACCCCAGCACTTGACAGACGTCGTGGGACAGCTTGAATCCAGCTCCTGGTTGTCGTCGACACCTCCTGGACCTCGTGGCTGAAGAGTCAAGACACCCATCAACCTACCTGAAGCACCCGACAACGGTGGGCATCTGCTCATTGCCTTCCTGGTCACTGGCTAGTGACCCAGACTCTGTCCCCTCTGCTTTCAGGTTCCTCAGATCTCCGATCCAGCCTTGGCTCCACCCGGACACTTTCGTCTTGGTCGCCAGCAGCACTTTGCAGCAGATCGCCATTGAAATCGATGACGAAACCCGACTCCAAAAGCAACCTATGCACCCGGCTTCCCTGGGTGAGGTAACTCGAGTACTCCGGTGCTCCCGTGGGTATTGACTCTAGAACTGCTTAGTTCTAAAGGGGTTTGCTCCAAGTCCTCTTCTAAGTGTCCTTTTCTTTTAAAACTCCAACCGCGACTTTCCCCATAGAAGTTAACGGTGATTCGCGGCTGTGTTCCCACACTGCACGCGTCCCCCGTGGGTCCCCTGTGTCACTACCTTGGGTGGTTCCTTGTGGTCCAAGCACTTCTACAGGCTCTAGGCCTTGTGTCTAGCTCAGTCATGGTTCTTATACCACTTTTTTGGTATATGGTTTGGTACGCCCCTAGGGCCCAAACGTGTATTTGTGCTATTACTGTTGATAACTGACTTGTAACCTATGTACTTCGAACTCTAGCCTCATAAAGAGACTAGAGGGGTGTGTTTAAGACTAAATACATATATTTTATATATATACCTGGTGTGGTCCTCTTTCATTTGGTCACTCAAGAGATTATAGACTGGTAAAACAAGCTGCTTTACATTCCTTCAAGACTTAGCCTGAAGGCTGCTGTCAATAGCTACCACTAGGATAACTTTCAATAATGGTTGTCTTTAACCTATCTCCATAAGGGGTTGTTTGGACTGGTACAAGGTGCCCACTTTAGTTAGTGCAGTACAATAATAAATGGTCCCAGCAAAATAACATTCAACAGTAAAAATAAACAAAATTAGAAAAACTTAGAAAACATGTTTATACAATCGATCAGTGTTATTTAATCACACCAAACATAAAATAATTGTAATTGCAAAAAACTTTTTTTACACTGCTAACAAAAGTGCCCAGAAAAAGTGGGGAAAGAAGGTTCAAGGAAAAGTAAGTGATTCAAGTGAGGGTAGCAGGGGTGTGTGAAGCAAGAATACTGTGTACATCACTTAAGATAATATACATAAAATAATGGCACATTATTTAGCCAACAACTTCACAATACTATAGTCCATATATGATATAAAGCCATGTATGCAAATCACAGTCACATCATTGCTGTCGATTATACTGGCAGGCTATACAAGTGTCGACGTTTCGACCCCCAATAGAAAGTGTAGGTTCTTATAATCCTTACAGGGGGGGTCTTCCTCAGGACTGAAGTGAGGGGAGGGAGGGCACCTAAGAATTAATTACAGAAAAAATAATAAATATAATACACAAATAAAGCTAATCCTAAAAGATAGAAAATATCAAACGCAGAGGGCAAAAGTCCCTTGTATTTACCATGAAAAACCCACCACGGGGGCTGATGTGAAAGGCCTCGTAGGCTCCAAGCACAAGAGAGCGGAAAACAGCACCTAAAAGAATAAGGTGCATGAATAAATAACCACCTATATATTGTGGTTAAAGTACAATCATTGTACCAATAGAATTAATCTTACTCGAAATACCTTATTTAAAAACGAAACAGTACAATTCTTTCTTCTTCAAAATATACTCTCCAAAGAGAGCCAGACTCCTGACTTTATGTGTTCACGCATTAATCTGAAAAACATGAAAAGAAGAACTGCTTAAAAAAGAACCCTGACGGCGCCAGTGGATCGAGTATTAAAGCCACGGCGTGCCATCTGTTTTGTATAAATACCTTTCCTTTCGATATTGTTTAAAAGGATATCTGTTAATTCAGAAAAGCTGCCTCCGGGATGAACTGAAACCAGCGGTGCAGAATCTATAAAATAAACCAAGGATCGCATTTGAAATCGATCCACAGGGTGAAAAGGTCTATAAGATGAAATTGCTAGAGACCAGGACAGACAAGCACTCTTACCGCTACTCGCTACATGACTGGCTTAATCAAAGAAACCAGGACCTCAAATTTACAATGCAATCCAGTTCTAGGAAAATAGATTTTTTGGATATTACCATACATAACGAGATTGACAAGTTATACACCACGCTTTATCGTAAGCCAATGGAACGTAATTCCCTTCTCAGATATAATAGTTACCATCCACGTGGCCTTAGTGACAACCTACCGGTCGGGCAGTTCCTGCGTTTACGCAGAAACTGCTCTAAAAAGGAAGACTATATGGTGGAATCGCAGGATCTAAGCAACCGTCTTCTGGAGAGGGGCTACCCGAGAAGACTGATTAAAAGAGCACAGAAGAGGGCGTGGTTTAGTCCTCGGGAAACTTTATTAACACCTAGAGACAGGAGGGATGATTCAGCGCAGAGGATGATCTGTGTAACCACCTTTTCTACAAGGAGCAATGCTGTGAAGAAGGTGATTAATAAACATTGGAATTTGGTGTCGGATGACATTGAACAACCTAATCCACCAATGCACTAGTTCAAGAAAGCAAAGAGCGTGAAAGATCATGTTGTCCGCTCCTTTCTCGATATTCCAACTACACCGACGCTCCAATCACTTTGGAATTTACCAGCAGTACAGGGTCATTTTAAATGCGGTCAATGCATGGCGTGTCAGACGACTATACAAACTAAGAAATGTATATACAAACATCATACAATTGATTTTAATTCTTTCACCAATTGTAATACGACTAATGCAATATATGGGATCATATGCCCTTGTGAACTGATGTATGTGGGCCAGACACAGCAAAGAATTAAGGCTCGTATACTGCAGCATCACAGTCGAGTACGCTGTGGGGTACAAGGTGCACCCTTAGTGGAACATTGCACAGCTAAAGGACACGGGCCAGATGAGCTACAGTGGGTAGTTTTGGAGAAAGTCTCATTGGGCCCTAGAGGGGGCAACATTGTTTCGATCCTGAATATCAGAGAGAGTAAATGGATGGCCCGTCTGGATACTATCAAAAATGGATTAAACGAGTTAGATTCGAGCCATGCACAACTAGCATGCCTTACTTTAGAGTAATCTGACCCGTATGTCGCTTTTGATAATCTGTGGTGCTTACTGCCTGAGGCTGAATCCTCTAGCCATTATGATTTCTAATCTGTTGTTATTAAATGTCATGTGGCCTTATACTCTTTAAAATCATTTGGATTGGTCATGATAAACTTAGCCCTTCTAGTCATATCAAGTATTTTTCGAAGTGTTACGATTGTATAGCTAACATTGTCAATGTTTTAATGATTGCCATTGTGTCCCTTTTTCTTTATGTTTTGTTTAAATTTTAAACGTTAACTATTGCATATTAATGGGAAGTGCTTAATTTGTTTCACATCAATGTCCACAGTCATGGTGTCACTTTAGTGCATTATTTCCATCCCTGACACATTGCCGTTTGCATGACCATATGTGGCCGTTCAGTGCCTCCCGCACAATAGGGCATGTTTATAAAAATGTCTTTTGTAGTAATATCCTGGGCACGGTGCTATGTATTAGCATTACCATGTGTGGCCTCATGATGTCATTTTTGGTAGGGCATTTCTGTAGAATTGTTAACTGCCCGTATGTAAAAATATTCCTAGATGCCATTTATCATCATGACTACATGTGGCCCCATTGTTTTTTCCCGCACGAATATTTTCTAAGTTTTTCTAATTTTGTTTATTTTTACTGTTGAATGTTATTTTGCTGGGACCATTTATTATTGTACTGTTTGTAGGAGAGTAGGATCTGCTTCACATGGGTACCCCCACTTTTTGCTGATGCTTCACTGTTTTTCGACCTTAGTCTGGCTGGGGCCCTGCTAATCAGAACCCCAGCCTAGCTGCTTCCTCTCTAAAATGGTTTCTATGTGCCTTAGGCACATCTCTGATTGGAATCTGGAGTGCCCTTATAAGTCCCTAGTATATGGTATACTATGTACCCAGGGCATAGGTACCTCAGAGGCCTACCAGGGGCTGCAGCATGTATTGTGCCACCCCTGGAAGGCCATCCAAACTGACACCACAGGTCTGCTACTGCAGCGTGGGTAAGGTGGTGCATGCACCCCTTACTGTGATATAGGCTACCTATATCACTACATACATACACACATATAAACCTATAAGTCACTCCTATGGCAGGCCTTATCAATCCTGAAGGCAGAGTGCGTGGTTCCTATGTGAGAGGGTGCCCCTGCATGAGCTGGGCCCCTCTGCAGCGTTCGGAGACCCTTCTCTGATGCTGTTTGTAGTGCAGCCCGACCATATACTCTTAAGCGCATTATAACCTCGCGTTAAATGCTAACTTTGGGATGGCTGCACGGAAACATGTCGTGTTTGGTGTCAAACATCTTGGAATACTACCCCCCACCAGTTCTGGCAGCAGGGGTAGCATTCCACCCTTCTAGAGGGTGAGACATGTACACACCGGTATACCCGGTACTGACTTTCCAGAGCCCTGGCATCACAAAATGGATGCCGCTGCCACAGACACGAGTCTGGCCTCCTGCTGCTGACCGAAACTCTGGCAGGGGAGGCCTGGACAATAGGTTTCCTGTCCCAGGGAGGGGTAACCACCTCCCCAGACAGGATAGTGTGTATTGGGGCTGGGCGGGAGCACTCTCTGGTGCTTTGAAGTCCTGCACTGGGGGCACATTTGGTGTCCCTGTGCATACCCCAGTTCAAACCGGCTCAGGGGCTTCCAGCCCCTGCTCTGGTGTGAAACTGGACAAAGGGAAAGGGGTGTAACCACCCCTCTGCCCTGACCCTCCCATAGGTGGGCCCACAGAGTATGTCCAACCCCCTACCTTAGTATAAGTATGGGACCCCAGTCCTTAGGACTTTAGATTTACCTGGACGAAACTCTGACACAGAATCCTGGACCTTCGACGCTCTACTTTAAGATTAGAGGACTGAAGAATCTCTCTTGGGGTCAAGGAGTGACTCCCCTGCTTGGCAGGCACCAAAGAAGCAATTGTCCGGTCTGCATCGCTGAAGCTCCCGCCGGACACCGAAGTCTTTGCATCACCAGAGGTGGATTTCCAGACTTCCCCGAGGCTGCCCTGACTCCCCAGCAAAGCTGAGGCCCGTAGCTGTCGTGAATAATGTGGAACTGTGACCCCTGGACACCGATCGCATTTGCAAGTGCATCCTCTTCTGGGTCTCCCACGAAGTCGTGCTTTGGGCTCCACGTAGCCCCAGCCTCCAGCACCAACTGCACCAAAGATCACTGGACTCCACTCCACGAGTGTCCTGTGAGCCAGCTCCACGTGCATCGACTCGAGGCTCCTTTGCGGTCGCTAGTCCGTTGGGTAGTAGGCCCTACAGAAGGCCAATCTTTTTCTGCTTGGGCTCCCTGGTTGCTCCAGGCGTGCCCTGACTTATCCTTGCTGGGTGAGTCCCCCAGACCTTGCTGGTCTGCAACATCATCCTTCTTCCATTTCCACGAGACTTGCCGTTGCCAAGGCTTGTTGGGTCCAATTTGGTCGCTGACACCCCTGCAATCGACAGACGTTGTGGGACAGCTCGAATCCAGCTTCTGGTCATCATCGACACCTCCTGGACCTCGTGGCTGAAGAGTCAAGACGACCGTCAACCTACCTGAAGCACTCGACATCGGTGGGCATCTGCTCATCGCCTTCCTGGTCACTGGCTAGTGACCCAGACTCTGTCCCCTCTGCTTTCAGGTTCTTCAGATCTTCGATCCACCTTTGGATCCACCCGAACACTTTCGACTTGGCCGCCAGCAGCACTTTGCAGCAGATCGCCATTGAAAGCGACGACGAAACCCGACCCCGAAAGACACCTATGCACCCGGCTCCCCTGGGTCAGGTAACTCGAGTACTCCGGTGCTCCCATGGGTATTGACACTAGAACAGCCTAGTTCTCAAAGGGTTTGCTCCAAGTCCTCCTCTAAGTGTCCCTTGTCTTTTAAATTCTAATCGCGACTTTCCCCATAGAAGTTAACGGCGATTCGCGGCTGTGTTCATACACTGCACGCGTCCCCCGTGGGTCCCCTGTGTCACTACCTTGGGTGGTTCCTTGTGGTCCAAGCACTTCTACAGGCACTAGGCCTTGTGTCTAGCTCAGTCGTGGTTCTTATACCACTTTATTGGTATATGGTTTGGTACGCCCCTAGGGCTCAAACGTGTATTTGTGCTATTACTGTAGATAACTAACTTATAATTTATGTACTTTGAACTCTAGCCTCATAAAGAGACTAGAGGGGTGTGTTTAGCAATAAATACATATATTTTGAATATATACCTGGTGTGGTCCTCTTTCATTTGGTCACTCAAGAGATTATAGACTGGTAAAACAAGCTGCTTTACATTCCTTCAAGACTTAGCCTGAAGGCTGCTCTCCATAGCTACCACTAGGATAGCTTTCAATAAAGGTTGTCTTTAACCTATCTCCAATAAGGGGTTGTTTGGACTGGTGCAAGGTGCCCACTATAATTAGTGGACAGCATATGCCAGGCCAACTTCTCACATTGGTGTGCAGAGTGTGGGATTCCAGCTTGCTATTGTTTTACCAGATAATCTCAATTGAATTGATCAACTGAAAACCACTAAGGGTACCTAAGGTACATATAAATCAAGCTTAGTAATACAGTAAGTTCTACTGAACTTAGAGTTGTGTGTTAAGGGATAGCACACCCTTTCTACAACTCAAGAGAGTTTAGTAGGCCACACTAGAGTAGGTAGTGCATACACCACACCTCACTAGTAATGTCTTCAAAGCCAGGACCCAGTGAGTCCTCGCCAGAAGCCAGTGGGCTTCTTCCCTCCAAGTATGAAATACTCCCATTCTTGGAATTGAGAGCATTATGCAATACTAGGAAGTTGAAGGCAGGCAAAAGTGCCAGCACCCAACACCTCAGGGAGGTGTTACTAGCTGATGATCTCAGCAGGCCCCTAGGGTCTGAAGGGGTAGGCAAAGAGGGTGGGGCAGAAGATGAGGAAGGGGCCAGGGGTGAAGAAACCCAGGCCCCCCTCTGAAACTGGCCAGGAAGGTGAAAATTACCTTGTCCTGGAAAACCCAATTCCTCCTGTGGAGGAGGAGGAGGAGGATCAGACTGACCTCCCCTTTGTCCCCCCAGGAAGAGTTCTGAGTGTGCCCAGAAGGTCTAGGTCTCCTTCTCGGGAGTCTAACCACTCTGACACCTCAATAGGGACCTCTGTCTCCTCTCATAGGAGGGAATCCTCTCATGAGAGGAGAAAGAGACTGATTCAGTATGAGCAAGCCCATCTCGAACTCAGAAAACAGCAATTGGCTATAGACAGGGAGTCCCTAGATCTCTATAGAGAGAGACAAAAGTTGGGACTAGAGTCCCATGGTGGCAGCAGTTTCCCCAAAGATAGGGAAAGGTCTTATGACCATAGAAACCTGAGCAAGATTGTCCCTCCCTACCAGAGTGGGGATGACATCCACAAATGGATAACTGCTCTAGAGAGGGCCTGTAAAGTACAGAGGGTCCCTCAGGAGCAGTGGGCAGCAATCTTGTGGCTCTCCTTTGCAGACAAAGGTAGAGACAAGCTCCTCACTGTTAGAGAGGAGGATGCTGATAATTACAAAGTCTTGAAGAGTGCTCTAATTGATGGGTTTGGCCTAACCACTGAACAATACAGGTTAAAGTTCAGGGATACCCAAAAAGCACAGACTCAAGACTGGGTGGACTTTGTTGATTGTTCTGCCAAGGCTCTGGAAGGTTGGTTATTGGGCAGTAAGGTATGTGACTTCACATGATTGTACAATCTGATCATGAGGGAGCAGATTCTTAATAACTGTCAAAATCAGCTGTTGCATCAGCACCTGGTGGACTCTGATCTGACCTCTCCCCAAGAATTGGGAAAGAAGGCAGACAAATGGGTCAGAACCAGGGTGAGGCAGAAGGTACAGAACCAAGGTGGTGACCCTAAGAAGCAAGATTCAAAAACCTCTGATAAGGGTGGGGAGAAGGGTAAAGATCAAAAGTCTTCACAAGGCCCCCAAAAATCTTCTTCAGGTGGGGATTCACAGTCTACCAAAGGGAAAGGCCAAAGGAAGCCATGGTGCAAGGTCTGTAAGCAAAAGACCCACTGGACCAGTGATTGCACCAAGTCCAAAGACTCTACTCCAGCCCCCACCAATGCCCCTAAGGCACCTGCTCCCCCTAGTGCAGTTACAGTTGGTGGTGGGACTACACAAGCCAAGGGTTTAGTAGGGTTGACCCTGGGTAAGGAGATGAGCTCTGACCTAGTCAGAGAACTCACTCAGGCTGTCCTAGTCTGTGATGGAGGCATGGATATGACCTCCTCTGTGAGTCCCAGTAATCTGGGCAAGTACAGGCAACAGCCCTTAATCAATGGAAAAGAGGCTTTGGCATTTAGGGACACAGGGGCAAGTGTCACCATGGTGACACAAGACCTTGTGAATCCTGGGCAGATTATACTTGGTGAAATGTACCAAGTGACCAATGCTAGCAACGTCAGAACAGACCATACTCTGGCAGTTGTTAACTTCTCCTGGGGAGGGGTAACTGGCCTTAAGAAGGTTGTGGTAAGTGCAGACCTACCCGTTGAATGCTTGCTTGGCAATGACTTAGAAACTTCAGCTTGGGCAGAAGTGGAGCTCAGGACCCATGCAGAAATGCTGGGCATCCCTGCAGATGTGTTTGCTGTGACCAGGTCACAAGCCAAAATGTCTAACACTGAACAGGCCTTGGATTCTGGAATAATGGACCAAGTGCCCTCCAAGAAGAGGAGTAGTAGGGTAAAGGCAGTGCCTTCCCCCTTGGCTCAGAAGGAAGATCAGTCTCTTGAGGGGGATGATCTCAGTCCTGAGGAAGGAACTGTCCCAGAGGAGCTTGAACCTGACCAGGTTGAGTTCTTGGGGACAGGGGGCCCTTCCAGGGCAGATCTGAGCCAGGAGCAGCAGAGCTGCCCCTCTCTTGAACCCCTCAGACAGCAAGCTGCTGCTGAGGCTGCTAGGAAAGCTAGTGGTCCCCATACTGTGTTTTGGGATGATGGACTCTTGTACTCAGAGTGTAGAGACCCCAAGCCTGGTGCCACCAGGAGGTTGGTTATACCTCTGAAGTTCAGGGGCTTCCTATTGACCCTAGCCCATGACATTCCCTTAGCAGGTCACCTGGGTCAGAACAAGACTTGGGACAGAATTGTCCCTCACTTTCACTGGCCCCACATGTCTGAAGACACCAAGGAGTTTTGTCGCTCCTGTGTAACCTGCCAGGCCAGTGGCAAGGCAGGTGGCACTACAAAGGCCCCCTGATACCACTACCTGTGGTGGGGTTCCCTTTGAAAGGGTGGGGATTGACATTGTTGGTCCCATGGATCCCCAAACAGCATCTGGGCACAGGTTTATCCTGGCGGTAGTGGATCATGCCACCAGGTACCCAGAGGCTATTCCCCTTAGGACCACTACAGCACCTGTGGTGGCAAGAGCCCTCCTGGGAATTTTCTCAAGAGTGGGCTTCCCTAAGGAGGTTGTATCAGACAGGGGTGCTAACTTTATGTCTGGATACTTAAAAGCAATGTGGAAGGAGTGTGGAGTGACTTACAAGTTCACCACACCCTATCACCCACAATGCAATGGTTTAGTTGAGAGATTCAACAAAACCTTGAAGGGCATGATTAAAGGGCTCCCAGAAAAGCTTAGCGAATATGGGACATACTCTTGCCCTGCCTTTTATTTGCATACAGGGAGGTGCCTCAAAAGGGGTTGGCTACAGCCCTTTTGAACTTTTGTTTGGTCACCCTGTCAGGGGTCCATTGTGCTTGGTGAAGGAAGGATGGGAGTTACTTCTCAAGCCCCTAAAGCAAGACATAGTGGACTATGTACTTGGTCTCCGCTCCCGGATGGCTGAGTATATGAAAAAGGCAACTAAAAACTTTGAGGCTAGCCAGGAACTTCAAAAAGCCTGGCATGACCAAATGGCTGTACTGACTGTTTACCAGCCAGGCCAGAAGGTGTGGGTGTTGGAGCCAGTGGCCCCAGCAGCTCTCCAAGACAAATGGAGTGGACCCCATACCATTGTTGAACAGAAGGGTGAGGTTACCTATTTGGTGGACCTAGGAACACCCAGGAGTCCCCACAGGGTTCTCCATGTCAACAGGTTAAAACCATATGTGGACAGGGCAGACATGGGCTTGCTCATGGCTACTGATGAGGGACAGGAGGAAGAGAGTGACCCACTCCCTGACCTGCTCTCACAGAACCCTGATGATGGGTCAGTGGATGGTGTAGCCTTGGCAGGCAGCCTCACTACCCAGCAGCAGACTGATTGCAGACAGGTGCTCAATCAGTTCAGACACATATTCTCACTGACACCCAGTCAGACTACCTGGTGCACTCATGATGTGGACACTGGGGACAGTCTTCCTATTAAAAATAAGATTTATAGGCAACCTGACCATGTCAGGGACTGTATCAGGACAGAAGTCCAGAAGATGTTGGATTTGAGAGTTATTGAACCCTCAGATAGCCCTTGGGCTAGTCCAGTGGTCCTTGTGCCAAAACCTCACACCAATGGTGGGAAAAGAGAGATGAGGTTTTGTGTGGACTACAGGGGTCTCAATGCAGTCACTAGGACTGATGCCCATCCAATACCAAGGGCAGATGAGCTAATAGACACTTTGGCCTCAGCCAAGTATCTAAGCACATTTGACCTGACAGCTGGCTACTGGCAGATCAGATTAGATGATGATGCAAAGCCAAAGACAGCATTCTCAACCCCTAGTGGGCATTATCAATTTGTGGTGATGCCCTTTGGTCTGAAGAATGCACCTGCCACTTTTCAGAGGTTGGTGAATACAGTCCTTACAGGTCTGGAAGCCTATAGTACAGCATATCTAGATGATATTGCTGTCTTTAGCTCCACCTGGGAGGATCACCTGGTCCACCTCAGAAATGTTTTACAGGCCCTGCAGAAAGCAGGCCTGACTATCAAGGCCACCAAGTGCCAGATAGGGCAGAGTCAGGTTGTGTACCTGGGCCACCTTGTGGGTGGAGGCCAGGTTCAACCACTGCAGAGCAAGATCCAGACCATCATGGACTGGACTGCTCCAACTACCCAGACTCAGGTGAGAGCCTTCTTAGGCCTGACTGGGTACTATAGGAGATTTGTCAAGGGGTATGGATCAATAGTGACACCCCTGAATGACTTAACTTCCAAGAAAATGCCCAAAAGGTTCAGTGGACAGTTAGCTGTCAAAAGGCATTTGATGACCTAAAGCAGGCCATGTGCACTGCTCCCATTCTACAGAGTCCTGATTACTCCAAGAAGTTCATTGTTCAAACAGATGCATCTGAATTGGGGGTAGGGGCTGTACTGTCACAATTGAATGATGAAGGTCAGGATCAGCCAGTAGCTTTTATTAGCAGAAGGCTGACCCCTAGAGAGAAGCGTTGGTCAGCCATTGAGAGGGAGGCCTTTGCTGTGGTCTGGGCTCTGAAGAAGTTGAGGCCATACTTGTTTGGTACTCACTTCCTTGTTCAAACAGACCATAAGCCCCTCTTATGGCTAAAACAAATGAAGGGTGAAAAACCCCAAACTGCTTAGGTGGTCCATTTCCCTACAGGGGATGGACTTCACAGTGGAACATAGACCTGGGAGTAACAATGCCAATGCAGATGGACTCTCTAGGTACTTCCACTTAGAACATGAAGACTTAACTGGGCAAGGTTAGTTTAATGTCCCTACGTTTGGGGTGGGGTTGTGTAGGAGAGTAGAATCTGCTTCACATGGGTACCCCCACTTTTTGCTGATGCTTCACTGTTTTTCGACCTTAGTCTGGCTGGGGCCCTGCTAATCAGAACCCCAGCCTAGCTGCTTCCTCTCTAAAATGGTTTCCATGTGCCTTAGGCACATCTCTGATTGGAATCTGGAGTGCCCTTATAAGTCCCTAGTATATGGTATACTATGTACCCAGGGCATAGGTACCTCAGAGGCCTACCAGGGGCTGCAGCATGTATTGTGCCACCCCTGGAAGGCCATCCAAAATGACACCACAGGTCTGCTACTGCAGCCTGGGTAAGGTGGTGCATGCACCCCTTACTGTGATATAGGCTATCTATATCACTACATACATACACACATATAAACCTATAAGTCACTCCTATGGCAGGCCTTATCAATCCTGAAGGCAGAGTGCGTGGTTCCTATGTGAGAAGGTGCCCCTGCATGAGCTGGGCCCCTCTGCAGCGTTCGGAGACCCTTCTCTGATGCTGTTTGTAGTGCAGCCCGACCATATACTCTTAAGCGCATTATAACCTCGCGTTAAATGCTAACTTTGGGATGGCTGCACGGAAACATGTCGTGTTTGGTGTCAAACATCTTGGAATACTACCCCCGCCAGTTCTGGCGGCGGGGTAGCATTCCACCCTTCTAGAGGGTGAGACATGTACACACCGGTATACCCGGTACTGACTTTCCAGAGCCCTGGCATCACAAAATGGATGCCGCTGCCACAGACACGAGTCTGGCCTCCTGCTGCTAACCGAAACTCCGGCAGGGGAGGCCTGGACAATAGGTTTCCTGTCCCAGGGAGGGGTAACCACCTCCCCAGACAGGATAGTGTGTATTGGGGCTGGGCGGGAGCACTCTCTGGTGCTTTGAAGTCCTGCACTGGGGGCACATTTGGTGTCCCTGTGCATACCCCAGTTCAAACCGGCTCAGGGGCTTCCAGCCCCTGCTCTGGCGTGAAACTGGACAAAGGGAAAGGGGTGTAACCACCCCTCTGCCCTGACCCTCCCATAGGTGGGGCCACAGAGTATGTCCAACCCCCTACCTTAGTTTAAGTATGGGACCCCAGTCCTTAGGACTTTAGATTTACCTGGACAAAACTCTGACACAGAATCCTGGACCTTCGATGCTCTACTTTAAGATTAGAGGACTGAAGAATCTCCCTTGGGGTCAAGGAGTGACTCCCCTGCTTGGCAGGCACCAAAGAAGCAATTGTCCGGTCTGCATCGCTGAAGCTCCCGCCGGACGCCGAAGTCTTTGCATCACCAGAGGTGGATTTCCAGACTTCCCCGAGGCTGCCCTGAGTCCCCAGCAAAGCTGAGGCCCGTAGCTGTTGTGGGTAACGTGGAACCATGACCCCTGGACACCGATTGCATTTGCAAGTGCATCCTCTTCTGGGTCTCCTACGAAGTCGTGCTTTGGGCTCCGAGTAGCCCCAGCCTCCAGCACCAACTGCACCGAAGATCACTGGCCTCCACTCCACGAGTGTCCTGTGAGCCAGCTCCACATGCATCGACTCGAGGCTCCTTTGCGGTCGCTAGTCTGTTGGCTAGTAGGCCCTCCCGAAGGCCAATCTTTTTCTGCTTGGGCTCCCTGGTTGCTCCAGGCGTGTCCTGACTTACCCTCGCTGGGTGAGTCCCCCAGACCTTGCTGGTCTGCAACATCGTCCTTCTTCCATTTCCACAAGACTTGCCGTTGCCAAGGCTTTTTGGGTCCATTCCGGTCGTCGACACCCCTGCAATCGACAGCCGTCGTGGAACAGCTCGAATCCAGCTCCTGGTCATCATTGACGCCTCCTGGACCTCGTGGCTGAAGAGTCAAGACGACCGTCAACCTACCTGAAGCACTCAACATCGGTGGGCATCTGCTCATCGCCTTCCTGGTCACTGGCTAGTGACCCAGACTCTGTCCCCTCTGCTTTCAGGTTCTTCAGATCTTCGATCC